>OY787628.1:2802337-3416029 GCA_963678935.1 Umbilicus rupestris | reverse complement strand
GGAGAGGAAGATCCTTAGTCAGGGAGGTGGTTGTTCATGGAATCTTGTTCCTCCCATTTATCAAGGTATCTTTAGAAGGTATTGGAGTGGGTCAAGGCCATAGCGGCGAGGTAGGCTGAGACTAAGGATATGAAGCCACTAGCAACTATCTTGAGGTTGAAGTTCTCTTTTGTCACCTGTAAAGCTTTAGCAGACGAATTCTTATTAAGGAATGACTACAATTAGCTCATTTTGTAAAGTTGAGATGTACCGGCTAGTTCGTCAGTTTCTTTTACTTTTGTGATCTCCCATTTAACTGTCTCACATTGACCTATAAGAGTTAATATATATATATGATGACTTTGAGAGCATACCTAAGTAGTACATACTAGCAAAAAATTTACAACAAAAGCTCCACAAGTGTGCTGCAGAAAGCTAAGTAAAAATCATCAGTTAAAAAGAGCAGCCAACATAAAGATCTTTTTCATTAGGCTAGCATATTGCGCATTTTTAGATTTCTCTAACCCGTTTTTATATGAGAAATCTGAACAGATTGTCCAATGCTAAGCAAACTAGCAAGTCCAAGTAGGCAATTCGATGTGATTTTATCTATTCGCCTCTGATATGCTACTTTACCAGTTCTCTGGGCAAAATTCGCCACCTGTAGATGCCTCCTGCAACTTGAAAATTCACCAATTTGTGGCAACTGGCAATTACCTTCAAAAATCAATATTGCTATAAATGTCCATTAACTAAGTGCCTCTGACAACAACATATAGAGGTGAGATTCTCACTACGGATAGGTCACATCTCATGTCTACATTATAAACAACATTTATTCAACAAGAAAAAATTAGAAATTTTTTATCAATGTTGCAATTTGAAGTTTGTATTTATAAAATGCAACATTTTTATAAAGGTTACTTCCCATTTATCACATTTCTGATTCGACACATGCAGATTGTCATCAATTTTAACAACGTCTGTCCTGTAAACGCTGACTTTTCATGGTGCGTGCTTTTGACATGAATGGTTTGTGCTTAAAATTATATCTGACATTCAGCACGACAACAAGGTATGAAGTCAACTCATTTGATATCAACGCAGACTTTCTTGTGGTGTCTGCTTTTGAACGATTTGCTACGAGGAAGTCAAAATACTTATGATATTGGGATAAATCGCTTCTTGTCTAAAAGTGACAACTACTAAATTAACTTAAAAAAGTGTTGAATTTTTGTAAACAAAATTCAAAAGGGAGCATTTCCCCAATTTTTTCAAAAAAATATTTCCAAGTGCAAGGGTGGGAAATTGTCATCTCTACTTATCCAAGGTGATGGAGATTGTTAAGGGCTCATATTGAGTTTGCCCTCGCTACTCGTGCATGGTCGATGGGGAATGCCTCTGTTTAGGGCTCACACTACCCCCTCGACTCATCTTCAAAGCCGCTAAAGCTTTTTGTATTTCCATATTCATGGCACTATCCACACTACCTGAAGACAATTTCTTATGGGATTTTTGCAAGTGAAGTTTCAGAGAGCTGCTACTTAAACCTGCATTCTTCCCACAAATTGGACAAACTTTCATAGCCGGTTTACGCTGTTGCCATTCCATGGAAACCTTTCCATGAAGCTTATGGTCAAGCTCCAACAAAATTTTTGCAAATCCATCATTGGGCTGTGCTCGACGGTGAACTCTTTTCAGAGTATTCCATGCATGCAGTAGTGTCAATTTCCTACCATCAGAAGCACATTTTATAACTAAGTAATGAACTTGAAATAAAATATCATTTGAATGGTACATGCCATGACAATACTAGCAAACAAAAGGTTTAAAGATAATACGGCCTAAGAGACATCATGAATTAAATAAGAGTGATATATACTATTGACAGAAACTAAAGAATGTCAGTGCTTCTTCACTAATGCACATTTTACTTACTTTCTTAACATCAAGTATGCTAAAACCAGTGTGGCACTTCTACTTCTTCCTTCAAAACAATGAACAAGAACCTTCCCACCAGTTTTCTCAACGTAGTCTATATAATCACAGGCCTCGTCGAAAATACTGCTGATATCTGTATCTTCTTCGTCAAATATCTGCAAAATTTTAAAAAAGACAACTTGGCAACTGTGACTGATGTCCACGTGTCATTTTGCAAATGCTTAGCGCATATACATCACTAACCAACCAAATACACAAATATTATGTAAATCCTAGTACACAAACACTGAATTAAGTGGAGGGAAGCTTACTATCCCAGTTAGGATTTGAGGTAAAGAGCTAAATAGTATTCATAACAGGGCAAATAATGAGAACAACAAAAGCTAGCTGACATTAAAACTCACCGAAAAGTTTTTGTAATTAAATAGTTCATAAAACTGGGAGTCTGACTGCCCAATTTCATTAGAACATAAGCACAATATATTTGTGATTCTTAAATGCTGTAGTGTGTATACGGATCTTGCAGCAAGGGCTCCACCAATAAATAGACCGCCAGTGATTGATGATGGTCTTTCTGTATTTGCAGCGTCTGATATGAATGAGATCCTCTCAAGAATGTGCTCAAGCCTAACCTATTCGTCATAAAATAGAACTAGTAAAGAGTGATATTAGATCCAAGGAATAAAAGAGAAAAACTGTATTGAATAGTTATTTATCTGCACACGAATATAAAATAATGAAGATTCTGAATTCTTACAAAAAAGGTACCTTTAATTCATAGGCATCAATGACATTATTACTATCACTGCCTTCAAAAAAACCTGAATTAAAATTGCTCCCTTGGCACAACCCCACTGCATCAGATTTTAACATTTCATTCCACTGTTCCAATTCCTTGGTAAGTTCCACATCAACCTATATTCGCAAAATATTATTCTCAGTAGCCAAAAAGACTCTTCTTCTATATTAACAAGGATAGAACATCTCTTCTTTGGATTATATGCAAACTCTTTCAAAGAAAGGAAAAGGGAAAGACAAAAACAAATTAGCAACCACTAAGAATGAAATAAAGTTTATAATGAATGTAAATATTTTGATGCTTATGTCAACACTTTTCTTTATCTTATGTGGAATTACCTTTGCAAATCTTTGAAAGTCACGGAGCTTTGAAGTCAATCGCAAGCAGCGGAGGGGCTCGCCGCTTCCTCTATAGAACTTGCCATGCCACCCTTCTCGAGATATTGGAGAGCTAAAATCTGAGTGTTCTCTGTGTCCTACAGTTGATGATTTAGCGGGAGTTTTTTGTGATTCTGGGTCAGCCATATCTATTGCGCTTTCATTTCTTTCCTTGTTCAAGCTGAAATGAGAAGGAGCACTAAGTCCAGACGCATTCGTTGGTGAATCAGGAGCTGCAAACTCCTCTTTTTCATAGTCACCTGGGGTACTTCTGTTTATAATGTTCATGAATAAACGCAAGAGGTTTTCCAGTTTCTGGTGAAGTGTCAAAAGGAAAATGTGGACTCCTTGCAGGTCCCTCAAAGCACCTCGAAAACCACCACGAAACTCTTGGACAACATGGCCTCTCTCCTTCAACTGAGAGACAAAAAATTGGTTCATTTCTTCGTAGGATGATCCTAATCTCCCACATGTGATAT
Organism: Umbilicus rupestris; assembly: GCA_963678935.1. Taxonomy (NCBI): domain Eukaryota; kingdom Viridiplantae; phylum Streptophyta; class Magnoliopsida; order Saxifragales; family Crassulaceae; genus Umbilicus; species Umbilicus rupestris. Next base: position 3,412,454 of record OY787628.1, on the reverse strand, counting down.
CATGTAACAAATTTGAGGAGTAATCAGAACTATTTAATAGTAGCTCCACAAGTTTAGGATAAATTGCTTGGTCATCGGCACGTTTTCCTGCAGGTGGGCGCCTAGGCACCCCAGAGTCAATTGCCACTATATGAGTGTCGGAAGTGGATTCATAAGAAGGTTCACTTGGAAGACTCATACAGGATTTTGGAGACTCTATAACATCAGACAGATTAGATCCTTGTGTTTCCAGCACAGAGTTCTGGCTCAATTTACTATCTACAGAGACCGCCCTTCTTTCTTTTTGAAGAGCCTTGTTAGCCCTTGCTTTATATTTGTTCGACTTCAGGTTGAAAATTTCCTCTAACACATACATATTCGCAGAGGCCAATTTATCTGCCAATAGTAAATTAGCGGGATTTCCACGCCATCTTAATTCACGGCAAGGAAGTCTATCTTCATTTCTGATTACAAGATCCAACAACAAGATTCTACCTAGAGAAGCAGCTGTCTTTTCAGCAACTTCAGGGGGTTCAAATGAATTAGAGCTCTCCAGCAAAGGACACCCATGTACATAACTACAAAAAAATCAAGATATTTTTATCATCAAAACAGTTTTCTGCTTAAAATGTAGAACCAACTACAACACCGGTATTAGGGATCCAAACATACAGTAAATACAAGGCAGGATAAATGTTTTATTCGAACTACGAAAAGCTCCAGATAAGGTGGTCTCCTGAAAAAAAAAAGCGTACAGCCTGCACAGTCTCATATGGGGCTTGCAAAAATTGTGCTGGTAAACTTCATGTGTTAATGTGAACCGGAAGTGTTGAAAATTGAATAATGATGTAGGATCCACATTTCTCATAAATTAAGTCTCCTGAGCTCATGCATGCAGATCAGGTTTCATGAATGCAGAACATTTCATGACTCTTCATGTTGCAATAAATAAAAATTTCATCGGACAAGAATCATATTAAGCCTTACTTCATTAGGAAAAGGCAGCGGCTCAGTTCAAGAGCTTCCAGAAGTTCTGAGCATGTCACTTCTCCAACCTCATCCCCACCTGAATTGGCCAAATCCCTTACTCTTTCAGCAGCTTCCTTGATCTGAAGCCATTCTGGACTGAAGCTGTGGACGACTCTAGCCTGCAATGCTTAAATAGCTCATTTAGGGACTAAATTATTGCCAACAGTTAAATAACTAAGAAAGTGAAAAGTGCACACTTGTGGTGTTCTAACTCCTAGCAGCTTTGCGAATTCATAACCAAGTCGTTCAGATTGTGTGGTCATTCTTGAAGATGATATTTTTATTACTGCCGCAGCTTCCTTCGCAGAAGAGCTGCCTCCTTCATGCTGCTTAAAAAGTGCAAAGAAGATGACTCCCCCAGAATTCACTGTAACCTAAAGAAATTAATAAAAACATAACGTGAGGAGTAGCGAGGCACAAACGAAAAATATTAAAACTACCTATTAAGGGTTAAAAATTAAAGATACCACTTAGTTAAAAGTGAGAATTAATGCGGATTATATAGTTTGAGGTCTGCATCTAGCAAGCAAGACAGCCAATGGTGTGTTTGACCAATGACCAAAGAAGAAGAAAAGAAGACTACATATTTCCAACTGCACTAATACCTAAACATTAAGCTTTTGAGGAAATTGTATATATATTAAATGCTCCAAATAATTACACCACATGCCTCAAGTGCTTTATTCATTTCATCCTCAGAATGTTCAGCGCTGGTATTATGTTCAGTGTGATGGATTGAAGATAGCATGTCCCAAGGTAAAGAACTTGATTCAATTTCCAACATGGCTGCTTTGCCCAGTCTTTCCCATAAACTCTCTGCAACTTGTTCCGCAGACTGAAAATCTTTTATATCAGTATTCGATGTCTGTGCCCTGTGATGAGAGTCATGAAAGAAACCAAGTCAACAAGACCAGTCACCAAATTAGTACTCATCCCACGTCCAGAGGACACAGATGAAAATAAGAGAGTTTTCAGTTTGATGCTTTAATTATTTGTCAAGCCATTCTGAACTCGAAGAAGTATCCCATTGCATTACGTCAAAAATTCTAATCGCCAAGCATATACAGTTTCCGGACAACCAGCATTAAGACCCCATTTCAATATCCAGGTTCCTACATCCATATGAAACACCATTCAATTCAAATACCATTCGCCCTTCAATAGTTGGTCAATTACCAATACCAAGGTCCAAGGGCAGAACCAAATAGGCTTCACTGTGAAAGAAAAAAAAAACCAGGACCTTTGTAGCAGAGACTGGAAACAATTAAGGCTATAGGAAGATCCAGATGATCGAAATTTTCCATTCCGCTTGCGGAAAAGTTCCAACCATTCATTGAAACGATAAACTGGGTTCACTGTTGTATCACCAAGCACGTACAATTCCTGCGTCAGTCAATCAAATCTTCAACGGATATAGCCACATCACATACAACATGAATTTTCAAGCTCGCACAAAACAAAACAAAACAAAAACTCACTCGAGAAGAAACACCGTAGGAAGCAGCCTCCATTTCGTCAGATCCACTACAGATGTCTTTCACCTATCCATTCATAAAAAATAAAAAAAAATAAAAAAAATCAAAACTCAGATCGCCCATTAAAAACAGTCATCAAACCCTAGATTCAATTTCAATTCGAAAAAAAACATTATGACAGAAATGCTTTCAATTGAAGTTTCAAAATGCAGCACCGGAGAAGATGGTGCAGTATGCAGGATGATTTCATGATCCTCCTCTCCCTCATTTCCCATTAATAATTTTTGACCTGCAAGTTCCACTTATCCACGATTCAGATACACCAAAATCCAGAGAATCCAGAATTTTAGAATCGCCTTATTTCTTGTAACAGATTTCACAAATGACGTGTATAAATTCGTTTCCGAAAGGCCTTGTCATCAAAGAAAATAGGAAACTGAATATAACAAGGCCGGATAGTTAGTATTTTTTAAACAGGCCAGTTATGAATTATGTTGAGTTGTGAGCATAAAAATTGAAATGTGACAAAAACATGTGCGGAAGACCCACTGAGCAGTCACGTATGAGATCGGTCATGTTAAGATCGGTTTCATAAAAAAAACATAATACGTGTTGGATCGTTAGGTTAGCTTTCCCAGGTAAATGAGAGGTGTCTTTCCTGAAAGGTAAGACAGCAGCGGAATAAATTAAATGGTTTATTCGTTATGTATAGTAGAAACTTTAATACCAATTGGTGATTAAGTAAAACCACTATCTTCCAGTATCCACTGGAAGGATTTGTGAAACAAGATGTTTTGTATTGAGGATATACTTATTGGTTACAAAGAGCCTAAACACCTATCTAGTACTTTCCGTACACAGCTTAGCTTAGCCTTTGAATCAACTAACTCAATCCAACCCTTAAGCACTCGTCTTTTCACCTCCGTGTTCTTCTATTCGGAATCTGCACGCGCTCCTCTGTTTCTTCTTTTCTTGCTCTATTTTTCTCAATTTCTTTGCACTGCATCGCATCTTTTTTTTTTTTTTTAACTCTCTTGTTAAGCGCTACTCAGATTCGTCCACACAATCAAGCCTGGTTCCCGTGCGATTTTCAAATCTCTCCATCCAAATCAAATCTGACATTAACGTAATTTCCCTTTAAGATTGGAAAGAAAATCAATCAAGGATCAATTTGTTTACAAGTCTAGAAGGAATCACATTAATTGTCATCCAGAATATATCCCATAATATATTCCGGATTGATGACATATCCCCATAAATATGTTATCAAGGATTTCTGGATCTTCTACATTGATTGCGAGTCTGCTTGAGAATTTCTGCAGGAAAAACTTTTTGTGTTCAGTGTATTTAATGATGCCTCCTGCGCATTAAATACAACTGTTAGCTAAGTGTTTGTAATCATCAAAACTTCGGAATCCAACAAATTCTCCCTTTTTGATGATGACAAACACTTCTTCGAGAGAGAAAATAAGCATACGGATAATGATCATAATATGCATTTAAGTTTCACAAGTGTGCAAGGGCATTCCTTATTAGGTGCAGTACTGGATCGTTCCTTTCAGGTAACGCAGTATCCTCTTGACAGCTTTCACATGTGTTTCTCTAGGATTTGCCTGTAAACGAGCACACAACAGACACTAACATAATGGTAGGTCTGCTGGCTGTTAGATATAGTAATGAGCCTATCATCCCCCAATACATGGTGGAGTCGACAGAGGGAGAGCTCTCATCCTTTCCCAGGGAATCATTCGGGGACATAGGTGTGTTGTATGGTTTTGCGTTGTGCATGCCGAACTTGGTGAGTATCTCCTTGAGATACTTTTGTTGATGTATTCGCGTGCCATCAGGCCCCTGTTATACTTGCAGCCCAAGAAAGAATTTAAGTTCTCCAACCAGGCTCATTTCGAATTCACTGGACATGAGTGTGGTAAATTTCCTGGTAAGTTTGTCATTACTGGATCCAAAAATAATGTCTTCTATGTATACCTATACCACCAGAGTGTGCATTCCTTCCTCCAGGAGGAACAGAGTCTTGTCAACCTCACCTCTTACGTACTCGTGTGACAGCAAGAATTTGGATAGTCATTAATACAATGCACGAGGAGCCTGCTTAGTCCGTAGAGGGCTTTGTCAAGGAAAAAGAGCTTTAATGAGTCGGGGCATCTAACAACAAAGTATGCTATCTTGCATGGGATATGCATCAAAAACTGGACACCAACTCTACATAGGACAACAATCAGCAAATCTATTGCAGCATTTATCCTTCATGTGGCTCAAGGAATTAAGTTAAGTCTAGGACAAACAATTTTTAATCATCTATGCCATCACAGATATATGTGGACGACATCGTATTCAGATCTCGATCACAGCAGCTAGTTGATTAGTTCGTTGAACAGATGAAAAGTGAGTTTCAAATGAGTAATGGTGGGGGAAATGGCCTACTTTCTTGGTCTATAAGTTCTTCAGAAATCTGATGGTATATTTATTACAGATAGCAAATATGCTTGAGACCTGGTGAAGAAATTCGGAATGAAAAATGCCAGCCATAAGCACACTCCACCAGCAACTCACGTAAAAATCACAAAGGATGAATCTAGCTCAAGTGTGGAACAGACCCTGTACAGGAGTATGATCGGAAGCTTACTCTACCTTACTGCCAGTCGACCTGACATCTGCTATGTTGTGGGTGTCTGTGCCAGGTACCAAGCAAACCCTAAAGAGAGCCACCTTGCTAGTGTCAAACGCATAATCAGATACATCAGTGGAACAATGAATTATGGACTCTGGTACACCAAGGACAACAGCTGTCATTTAGTTGGATATGGGGATGCCGATTGGGTAGGCAGTTTAGAAGACTAGAAAAGCACCTCCGGTGGATGCTTCTTCCTAGGAAACAACTTAGTTTCATGGTTCAGTAAAAAGCAAAGTAGCATTTCATTGTCAACAGCAGAGGCTGGATACATAGCTGCTGGAAGATGTTGCGCTCAGATGGTCCGGATGAAACAAATGTTGGAAGAATATGGGTTGAAACAGGGGGAGATGATCATATTATGTGACAACATGAGCGCTATTAATATTTTCAGAAATCCTGTTCAACATTCCAGAACAAAGCATATCGACATCAAACATCATTACATCCGCGAGTTAGTTGAATAGAAGGTCATAACACTGAAACATGTATCCTCAATAAAGCAGTTGGCTGATATATTCACTAAAGCGCTGAACAACCCTCAGTTTGAGACACTCAGAATTGCCTTGGGTCTGTCCGTTGTCAACAATTAAATCAGTTTTTCAGAATATCTGGACCAGTTTCTAATTGTTATGCAAGAATACGTTGAACTGGTTACTGAATTCAGGGGGAGAAGTTATGATTATTGTTCAAGTATAATAGGCTGTTCAAAAATCTGACAGTGTTCAGTGAAGCTTGTTTGGAAAGGAAATCTGCAGATTATTTAAAATATCCTAGATTTGACAGTTAGGGTTTCTATATTTGAATTTTAAAATATCCTAAAAACCTCCTACTTGATTTTTCACAGACTAATTCTTCTTCTGCTCTTGAGTCGACAGCAAAATTCAGATACCCTCGTAATCTCCGCCAGCGCGACCGACTCCTCATCCTCTCCTGCTCCTATCAGATCGACGCAAGCCGCTGCGTCACGAAGGAAAGGGAAGTCTGCTGTGGGCTCACAAGTTTCGGTCCAAAATCCAGCAACAAAGAAGAGAGGGAGAGAAAGAAGGGAGGAGATGAACTCCCAGTGCCAATGCCCTCAGTCATTGAACCCGAATCCGCGACTGAGGTAAGTTCTAAAGTTGGTTTACCTGCAATTACTGAAGTGTTAGAGGGTGATAAGAGTCTGGATGCGGTTATAGAAGAAATAGTTGAGAATATACCTAGGGTTGTTGGTATAGCTGTTGGTGCTGGTGATCAGGAAGAAAGAACAGCTGAGAGGTCTGAGACAATCGAGCAATAGAAGGCTGGGCTGGTCGAGAAGTCTCTAGCTGGCCGAATTGATGTTGGGTTATCTCAGACAAAGGGCGTTATAGGCCCTCGGAAAAGCAAGGCAGCTCGCTTGGCTAAGATGTTCGCATAGAAGGCAAGGAGAAGAGGTAAGAAATCAGAAGTTGTGGCAAGAACAAGCTCACCTGATGTGGTTCCATAATCGAGAGATGTTCCAGTAGTGGTTGGTTTGCCGAAGGAAAGTGTCCCAGAGGACATTGAAGAAAAGAATGTTGAAGAAGAATTTCCAGGGGTGGCAGGAGACGCTGTCCCAGAAGAGATGAGATTGGTAGTCTTCAAACCTCAGATGAAGGTTTCATAAGCTGAGGCTGAATCTGTCAATCCTCCCAATAAGCCTTCAGTATCTGAGACAATGGTGATAGAAGACACTAGGGATTCTGTTGAAACAATGTTTGTGGCAGATGATCTGGAAGAGGTAGTTCATGTGTCATCGGTGGCTGAACGGTTATCTAAGCAGAAGAAAAAGAAAGTGCAGAATTTGTCAACAAGAAAGAAAAGAAGGGGTCACAAATAGGGGGAGCAAGCTTCAAAGAGAAAAAGGTTGTTTCAAAAACAATCAAGAAATCAAAGAAGGTTGATGAAGAATCTGTGACTAGGGGAGTCACGAAAGCTGGAGTCTGGTTTTATGACACTGAAAATGCCAAGAGACGGGAGGTGATTGTGGGACGCAAATTTGTCTAGGAGCGCATTTTTGTGGAAAGGAGGTTTGAAGTTCCAGAGGTAGTGTATGCCATTAAAGAAGCGGGTCTGCTGAAGACAATTCAGGTGCCTAAATAGTATGCAGAACAGCTCGTGAGAGAGCTTGTTGCTAATCTGTCTCAGCAATTAAAGCAGTTTCCAGTGATGACTATAAGGGTGGTTGAAGTCAGGGGGAGACGTGTGGTGATTACTCCAGAATCTATCAATAATTTCTTCGGAATCTGTCCAGCGGAAACTACTCCAATATTACCGGATTGGGGAGAGATAGCTTCGGAGATAACTAATGGGAGGTTAGCTACGTGGAAAAGGAGCTCGGTAGAATGAGGGCAACTGACAACCAAATATGCCATTGTTCATGGGATGTGCATTAAGAACTGGATGCCAACACTGCATCGGACAACCGTCGACAAACCAATTGCTGGCCTCATCTTTCAAGTGGCTCAAGGTGTGAAGGTAAATCTTGGTCAAATCATCTTTAATCATCTCACTCAGCATATTATCTCTGACCTGCTTAATGTCCCTATTGGTTGTCTTTCAATGCTTTTTGAGATGATGGTGGCTCAATTCCCTGATATCTATGATAACTCTATGAAACCGTCACCACCTCCGGCCGTTCAGCACTGACTATAAATTGTTCGCTGGAAAACACCATGTTGATGTGACTGTACCAGATTAGGTTCAACAGGCTCTACTCAGACTCAAGGAACCACAAGGTGGAACTAGAAGTAAAATAGTGTTGTTCAAGAAGACTTCCCAGCCAGCAACCAACTCAAAGGTAATTGCACGCCTTGAAAAACATCTACTTATGTTGGAATCTATGTCTTCTCAGATTTCTACAGCAAAGAAGGAGGTCACGCTGGTTCTGAGGGACGTCAAGTATCCATTGGAAGAAGAAGAATCTGATGCAGCCACTATTTCAGCAGCAAAATCGGATGATTGAATGTGTGGTCTAGAAAAACATGATACCTTGTTTTTTTTCTGTTATTGACTTTGTCCTATGTTATCTGGTCCTGTCATTTTGTTTACAAAAAGGGGGAGATATATTATTATTGCCGACTTCATTCAGGAGCTAGTTTTGTCAAAAAAACATCAAGGGGGAGAATGTTGATCCGGGAAGTTCATGGATCCTGAATGGCATCCTTTTTGACAAGCAAGGCAATGTTCACGGTTGATACAGAAGGTGAGACAGCACCTGTCAAGATCTGCAAATGAAGTGCATCGGCAAGGGTATTTTCCAGATATTCTTAGGATATTCTCCACCAGATTCTGCGCCTAGAATATTTGAATTTACGATCAAAGTATTAGATTCTCTCCGGAAGATCGAAAGGATGATCGAAGAATATTTCCTTGCCTAAAGATACGAGATTGTGGATCAAATCTATTTATGTGGTGCTGGAAGTAGACGGGCTAATGATGCAAATTGAGAAAAAAAACTGCAGATTGGCATTTACACCGGCGATCATCATCAGAGCTAGCCGGAAAACTGTAGAGCAAAAGCGTCATCGTCGTGTGGTGAAGAACAGAGTTGAACGGCCTGTGTTTCAGGTCTGAATATTCTCGGGAAGAGAATTACCGATCTGTGGGAGACAGATCGAGGTGGGAAGAGGTGGATCTTTGTCTGAGGGAGTCAGACGCGCTCACAGTAGTTCATTTACACAGTGGTAACTAGTGAAGATAAGTTACTTAAAGATCTGTTGTACTTGATTAAATTCTTGTGGGTGATTCCCACTTGGGGTTCCGAGTAACCCCCTGAGTAGGCTCGTTGAGCTAAACAGGGTAAACACATCCTGTGTCGTTTACTGTTCTTTGTACTGTTTCTGTCTCGAACTAACAAACACCGAAACAAAATCTGTTAAAGCTTTCTGAAACAGTTAACACGTGATCTAGAATAGCCCGAGTCGAACAGACATATAATTTTCACATATTGATATAAGAGGTTGTTATAGCAAGCTGGTAGAGCAACCTACTAGTATACTCTCAACAAATGAAGGCGCTGCAATTTGACAATGTATAGATATTATCTTTTGTCTGATTCTGTTTATGGAAACAAAAACTTGATTGCTTGGAGAGATGTTTGTTTGAAGGAGGAACATGGAGGTTTGGGAGTCCGAGACTTATATAAGTTAAAAAAGGCCATGGTATTACCTCAAATCTGCGATATATGCTTACAAAAAGACTCTATGTATATTAAGTGGATGAATAACTATTACTTTAAGCAAACCAACTTCTGGGATCTAATTGAAAAACAACATCAAACCTGGGTGAAATTCGCAGTGTCTCAGTTCGACAGATTTGTGAACAAGCAGTTGCTGCAGCACACTCTTGTTCACTCAGAAATTGTCTCAGCAAACAATGAACAAGACAGAAGTTTGTTCACCCAGTTCGGCTAACTGCCTACGTCTGGGGAGGACTATTCTCCAGTCCTCAATCCACTAATTACAAGGGTCTCCAAGTACACTCGGTTACAACTCACGCAACCTATGCTACTCAACCTTGTGTGGATCACTCAACACAATCAGAACAAGCTCTGACTTGTGTCTGCACACCCTCTACAAATGTCAATCTAGAATAGCTACAGTCTTCTCAAAACTCAGCCTATTCTAAACTACACTCACTCAGCAGGGTTGTTGTAGCAACTGCTGTAACACACAGCTAAAGCACAAATGTCCGCGTCGCTCCAAAGCCTTCTGCCGAGCCGATCGAACGATTCCACGAGCGCTGCACACTCTGGAATACTCCCCCTCACTCAGTGACCTCCTACCACTAGCAAGTACTGCCGCAAGACACTCGACCGAGCCAACCACCCGTCAGTTCTTCCGCGACTGCCCTTGATCAACCAACAAGCACCACTGCTCTGAATTGGCTTCCAGATCAAGCTAGGATCAGACTCTGCAAGTCCTGACCACCTTCTGCTTCTGTCACCACAGCTCTGCGCTCATGCTCTGCTCTAGGGTGATGATCGAAGAAAAACGTCCGTCGCACACCACAAATTGCTCTCTCTGAATTCTGTGTATGCACTCGTGTATCCCTCAGCTTCAATCAACCTATCTGCTCTGAACACCTTTCACTTAAATAGTAGCACCAGCTTTAAGCAAGACCAGGTTTAAGCAATGTCCCAATAAGATCAATTATCTCCTAAAATCTAGGAGATTTGATTTGATTTTGATCCTCAACCCAAAACTCCTTTTCTGGCTAGGAAACCCACTAGAATAATCTTGACAGCAATTTAGAAATACTTCTGAATTGCTCCGCAGAGCTGCCAGTCCTTCTAACCCAGCCCAGGACGCTGCTGCTATTTGGACAGTTGATACAGCCACTTGAACAAGCTCCTACTATAGCATCCCCTGCTGTAGCTGCTCCTTGTTCACTTGTGCTGTAGCTGCTCCTTTGTTCACTTGTGGTGTAGCTGCTCCTTGTTCACTTGTGTTGTAGCTGCTCCTTGTTCACTTGTGTTGGTTTTGTCAAACACTGTCAAACTTGCATCATCACTGGGCTCTGAAGAAACCGGTTAGACTGAGAAGTGATGCCCTTAAATGCTCATCACCATCAATGTGGACTTTAGTTATACTTGGAGATGTAGCTCGAATGTACAGCCCCCTGGTCAGAGTTAATTGTGAACCCTATATCTCCACCCAAGCATTGCTTTTGTTGTTGGTTAGCCATCAAAAACAGGCTTCCAACAAAGGATGGGATTGAAAGATACATAAATATTCAAGACATATGTGTTGATTTTCACTAGCTCATATACGGATATGGTCATGGTTCCACATCTATATATAAGCTAGTTATTCTTCCATCTCCTTGGCGATGTGGGACATTTCTTCCAATTGCTTATTCTCAGCACTCCCCCTGAATTTGAAGAAATGGCACACTGCTCCCCCTTGATCATTATTTCGCTACAATCTCCTGTAATGTCTCAAATCTATCGTAGGTGCGGGCTCACGCGACTCCCTCCACTCGAGGTCTTTGACCTACGGTAACCCTTAGTCGCCCTGCGACTTGCTGGCCTAGCCAGTCTGTAGCTGACCTGCAGCTTCCTCATACTTGGGGTGCCTTTTTACTCGTGCCCTTAACCATCTTTGATTGTCCCACACGCTTCATACTCGTCCCAGATCTAACTATGGGATCTGATACCATGTTGATTTTCACTAGCTCATATACGGATATGGTCCTTTATGTCTCAAAAGCTCAAGCTTATGAGTTATGGTTTCACATCTATATATAAGCTAGTCATTCTTCCATCTCCTTGGTGATGTGGGACATTTCTTCCAATTGTTTATTCTCAACAATATGTGGCCGGTGTAAGATGAGTTTCGAAACAAATGAGCACATCTTAATCAATTCTAGAGCAATGCCTTGATAAATTAGGAATATCAGTTCGATGGGTTAGCTGGGAGGAAGTGATAACGTGGTTTTGCCAGAGGAGGTGGAAGAGTCTTGCTGAAAAACACGTCATTGGCTTCGTAATAAATGCGGCTATTCATAGTTGAGCTACCTGAGTGGAGCTCATTGTAGTGACTTTTGGATGAGGAACCCTTGTCTGTTTTCCAATCTGGCATCCTCGACACACTGAGTTCATCTCTCCCTTGATCTCAGGTATACCACGTACTAATTAATCAATTGCAAGTCTTTTTAAGGTCCTAAGATTGAGATGTCCCAGCCTTTTATGTCATAAGTTCATTTCTTTAGTTTTAGTCAGCAGGCGGGATGATGAAGAGATTGCTTCAGCATTCTCTAGTAAATAACAGTTGTTGCCTGACCTTGCACCCTTCATTATGCATCTTCCTTCTGCATCAAACACTTGACATAATTTTTGTGAGAATTTTTTACAAAATGAGTACAGTCACATAGATGACTGATGCTGATGAGATTCGCCTTTAGTCCTTCTACTAGCAACAATTTTCAGATTTGGCAGCCCGTGAACTTTCAGTGTTCCCTTCCCAAGGCCTCTTCCTTGGTATCTGCAGGGTTGGATATAGGACCTATCTCCTGTCATGTGTCTAGAAGATCCGCTGTCGAAATACCAGTTACCTTTCTTCGAAGACTTAGTTGAGTTGAATCACATTTGACTGATATGATCCATTCCTAATTTCCAGTGTTTGCTAAGTGTGGGGACAATGCCTTTGGATGTGGCCAGACTGATTGCAATGATAGTAACATCTTTTGTCCTGTTGAGTTCTGGATGAATGCTGAAGAGTTTGCTAAAGCATCTTCTTGTTTTTCCTTTCTAGTAGACTAACTTGTTCTTTCAATCTTGAGATAACACTCAGTAATTTCTTTTTCTCGTCATTTAACACTGACACTCTGGCAATCAGACCTTCATTTACTTTTACCACTTTCAGACATTTGTCAATCATTTATCTAGTGTTGAGCCAGACATTCCTCTGTGATTTTGTTATCACGATTACCTCCATTCTGTGGCTAGGTTAAACTTTGACTATTGACCATTGATGACAGCAACGCTTGCCCGAATCACACTCTGTGTGTTGAATGAACTGCTCTGATACCAATTACAAATCTATTGCATTGCTGATGTGGAGTTATAGCTTCTGCTTAAGCACTCTCTGTATCTTTCTGCGGAATTACTCTACTAAAGAATAAGAAAGACACAGTGCGTTTGTTCACCCAGTTCAGCAACTTGCCTAGGGAGAATGCTACGATCATCAAGATTTCACTATCTCAATTCGAAGTACAAGGCTCACATCTCTACTTCTCACCAAGCCGAAATCTAACGCTCAGTCTAAACTCCTACACTAGCTAGCAATCTGAGCTCACAGATTCTCTTCCTGCGTTCTCAGTAATAAATAGCTACAGTACTGCCTTTCAGACTTAGTCTATTCTATTACAATGTGTAACTCACGGAATGCTTAAGCACACTCTTCAACAGAGTTGCTGTATCTTCAGTCGACGACACTCCAAACTTTTCTACCAAGTAGTCCGACACTCTGAGTTCTTCAAACTCAGCCTCAGCTCCTCCTCAATCAATGACTCACTCAGTCACTATTGGGTAGCCTCGATCACTACTCCTAGCCCGCGACACTGCCAGTCCGCGGCTGATCACCGAGCTTCTGACTGTTCCTTCAACGAGCAACGCTCCAGTTGAACTCCGAACCAGACCAGAATCAAACTCCATGAGTTCTGATTCCCTCAAACCCACACGCCTCTTCAACTCAGTAGATAGAATCCTGCTACCGTAAGTTGATCTCTGTGTGTGCTCAGGTTGCTCTCTTTGATCATGTTTTCTGTGCTGCTGCCCCGCCTTCCTTTTAAAGCTCTTCAGCACGCCAAAAATGCCAAGGATCATTATCAGAATCTTCTCCTAGATTTTAGCAAATTTGTTGAAGATTCTGTTCCAAATTTGAATTTTTGGATCTTTATCTTCTTAGACCACGTGCTGGCGTTTGCTGAGCACTTGATGACGTCTGCATAACTCTTTGAGCTTCCCCGATGCCAGTCGTATCACACCGAAGCCTTACCTTGCAACACCAGAATTCTTCTCTAGATCTGGATCATCACGGAGTGCTGAAGCAGACTCCGTCTCTCACCCAGTTTTAAATAGTGTCTCAGCTTCAGATATTTAGGGATTGCTGAAGCAGATTCTGGCTCTTTGTTGTGTTGTTTTGTCAGTCTTCAGATTTATGCTCTAGCCACCGAACTCCAGAGAGTGCTTCAGCAGTCTCTTGAGCAGTTTTGTCAAGGATGCCATATCCTCAACACATTCGATCAGACAGTGACATCTTTCTTGCTTCTTCATTGATTTCATATTATTATTTTTTTCATGATAAGACAAAACCATAAAGCAAGGAAGATGGCAAAGCTGGTAAGGAACCTGGCGATGGTGACGAAGGGGCAGAAGAGAATAATGATGAAGTGAGGAGGAATTAGGCATCCTAAGTATGTCTGCCAGCTCTTATTATCAATGTAATTCAATTTTACCACATGTAAAAGGATAAGCTTCTCTTTCTTAGGAGTTGCTTTTTTGCTTCAACAGTTTTACCACTGACCAACCATGCTATCTATCCAACTCAAGAGACTCTGAAACTGCCTTTCCAGATTCGTGCAAGGACCAACCTGGGCAATAACATCCATGGCGCCCTTCACATCCTAAAGAGAGGACCAGGGAGCTTACTCCAAGTGATATATAATTTTGCCAAAAATCATAAGCTAAGTCGTACCATAGCTCAAGTACCATGATTAAAAACTTACCAGTGCCATACAAGCTACAAATCTACATTTGTAGTAGATAACCAGCAAAAGAAACTTTATTGATTGTAACTGATTCAGGTATGTGATGAAAATGGAGTAGTTTTGTGTCACAAATTACATCAGGAAAAATAGAGCATAGCACATAGTCTTTCATGTCATCATTGAGGGAAAACACGGCCCCTCAGACAACCTTCCTCTTCTAAAGAAAAATTCCAACCAAAGTAAATTCTTGGAAAAGATTCGCAGCTAAGTTTCCTCAAATACCTTCATGAGCATTTTGATATTTGTTAGCCCGACTTACGTAGAAGCTCCTCTGAAGGAACCTCCAGCGTTGCACCGGAATGCACTTCGTCTGGTTTTACCTCTGCAGTAAAAACTCACGTAAGTAAAATAGTACACAGCGCATATCCATGCGTAGTAAAAGTTCCCGACTCACAGAATTGCATATAGGCAAGCAATGGTGAAAGAATGCTAACAACTAAAATACTGCTGAGCTTTCATATTCCCTGATAAAGTTCCCACTGCCATAAATGAACCACAATGTCATAAGCACCAAGCAGACCACCTAATATGATCAGCCAGCAACCTGTGATGCAACTACTGGCCTTTTGTTACTGAGAAGCCCAGATGGATGAATATGTAGCGTTAAATTAAGGTGGAATTGGCAGCAGGTTTGGTGATTCAGTAAACTCGTTGATAATCAATTAAAAAGCACAGAACTCAACAGAGACATATCAACAAACACCTGGCGGACCCCAGATAAATCAAAATAGCTTGAGCTGGGGTGTGAATGGGAAGATTACCGTATGCGCCAGAGGGGGTGAGCTTGGCTTGAAGAATCATGGTGGAAATGAAGTGGGACGCCTCACCGGCTTCCTCGAGAAGTCTCTGGATCTCAGCATCGGACGCTACGTTTCGATTCTCTTCGAACTTGTTCCTCACCTCCGCAGCCGATTCTCTAAGCATTACGGTGTCCCCAGCGAACGACTTCCTGGTGGCTCTCAGCACCGATCTATACGCCTTGAGTGCCTCCGCTACTCTGCTACCCATCTGATCGTCCCTTGCGGCAGTTGTTGGAAGCCTCTTTATAAGTACCCCAAAACGACGCCGTTCTTGACCACTCGGAGTCCAATACAATTGCAGTGACCAGCTAAGGTGGTTGCTTAATTATTATGTATGAAGATGCCACGAAATTGCGGACAAACTTATACAGTAGGTTGAAATTCTGAGTATCAAATATGGAAAATTTTGAATACGTATCAATCTGGCTGATGGTTTCCTCTGTTCTAAACCCATAGTTGCAGTCTCGCATCTCACATAACTAAATAGTCAAAACTCTCTATTCTGCTATGTAATAGACAAAATCAATTTCAGCATACAAGTCTTGGAATGAATTTTGATTAAAACTGTGGTTACTGATGAGAAAGGGTACCATCTACATTTGTCATGTGAAGTTGGTGACTGCCCAAATCCAAGAAACATACAAAAACGACTAATCCCAGGCGTTTTGCTCCTATGGTATTCACAACAACAAGAACACATAAGCATCATTTAAAATGGAAATAGCTTCATTTTTAAAAGGAAAATATGGTGTGATTTCAAATCGAGTGCTACATACAAATCTTAATTAAATGACCTTCCAAAAGTTAATAAACATAACCCTGTTGAACTCTTCCCTCCCATACGCCGCATAACATCACCCACCTAGTTCGCCTTCTACATCAATTTTGAAACCTTGATTGTTTTCGTTCGTCCGGCGAGGAATAAGCCTACGAGCCGATAATGAGGACTTCTGCTTGATACTATGACTTTGGTTTCATATCTAGCCTAGGACGGAGTCAGGAATGATCTGTTCCTATGGCTGAATTTTTTTTTATTTTATGACAGTTATAACCAAATGTAAGAATGTACTTTTTATAATAATTTACAAAATTAAAATATGTTATAAAAGATAATTTATTATACAAAATATCCTACTAACTAAATTTTACACTACGAGGTTCGCTCATGTCAAATTCATTGACTACATCATCATTACTGATACAATCTGCAAATGTCCTTTCTACATAAAGAACCATAAGATCATTGAGAAATTCATCATTCATCTTATTTCTAAGATTATTCTTGATGATTTTCATGGATGAAAATGCCCTTTCCGTTGTTGTTGTAGATATCGGTAGAGTCTAAAATTCGCAGCGCCTCTAATAAACTGATTTGTGAACAAGCAGTTGCTACAGCACACTCTTGTTCACCAGTAAATTGCTTCAGCAGGAAAGATCAAGGACACAAGTTTGTTTACCCAGTTCAGCCAAATTGCCTACGTCTGGGGAGGACTCTTCTCAGTCCTCAATCCACTATTCTCAAGGTTTCCAAGTACCCACGGTTACAACCCACGCAACCTATGCTACTCAACCTTAGGTGGATCCTCGCACACAATCAGAATAGGCTCTGACTTGTGTCTGCACACCCTCTACTGATATCTATCTAGAGTAGCTACTGTCTCCTCGAAACTCAGCCTATTCTAAACAATACTCAAGTTCTGCAGGGTTGCTATAGCATCTGCTGTAGCACACAGCTGATGCACAAATTGTCCGCGTCGCTCCAAAGCCTTTCGCTGAGCCGTTCGAACGATTCCACGAGTGCTGCACACTCTGGAATACTCCCCCTCACTCAGTGACCTTCTGTCACTAGCAAGCACTGCCGTCCAGACACTCGACTGAGTCACTCACCCGTCAGTTCTTCCGCGGCTGCTCTTGATCAACCAACAAGCACCACTGCTCTGAATTGGCTTCCAGATCAAGCTTGGATTAGACTACACAAGTCCTGATCTCCCTCTGCTTCTGTCACCACAGCTCTGCAATCACGCTCTGCTCTCGGTGATAATCGAAGACTTCGTTCGCACACCAAAATTGTTCTGCTCGGAAATTTGTGTGTTCTCGCTTTTAGCCCTCTTGTTCGATCACCTTCATTGCTCTGAAGGGTCTCTCTTATATATACGCGTCCACTGCTATCATTATCAGATAATAGCAGTTCTCCTAGCAACATCAATGTCTCCTAATTTCTAGGAGATTAGACTTGATTTGAGATTCAAACCAAAACTCTTACTTTAGCTAGGAATCTCCACTCTGGAATATTCTCTGCAGCAACTCTGAACTTCCTCTGATGCTCTTCGAAGGACTGCCACACCTTCTTTCCAAAAAACAGATTGCTGCTGCACGGACAGACGCTACAGCTCTTCTGAACAAGCTCCTGCTAAAGCTTCTTCCTGCTATAGCTGCTCCTTGTTCACTAGCTTGTTCACTTGTGCTGAACTTTGACTGTAGCAGCATCTTGTTCACTTGCTTGTTCACTTGTGCTAGTTTTGTCAAACACTGCCATACTGCATCATCAGAGTCAAAATGAGACAAGTCAATCGATAAATCATGAGATAATATGATAATTTTCCTGATGTAACCAACAACCGGCGCAAATCAGATATGGAAGCCATATTTGCGAATGGTGGATCCTCTCGGATACCAGGTGAAAAGAACCGACACTCCATATGTAGAGCATTCATATCGTATGAAGAAAAGTCTGAATGATAGAACTTTGAAGCAAGTTTACACACATCTTCAGCTTTGAATGCTCGAAAATCATTATGTGAATGAAATGATGCACTAAGAATAAGAAGCTCCATAGAATTCTCTGGAAATCTACTGTCAAGCTCTGTCAACTGAAAGTCTATCACATAATAAAGTATGTTGACCCGAAAGTAGTGCTCATTTGTTATAATCAATTCAGTATCTCTGAATCCTTTCTTGTAAGAAGCTGACATATTTGGCATAGTAATAGCATGCTCAGAATAAAATGCCTCAACCTTCATTATCAAATCATCCCATCCATTGTCTCTCATATCTTGAAGTTTTTCTTTCGTTATTGAAAGAAAGTGCATAGCATTCAAAATGTCCATGTCTTTCTTTTGAAGAGCTTGCGAAAGAAACTCGGTATTCTTCATCACTTCATGCATCAAAAGCAAACAATAAACAAAGTCAAATTTTTTCAAAGCTTTAGCAATTCCTTTTGCTTCCCCTTGAACTTTGTCCCCTCCATTTTTATACAAATCCTCAATAGTTGCTCGGGCTCCAAATAACTTGATCAAACTTGAAATTGAACAAAAGTGTGATCCCCATCGAGTAGCCCCGGCACGTTGCAAAATGCAAGCTACCCAAACCCGTCTTAAGTGTACTAGCAGCCACCAAATCAAGAATTTCTGCTTCCTTACAAGCTTTTAACATTGAATGTCTTTTCGTAGAAGAATCAACAAAATTTACAATTGTAGTAAGAGTAGAAAAGAATTGCCACACATCAGCCACTCCTTTAGACGGTCTAGGTAGCTGGTCAAAAAGATGAAAAGGTTTCCCGAACTGATCTGGGTGAGGCAGACAGTAACGGGGGAGGGGCTAAGGGAACGATGCATTGGACCACAATCAGAGACATCAACACCAAAAGTGAATCTTAACGCTTTTCCTCTCATCTCTTCAATAAAAACAACATTCTTACTTCTATGTGCCTTAATTCTTTTGCTATCCAACTGCTGCTTGCTGCTAATACCATCCATTAACATTTGATTTGGTGGTTGAGGCTTATAGTCAACCCAAAATTTTAAAGGAATCTCAATCTAGGTTGCTCAAGCCGAAGAGCTTATAAGCTCGAATCTCCAAAATACCTATATTCCACTTGTCAGTGTTACAAAGCTCGCAACATTGTGAACAGTAATGAAAAAGTCAGGCACCGAGTGTAATTGAAAATGACAATTGAACAAACCTTGCAAGCCATGCTTTTCTTTCCAAGTGAAGTTATTGGCAGTATCTTTTCCATCTCTGTTAGCCTTTTCACCGCCTTTGCTTTTGGCTTCATTCTGACTTACATTTTATTGCAACCTTTTGACTGCAGTTGGCTTCCCAACTGATACTTTATCCTTGATTGGAGTAACCTTCTAGCCTCCGGAGTAAATAAGCATGATGCTTGACAAACGAGGTTAGTTTGAGCTTGCTGAAGTTAGATTTTAACTTTGAAATTCTGATGTGTATGATTAGCCGGATGATTAACTCTGTGAGACTTAGTTCGAACAATTACCGGAACTATCCTAGAACATGTAATTGCAGAAAAGTAACGACACAGAGTTTGTTACCCAGTTCGGCGAACGTGCTAGGGAGCTATACCAGGTCCGGTGGAGAACAATTCACTATACTGGAGTTTAGGTTACACGGTCTCACGCTTACAGAACTTCCATTTCTTAAGCAGCCCTTCGCACTAACACTCTAGTGATTGATATCTAGGCTCCCCTAGATATGAGACATCTCCCTTCTCCCATCTTTAATCTGCTATTCTCTCGAATGCATTTTCATCCTGAAGCTCTGAGCTTTCCATCGAAAGCAGTGCCGTAATCGAACGGTCAGTCACTAAGCACCTCTTGTCTTATCAGTTGTTCTCGAACAAACTCAGCAGCAGCTTGCTCCTCTTCTGATCATTTGGCTTGAATTGCAAGCTGCTCTCTAGTCAGCCTCTTTTCGCTTTTTGTCAATTTTTGCTCAATATTCTTTTTCGAAGAGTGTAATCAACACTACCCCTTAGTATTGATTATATACTTGCCAAGAATTCCTAAAAGATAATTAGTGCAAAATTTGTTCTTCTGGTCGGATAAGAAAGACACAAATAATTTGTTTACCAAGTTTGGCAACTGTCCTATGTCTAGGGAGGATCACACTCTGATCCTCAAGATTTCACTACCACGGTTTAAAGTACAAAGGACGCTGATAGAGCCTACTTATACGCATTATTTAGATCATAACCCTATGCTTGTTTGCGATATTTTATGTGCAAGATTACTGGTTTCCAGTGTTTTTGTATTTCAGGGCAAAACGAAGGCCTGAGTCGGATACGCGCTAACAGGCAACGTTCTAGGAGTGAAAAATCAGCCTGCGGAGCTAGCAGCGCAAGCAAGAGAGAAAATGGCGAGAGTCAGTAGCGGTGCGCTAACCGATTGCACTAAGCAGTATGCCGTGCGCCAGGCGCAGAGTCCAGTGTTTCCAAAACCTGACAGCACCAGATTTGGAAGTTGCCAAGGATGGGCTTCTTGAGCTGTATATAAACAAGAGGAAGTCTAGGGTTTGAGGAGAATGAGATACACAAAGAGGTCGCGGAGAGAGCACCAGAGGAGCGAGAGTGCGGCAGAACTGGAAAACACACGAGCCTGCGAGGAGGACTTGCGCTAGCCGACTGCGCCAGCCGAGACTGCAACCTGCACGCACTGTTTGCTATTGTTTTCTTGGACACCTTAGATATTATTTACTGTTTCTATGATGATTATCACTAGCATGTCTAGCTAAACGTTTAGTGTTGGTTGGGCATGAATCTATGAGTATTTCCTTTGAGACTTGTGCTTAATGCATAGCTTGCTTGCTTATATTAATTCTGAGCACATTGTTGGCAGCTTGTTGCATGAGTAGGGGAAGCCTTGAACCACAATCTTACTCTTGTTGCTTGTTGCTGTATGTTAAACTAGTTGAATAGCTTGACGGTGCCAGCTAGGAGTAACGAGCTAGGATAGGCAATTACTACCTTGATCGGATTCGTAGTTGTTTAGTCTAGTTCTAAGGATTAATAGCACATGAACTTTGATCGGAACATGCGCATATGTTAGGAAGCCTTGATCGGACACTAACTTAAGTGAAATCAAGCTATAAACGTTTAGAGTCGATGATAAGGAATGCACTCATAGAGGATTGTCTGCCCAATACTTCTCATAGTCATAGTACTTAAATCTTTGTTGCCTGCGCACGTCTGGTGCACTTTCTGAGATTAGCTACTGTTCACTTGCGCATCGCGCAAACCAATCGCTCACCCCCAACTTCGTAAGTGTAGGTCACTGGGCTAGAAACTGAACTGCTTGCTCCCTGTAGAGATCGACCCTTACTTAACCGCTGTACTAGTGGAAGAGGAAGGATTAAATTTGACGCGTACAACGACGCGCGATCAAATTTTGGCGCCGTTGCCGGGGAGCAACACAGCTAAGTTTGTAGTCTACGTTTTTCTTTATATAGTAGCTAGTTATTTCAGTTTGTTTTGTTTTCTCGTTGTTGTTTCTGACAACGCGCAATCAACATCAGCCTGCGCAACCTTGAAACAGTTGCGCTTCGCAGATTCGAGTGCGCACTGACAGACGCAACAGCTTCGTTGCCATTTGATTCCGTTTTCTTGAGATTTGGATCAGGTCATGGAGGATAACAGTGTGGTTGGAGATTCCCTAGGGGACAGGACCCTAGACAACGCAAGGGCAGATAACCGCGCAGTTCGGTTCAGAGAGGAAGTGCAGCGCGAGGTCGAAGCACGGATGGCCGCTGAAGTATACAATGCGCCACCCGCGCGTCCGATCGCGCGACGCAGGACAGTGCGCGAGATGTCCGCCCCGATCACTGTTAACCAGCCATGGTGTATAGTGCTTCCGCCAGACGGTCATTTTGAACTAAGGAGCTCACTTATTCATCACATGCCCAAGTTTCACGGGATGAACAATGAAAATCCAGTCAAGCATGTGAGAGAGTTCCTAGTCATTTGCGAGAACATGAAGACCGTAGGGGAGAACGATGAAGCGCTGAAGATGAAGGCGTTCCCATTTTCATTGTGTGATACAGCCAAACATTGGCTGATGAGCTTACCCACAGGATCAATACACACATGGGAGCAGCTGCAGAAGAAGTTCCTGGACAAATTCTATCCCGCAGCGAAGATTGCGCTACTCAGGAGGGAGTTGGCCGCGCCTAGGCAGGGCGCAGGAGAGTCGCTGTCAGAGTATTACGAGCGTTTCAGGGAGCTGGAGGCCAATTGCTACAATCACGGCCTGCCCCAGAATGTGCTGATAGAGAACTTCCTGAATGGATTGCTGCCCATGGAACTGAGGTTATTAAACGCATGCGCAGGAGGCGACATTTGCAACATGTACCCAGAGGATGCGTGGCACCTGATAGAAGACTCTGCTGGGCAGGTACGATATCAGCTAACACTTGAAAATAGTCGTGCTCGTTCTGTGCAACAGGTAGAAACAAGCGCTGAGATCAAAGAAATGAAGGACATGCTGCAGAAGTTGATGAGTGCGCAAGGCGCACAACCAGTTGCGCCAAAGGTATGTGAATTCTGTAGGTCCACCGAGCACAAAACGGATGAATGTCCCACACTTTTCGAGGAATCAGGAGATGTCAATGCTCTTGGAGGATGGGACAACAGAGGACCACAGAGGCAAAATCAGCCGTGCTTTGGACTTGCTACAAATGGATTCAGATGGAAGGAGGAGAACAATTTCCAGAGGCAGTCCACGGATCAGCGCGCGCCACAGTAGACGCAACAAGCTGCGCCCTACAATCCACTGCATCGCCGCACTGACGCACCAGCGCATAACAATCAGCAACCGAGGCGATATTTGGAAGATATTGTGGGACAGCTAGCAGACACAGTGCGCAAAAATGACGAGAAGTATGACAAAAGGTTCGAGTCCATTGAAAAGCAGCTATCGCAGATCGCGACCACGGTGTATGAGCTAAAGAAGAGCGATGGCAACCTGCCTTCGCAAGTGATTCAGAACCCTGAGGACTGGGCGCACGATAGGAGGAGTCAATGCAGTGACACTGAGGACTGGGCGCACGATAGGAACAGAACAGACCGCGAAGGCGCCCGCGCAACCAGCTGCACAAGTCCCGGATCCAGCAGGACAGAGTGCGCAACCAGAGCACGACGCGCAACCAAAAGTGCCAGCCACAAGCCAGCAGGGCGAAGCACCAGGTATAACAGAATTAAAAAACAAGGGCACGAATCGTACTAATATACCTGCACCTTTCCCTGTGCAGGCACCTTTGGCTAGGAAGGAAGCGCTGGATAAGGAGCTATACGAGTTATTCAGTAAGGTGGAAATAAACATTCCCCTTATTGAAGCAGTTCGGCAGATTCCCAGGTATGCCAAGTTTTTGAAGGAGCTGTGCACAAACAAGCGGAGGAAGGGCGAATGCGCACAGGTAATGCTAAATGCGCAAGCCTCAGCGATCGTGCAACATAAGGTACCACCTAAGTGCCGAGACCCAGGTACGTTCACCATCCCATGCACTTTAGGTAAAACCACAGTAAACAATTGCATGATTGATTTAGGCGCATCCATCAATTTGTTACCCTATTCCCTATATGCGACATTGCGCCTTGGACCATTAAAGCCTACAGGTCTCACAATTCAGCTAGCAGATCGGTCGTGCAAACAACCTGCAGGCATGATAGAAGATGTTCTTGTACGAGTAGGAGAGCTGGTGTTCCCAGCAGATTTTTATGTGCTAGAAATGGAGGGTGAATCAAGCGCCAGCAGTGCGCAGATCCTACTGGGCAGACTTTTTCTGATGACCGCGCGCACGAAGATAGACGTGTGGAGGGGCACGCTCTCCATGGAGGTTGATGGCGAAGAAATCCATTTCAACATATTCAAGGGGATGCAGCATCCACATGAGGACGCCACAGTGCACGAAATGGACAGCATTGATGATTTAGTCACAGATGCGCAATGCGCAAGCGCAACGGTAGGACCAGAGCCACTAGCACAGACAGAGTTGGAGGAGCAGGAAGACGAGCTGAGCAGTGCTGAACCAGCACTCAAACAGGTACATGATATAGTTCATATTTGCACTGCTAATAAAATCTTGCCCTCTATTGAACAGGCACCCAAGATCGAGCTGAAGCAACTCCCAAAGCACCTTAAATACATTTTCTTAGGAAATGAGGGCACCTTGCCAGTGATCATAAAGAAAGGATTAGAAGAGGAGCAGGAAGTGCGCTTACAGCAGGTGCTGCGCAAGAACCAGCGCGCCATAGGATGGACACTTGCTGACCTGCGCGGAGTGAGCCCGGACGTATGCATGCACAGGATTTTATTAGAAGATGGTGCCAAACCATCCAGGGAGGCTCAGCGCAGATTGAATCCAAACATGATGGAGGTGGTGCAGAAGGAAGTCCTTAAATTGCTTGACGCATGGGTCATTTACCCGATCTCGGACAGCAAATGGGTCAGTCCAGTGCATGTCGTGCCGAAGAAAGGAGGAATCACAGTGGAAGAGAATGCGCAGGGCGAGCTAGTTCCCAAGCGCATTCAGACGGGATGGCGCATGTGCATCGACTACAGGAAGCTTAACGCAGTCACGCGCAAGGACCATTTCCCGCTACCCTTCATGGACCAAATGCTGGATCGCTTAGCAGGTAAGCCCTATTTTTGTTTCTTGGACGGATATTCAGGGTACAACCAGATACCCATAGTTGCGGAGGATCAAGAGAAGACCACGTTCACATGCCCGTTCGGTACGTTTGCGTTTCGACGCATGTCTTTTGGGCTGTGCAACGCGCCAGGTACGTTCCAACGTCTAGTCATGAGCATTTTTCTGATATGATTGGTATATGCATAGAAGTGTTCATGGATGATTTCACTGTGTATGGAGGTACCTTTGATGCATGCTTAACTCATTTAGATAAGGTCTTAGCGCGTTGCATCTCAAAGAACTTAGTGCTCAATTATGAAAAATGCCATTTCATGGTAACGCACGGTGTAGTACTAGGGCACATCATCTCAGAGGAGGGGATCAAGGTAGATAAAGCTAAGATAGATCTTATTTCTAATCTGCCTTATGCCACTAACGTGTGTGACGTGAAATCATTCCTTGGGCATGCTGGGTTTTACAGGCGTTTTATAAAGGATTTCTCTAAGATTTGCATACCCCTGTCTAACCTTTTGCAAAAGGACGTGTGTTTCGACTTTACTGATGAGTGCAGGGCTGCGTTCGATAAGCTGAAGGAGGCGTTGACCAGTGCGCCAGTGATGCGCGCGCCAGACTGGAACCTGCCATTTGAACTGATGTGCGACGAAAGTGATTACGCAGTAGGTGTAATCCTGGGACAGCGCGTGGACAAAAGACCACACGCTATTTATTATGCGTCGTGCACACTGGACGCTGCGTAGAGAAACTACACCACCGCGGAGAAGGAGCTTCTGGCAATTGTGTTTGCGCTAGAGAAGTTCCGTGCATATGTTCTAGGCGCTAGGGTCATCATTTACACAGACCACGCAACCATCCGCTACCTAATGTCAAAGAAGGAAACCAAGCCGCGCCTGATGCGCTGGGTGCTCCTACTTCAGGAATTTGACTTGGAGATCAAAGA
Source organism: Umbilicus rupestris (assembly GCA_963678935.1). Lineage (NCBI taxonomy): Eukaryota > Viridiplantae > Streptophyta > Magnoliopsida > Saxifragales > Crassulaceae > Umbilicus > Umbilicus rupestris. The sequence goes on along the minus strand of OY787628.1, from coordinate 3,386,831 downwards.
CAAGAAAGGCACGGAGAATACAGTTGCCGATCACCTGAGCAGGATCGTGAAAGAGGAGGAGCCAGGGCAGATCACGGAGACATTCCCTGATGAGCATCTGATGGAGCTAACAGGTAAGGTACCATGGTATGCGCACATTGCAAATTACCTGGTCACAGGTACGTTTCCTCCGCATTTCAATAAAACCCAGTGCATGAGATTGAAACATGAGTCCAAGCATTACCTTTGGGATGATCCTTATATGCTTAGAATAGGGCCTGATCAGATATTGAGGCGCTGCGTGCCTGACCATGAAATTAACTCTGTTTTGATGTTTTGTCATGCGCACGCATGTGGAGGACACTTTGGTCCCAAATGCACGAGCAGGAAGGTCCTGGATTGCGGATTTTATTGGCCGCACCTGTTTAGAGATGCATATGAGCACTGCAGGAACTGTGACAGGTGCCAGCGCACAGGAGGCATATCAGCGCGCAATGAGATGCCGCAGACACCGATTCTAGTGGATGAAGTGTTTGATATATGGGGAATTGACTTCATGGGGCCATTTCCTCCATCTGCCGGATACGAGTACATATTGGTGGCAGTGGATTATGTCTCCAAATGAGTCGAAGCTAAAGCCACACGGAAGGACGATGGTAAGACGGTTGCTGAGTTTCTGAAGACTAACATCTTTTGCAGGTACGGAGTGCCTAAGGCAATCATCAGCGACCAGGGGACGCACTTTTGCAACAGGATTGTGGCGCAAGTCTTCAAGCATTATGGAGTGCGCCACAAGACGTCCACTGCTTATCATCCTCAGACCAATGGACAGGCTGAAGTTTCCAACAGAGAAATTAAGCGCATCCTGGAGAAGACTGTGAGACCATCGCGCAAAGATTGGAGCCAGCGCCTGGACGACGCACTGTGGGCATACCGCACTGCGCATAAAACACCAATCGGGACTTCACCGTTTCGGTTGGTCTACGGAAAAGCCTGCCATCTGCCAGTAGAGCTAGAGCACAAAGCATATTGGGCCTTACGCATTTGCAACCTGAACCTCGACGAGGCCGGAAAGGAGCGCGCGTTTGAGCTGAGCGAATTAGAAGAGCTGCGCCTGGATGCCTATGAGGGATTGCGCGATTACAAGGAGCAGGCAAAGGCATTTCATGACAAGCATATCCTCAGATGCACTTTTGAACCAGGAGACCAGGTATTACTATTCTCATCACGCTTGAAGCTCATGCCTGGAAAGCTGCGCAGCAAATGGACAGGACTGTACAAAGTCACCAAGGTTTTTCCCTACGGAACAATCGAGTTAGAAAACGAGCACCGGCATCGTTTTCAGGTGAATGGGCAGAGAGTCAAACGGTATCTCGGAGAACCTTGGGATGGCACAGCGCACGACATTGACTTGGCAGAGCCTGAGATTGCAGATGCGCCGATCACTGCGCCAGAGTCATCACCAGATGCACCAGAGTGAGAACTGGGACCAATTGCTTATATTTCTTCTTCCTCTACATCTACCCTCGTTACCTATGAGTTATCACAGGCTGACCACCCTTTTTATCCTTTGCGCAGGACCAAGAAGAACGCAACACACGCACTAGCGCAAGGACACTCAGGAGCAAGAGTGGGGGAGGTCGCTGGTACACTTTTGGGCACGTAACGAGGTACAGTCGAGCCAACGACGTTAAACAAAGGCACTTGTCGGGAGGTAACCCGACACGTTTTACTTCTGCATATTTTATTTTCTGCATGTTTTAGTTTTTCTAGTGTTTTAGTTAGTATAGGACTTGTAGTTTTTAGTCGAGCAGCAGTGCGCAGGTCCGTGCGCACTTCAGTGCGCAGGACAGCTGCGCCAGTCAGGGGGTATATAAGGGCACGACTTAGAAAAATTTCAGCACTTTTTCACTCGACCGTTGCCCAGCAGCTCCCGCCTTCACACCTCTGCCCGCCGTTCAGCGCTCAACCCAGCATCAGTTCAGAGAGATTTGAGGAACACACGGCCGCACTACCCCCAGGTAACATCTTCCCCAGATTTGAGCAGATTTCAGTAGGGTTTGTACGGTGAAGGAGTGTTCTAGGGTTTTGGAATCGCACCAGGGTAGAGTGCGCCGACTGGAGTGTTGTTTGGAGGGGTTTGTAGGCGGGCAGTAGGCGCTCCTTCGGTGAGAGTTTGAGGAGATTCTGAGAAGTTTGGATTTTTGGAGCATTTGAGGAGTGTTGACCCGTGTTGACCCGAGTTGACCTGCGTTGACCTGAGCGCCCAGCCACAATGCAGCCTGCCGAGGACCAGGAAACCCTTGCCGATTTCGCCAACAAGTATGAGGCATTTATGAGGCTGGACATGTACGGGACCCCGTACATTAGCCGCGAATTCCTGCGCGAGGTCGGACTGGAGGACCTCGTCGTAGAGCGACTGGCGCTAGCAGGCTGGGAGGCGCTGTTGGAACTCAACAGCGCATCTGACAAGGAGGACACGTGCGAATTCTTGGCGTCGCTGGAGACGGGCGACCAGGAGATCAGATACAGACATAGGGGCATCTGGTACATTGCCTCAGCTAGGAGGCTGAAGCGCGCGCTGCGGTGCGCTAAGGTGCGTGACGGGGACATAGACACGCACACCAACCAGGAGGCCTGGCGCGAGATGGCGACCGGGCCAGCTTTTGCCGCGGGGCGCAGCAGGGGACGAGAGCTGCGTGACCCGTGGATGTTCTATTTGTGGCGCATGGTCGCATATGCAGTCATTGGCCGTTTTAATGGCGCGCCGAAGATCAGCCTCCTGGACTCGGACATCTTGAAGGGGCTATACTATGGGCGCAAGGTACTGTTTGTCTCGGACATGGTAGTCCACTGGAGCCGGGTCAGCACGAGGGGACCGCTGACCTGCGGAGGGATAATTACGCACCTGCTGCGTGTGCTGCACGGAGAGGCAGAGGTGCCTGAGCACACGTTGGTGCCGGCTGTTCCCTTGGACCGAGCCCACATGCTGCAGATTCGGGGGGTAGCCGCGCGCGAGGACGGGACATTGAAGTGGTGCTACCGGTTGCAGCCGGCCAGGGCACCGAGACAGCGCGCAGAAGGCAGCCCGCAACCAGAGGAGGCTGCCGCAGAAGAGGAGTTGGAGGAGGCTGCCGCAGAAGAGGAGTTGGAGGAGGCCCCAGAGCTAGTGGCGCCTCCAGTCAAGCGCGCGAGGACCCGCGCGCAGACTGGAGCACAGAGGAGGGAGCGAGCACCGCAGGGAGAGCCAGTCACCATTTCCATAGAGGATTCTCCCCCGCGTGCCCGAGGAAAGCGCCCGAGGACCGAGGCTGAGGAGGCGCCCGAGGAAGCACCAGCAGAGCAGCGCATGATGTTCAACGTCATGCGCGTGCTTGAGTATCTAGCGCCCGAGGGGGCCGATTTGAGCATAAGCCCACCATCAGGGTGGAGATTTGGAGACCCTATTCCCCCTCTCCTCAGCCTGCGCAGACCACCTCCAGGTTCCCCCAGCCAACCAGCCAGCCCCAGCTCCCCAGTCCTCAGCGCGCCCAGCAGATCCAGCCCCCGCACCAGTAGCAGAACCAGCAGCCCCAGCAGAACCAGAAAAAGAGCCCACCCCAGAACCTGACCCCGCACCAGCACCTACAGCTTCCCCTGCCCAGCCTTTTATCCCGAAGTCCCCTGAAGCCGAACCCATAATTAGCACCAGTTCGGACTCGCTTTGGGACCCCATCTCCGAGGATGAGGAGCTGCCGCCTGCCCTTTCAGTTGTACCGCCTTCCTCCAGCACCTATGTGACAGATTCTTCAGAGGAGGAGGCGCATAGTTCAGCGGCGACATCTAGCTCGGAGGACTTCTAAGGCTGGGGGGCAGGCGCTTTATTTTCTTTAGGGTGGTGTCTTTTATTTGAATATTATTTTGGATATTATGTTGCTTATTTGTGCTGAACTCTTGTGCTACATATTTTGTGCCCCTATGCTATATTGCGCTGCTTTGACTATTTGCTCTTAATCTTTTTGTTCTTAGTTTTTATGTTCTTTATTTTGATTGCATGCATGTGCGCCTTCTCCGTGCGCTTGAGCTTGAGTCGTGGGGACACGTCTCTGTTTAAGTGTGGGGGGGGGGGAGCGTTACATTTACATTTCACGTTTTTGAGCATTATAGTGTAGCTTAGTTTAATTGAAGGAAACAGTAGCAGTAGTGCGCCTGAGTGCGGGTTGCGCACTGTTCAGCTTGTTTTGCGCTACCCAAATTGCGCCGTGCGCTACTACCTTCTATTTTAGTATATTTTTTCGTTTTTCTGCTCCTGTTAGCTGGGATATACAGGGGATGTGGAGTTGATAGAAACGCTCTAGAGAGGCGGTTAGTCGCTTGCGCTTCAGAGGAGAGGTATATGGTCGAGAGCGCTAGTGGAGGCCGGTGCTTTGCGACCCTCGGAACAAAAGAGCGCGCTCAGTCACGCAGATGCCGAAGGCGAATTACCCAAAGCGTGGCAAGGTGGGAAAACAGACCACCTTCCTTCTGGAAGTCGAGCTAAGGAAGGCGGGCGCGGATGTAAACGCGTGCGCCGACCTGCGCACATAGACAAAGGAGGGAGAGCGGGGCGGTATTCCATAGCTGTTATCCGGAGGCTGAGACTGGAACCGTTCTGGGAAAGACAGGAACCATAGACAAAGCTGTACAAAAGAGAAAAATACCAGCTGATGATATGCGCTACAAAAGAATCAGCATGCGCACTAATAAGCACCAGCGTGCGCAAGTTCCACAAAGAAAATCATCAAAAGGCTTGAGTTCCCAGGAAGTGCGCGGAAAATCACGCATCGGAAGAAGCTTGCGCTGTCAACCATATACCCATCCTCGAAGTGAGAGCTGACAGCCCGGAGCCTATGAAGAGCTATCTCCCAGTCATCCGTAATAATCTTCATCCCAGCTGAGAGGTAATGAATTGCGAAATTACTATACTTAAACTGTTGAGAGCAGGTGCGCGCAGGTGGTAGAGCAGTGCAAGGTGTTCAGTAGTGCAGATCGCACCAGAGTGCAAAAACTGTGCGCTAGACTCCAGAGAGGTAAATGTATCCGTGCTTGAGTGCTTGTTCGAAGACGAACAAGGGGCAAGTGTGGGGGGTTTGATAGAGCCTACTTATACGCATTATTTAGATCATAACCCTATGCTTGTTTGCGATATTTTATGTGCAAGATTACTGGTTTCCAGTGTTTTTGTATTTCAGGGCAAAACGAAGGCCTGAGTCGGATACGCGCTAACAGACAGCGTTCTAGGAGTGAAAAATCAGCCTGCGGAGCTAGCAGCGCAAGCAAGAGAGAAAATGGCGAGAGTCAGTAGCGGCTGCGCTAACCAATTGCGCTAAGCAGTATGCCGTGCGCCAGGCGCAGAGTCCAGTGTTTCCAAAACCTGACAGCACCAGATTTGGAAGTTGCCAAGGATGGGCTTCTTGAGCAGTATATAAACAAGAGGAAGTCTAGGGTTTGAGGAGAATGAGATACACAAAGAGGTCGCGGAGAGAGCACCAGAGGAGCGAGAGTGCGGCAGAACTGGAAAACACACGAGCCTGCGAGGAGGACTTGCGCTAGCCGACTGCGCCAGCCGAGACTGCAACCTGCACGCACTGTTTGCTATTGTTTTCTTGGACACCTTAGATATTATTTACTGTTTCTATGATGTTTATCACTAGCATGTCTAGCTAAACGCTTAGTGTTGGTTGGGCATGAATCTATGAGTATTTCCTTTGAGACTTGTGCTTAATGCATAGCTTGCTTGCTTATATTAATTCTGAGCACATTGTTGGCAGCTTGTTTCATGAGTAGGGGAAGCCTTGAACCGCAATCTTACTCTTGTTGCTTGTTGCTGTATGTTAAACTAGTTGAATAGCCTGACGGTGCCAGCTAGGAGTAACGAGCTAGGATAGGCAATTACTACCTTGATCGGATTCGTAGTTGTCTAGTCTAGTTCTAAGGATTAATAGCACATGAACTTTGATCGGAACATGCGCATATGTTAGGAAGCCTTGATCGGACACTAACTTAAGTGAAATCAAGCTATAGACGTTTAGAGTCGATGATAAGGAATGCACTCATAGAGGATTGTCTACCCAATACTTCTCATAGTCATAGTACTTAAATCTTTGTTGCCTGCGCACGTCTGGTGCACTTTCTGAGATTAGCTACTGTTCACTTGCGCATCGCGCAAACCAATCACTCACCCCCAACTTCGTAAGTGTAGGTCACTGGGCTAGAAACTGAACTGCTTGCTCCCTGTGGAGATCGACCCTTACTTAACCGCTGTACTAGTGGAAGAGGAAGGATTAAATTTGACGCGTACAACGACGCGTGATCAGCCGCTAACCTCTACTTTTCACATAGCTGAAATCTTTTGCTTAGTCTAACCCCCTAGACTAGCTAGCAGTCTGATCACACAAACTCTTTTCGTACTACCTACACACTTCCTGACATTCCTGACATTCAGGAATAGCTACAAACTTGACATTCAAACATACCCTATTACAATGTGCAGTACACGGAATGCTTCAGCACACTTTGTACCGGAGTTGCTGTAACTTCTGTTGATAGCTTATCTATCACACACGGCCACACCGTCAGACTCATTATCTGAATTCTTCCAACTCAGATTTTACTGCCCCTCGATCAATGCATACTTGACAATAACAAGCAGCGATGATTAGCCCTTCAACAGCCCGCGACAGGTTTGTCCGCAGCTGTTCTTCGAAGCTTCTGTTTTGATCCTTCAACTAGCTACGCTCCAGTTGAATTATGTGGATCAAACCTTAATCAAATTAGCGAGTTCTGATCTCTTCTATGCACTCCACAACTCTGTCAGCCTTCTGCTATAACCTCTAGTTGTGTGTATCCTCTGCTTCGTCTCTTCGTCTCTAAGGAGCTGCCTCTGCCTTCCTCTTATAGTTTCATAGATGACCAGTGACGAAAACCTTATTGCCTTAGGATTTGTAGTGCATCACATCAGTATCTAAATCTTTTCCTAGATTCTTGCAAAGTTGTTGAAGATTCTGTTTTCTAAATTGGATTTTAGGATCCTTATCTTTTTGAGTTTTTCCTCCGATCATGTGATAACATCTGCAGGTCACTTGATGACGCTTGTGGCGCACCCTGAACTTCTGTGACTTACCCCCTCTCTCCGTGCATCTTCAGGTCACTTGCCCATTCTCCTCTAGCTTCAGATCAACACGAGATGTTGTAGCAGAATCTGTCTTTAGCCTTTTGCTCAGTTTGCCTCAGCTTTTATGTTCCACAGAGTGCTGCAGCAGATCCTTGTGCTTGGTTGCTGTATCTCGCTCATTCTTCAGATTGTGCTCCAGCTTCAAATCTTCAGGGATTGCTGAAGCAGAATCTTGTGCAGTTTTGTCAAGGGATGCCAAACCTCAACAATCTCCCCCTTGACATTTTGACAAAACTATAACTACATCAACACTCATAACTATCTAACAATGCTAGACAACTGCTCTAATTATTACATTTGAGTTTGAGTTCCTCAAGATTGCTAAACATCAAAAGTAAAATAGTTCGAGGAGCAAGTCTTAACACTCTTTTCCCCCTTTTTAGCACAAATGCCGGGGGCTGCAATCACTCTCATGGCTAGGCAGGGGCAGAACTGCTAGCATCTGGGTACTCAAGGTGTCAGAGGAGGCTGTCAATCTGCGTTCATCGCATAGAAATCTTCTTGGCCTCTGCTGTCAGGTATGCACACTCTGATCTGAGGTGGGTGATCATTCTTTGTCATAGAGCTACATTCACGGCCTGAGCATGAGTATCAGGGAGTGCTTCAGCATCCTCTGGTTCTTTCTGGAGCTGATACCAGGGCTGGCTCTCCTACAGTCGCATCCACCATATGTTTGCCTTTGAATACTTTGTGGTCTAGCAGAAACACCTACGGAGCTCTAGATAATCCTTCGGGGGTAGCAGTCAATTCCTTGTGCTGGCTGATCATGATCTCGTATATCAGTGAGGGAAATTAAATGCTCAATTGGATTTCGGGTTGTTGGCATGAACAACAATTTGATTGAAGACAATCTGTCCCAGATTGATTTCCTTCCTTTCCCCAATGCTGAACAATAGCAACCCCGTGGCCCTGCTTACCTTGCCTTTGTGGGAGTTGGGCATCCAGTTCATTACAGCAAATGAGTAGTGAATGGAGTACTTCGTTGTCAAGTCCGCCTCTCCCAAATTGTGTGCCACCCAACTTTTGCATAGGTAACTATTGAGTTTTATAGCTAGAGTGTCGGGACTCACTTTAGTCGGTGGGTTGGCCGTCTTGTTTACCCCAAATAGTTGTTGATCACGGTGGGTGTGATCACTACCCTCAGCCTTCTCACAAAGGTAGCCTCGTACAATAAACTATATACTTCTCCAAAGTTGCTAAGAATATTGCCAAGGAACTCTTTCACCAAATGTAAACTATACTTCTTGGCAATAGTTAAAGAGTGCAGCAAATTTACCTCTCTTAGAAGAGTGATCACTTCATGAACCCGGTGCGCCTTCCAATCTCTAGTATATTTTCTGGGACAACTGTTCTGCGATTAATTACATCCCATGTTCCGGTAATTTTCTTGTTCCTGAACCATATTCCTTGACGGTCAACCCTTGACCCTTTTGGTTTTGTTGGTGAATGTGCAGATCTCATTGTGGGTGGCTCTAGTCGGGGAATTGATGCCACTTTTTAAAGTCATCTGAAGTAGAGTCTTCTGATTCTGTTTCTATATCAGTGGAAGAGCTAACCACCTTAGGCTCCTTCCCTTTCCTCACTGGTTCTTTTGAGGGAGCTTGTTCAACTTCTTCAGCCGTCTCTTCTTCGCTGCTGCCGGCAGCCGATGCCTCTCTTTCTGACGAAGGAGTGGGGACCGCTACAACCTTTTTATCCAAGACCTTCTTGGTTCTGAGCTCATGTGAGGCTTCTTCAGAGTTTGAGTTAGAACCAGCAACTGCTAAAGCATTCCCTTGGTCACTAGGGCTGTGACTCTTATCGGTGGTTAAGGGTGCCTCACCACCCTCTATTGACACATTGACCTCCCTCGCCGTTGTTGATTGGTCCTGCCTTGGATTGGTCGGCTGTTGGGGTCCAGGTTAGACGGGGAACATCCTCTGGTTCTCTGGTGCGAGGCGCGGAGCTCCTCTCGGTTGCTGGGGGTTTACTCAGGGGCACTCCGCTTCTCTTCCGTTTTTGGGTGCCTTCCCTGCTGCTATCCGTCTTGCCGCCTCTAGTTCGGACCATTGTAGCTGAGTTTTGGGGGACGAGCTGGAGGTTGATGCCGGAGATGTTGAAAACCCTAGGTAAAAAAAAAATATATAGTTAACTCGGATTTCCCCCTTTCTTCCTTTTTCGCTTAAAAAAAACGGACACTTGTCGACTTCTGAGTGCTCGCCCATCTCTTGTGACAAGTTCAATAGTTACAGCTCCAAGTCACTAGGGAGTGCTTCAGCACTCTGTTCAGCTGTCTTTTTTGGAAAAATAATCTTTGGAGCATGATTCTGTTCCTTAGCTGCTGCTTCAGTGGCGACATTAAGGGGATGTTTTTCCACCGTGGTGTTCTTTCTCACCTCTACCCAAGGCTTATGACACTTGTTCTTCACTGGTGTTTTGCCCCTTTTTACGGCTGTAGATGAGCAGCCAGTGCTTCTTTTCTTTCAGAGCCTCCTTCTCTAGTTTGTTGTCCCTTCAATACTTCTAAAAGTGTTCTGCACAATGACACTATATCCCCAGTTCACTGGCATCTGCGTGCTCTAGAGTTCATGTGTAGGCAGTGGGTTCCATGTGTTTATTCTGACTTGACTAGCTTTTGGTCCTCTTCGAGGCTTCCAGTATTTGTTCAGAATTGGATAGTGTCTCTGGTAGTGTCCTATCTGATCACATAAATAACATCTCCTCTTCTTTGTTCTGGCCTTTCGTGCAGGAGTTTGATCAAGAGTTTGCTGCAACATTCTCTTGTTATTTTTCTTTGACATCTTTTTCTGAACATGTTGTACTCTTATGACTGGGCTGTCCTGGATACTTCTTTCAGTTTGTTCGGGATCCACAGTGTTGAGGGATGGCATGCCTTGACAAAACTGCACAAGATTCTGCTTCAGCAATCCCTGAAGATTTGAAGCTGGAGCACTATCTAAAGAATGGGCGAGATACAACAACCAAGCACCAGAGTCTGCTTCAGCACTCCGTGATGACCCATAGCTAGAACAGAATATCCGATATACTTGATGATGCACGAAGAGGCTCCGGCAAGGTGCGGCAGGCATTGCGAAAGTTCAGGGTGTCATGCAAACGTCATCACGAGTCAAGCAAACGACAACACAAAGACGAAAAAGATAAGAATCCTAAAGTCCGTTTTAAGCAACGAAATCTTCAACAACTTTTCAAGAATCTAGGAGAAGATTCTGATAATGAAGGTAATGAGGTTTCCATCTCTGGTGATCTGAGAAGCTACAAGAGGGCTTAAGGCAGCTCCGGAGAGAGAGAGCATAGAAAGAGCACACAGCGAGAGATACACACGAATTAGAGAAGACGGAGTTTCTGGTGTGGTGCGCAGAGAAGTGTTGCTACCCAATAGTGATAGTGTGTTATTGATTGAGGAGGAGCAGAGACTGATTTTGCAGAACTCAAAATGTCCGACTATTTGCCAGAAGAGATAGAATAGTATTGACAGCAGATACAGTAACTCTGAGATAGAGTGTGCTGAAGCAGTCCGTGTACCACGCTTAATAGAATGGGCTAGGTCTGTGAGTCAGTCCGTAGCTATTTGTTACTGGAAATGTATGGGTAGCACGAAGAGAGTCAGTGTGATCAGAGTGCTAGCTAGTCTAGGGAGTTAGACTAAGCAAAGGATTTCGACTAGGGAAGAAGTAGAGGCGTGAAGCATTTGTACTTTTAACCACGTATAGTGAAGTCTTGAGGTTCGGAGAGTGATCATTCCCAGACGTAGGCAAGTTGCCGAACTTGGTAAACATACTGACTGTGTCTTCCTTATTCGTCAGTAGAATAATTTCCACAGGAAGAGACAGAGAGTGCTACAGCAGAAGCTGGATCTTCAGAGGCTGTAACTCATGATCAGCGGCGCAGAAAATTTTAATTGGTATCAGAGCCGCTCGACATACATAGTGTGATCCGGGAAGGCGTTGTTGTCACCTATGGCTACCATGAAAGAAGGACAAAGCACTAGTAGACCACCATTGCTCGGAGGAAACTATAGTTACTAGAATGCTCGGATGAAGGCTTTTATCAAAGCTATTGATGAGAGGGCTTGGAGGGCGGTCATATCAGAATGGTCTCACCCAATAACTGTTGACAGCACAGTTGTTGCACACAAACAAACAGAGAACAAGTGGACTGTCGATGAGGTAGCCTCTGCATCAGGAAATTCTAAGGCTTTTAATGCCATATTTTCTACTGTGGATGCTAACAATTTCGGATTGATCTTCAACTGTGACATGTCCAAACAAGCATGGGAGATTCTTGAAACAGCTCATGAGGGAACAAACAAAGTGAAGATCTCTAGAATGCAGATGATCACCTCAAGATTTGAAAACCTGAAGATGCTAGAAGAAGAGACCATCGCAGAGTTCAATGCCAGATTGTCTGACATATCAAACGAGGCCCATGCTCTTGGAGAACAAATTCAGGAGGAGAAGCTCGTAAGAAAGGTTCCCAGATCCCTCACCTCAAAGTTTGATATGAAGGTGAATTTTGAACGTTGTCAAAATTCTGGTAGTAAAAATACTAGTCCAATCACGGTACGCAAACAATATTTATAATCCGAGTGACCTCGGGTCGAACCCAAGAGAAAAGCCTAGATTAGTCTAATGCTAACTAGTAATGCTTAATGCGAGTCTACTAAATAAAATTGGGATTTTTCCTCTAGGTGAGGTATCTCTAGTAAATACTAAAGACAAGATTGAATTTGGTTTAAAGGAAAGTAATAAAGAAAACGTAGTTGGAATCCTATTTTATCCCTAGGTCATGCGATTAGCAACACAAAACAACAATACATGCATAAGTTAATTTGATTGATAATTCTAGGCTAAAGTATAACGCATTCTAAATTCAACTCTCACTCCTTCTCTAGAATGGGAATGATACCTAAGTGACACAATTTTCAAACTCTCGCTCTATTGAACCGTGTAGAACAAAAGTCTCCTAATCTCAAACTCTCGGTCTATTGATAGTTAACCCAAGTCCGCTCTATACTTAGCCTAATAGAGTGCGAATGTCACTCTCGCGCACAAACGCTACCTAAAATAAACATGCTTGATCTTCTAAACAACCTACGTTCAATTCTCATTCGATTCCTAAGTGTTTTATCAATTCATGCTCATTCACGTGTTTCGTCAAACACTTGGTGTGCATAAAATTGACAAGAAGATAAAGCACGATAATTTACAATCAAACTTTACTCATATAGATAAATAAAATGTTTGGTATTACAATCTAACCTAAGAGATCCAAAAGGATCCCTACTACTAAAAAACTACTCACTCATGGTTAGTTCAATACAAAACATAATGAAATTATTCAACAAGGAAAGTAAAGTAGTATAGTAGTAGAGAAGTAGGGAATGAGTAAATGGATGTTGTGAAATCTTCAATTGTTGATGTCTTCCTCCGAATTCTTCACAGTTCTCCAAGTTGGCGATTTAGGATTTTTTCCAAGAGAGGAACCCTAGGCACCGGAGGCACCCCAAGGCACACCCTAATTTTTCCCATCTTTTTCCTATTTATATTTACCTGCCGTGCCCTAATCAAAAGTGATTCGGGGGTAGCCTTATTGAGTTGATTCGTGCAGAGTCCGAATCAAAGTCTCAGGGTGTTTCATGGCTGGGCGAATCACTTCTTCTTGGGCGAATCACTTTGATTCGCCCTGGCCTGAATTCCTCTTAGGCGAATCACCTTTGCTGTGCTTGAATTACCCTTTAAAATTTCGAATTACGTCTTGATGTAAACTAAGTAGTTGTAGCCCTTTGAATTAAATTTCCAACAAGGTATAGCACGCCTCAATCGGATAGGAATCATGCGCTCGGCAAGTCGAGGATGAACATGTCAATCTGCCCAGATTTGGTCTTGGGCAAATTCTCCTCGAGTCATTTCTGATCCGAGCAGCTGAGAGGTTGATTCGACCAAGGTTGCACGAATCACATGTGATTCGTGCACCCCCTGGGTGAATCAAATCTGCCTTGGGCGAATCGCTTTTGCCTATTGCTCATTTTTGCTCTCGATCGACTGGAATTCATTCAAATTTTCTTCAGGCCACTTCATAGCATGTAATACATCTTTTCAACCTCAAATGGACAAAGAAAGTATCAAATGACTTTATAAAATAAAGGAACAAATAAGAAATAAAGTAAAAATAAGGACAAATATAAGGTTATTTGTTCGTTTATCACTGCCATCGAAGAAGCCCGAGACGTGAAGAACATGAGACTGGAGGCACTGATCGGCTCTCTAAGGCAGTTCGAGATGAAAGTTACAGAGATCGCTTCACCACCCTCTGGGAAAGGCCTCGGACTGAAAGCTGAGACTAAAGAAAAAGATGCAGTCACAGATGATATCAACCAACAAACTATCTCTCCTGGTCAAAAACCTTGGGAAGTTCATGAAAAGAATGGATTAAAAACCTGCATACTCAGGTCAATCATCCAGGGGGAGAAACAAAAGAGGGGACAACTCCTAGAGAAAAAGCAAGGATGATGACAAAGACAATGATGAAGGAAAAGACAAATAGAGAGGAATCCAGTGCTGGGAATGCGAGGGGTATGGACATAAACAAACTGAGTGCTCTAGCTACCAGAAGAAAAATAACAAGTCTCTAACGGCAAATTGGAGAGATGATGACAGTGAAGAGGAGATTGATGTCAAAGGAAATTTAGCATTGACCACTGTATTTAGTAATGATGATTCAGATCAAATAAAGACAGAGTTTGTTTATGGGATCGTTGAATCTGACAGCAGCGATGACAAAGAATTCTCAGTAGAGACTATTGCTGATCAGTTCAAATTGATACAAGAGAAGTGTAAGGAAGTTATTAAATCCAACAAAGAATTATTGTCAAAGGTTTCCAGATTAGAAGAAGAAAGAGACGAGCTTCAAAACATCATCACCTCTCTGTCAAAGGAACAACATCCAGATGAGACTGAGATAGTAAGTGAAGGCTGTCGTTAGAAAGCTATATCTGGAGCAAACTGTGGAGAGGCATCCAATCTGGATGAAATCTTAGTTTACCAAAGGTATGAAGGTGGGACTGAAGGTCTAGGGTACACTGGTGATGTGGGAACAGGTGTAACTACTTTTGTCAAAACCACGATTACTGATCAAAGTGCAAGTATTGAGGAGGGCCCTATCACAATTATGCCGGAAGAAGTACTAGAGAGGAAACACAAGAGAATGTTGAAGCAATCTCTGGACCAGTCACCTTGCCGGAAACTCAGATCAAAGAAAAGGAGATGCTACACATGTGATCAAACTGGACATCTTTTGAGAAAGTGTCCTACAGTGACTGAGTATAGGAAGACTCAAAAAGGACCAAGTATCAGACAAGTCAGAATAATGAACTGTCCAATCACGTATCAGACACACAGACGTAGGTAAACCGAGGTTATCGTGTTACTGTGAAGGAAATTTTTAGCAGCACTGAAGGATCGACCAAACAGAGAAAAAGACACAGAAAGAAGCGAAACATATATCACTCTTCAACAGCAACAAAAAAAGGCAGAACACCTGAGGAGAACAAGTGTCAAATGCACTGGGTGGATGTCAAAAGGAATATAAGAGAAGATTCTGTGCTGCCCCAGGAATTCGTAGGCAAATGCGGGTGCCCAAAGAACAGAGGGCTGATTGATACAAAAGGAATGCAGAGGCAGCATTCAGAGATATACACAGAAGCACACACAGATAGAGAGCACAAGAGAAAACACACAGAGGTCAACCTACGGTGGCCGGGTATACACACTAAGTTGAAGACTTGTGTTGCGCGCAGAGGGAATCAGAACTCGTGGAGTTTGGTTCAACATTGATCCTCGGAATTCAACTTGAGCGCTGCTCGTTGAAGGATCAATCAAAGCTCGGAGAAACGTTGCGAACAGGTTTGTCACAGGTTGAGTGAGAGCTGATCCAGGCTACCCAATAATGATAGAATGTGTCATTGATTGAGGGGGAGCAAAGACTGAGTTTACAAAACTCAGATGCCCGACTGTTGCTGGGAGAGCTAGAATAGTTGTTGACTGAAGATATAGCAACTCTGGTGAAGAGTGTGCTTAAGCATTCTGTGTGCTACACATTGTAATAAGGTAGGCTAAGTCTGAGTGTCTGGTCTGTAGCTATTCTTTACTGGAAGTGTGTAGATAGCCCGAAGAGAGTCTGTGTGAGCAGACTGCTAGCTAGTCTAAGGGGTTAGACTGAGTAAGAGATTTCAGCTAGGTGAGAAGTAGATGTTAGATTTTTTTGTACTTTAAACCGTGATAGTTGAATCTTGAGGATCGGAGTGTGATCTTCCGCAGACATAGGCGAGTTGCCGAATTGGGTGAACAAATTACTTGTGTCTTTCTTATTCTGTTAGTAGAGTAAATTCCGCAGAAAGATACAGAGAATGTTATAGCAGAAGCTGTAACTAGGCATCAACAGCGCAACAAAATTTCAATTCGTATCAGAGCCGATCACTCAATATACAGAGTGTGATATGGGAGTGCGATGCTGAATACTATGACCAATTTGCTTAATAGACAAAGTTCAAACCAACCACAGAAAGGGCTTGACCGTGAATATGACAGTAGCGGTAGAATCATCAAGGAGTACCTAGCTCAACACTACACACAAATGATTGACAAGTGTGTGGAAGTAGTGAAGGTGAATGAGAGGTTGATTACCAAAGTGTCCAAACTGAATGACGATAAGGAGGAACTCTTGAGGGCTATCTCAAGTATGGAAGAAGGGTTGATCAACAAGAAAGGAAATACAATGAATTAATGGAAGAAGTGCACTTGTACCGAAAGACAGCAAAAATGATCAACACAGGATTGAACAACTTGATAGCTTGTTGACATTTCATAGGAATGGAGGAGATAGGATAGGACTGGGATACACTGGAAAGGATGGTACTGAAAGAACCACATTTGTTAAAGCCACGATGACAGAAAGTTCTATACCAAAGTTACAAAGGAAGCAAACACCAGATGAACATCAAAAATAGGGTTTGAAGAAAAAGCCCAGTATAAAAAGCAAGAAGGGGCTTCAGCAAACTGTACAATACTCAACCAGAATTCAACAGGACAAAAGATGCTGCTACCGTTGCAATCAACCTGGTCACATCCGAACGAACTGTCCCGTACTCATCAAGAACTGGAGATCAGAAATGGATTATCATAATCATGTGTGCTTCAACTCAAACAAATCCTTAAAGAAAGGAATTTGGTATTTCGATAGTGGATCCTCTAGACACATGACAGGAAATAGATCCTATCTAATAGACATTCAACCATACAAAGAACAAGACGTGACATTTGGAGATGGGTTGAAAGGGAGAGTCCTTGGGAAAGGAACACTGAAAGTTCATGGACTGCTCAAACTCAAAACCGTGATGCTCATGGAAGGACTAACAACGAATCTCATCAGCATCAGTCAGCTATGATAATGCAAGTATGGAAGTGTTTGACAAAACTAGCATGAGTGAACAAGGAGCTGCTGCAGCTCAAACAATCAAGCAGAAGTGAACTAGCAGCAGCTGCAGCAGGGGATGCTACAGCAGGAGCTTGTTCAACTGGCTGCATCATCTGTCCGAGTAGCAGCAGCTACTTGGGCTTGTCTAGAAGAGCTGGAAACTGTATGGAGAGCATCTGAAGGATTTCTAAAATACTGTGGAGTATTTTCCAGCAAGGTTTACTAGTCAGAGAAGGAGATTTGCATTGAAGATAAATATCAAATCTAATCTCCTAGATTTTAGGAGATAATTGATCTTATTAGGTCATTGCCTAAACCTGGACATTGCTTAAAGCTGGCGCTGTTATTTAAGTGAAAAGGGTCCAGAGCAGAAAGGGTGATCGAAGCTGAGCGATACACGAGTGCATACACAGATTTCAGAGTGAAGATCTTTGGTGTGCGACGGACAAATTCTTCGATCATCACCCGAGAGCAGAGCGTGAGCGCAGAGCTGTGGTGACTGAAGCAGAAGGGAATCAGGACTTGCAGAGTCTGGTTCGAGCTTGATCTGGAAGCCAATTCAGAGCAGTGGTGCTTGTTGGTTGATCAAGGACAGCCGCGGAAGAACTGACGGGTGGTTGGCTCGGCCAGGTGTCGTGCGGCAGTACTCGCTAGTGGCAGGTAGTCACTGAGTGAGGGGGAGTATTCCAGAGTGTGCAGCGCTCGTGGAATCGTTCGATCGGCTCGGCAGAAGGCCTTGGAGCGACGCGGACAAATTGTGCTTCAGCTGTGTGTTACAACAGTTGCTGCAGCAACCCTGCTGAGTAGTGTAGTTTAGAATAGGCTGAGTTCTTAGAGAAGACTGTAGCTATTCTAGATTGACATATTGTAGAGGGTGTGCAGACACAAGTCAGAGCTTGTTCTGATTGTGTTGAGTGATCCACACGGGGTTGAGTTGCATAGGTTGCGTGAGTTGTAACCGAGTGTACTTGGAACCTTTGGTTGAGTGGATTGAGGACTGGAGAATAGTCCTCCCCAGACGTAGGCAGATTGGCCGAACTGGGTGAACAAACCTGTGCCTTGTTCATTGTTTGCTGTGACAATTTCCGAGTGAACAAGAGTGTGCTGCAGCAACTGCTTGTTCACAAAATATGTCAAAACCGAGACACTACGAATTTCAAGCTATGTGACGGTACTCACTTTGTAAATTTTTCACAAAAATTATGTCAAGTATTTGATGCAGAAGGAAGGTGCATAATGAAGGGTGCAAGATCTGCCAACAATTGTTATTTACTAGAGAATGCTGCAGCAACCTCTGAATCAACCTGGTTGTTGACAAAAAAAGAAGAAATGAACCTGTGGCATAAACGGCTAGGACACCTCAATTTGAGGACACTAAAAAGACTTGCATCTGACCCACTAGTCCGTGGTATTCCTGAGATCAAAGGAGAGATGAACACAATGTGTGGGGAATGCCAAATCGGTAAACAAACAAGGGTCCTCCATCTAAAGGTCACTGAGATGAGCTCCACTAGACCTCTCCAATTACTGCATATGGATTTGATGGGACCAATGGAGGTAGAAAGATGTGGTAGAAAAAGGTATGCTTTTGTTTGTGTGGATAATTACTCTCGCTACTCATGGATTGAGTTTTTACATGAAAATAAGATACAGTAAAACTGGTGATGGCCTTGCTTTCTTGGCTAGAGCAAGAAAAAGGCTTGAGAGTAGCCGCCATAAAGAGTGATCATGTGAAAGAGTTTGAAAATGAAGCCATGAAGGAATTCTCCACAAACCGAGGGATCACCCATCAGTACTCATCACCCATAACCCCACAGAAAAATGGGATAGTTGAGCGTAAGAACATAACTATACAGGAAATGGCTCGAGTTATGATCCATGCAAGAAAAGTTCCCTTGAAGTTATAGGCTGAAGCTATGAACACTTCATGCTATATCATTAATCGGGTGTCGATCATGAGAGGGAAGGATAAAACGTGTTCTGAGCTATGGAAGGAAAGAAACCTACCGTGAAGTACATTCACATCTTCTGAAGTGAATGCTACATTCTAAGAGACCGTGAGTACAGAACAATGTTAGATCCAAAGAGTGATTCGGGTATACTTTTGGGCTGCTCAACAAACAGCAGAGCATGCCATGTTTTCAACAATAGAACTGGAACCGTGATCGAGTCCATCAACGTAGTTGTCAATGACCCAGGAGAGAAGTGTGATGATGCACTATGGCAGTCTTTGACAAAACCATCACAAGTGAACAAGCGGCTGAACAAGCTGCAGCTATAGCCGGAGCTGGTTCAAAAAGTTGTAGCATCTGTTCGTCAGCAGCAGCTCGGATCTTCGCGGAAGGAGCCTAGCAGTGCATCCGTATGCATCAAGGGAGTTCCTAAATACTCAGAGAAAATATTCCAGTGGAGATTCCCATATGGCGGAGAAGATCTGTTTGTAAGAGATTAGATTTGCATATCAAATCTAATCTAATCTCCTATAAATTAGAAGATATTGTTGTTTAGAGAAAATTGCTAAAACTGTTAATGGCGGGACTGGGTGTTCCTATTTAAAGGAGGCTGTTCAGAGCGTCAAGGGTATCTAAGATAGGAAAGCAAACACGAGAGTGTACACAGAATGTGGTGAGAATAGAATTCAAGTGCGAGAGGATCTTCGATCATCATCGAGAGTAGAGCGTGAGGTGATTGAAGCAGAGTGTGATCAGGACTTGCAAAGTCTATCATAGCTTGATCTGGGAAGCCAATTCCGAGCAGCGATTGCTTGTTGGTTGATCAAGGAAGGCCGCGGAGCAATTTTCTAGTGGAGGTACTCGGGCAATTGGCAGGAGGCCAGGTCTCGCTATTGACAGGTGGTCACTGAGTGAGGGAAAGTGGTCCAGAGTGTGCAGCGCTCGTGGAGAGGTTCGATCGGCTCAGCAGAAGGCTTGGAGCGACGTTGTGTAATACAACAGGGGCTATGGCAACCTGTAGATAACATTGAATTAATTAGAATAGGCTGAGTACTGTGGGATCAGAGTTGTAACTATTCTGAATTATTTCAAGTTTGTAGGTGTGCAATACACAAGTCAGAGCTTGTTCTGATTGTGTGACTAGTTTAGGTCAGGTAGCATAGGTGTCGTGCGTCGAACCATGTTGTACTGTGGACCTGAGAAGCTAGTGAATTAAGAGTTGGAGTTCAGCCCTTCCCAAACTTAGGCTGATTGGCCGAACTGGGTGAACAAACCATTGTTCCTTGTTCTATCTTGCTACAACAGATTTGGGTGTTCAAGAGTGTGCTGTAGCAACTACTTGTACACAATCTGCAACTCAGAGGTGCTACAAATTTCAATTGGTACAGAGCCGGAGCTCAACGTATAGAGTCAAGATCCTGTACACCTAGCTGAGAAGAGCAAGACAGTGAAGGAAGGACAAAGCACAAGCCGCCCTCCACTTCTAGAAGAAAGCAACTATGACTACTGGAAGGCTAGGATGAAGGCTTTCCTTAAGGCTATTAATAAAAAAGTGTGGAAAGCAGTGGTGACAGAGTGGGCCCCTCCCAGAACCATTGATGAAAAAGGAGTTACTCGAAAGAAACCTGAAGAGCAGTGGACTATAGAAGAGGATGCTGCAGCAACTGGCAATTCAAAAGCCTTGAATGCAATCTTTGCTGCTGTGGATGCCAACAACTTCAGATTAATCTCCAATTGTGACATTGCAAAGCAAGCTCGGAAGATCCTGGAAGTTGCTCATGAGGGGACTGACAAAGTGAAGATATCCAGATTGCAGATGATTACTTCACAGTTTGAAGGTCTGAAAATGTAGGAGGTGGAAACCATCACAGAATTCAATGCCAAGCTGTGTGACCTATCAAATGAAGCTCATGCTCTTGGAGAACCTATCCCTGAAGAAAAGCTAATTAGGAAGGTCCTCAGATCATTGCCATCCAGATTTGACATGAAGGTGACAGCCATTGAAGAAGCTCATAATGTCAGGTACATGAGGCTGGAAGAATTAATTGGATCTCTCAAGCAGTTTGAGATGATGCTAGTCAAAGAAGATGCTCCCCTTGAAAGCAAAAATGTTGGACTAAAAGCTGAAATAGAAGAGAAGAAGCCCTCAGCTGATGATCAACTAAGTTTACTGGTAAAAAATCTGGGGAGGTTCTTGAAAAGCATGGAAACAAGGTCTGGTCAGACCTCAACCTCTTGAAGACAATCCAAAAGAGGTGGAGGAAATCAGAGAAAAGAAGGAAATCCAAAGAACCAGCTGAAGAGGAAGAAGAAAAGAAAGAAAGAAGGAAAGGCATTCAGTGCTAGAACTGTGAAGGATATGGGCACAGAGAAGCAAAGTGTCCCAGCAAGCAGATCAAGGGTTCTGACAAGAAAGACAACAATTCACTAACTGCAAAATGGAGTGACTCTGAGGAAAGTGATGAAGAAAATTTTATTGCGTTAGCTAGTGTATCCTCTTATGACTCTGAAGAAGCAACAAAGAATGAGTTCAATTATGGGATTGATGTGTCAGATAGCGAAGATGAGGATGACTCTACACACAACATGTTAGAAAGTCTGCAAGACATCCTTCAACAATGTGAAGATGCCCTGAAGGTAAATCAAGCATTAAATGAAAGAGTCATTCAACTGGAAGAAGAGCGGGAGGAGCTGCTTGAGAAACTGTCATCACTCAGTAGACCGTTCAACCTACATAAGAAAGAAGATTCTACTACCAAAGACACTGATGTTATCACCCCTCTCACAACTTACCCTCAGAAAAATATACTGGATGAAATCCTTTCTTATCAAAGATTTGGAGGAGGAAGAATGGGCCTGGGATATACAGGTGAGGAAATCACTGGTAGAACAGTCTTTGTTAAGCCTACTGAAATAGAGAATATCGAGGACTGTGAAGAGAAAGGTGAGCTCTGCCAGAAGCTGATGGAGGAAGAATTGACTGTCAACCTTAACTAGGAGGTGCTTCAGCAACCGCTATATCTACCCTCTGTATCAAATGCAAGTCTTCACAGAAGAAGAAGTAATTCACAGGCCTGTGGAAAAGAAAAATATACTCAAAGAAAACATTTTAACCTGAAGTATAGTCAGATACGCAGAAGGGTTACCAGAGATGATTTCAGGGAAAGGAAATTAAAGTTCAACAATCACTGTCAGATGCCTCTCAACTCGGCTTATCCTGTAAATCATCGTCAACAATCAGAACTGCAATGGAGAGTCAGAATAATGGATAAACTAGCGCACTAGAATGGAGCAAGAAAAAGAGAGTCACGGGAATCGCAGGGGTGGAGACCTAAATGTGACAAATGGAAAGACAAGAGAGTTGACTGTCAGAAGCTGTGGAAACAGAGACCGACTGAAGTATGGATGAAGAAACAACCAGCTAACTCTGACAAGGAATCACCAGACAATGGAGGTAACTCAGCAAATAAGTGATCCAGTCTCGTGATGCTATAGCAACCAAAGCCTAAGGAAGCTTGTTCAAAACATTTGGTTGCTAAAGACAGAAGAGGTCACATGCTTGGCACGTGCTTCTGGAAAAGAAAGAAAATCAGCGGGTAAATCAAATTTCTAGGGCACATTCGGTTGAAGTTTTTCCCAAATCGCACGCAGATCAAATCCTCCCCTACTCGTACTCCTTCTGCAAATTGCTAAAAATGGTAAAGACTCGCGGACTGAAGAAGAACCTAGCAGCAACACGACAAGGCAGAGCTGGAAGGAAGTCTAAGTCTAGCAGTGAAGCGCCTGCTCAACGACTAGACTTGGTGGTCTGGGAGCCCGCACCTCTTCCGGTGTCGCACAATGCTTCTTCTCCGCAAGGAGGAACTCCACAGAAAAGGAGACGACTGGTCCATGAAAGGAGCCTGCAACCAGCGCAGCAGTGGTGACTGAAGAGGCAGTGCTCGAAGAAGGCTCAAGGGGAGTACAAGCTGCAGAGGTTACTGCAGCCGGTCAAAAGGTTGAAGAGTCCTGCAGAACCCTTGTCACGTCCCCTGGCATAGAAGGAGAAGGTGAGGAGGTTGATGCGGATCTTCCTGAACAAGAAACTGTTGCAGCACATCCTCCTCCATCTTTTGACTCCAATCATCCCTGATTCCAATAGTGTAGAAAAGGAGGAGTCTAGTGAAGAGGATGCGTGAGGTGAACCTTCCGAGAGAAGACCTGTTCTGGCTGACACTGTTGTAGTCACTATGGGGGGAGTATGGTTCAGAAACAGGCATGCCTCTCAATCATGGTGCTCTGTGTAGAGGAAGCACATTGTTACAGAGAAGAGACTGGACCTGGACAAATACAAATCATCAGCAATCATCTAGCTCCTAATTGAGGTAAACCTACTCAAGTCCCTGACCTACCCTTACAAATTCAATATATCACTAGTTAGGGAATTCATAGTCAACATGGAAGAAAAATTTGGTGAGGAAGGAGATGATTTTGGGAAGAGTTGGGTGCGGGTAAGAAGGTAGTAATCAACCCTGAGAAGATAGATGAATTTATAGAAATAGACAGTGATGCTAGAGAGCCTACAAATGTCAAGCAAGAGGTGTTGGCCAAGGTTCTCACGGGAGGAGTGTGCATGTCTTGGTGTGGACCAAATCTCAGTGCTGCGGAACTCACCTCCAAAAATGCCCTACTGTACAACTTGGGCATTAGGATTTGGATCCCCAGCTCTCATAGGGGAAAGGTTAGCAGATCATTTGCTAACCTTTTACACTTGATTGGGAAAAGGAGAAGAATCAGCTTGGGTAGTGTGATGTTTCCCCAACTTGCTGCTCATGCTGGCAGTGCTTCCTCTAGCAAACCCATTGTGCTGCCATCCCTCATGTATGGAATGATGGTCTCTCAGTATCTAGAGTTAGGAGAGATTACTGAAGGATTGTTCGAAGACCTGCAGGTTCTTACAGTAGATCACAAGCTCTTCAAAGGGAAGCACGCAGTCGACATTGCCCAAGAAGACCCGCTTCTGATTGCCCCCTCTAATCCACCCTCTAATGAGGAAGCTCTTCCCCCTGCCCCTGGAATTCAAGCAGCTCTCCATGCAAGGATCGTGGACCACCTGAAGACAGAGTTGTACATGCTGGACACTGAAGCCAAACGAAGGGATGCCAGACGTGCCAAAATCAGAAGCCTGCTCAAGGACTTGGAATATCCATAGGAGCAAGGGCCTGCTCCAGGGACGTGAGCATTTGTGTCAAAAAGGGGGAGAGTAAATGAAGGCCAGATGAACTGAACTCTCTAGATGGATTTTTTTTGAAGCCCTGCGTGGCTTTGCTAAGGCCGAGTGTGGCCACAACTTACTTTTACTTTGAAACTATTATTAAGTAGTTTAATGTTTGTTTTTCGTGGAAGAATTCATCTGTGGCCAAGGGTTTTGTCAAAATGCCAAGGGAGAGATTGATGATGCAATATGGCAGTCTTTGATAAAACTAGCACAAGTGAACAAGCGGCTGAACAAGCTGCTGATATAGCCGGAGCTGGTTGAGGAAGCTGTAGCATCTGTTCGTCAGTAGCAGCTCGGATCTTTTCCGAAGGAGTTTGGCAGTGCATCCGTAAGCATCAAGGGAGTTCCTAAATACTCAGAGAGAATATGCCAGTGGAGATTCCCAGATGGCGGAGAAGATTTGTTTGTAGAAGATTAGATTTGCAAATCAAATCTAATCTCCTACAAATTAGGAGATACTGTTGTTTGAAGGAAATTGCTAAAACTGTTAATGGTGGGACTGGGTGTTTCTATTTAAAGGAGGCTTTTCAGAGCGTCAAGAGTATCGAAGACAAGAGAGCAAACACGAGAGCGTACACAAAATACGGTGAGAATAGAATTCAAGTGTGAGAGGATGTTCGATCTTCACTGAGAGTAGAGCGTGAGCGCAGAGCTGAGGTGATTGAAGCAGAGTGTGCTCAAGAAGAGTAATGACTGAATTTGCAGAACTCAGAGTGTCCGAGTGTTTGGCAGAAGAGCTAGAATAGTTGTTAACAGTAGATACAACAACTCTGAGATAGAGCGTGCTGAAGCAGTCCGTGCACCTCTCATTGTATAGAATAGGCTAGGTCTGTGATTCAGGTCCGTAGCTATTTGTTACTCGAAGTTTGTAGGTAGCACTAAGAGAGTCTGTGTGGTCAGACTGGTAGATAGTCTAGGGAGTTAGACTGAGCGATGGATTTCGAATAGGGGAGAAGAAGAGGTGTGAGTCCTTTGTACTTTGAACCATGTATATTGAAGTCTTGAGGATCGGAGATCCTCTCCAGATGTAGGCAAGTTGCCAAATTAGGTAAACAAACTTACTATGTCTTCCTTATTCGTCAGTAGAGTAAATTCCGTAGGAAGAGACAGAGAGTGCTGCATTAGAAGCTGTATCTTCAGAGGCTGTAACACGTGATCAGCGGCGTAGGAAAATTTCACGCGGCTTTGACAAATGTGGTCACACCTGAGCTTTCTTTGTCTGTGTATCAAGTCCTTCAGTCCCACCTCCACACCTTTGGTAGGCCAGGATTTCATCCAGAATGGATGTCTCTGAGTTGGCTATATCCGACACAGCTTTCTGTTGATAGTCCTCTTCAATTGTCTCAGCATCATATGATTGTTATTCCTTGGTCAGAGAAGCAATGATGCTTTGGAGCTTGTCTCATTCTTCTTCCAGAGATCTTGGAAAGCATGTCTTTGTTGACTTAAATCACTTCCAGGCACTTTTCTTGTATCAGTTTGAACTGTCTAGAAATTGAATCTTATGAAAAGTCTTCGTCATCGCTGTTTTCAGTTTCAACGATCCCATAAACAATGTATAAGTTTATTAGATCTAAGTTATCATAATGAAGTACATTAGTCAAGGCAAGATTTCCTTTGTGATCAACATCATCATCACTATCTTCATCACTCCAGTTGGCGATCAGGGACTTGTTATTTTTCTTTTGGCAGCTCGGGCATTCAATCTGCGTGTGGCCATATCCTTCGCATTTCCAGCATTGAATCCCCTTCTGTTTGTCTTTGCTTTCCTCATTATTTTGATCAGCATCCTTGTTTCTTCTCAGGGAAATTTTTCCTCTTCTGTTTCTCTCCCTGGAAGACTGATCTGCATAAGAAGGTTTCTGGTCCATTCTCTTCATGAACATACCAAAGTTTTTGACCAACAGGGATAGTTGTTGCCTCACATCATCTGGTACAATCTCATTTTCTTTTATCTCGGCTTTCAGTCTAAGGTCTTTCCCAGAGAGTGGTGTAGCATTCTCTGTAACTTTCATCTCAAATTGCCTTAGTGAACCGATCAGTGCCTTGATGGAGCGTATTTATACGCTCCATTGAGTTGTTTATTCCCATAGTTTTATTACATTTTGCGTGAGATCGATTACTCTTTTGTAGTGTTTTTCGTATCGCAGGTGTGTTTAAAATCGCATTGGATTTTATTGCATATTTGGAGCATTCATTCAAGATCAAGAAGTCAACAATGGGAAACAGAAGTCAACGACAATCAACAGAAGTCAACAGCTGCTGAACCAAAGACCTGCTAGTTCAACTAGAGTTGATTCAAGTCCAAACCCTAAAAGCTTCACACTTTGGAAAAAGGGAAGACACGAATTGAAGGAGGGACTTCTGGGCGGTGGCTGGATAGAGAGAGAAGCTATTGCTGCTGCTCGTGGAGGTCATCAGAAATTACTATTCATCAGGGGTTGCTGTTCATCATAGTTACTATTCATTACCGTTTTTCGTATTAGTTCAGTTTCGTGTTCTTATCTAAGCGTAGTGTAAGAAACTGGGTTTTTCGTGTTATATTCATGACAAAATATAATAGCAACCTAAACCTCATTCCCTTGATCTCCACTGCCGACTCCGGTAGCTCCTTCATTATTACCTCCATCCACTCTTCCTTCAACCATAGCTGAAATGGAGTCGCTCGCAGCTGTGGTAGGCACAGTCGGCTGAGGTGGTGGCTGAGAGAAGGGTGCTGGAGGCGGTGGAAGGTCTAAAATACCCATGCTTGCTGCCATACGCACCACGACACTTCCTTGCCATGCGACAAAATCGTGGACAAGGGTGGATAATACCTCATGAGAGCGAATGAGCGCCGTGTGAGAATCTGAAAGTGAGTCCAAGGGTGCGCTCATCAATGTCAAGTCCTCGCGTGCAATGGGCTCAGGCTCGACTGGTGGAATGGCAGTGGGAGAGGGTCTGAAATCTGGTATAGGTGCTGAGGTGTGGGCAGGATCGGCTGCTGCTGACAGGGGTGGCTCGCTGGCCTGCCTGGGTGGTGTCGCTATACGAGGGAGCCCATGCTCCTTTCGCTTCCTCTCTATTCTCTTCTCCAAGTGCAGTGGCACATCGGCTCGAATAATCCAATGGTGCGTCTTAGCCTCTATCATGTGCATCTTACGGAGACTTTCCAGGTTGAGTATTTTCTTGGGCAAGGCCGTGCAGTGGTCGAAAATAAAACCCAGCCGCTTCGCGAGAAGCGTAATAAATGTCCTGCCACCTAGAGCTCACCCTTTGTACTCTAATCTCTGATATGACTCAAACTTGACCGTCAATGCATTTACAATGTTTACCGATCTGCCGTGAAAAATGAGGAGCATCAAGTCCAAGTCCGATGTATTAACGTACCTGCCCCCATCCTTGCGGCTGTGAATGGATGTCGCGATGATACGGTGAATCAACCGCCAAACTGGGGAGTCAATCATTGTGGCTGGCTGAAGGGACATGAAGAATATGTCTTTCGCGACGAGGTCTACCCAGAAATGGTACCGATCGCGTGTTCTGAATCGCGGGGACTCACCAAGCTTAGTACACCCAAATGCTGTGCAGATATCAAGTGCGGGCAGGGTAAAAGTTTGTCCGCCTAAACAGAAGGTCCAAGAACTTACATTTTGGTCCCTCTTGCCATTATACCTTCGACCATCCTCAACATCTTCCCACGTCGCAGAAAATGATGCCATAAATTCTTTCACCAGCCTCGGGTAAGTACCCGGATCATCCATCAAAATGCAATGCATATCACTGGCACGTAGATAATCACTGATCTTATCCATAACCTTAAGCTTGCTCAGTGCGGCATGATCAGGATAAGTGGGAGCTAGTACCTCATAGTTCTCGTGCTGTGTCAACAAAGCTTTCATCTTAGCGTCGGCAACAAGGATTTCTTCAGTAAGAGGGGGGGGGGGGGGGGGCTCCTTGCCTCTCCTGCTCCAGCATGTGGGATAGCTGCCAACCTGACTTGTGTGCGGGACGACTCTCCCACGAGTCTGAAATCTTCGGATGATGATGATGATGCACTGACTGGAGACGGCGGGGGAGAGAAGCGGATTACGATACCACCAGCAGCTCGCCTCGGCTTCGGTTTGGTTTTGGCTGGGGCTTTAGGTTTAGCAACACCTTTACCCTTTTTAGCCGCGGTGAGCTTTTTGGCAGGCGGTGGTCGTGGCTTCCCTGCTGCTGTTAAGTTTGTCTTAGCCATCTAAAGCTGGGCGAAGGAAAGGAGCGACTCGGGGACTTGCGTCTGATTCGGGCGAAGAGAACTTCGGAGGAAGCTGGGTTGAATGGGGGTCGAATCTAGGCTTAGCTCGGACGGGGAGGGCTCGGACTGCGGTGGATGTGGTTGGTGGTCGGACGGATGAGGATTTAGGATTTGTGGTAGTCGGACGGAAGTTGGTCGAGTGGAAAAGGATTTGGGGTTCGTGGTGAATGAGCGATAAAGCAGGGATTGAACGAATAACTCTTAAACCTCGAACGAATTTGATTCGGGGTGATGCCCAAATCACCAATGATTCGCGCGAATCGTTTGTTCAGTGCTGATTTAAATAGTTTCCATCTGCACGAATCAACTGATTCGAGCGAAGTCTTGGCCGAATCGATCCGGGTTAGCTGCTTTGACCCAATCAAGTGATTCGGGGAGACCAAGTGTGATTCGCTCGAATTGTTTGTTCAGTGCTGCTTTGAACATTTTCAGGCTGCACGAATCAACTGATTCGGTCACGCCTGAAAACTGATTTGGGCAAAACACTTGCTGTGTATTAACCGCCACTCTGCACAAAATTTTTCACACAAATGCACCAGATTCCTCAATCACTTAAAGACATCTAATACTCACTCAAAACACCCCACACTCAAATATTTTCACACATGAATAATCAAACCAAAAGGGGTAATTTGAGTGCATTCTACCACAAAACTCCCTAAAACCTCTAACTTGATATTGGCATGGCGCAACACAAAGTCAAAAATAATTCTACACTACAAACAAGTAGAAGCAAAAGCACAAATACTCACCAGCCTAGTTTAATGTCTTGGCTAAGACGTAGCCGATTCCCTTCTTCATAAGAAACACACTTGAGAAGTCCTTTGCAAGGATCCCTTCTCAAGTGGCATGCAATAATTTGGGAATTAGGTAGAATCATCAAGCTTGAAGTCTCCAAGCTCCAAGCTTTGCGCGTCTCCATGGTACGCTTTAATTCGATGGCCATTCACTTTGAAAGTTTCACCTTCTTTGTTTATCAATTCGAAGTGGCCATCTTCATACACTTTTTCAACTTTGAAAGGCCCCGACCATCTTGATTTCAGCTTTCCCGGAAATATTCTAAGTCTAGAGTTAAAAAGCAATACGCTATTGCCCTTTGAGATCTGAATTTTCTTGTCATTCCACAATGTGGTTTTCTCCTTATAAATTCTTGAACTCTCATAAGAGTCGAGTCTAATCTCATCTAGTTCGTGGAGTTGGAGGACTCTCTTCTCCCTCGCCGTCTTCAAGTCAAATTTAACTTCTTGATTGCCCACATGGCCTTGTACTCCATTTCGACGGGGAGATGGCATGGTTTCCCATAGACTAGGCGATATGGTGACATGCCAATCAAGGTCTTGAAAGCGGTGCGATATGCCCATAAAGCTTCTTCGAGCTTTGAAGACCAATCCTTCCTTGAGTTCCCCACTGTTTTTTCGAGAATCACTTTTATCTCCCTATTAGAAACTTCAACTTGTCCACTAGTTTGAGGGTGATAAGGCGTCGCAATTGTATGATAAACTCCATATTTTCAAAGCATCGCTTCGAATTGCCTTTCTTTGAAATGAGTACCATTATCACTAATTACAGTCCTAGGGGCTCCAAATCTTGGAAAGATGACCTTCTTGAATAACTTCATCACAACTTTGGCATCGCAAGAAGGTGAGGCAATGGCTTCCACCCATTTTGAGACATAGTCGACGGCGACTAAAATATACTTATTCCCATAAGAAGATGGGAATGGTCCTATGAAGTCGATCCCCCATAAGTCGAATATCTCAACCTCTAGAATACCCTTTTGAGGCATTTCATCTCTCTTAGAAATATTCCCGGTTCTTTGACATGCATCACAAGACTTCACGAACTCATATGCATCTTTGAACAAACTCGTCCAATAAAATCCACTTTGAAGAACCTTTGCGGCCGTTTTGGAACTTGAGTCGTGCCCGCCATAAGGAGAAGAGTGACATCCTTCAAGAATACCTTGTTGGTCGCATTCCGCGACACATGATCTATAAAGTCCATCAGCGCAAAGCCTATATAGATAAGGCTCGTCCCAATAGTACCGGTTGATATCATGAAGGAATTTCTTCCTTTGATTGTAATTTGCTCCCTCAGGTAGAATTCCACAAGCTAGGAAATTCACGAAGTCCGCATACCATGGAGCTTGCGCTGTCTCGATGCTCATCAAGTATTCCCCAATGAATGTGTCATTTATGGGAATCGTTATTGAATCTTCTTCTTTGGTTAGTTCGAGTCTTCATAAGTGATCCGCTACTACGTTCTCGACTCCTTTCTTGTCTTTAATCTCTATATCAAATTCTTGCAATAGGAGTACCCAACGGATAAGTCTAGGCTTTGCTTCCTTCTTAGAAACCAAATACTTGATGGCGGCATGATCCGTGTAGACTATTGTTTTAGAACCAATCAAGTATTGCCTAAATTTTTCAAAGGCATAGACAATGGCTAGCATTTCTTTCTCCGTTGTTGAGTAGTTTCCTTGGGTAGTGTCAAGGGCCTTACTAACGTAATAGATTACGTGGAGGCGTTTATCGATTTTTTGACCCAAGACGGCTCCAATGGCGCTATCACTTGCATCGCACATCATTTCGAATGGTAAATCCCAATTCGGTGGTTGAATAATAGGTGCGGTCACCAAAGCTTGATTCAATACTTCAAACGCTTCAAGACAAGGCTCATTAAAAGTAAATTCCACCTCATTCCGTAGAAGATTTGTGAAGGGCTTTGCTATCTTTGAAAATCCTTAATGAACCTTCGATAAAAGCCCGCATGCCCGAGAAACCTTCTAATTCCTTTAACATCCCTTGGAGGTGGCAACTTTTCAATCACATCGATTTTTTCTCTATCGACTTCGATCCCTCTTTTCGACACACGATGCCCCAAAACTATGCCTTCTTTCACCATGAAATGGCATTTCTCCCAATTGAGGACTAAGTCCATCTCAATGCACCTAGCCAAAACACGTGAAAGATTTGTAAGACAATCATCAAAAGAATATCCATGCACCGAAAAATCATCCAAAAACATTTCCATGGAATTTTCAAGAAATTCGGAAAATATGGACATCATGCATCTTTGAAAAGTACCCGGCGCATTACAAAGACCAAAAGGCATTCTCCTATATGCAAAAGTGTCATAGGGGCAAGTAAATGTTGTCTTTTTTTGGTCATCGGGGTGGATGGGAATTTGGAAAAAACCACTATAACCATCTAGAAAGCAAAAATATTCATGTCCCGCTAATTTTTCTAACATTTGATCAATGAAAGGAATTGGGAAATGATCTTTCTTGGTGGCTTTGTTTAATTTCCTATAGTCTATGCACATCCTCCACCCCGTGACCGTGCGCGCAGGGATCAATTCATTCTTATCATTCTCCACAATGGTGAGCCCTCCTTTCTTAGGCACCACATGAATTGGGCTCACCCATTCGGAGTCGGGGATCGAGTAAATTATTCCCGCATCTCTTAACTTAGTCACTTCCTTTAACACAACCTCACCTAGCTTAGGATTTAATCGCCTAAGAAATTCGCGGCTAGGTTTCACATTCTCTTCAAGTCTTATCCTATGCATGCAAACCTTGGGGCTAATCCCTTTCAAATCATCAATGGAATGCCCAATAGCACCCTTATACAATTGCAACACATGCATAAGCTTAGAGGTCTCACATTCATCAAGAGATGCTTCGATAATAATGGGTAGCGAGTTGTTTGGTCTGAGGAATTCATACCTTAGATTCGGTGGAAGGGGTTTCAATCCCTCACCGAATTCCTTACCTTTTTGTGTATCTTCTTCGATGGTGTCCTCATCGAGAGTGTTACCGTCCTCAAGATTCATCAACGAGGCGAAAGATGGACTACCACTATCCTGGGTGAGCAACTCGTACTCAAAATTTGTCAACTCATCATGTGCATCATAAACATCACAAGCATCATTTATTTCAAGAAAATGACAATCCATAGAACTACTAGGAGCATTTAAAACCTTTTTCAAGTAAAATTTAATTTTGTCGGTTCCTAAGTTAAGTTCTATAACTCCTTCTCCACAATTAATAACGGCTTTTACCGTATTCAAGAAAGGCCTTCCTAGTATGATAGGGATTTCATGATCCTCATCCATTTCAAGCACATAAAAGTCAACGGGAACATAAAATTTCCGTACTCTAATTGGAACATCCTCTAAAATACCCTTAGGTAACCTAGATGATCTATCCGCCAATCTAAGATTTATGGATGTAGGAGTGAGTTCACCCATGTCAAGTTTTTGAAAGAAGGAAAATGGCATCAAAGAAATACTAGCTCCCAAATCACACAATGCGCTTTCTATGCAAAAATCGCCAATAGCAATAGGGATAGAGAATGAACCATGTTCATTTAGCTTCCTAGGCATGTTATGTTGAATAATAGCGCTACAATTAGCATCCAAAGCTACGTGATCAATTTCATGCATTTCTCTCCTATGCGATATAATATCTTTAAGAAATTTTGCATAAGTGGGCATTTGAGTTAGTACCTCCGTGAAGGGGAGAGTCACTTGGAGTTTACTCAAGATATCCGCAAAGCTTTTGAAATGTGCGTCCTCCTTTTTCTTCTTTAATCTTTGCGGAAATGGAATGGGAGGCACATATGGAGCGGGTTCTTGAGCTTTTTCTTTTCCTCACTTCTCAACCTTCTCTTGAGATGAAGACCCTTCTTTATCAACCTCAACGATTGTGTTGGCAATTTTGGTCTTCACTTGGGGTTCTTCTAAGACTCTTCCGCTCTTTAGGGTGATGGCATTTATAGTTTCGGAAGAGTTCACATCCGGTTGAGAAGGCAATTTCCCATGATATCTTGAGGAAGAACTCACTTGTTGAGCAATTTGGGTCTCAAGCATTTTGTTATGTGCTTGCAATTGGTCGAGTCTTTGAAGGATGAGTTGGTTATCCTTTTGTTGTTGAGCTTGAGTTGCGGCCAATTGCGCGACAATGGATAATAGGGATGGTTCCTCTTGGCTAGGCCTCTCCTCATTTCTTTGGTAAGGAGCTTGCCCTTGTTTCCTTGGTGGGAATCCCGGAGGTGTAGGCTTTGGCTCATTGTTGATGGGCGCTCTCCTCGGAAAGTTTGGGTCTTCATGGAACCTTACATGTTGAGGAGGGTTCCTTGGTTGGTAGGGAGCATTTCTTGGTTGATACCCACTTGATTGAGGTGGCACATAAGCTCTCTCTTGGTTCCTCACAAGATAGCTAACATCTTCAAATTCATCTGCATGCTTGGAGGTGCAAGAATCTTCGTCATGCGATGGGTTAGCGCATATGCTACAAGCTTGCAGATGTTCTCTTCTCTTGTTCAAATTCAAGTTCCCAATAGATTGTGCCAAGGAATTTACCGTCTTTGCTAGGGAGTTGAAATCTTCCTTTGTTACGGCCTTAGAGGTTTCCACCTTGCTCTTTTTCTTCAAGTGGTTCCTTTCACCACCCCATTGATGCGAATTTCGTGCAATCTTTTCGATGATCTTGAAACCATCGGTAGCCGTTAAGTCCATCATTGCTCCATTACTCGCATAGTCCATATGGTTCCTTCCATCTTGGTCAATCCCATCGTAAAAGCTTTGCAATAATTGCCACTTGTTGAATCCATGATGAGGGCAATCTCTTTGAAGCTCTTTAAAGCGCTCATAAGCCTCATAGAAGGTTTCATCGTCACGTTGAGTAAATTGATTGATTCTATCCCGAATCTTCTTTGTCTTGGCGGGAGGGAAGTATTGGATTAAAAAGGCTTGTGCTAGTCCCTCCCAAGTGTTGAATGTATCCGGTTCATCACTCATCAACCAATCCTTAGACTTCCCGGAAAGTGAGAACGGAAAAACCTTCATGTATACCCACTCTTGTTGGATGCCCGGCATTTTGTATGTGCGGCATAGCTCCGTAAATTGAGCCAAATGTGCATTTGGGTTTCCATACCCGTCAAATTGATGTGCGGCCACCATATGGAGGAGGGCGGATTTGATTTCAAATTCTTGGTCTTCTCCCTCCGGCAAGCAAATAGGAGAACCATAATGTCCAATGGTTGGGGCGATGTATGCCCCAACCGGTCTTTCTTCTTCCTCTTGCGGAAGAGGAGCATTTTCTTGCCTTCTAGGAATTTGTGGATCCATATTTCCCGATTGTTCGGCTCGTGTAGGCGAAGGAGTATCCAAATGAGGATTGTGAAGCTCGTGTGAAGCGGAGGGATGAGAAGGTTGGCTTGTAGTTGAGGTAGAAGCTTGTTCTTGTACTCTCTTGCTCCTTGCTCTAGTTTGCATTCAAACACCTATGAAGCAATCAAAGAAGCTTTTGTAAGTGTGAACTTAAATAGAGACAAACAAGAATAGCACGCACGCAAGCAATTACGACAACTAAATAAAAGAAAAATAGAAAGTGAAGTAAACTAACTAAAAGTAATACTAATTAGCAATCTAGTCTAATGGCTAAATCCCCAGCAACGGCGCCATTTTGACGTTGGCGTTTTAGGCAAGCAAAATGAAGTGCTATTCTAGTCACGCAAATATCAAACAATATTTATAACCGAGTGACCTCGGGTCGAACCCAAGAGAAAAGCTTAAACTAATTGACAACTAATTAATGATACTATTATAAGTCCACGGTTTTTGAGGGGGGTTTTGTCCTCCTATAGAGATATCTCTAGTAAACAATAAAGATAAATGATATTTTTGGGTTTTGCTTAATGAATAAAAGGGTGACTAGGGATTTAACTTCTCCCCTAAGATATGAGGAAAATGAAATAACTCACTAATACATGCATGAACTACATTTGATTGATAAAAGCAAGGCTAATGCATCGTCCGCTCTAGGTTCAACTCTCGCTCCTTCCCTATAATGGAGAGGATACACAAATGACATGGTTCTCAAACTCTCGTTCTATTGAACCGTGTAGAACTTGAGTCCCATAACCGCACCCTCTCGGTCTATTGGCCGGTTACTCAAATTCGCTTAAAACTTAGCCTAATGTCAAGAGTGCATGTCGCTCTCACGCACAAACACTCCATTTATGATCATACAATAGCTATGAAACATCCTAAGTTCAACTCTCGTTCCTTCCTTAGGGGTTTTACCCAAGCATACTCACTTACGCATTTCGTCAAACACTTGGTGTGCATACAATGAATACATAGCTAGGGCGCAAGTAATCAAACCAAACTTCATTCAATACAATAACATAGTGTTCTACATCATATCCAATCCTAGGGAATCCATTTAATCCCTAATCACAAGAACAACTACTCACTCATAATGATTGTGCACAAATACATGACAACTAAGTGAAACATCAATGTAAATACAAAGCTAAAGGGTTTAAGAGAGGTTGATGTAGAATCTTCGATCCAAACTTCAATCTTCAATCAAGCTTGATCTTCTCCGAGTTCCAGTTGCCTAGGGTTGCGAAAAATGTGGAAGCTCTCTTTCTTCACTTCCATCTCATTCTATTTATACATTTTGAAGATTTCCAAAAAGTGCCCGAAGTGTCCGAATTACATGATTCGGTCACTCTCCATGTGATTCGCTCGAATCATCTGTTCAGTGCTGTTTTGAGTCTGGGCGAATCACTTTTCCTGGCCGAATCACGTTTTGATTCGATCAAACCCTTGTTTTGATTCGGTCAAACATCTTATGGAGCTCAACTGATTCGGGCATCTCATGGGAGAATCACTTATGATTTGGCCGAATCATCTGTTCAGTGCTGATGTCGGACTGGGCGTATCACTTTTCTTGGCCGAATCACTATTGATTCGGTCAACCCCTTATGTGATTCGGTCAAATCTTCAAGACTTTCCCCGGATCAGGTCGATTCACAAAGCTGAGAGTGATTCGGCCAGGTTGGTGGGCGAATCACTTATGATTCGGCCGAATCACTTCTGCAGTTTGCTCAGTCTTTCTGCTTTTGATCTCCATCGACCGAAATTCGTCCAGATTTTCTTCGGGCCACTTCATATCGTGAGATACATATTTTTAACCTGAAATGGACGAAGAAATCATCAAATGGCTTTATAGAATAGCGGAACAAACAAGAAGTAAGGGAAAAAATGTGGACAAATATAAGGTTATTTGTCCGCTCATCAAAGTCCAAACCCTAAAAGCTTCACACTTTGGAAAAAGGAAAGACACGAATTGAAGGAGGGACTTCTGGGCGGTGGCTGGATAGAGAGAGAAGCTATTGCTGCTGCTCGTGGAGGTCATCAGAAATTACTTTTCATCAAGGGTTGCTGTTCATCGTAGTTACTATTCACTATTACTGTTAATTGTTACTATTCACTGCCGGAAAATACTATTCATTGCTATTTTTCATATTAGTTCAGTTTCGCATTCTTATCTAAGCGTAGTGTAAGAAACTGGGTATTTATGTAATCTTCAATGAATTCTATGAGTAGCTAAGCCCAAACTCAGTTTGGGGATTTACATTGCCACATTTGGTTTGAGGTCAATTAACACATGGATTTACTGCCCTTGTCTGATATGAATGATTGATTATCAATTTAGTGTAGCTTAGCAGTGTAGCTAGGTTTATATCAACTGCATTAAATTAGACTGAACTGCATTGTTGGCGAGAACCTAACGGTTGAACTGATTTGTGGTGTTAGTCGAGTGATTATTGAACTTGTTCGAAAACTTAGCGAGAAAAAGTAGAACTTGGAGTGCAATATATTCATTGGTTGATGCATGTTATTTGATCGAGGATAACTAGTTGCAGTGTATTTCCCCCGACTAATATTCTCTGAATTGTTGAACTCAGTATTGAACATTCCCTGTGACTATCATTAGAACTCTAATTCACTTGCTCTATTTATGTTGACCCTACTTACCGCTGTCTAGTGTTAACAGGAGTTACAAATACAAATTTGAGGCGCATGACGACGCGCTGTCATGCCTCTAGTCTCATGTTCTTGACATCTTGAGCTTTTTCTATGAATGTCACCTTCATATCAAACGTCGTGGCGAGAGATTTGAGAACGTTTCTTACCACCTTCTCCTCCTGAATTGGTTCTCGAAGAGCATGGGCCTGGTTTGATATATCACACAATCAGGCATTAAACTCAAAGATGGTCTCTTCTTCCAGCATCTTCAGGCTTTCAAATCTGGAGGTCATCATTTGCATTCTAGAGATCGTCACTTTGTCTGTTCCCTCATCAGCTGTTTCAAGGATCTCCCATGCTTGTTTGGCCTTGTGTTCGTCCCGAACAAGTACTCAAGCACGGATACAATTACCTCTCTGGAGTCTAGCGCACAGTCTTGCACTCAGGCGCGATCTGCACAACCGTTCACCCTGCGTTGCTCTGTCACCTGCGCGCACCTGCTTTCAACAGTTTTAATATAACAATTTCGAAATTCGTTACCTCTCAGTTGGGATGGAAATTATTTTGAATGGCTGGGAGATAGCTCTTCATACGCTCCGGGTTGTCGGTCTTTACTTCGAGTACGGGTATATGGTTAATTGCGCAAGTTTCTTCCGGTGCGTGATTCTCTCGCGCACTTCCTGGGAACTCGAGCTTTCTTGATGATTTTCTTGTGAACTTGCGCACGCTGGTACGGAGTTGTGCGCATGCTGGTTTCTTTAGCGCATATCATCTGCTGGTGTTTTTTCTTTTTGTACAGCTTTATCTACGGTTCCTATGTTCCCAGAACGGTTCCAGTCTCGGCCTTCGGATAGCAGCTATGGAACAACGCTCCGCTCTCCCTCCTTGATCTATTTGTGCAGGTCAGCGCACGCGTTTACACCCGCGCCCGCCTTCCCTTGCTTGACTTCCAGAGGAAAGGTGGTCTGTTTTCCCACCTCGCCACGCTTTGGATATTCGCCTTCGGCATCTGCGTGGCTGAGCGCGCTCTATTGTTTCGAAGGTTGCGAAGCACCGGCCTCCACTAGCGCTCTCAACCATATACCTTACCTTCAAAGCCAAAACGACTAACCACCTCTCTAGAGCTTTTCTGTCAACTCCACATCCCCTGTATATTCCAACTAAAAGGAGCAGAAAAATCGAAAAAAAATATACTAAACAGTTGATAGCAGCGCATGCAAGATGAATAGGGCAATACAAGTCGAAAAGTGTGCGCAACCCGCACACAAGCTCACCACTGCTACTATTCCCTTCAACTAAACTAAGCTACATTACAAAGCTAAAAAAAAAACGTGAAATGTAAATGTAACGCCCCCCCCCCCCCCGCCACCCCCCACACTTAAACAGAGACGTGTCCCCACGACTCATGCTCAAGTGCAACGGAGAGCGCACTCATGCATGCAAATAAAAAAAAGGACATAAGAAAGAAAAACATGTATTGCTGCGATGACTAAAAACTGCAAGTCCGAAACTAGCTAAAAACACTAAAAAAAACTATATAAAAAAATGTGTAAAAGTAAAACGTGTCGGGTTACCTCCCGACAAGTGCCTTTGTTTAACGTCGTTGGCTCGACCGTACCTCGTCACTTGCTTAAAAGGGCGCCAGTGACCCCCCTCCCCCACTCTTGCTCCTGAGTGACCCCGCGCTCGTGTGCGTGTTGCGTTCTTCTTAGTCCTGCGCAAAGGATCGGAAGGGTGGTCAGCGTGGTTAATATCATGTGACAAATCATAAGTAACGAGGTTAGTTAATGAGGGGGAAGAAATATGAGCAATAGTTCCCAGTTCTCCCTCAGGTGCATCTGGTTGCGACTCTGGCGCAGCAACTTGCGCATCTTCTATTTCTAGCTCTGCCAAGTCAACTTCGCGCGCTATGTCATCCCAAGGTTCTCCTAAATACTTTTTGACTCTCTGCCCATTGACCTGAAAACGATGCTGGTGCTCGTTTTCTAACTCGATTATTCCGTAAGGGAAAACCTTGGTAACCGTGTATGGTCCCGTCCATTTGCTGCGCAGCTTCCCAGGCATTAGCTTTAGGCGCGAGGAGAATAATAGTACCTGGTCTCCTGGCTCAAAGGTGCGTCTGAGGATGTTTTTGTCGTGAAATGCTTTTGTGCGCGCCTTGTAGTCGCGCAGCCCCTCATATGCATCTAGGCGCAGCTCCTCTAACTCGCTTAGCTCAAATGCGCGCTCCTTACCAGCCTCGTCTAGGTTCAGATTGCAAACGCGCAATGCCCAGTATGCCTTGTGTTCCAACTCCACTGGCAGGTGGCACGCTTTTCCATAAACCAACCGAAACGGTGAAGTCCCAATCGGTGTCTTATGGGCAGTTCTGTATGCCCATAGCGCATCGTCGAGGCGCTGGCTCCAGTCCTTGCGCGATGGTCTCACAGTTTTCTCTAGGATGCGCTTGATTTCTCGGATGGAAACCTCGGTGATCGCGCGTCGTTGTACGCGTCAAATTTAATCCTTCCTCTTCCACCTAGTACAGCGGTTAAGTAAGGGCTGATCTCCACAGGGAGCAAGCAGTTCAGTTTCTAGTCCAGTGACCTACACTTACGAAAATGGGGGGGTGAGTGATTGGTTTGCGCGATGTGCAAGTGAACAGTAGCTAATCTCAGAAATTGCACCAGATGTGCGCAGGCAACAAAGATTTAGGTACTATGACTATGAGAAGTATTGGGCAGACAATCTTCTATGAGTGCATTCCTTATCATCGACTCTAAACGTCTATAGCTTGATTTTACTTAAGTTAGTGTCCGATCAAGGCTTCCTAACATATGCGCATGTTCCGATCAAAGTTCATGTGCTATTAATTCTTAGAACTAGACTAAACAATTACGAATCCGATCAAGGTAGTAATTGCCTATCCTAGCGCGTTACTCCTAGTTGTCACCGTCAAGCTATCAACTAGTTTAACATATAACAAACAAGCAACAAGAGTAAGATTGCGGTTCAAGGCTTCCCCTACTCGTGCAACAAGCTGTCTCCTTATGCACAGAATTA
Organism: Umbilicus rupestris; assembly: GCA_963678935.1. Taxonomy (NCBI): domain Eukaryota; kingdom Viridiplantae; phylum Streptophyta; class Magnoliopsida; order Saxifragales; family Crassulaceae; genus Umbilicus; species Umbilicus rupestris. The sequence goes on along the minus strand of OY787628.1, from coordinate 3,346,833 downwards.
ATATAAGCAAGCAAGCTATGCATTAAGCACAAGTCTCAAAGGAAATACTCATAGATTCATGCCCAACCAACACTAAGCGTTTAGCTAGACATGCTAGTGATAAACATCATAGTAACAGTAAATAATATCTAAGGTGTCCAAGAAAACAATAGCAAACAGTGCGTGCAGGTTGCAGTCTCGGCTGGCGCAGTCGGCTAGCGCAAGTCCTCCTAGCAAGCTCGTGTGTTTTCCAGTTCTGCCGCTCTCTCGCTCCTCTGGTGCTCCTCTGAGGTGTGATGTTATATGTTGATGTCTCTCAAACCCTAGACTTCCTCTTGTTTATATACTGCTCAAGAAGCCCATCCTTGGCAACTTCCAAATCTGGTGATGTCAGGATTTGGAAACACTGGACTCTGCGCATGGCGCATGGCATACTGCTTAGTGCAATCGGTTAGCACACCGCTACTGACTCTCGCCATTTTCTCTCCTGCTTGCGCTGCTAGCTCCGCAGGCTGATTTTTCACTCCCAGAACGCTGCCTGTTAGCGCGTATCCGACTTAAGACCTCGTTTTGCCCTGAAATACAAAAACACTGGAAACCAGTAACCTTGTACATAAAATACTGCAAACAACCATAGGGTTATGATCTAAATAATGCGTATAAATAGGCTCTATCAAACCCCCCACACTTGCCCCTTGTTCGTCCTCGAACAAGCACTCAAGCACGGATACATTTACCTCTCTGGAGTCTAGCGCACAGTTTTGCACTCTGGCGCGATCTGCACTACTGACCACCTTGCGCTGCTCTACCACCTGCGCACACCTGCTCTCAACTGTTTAAGTATAGTAATTTCGCAATTCATTAACTCTCAGCTGGGATGAAGATTATTACGGATGACTGGGAGATAGCTCTTCATAGGCACGGGCTGTCAGCTCTCACTTCGAGGATGGGTATATGGTTGACAGCGCAAGCTTCTTCCAATGCGTGATTCATCCGCGCACTTCCTGGAAACCTGAGCCTTTTTGATGATTTCTTTGTAACCTTGCGCACGCAGGTGCTTATTAGTGCGCATGTTGATTCTTTTGTAGCGCATATCATCTGCTGGTATTTTTTCTTTTGTACAGCTTTGTCTGCAATTTCTTATGTTCCCAGAACGGTTCCAGTCTCGGCCTCCGGATCACGCGTTTACACCCGCTCTCCCTCCTTGGTCTATGTGCGCAGGTCGGCGCACGCGTTTACACCCGCGCCCGCCTTCCTTAGCTCGACTTCCAGAAGGAAGGTGGTCTGTTTTCCCACCTCGCCACGCTTTGGGTAATTCGCCTTCGGCATCTGCGTGACTGAGCGCGCTCTTTTGTTCCGAAGGTCGCAAAGCACCGGCCTCCACTAGCGCTCTGACCATATACCTCGCCTTCGAAGCAAAAGCGACTAACCGCCTCTCTAGAACATTTCTGTCAACTCCACACTGTATATCCCAACTAACAGGAGCAGAAAAAATGAAAAAAATATACTAAAACAGTTGATATCAACACATGGCGCAATTTGGATAGCGCAAACAAGCTGAACAGTGTGCGCAACCCGCACTACTGCTACTGTTTCCTTCAGTTAAACTAAGCTACACTATAATGCTCAAAAAACGTGACATGTAAGTGTAACGCTCCCCCCCCCCCCACACTTCAACAGAGACATGTCCCCACGACTCAAGCTCAAGTGCACGGAGAACGCGCACATGCATGCAATCAAAACAAAGAACATAAGAACTAAGAACAAAAAGATTAAGATCATAAAGTCAAGGCAGCGCAATATAGCATAGGGGCATAAAATATGTAGCACAAGAGTTCAGCATAAATATAGCAACATAATATCCAATAATATTCAGCAAATAAAAGAGACACCACCCTAAAGAAAATAAAGCACCTGCCCCTCAGCCTTAGAAGTCCTCCGAGCTGGACGCAGCCGCTGAACTATGCGCCTCCTCCTCTGAAGAATCCGTCACATAGGTGCTGGAGGAAGGCGGTACAACTGAAAGGGCGACAGGCTGTGCCTCGTCCTCGGAGATGGGGTCCCAAAGCGAGTCTGAGCTGGTGCTAATTATGGGTTCGGCTTCAGGGGACTTCGGGATAGAAGGCTGGGCAGGGGAAACTGAAGGTGCTGGCTCTGGTTCGGGGGTGGGCTCTGTCACTGGGGCTGGTACTGGTGCGGGGGCTGGATCTGCTGGGCGCACTGGGGACTAGGGAGGAGGGCTGGCTGGCTTGCGCGGCTCACTGGGGGATGCTGGAGGTGGTCTGCGCAGGCTGAGGAGAGGGGGAATAGGGTCTCCAAATCTCCACCCTGATGGTGGGCTTATGCTCAAATCGGCCCCCTCGGGCACTAGATACTCAAGCACGCGCATGACGTTGAACATCATGCGCTGCTCTGCTGGTGCTTCCTCGAGCGCCTCCTCAGCCTTGGTCCTCGGGCACGCGGGGGAGAATCCTCAATAGAAATGGTGACTGGCTCCCCCTGCGGTGCTCGCGCCCTCCTCTTCGCTCAAGTCTGCGCGCGAGTCCGCGCGCGCCTGACTGGAGGCGCCACTGGCTCTGGGGCCTCCTCCAACTCCTCTTCTGCGGCAGCCTCCTCTGGTTGCGGGTTGCCCGCTGCGCGCTGTCTCGGTGCCCTGGCCGGCTGCAACCGGTAGCACCACTCCAATGTCCCGTCCTCTCGTGCGGCTACCGCCCGATTCTGCAGCATGTGGGCTCGGTCCAAGGGAACAGCCGGCACCAACGTGTGCTCAGGCACCTCTGCCTCTCCGTGCAGCACACGCAGCAGGTGCATAATTATCCCTCCGTAGGTCAGCGGTCCCCTCGTGCTTACCCGGCTCCAATGGACCACCATGTCCGAGACAAACAGCACCTTGCGCCCATAGTATAGCCCCTTCAAGATGTCCAAGTCCAGGAGACTGATCTTCGGCGCGCCATTAAAACGGCCAATGACTGCATAGGCGACCATGCGCCACAAGTAGAACATCCACGGGTCACGCAGCTCTCGTCCCCTGCTGCGCCCCGCGGCAAAAGCTGGCCCGGTCGCCATCTCGCGCCAAGCCTCCTGGTTGGTGTGCGTGTCTATGTTCGACGTACGCACCTTAGCGCACCGTAGCGCGCGCTTCAGCCTCTTAGCCGAGGCAATGTACCAGACTCCCCGATGCCTGTATCTGATCTCCTGGTCGCCCGTCTCCAGCGACGCCAAAAATTCGCACGTGTCCTCCTTGTCTGATGCGCTGTTGAGTTCCAACAGCGCCTCCCAGCCTGCTAACGCCAGCCTCTCCACAACGAAGTCCTCCAGTCCGACCTCACGCAGGAACTCTCTGCTGATGTACGGAGTCCCGTACATCTCAAGCCTCATAAATGCCTCACACTTTCTGGCGAACTCAATTGGGGTCTCTTGGTCCTCTGTAGGTTACATCTTGCGCTGGGCTTCTTCGGTCAACTGTGGTCAACACTCCACAAACACTCCAAAAAATCCAAACTCCTCAGAATGCCCTGAAACTTTCACCGAAGGGGCGCCTACTGCCCGCATACAAAACCCTCTAAACAACACTCCAATCGGCGCACTCTAACCTGATGCGATTTCAAAACCCTAGAACACTCCTCCACCGTACAAACCCTACTGGAATCTGCTCAAATCTGGGGGAGAGGTTACCTGGGGGTAGTGCGGCTGTGTGTTCCTCAAATCTCTCTAAACTGAGGCTGGGTTGAGCGTTGAACGGCGGGCGGAGGTGTGAAGGCGGGAGCTGCTTGCAACGGTCGAGTGTGAAAAAGTGGTGAAATTTTCTAAGTCCTGCCCTTATATACCCCCTGATTGGCGCAGCTGTCCTGCGCACTGAAGTGCGCACGGACCTGTGCATTGCTGCTCGACAAAAAAAACTACAAGTCCTAAACTAGCAAAAAGATACTAGAAAAGACAACACATGCAGAAAATAAAATATGCAGAAGTAAAACGTGTCGGGTTACCTCCCGACAAGTGCCTTTGTTTAACGTCGTTGGCTCAACTGTACCTTGTTACGTGCCCAAAAGTGTGCCAGCGACCTCCCTCACTCTTGCTCCTGAGTGTCCCTGCGCTAGTGCGTGTGGTGCGTTCTCCTTGGTCCTGCGCAAAGGATAAAAAAGGTGGTCAGCCTGTGATAACTCATAGGTAACGAGGGTAGATGCAGAGGAAGAAGAAATATAAGCAATTTGTCCCAGTTCTCCCTCTGGTGCATCTGGTGGTGAGTCTGGCGCAGCAACCTGCGCATCTGCTATCTCTGGCTCTGCCAATTCGATGTCGTGCATTGTGCCATCCCAAGGTTCTCCTAAATATCGTTTGACTCTCTGCCCATTGACCTGAAAACGATGCCGATGCTCGTTTTCTAACTCGATTGTTCCGTAGGGGAAAACCTTGGTGACTCTGTACGGTCCCGTCCATTTGCTGCGCAGCTTTCCAGGCATGAGCTTCAGGCGTGATGAGAATAATAATACCTGGTCTCCTGGTTCAAAGGTGCGTCTGAGGATATGCCTGTCATGAAACGCCTTTGTCCGCTCCTTGTAATCGCGCAGTCCCTCATAGGCATCCAGGCGCAGCTCCTCTAATTCGCTCAGCTCAAACGCGCGCTCCTTTCCGGCCTCGTCTAGGTTCAGGTTGCAAATGCGTAAGGCCCAATATGCTTTGTGCTCTAGCTCTACTGGCAGATGGCATGCTTTTCCGTAGACCAACCGAAATGGTGAAGTCCCGATTGGCGTCTTATGCGCAGTGCGGTATGCCCACAGTGCGTCGTCCAGGCGCTGGCTCCAATCTTTGCGCGACGGTTCACAGTCTTCTCCAAGATGCGCTTGATTTCTCTGTTGAAAACTTTGGCCTGTCCATTGGTCTGAGGATGATAAGCAGTGGACGTCTTGTGGCGCACTCCATAATGCTTGAAAACTTGCGCCACAATCCTGTTACAGAAGTGCGTGCCCTGGTCGCTGATGATTGCCTTAGGCACTCCGTACCTGCAAAAGATGTTAGTTTTCAGAAACTCAGCGACTGTCTTACCATCATCCTTCCGTGTGGCCTTAGCTTCGACCCATTTGGAGACATAATCCACTGCCACCAATATGTACTCGTATCCGGCAGATGGAGGAAATGGCCCCATGAAGTCAATTCCCCATATATCAAACACTTCATCCACTAGAATCGGTGTCTACGGCATCTCATTGCGCGCTGATATGCCTCCTGTGCGCTGGCACCTGTCACAGTTCCTGTAGTAGTCATATGCATCTCTAAACAGGTGTGGCCAATAGAATCCGGAGTCCAGGATTTTTCTGCTCGTGCGCTTTGGACCGAAGTGTCCTCCACATGCGTGCGCATGACAAAACATCAAAACAGAGTTAATTTCATGGTCAGGCACGCAGCGCCTCAATATCTGATCAGGTCCTATTCTAAGCATATATGGATCATCCCAAAGGTAATGCTTGGACTCATGTTTCAATCTCATGCACTGGGTTTTATTGAAATGCGGAGGAAACGTACCTGTGACCAGGTAATTCGCAATGTGCGCATACCATGGTACCTTACCTGTCAGCGCCATCAGATGCTCGTCAGGGAATGTCTCCGTGATCTGCCCTTGCTCCTCCTCTTTCACGATCCTGCTCAGGTGATCAGCAACTGTATTCTCCGTGCCCTTCTTGTCTTTGATCTCCAAGTCAAATTCCTCAAGTAGGAGCACCCAGCGCATCAGGCGCGGCTTGGTCTCCTTCTTGGACATTAGGTAGCGGATGGCTGCGTGGTCTGTGTATACGATGACCCTAGCGCCTAGAACATATGCACGGAACTTCTCTAGCGCAAACATAATTGCTAGAAGCTCCTTCTCCGTGGTGGTGTAGTTCCTCTGCGCAGCGTCCAGTGTGCGCGACGCATAATAAATGGCGTGCGGCTTCTTGTCCACACGCTGTCCTAAGACTGCACCTACTGCATAATCACTCGCGTCGCACATCAGTTCAAATGGCAGGTTCTAGTCTGGCGCGCGCATCACTGGCGCACTGGTCAGCGCCTCTTTCAGCTTATCGAACGCGGCCCTGCAGTCATCAGTAAAGTCGAAACACACATCCTTTTGCAAAAGGTTAGACAGGGGTATGCAAATCTTAGAGAAATCCTTTATAAAACCCCTGTAGAACCCAGCATGCCCAAGGAATGATTTCACGTCACGCACGTTAGTGGCATAAGGCAGATTAGAAATAAGATCTATCTTAGCTTTATCGACCTTGATCCCCTCCTCTGAGATGATGTGCCCTAGTACTACACCGTGCGTTACCATGAAATGACATTTTTCATAATTGAGCACTAAGTTCTTTGAGATGAGCGCGCTAAGACCTTATCTAGATGAGTTAAGCATGCATCAAAGGTACCTCCATACACAGTGAAATCATCCATGAACACTTCTATGCATATCCCAATCATATCAGAAAAAATGCTCATGACTAGACGTTGGAACGTACCTGGCGCGTTGCACAGCCCAAAAGACATGCGTCGAAATGCAAACCTACCGAACGGGCATGTGAACGTGGTCTTCTCTTGATCCTCCGCAGCTATGGGTATCTGGTTGTTCCCTGAATATCCGTCCAAGAAACAAAAATAGGGCTTACCTGCTAAGTGATCCAGCATCTGGTCCATGAAGGGTAGCGGGAAATGGTCCTTGCGCGTGACTGCGTTAAGCTTTCTGTAGTCGATGCACATGCGCCATCCAGTCTGAATGCGCTTGGGAACTAGCTCGCCCTGCGCATTCTCTTCCACTGTGATTCCTCCTTTCTTCGGCACAACATGCACTGGACTGACCCATTTGCTGTCCGAGATCGGGTAAATGACCCCTGCGTCAAGCAACTTAAGGACTTCCTTCTGCACCACCTCCATCATGTTTGGATTCAATCTGCGCTGAGCCTCCCTGGATGGTTTGGCACCATCTTCCAACAAAATTCTATGCATGCATACGTCCGGGCTCACTCCGCGCAGGTCAGCAAGTGTCCATCCTATGGCGCGCTGGTTCTTGCGCAGCACCTGCTGTAAGCGCGCTTCCTGCTCCTCTTCTTATCCTTTCTTTATGATCACTGGCAGGGTGCCCTCATTTCCTAAGAAAATGTATTTGAGGTGCTCTGGAAGTTGCTTCAGCTCGATCTTGGGTGCCTGTTCAATAGAGGGCAAGATTTTATTAGCAGTGCAAATATGAACTATATCGTGTACTTGTTTGAGTGCTGGTTCAGCACTGCTCAGCTCGTCCTCCTGCTCCTCCAACTCTGTCTGTGTAAGTGCCTCTGGTTCTTCTACTGCACTCGCACACTGCACATCTGTGACTAAATCATCAATGCTGTCCATTGCGTGCACTGTGGCGTCCTCATGTGGATGCTGCATCCCCTTGAATATGTTGAAATGGATTTCTTCGCCATCAACCTCCATGGAGAGCGTGCCCCTCCACACGTCTATCTTCGTACGCGCGGTCATCAGAGAAGGTCTGCCCAGTAGGATCTGCGCACTGCTGGTGTTTGATTCACCCTCCATTTCTAGCACATAAAAATCTGCTGGGAACACCAGCTCTCCTACTCGCACAAGAACATCCTCTATCATGCCTGCAGGTTGTTTGCACGACCGATCTGCTAGCTGAATGGTGAGACCTGCAGGCTTTAGTGGTCCAAGGCACAATGTCGCATATAGGGAATAGGGTAACAAATTGATGGATGCGCCTAAATCAATCATGCAATTGCTTACTGTGGTTTTACCTAAAGTGCATGGGATGGTGAACGTACCTGGGTCTCGGCACTTAGGTGGTACCTTATGTTGCACGATCGCTGAGGCTTGCGCATTCAGTATTAGCTGTGCGCACTCGCCCTTCCTTCGCTTGTTTGTGCACAGCTCCTTGAAAAACTTGGCGTACCTAGGGATCTGCCGAACTGCTTCAATAAGGGGAATGTTTATTTCCACCTTACTGAATAACTCGTATAGCTCCTTATCCAGCGCTTCCTTCCTAGCCAAGGGTGCCTGCACAGGAAAAGGTGCAGGGATGTTAGTAAGATTTATGTCCTTGCTTCTTGATTGTGACATACCTGGCGCTTCGTCCTGCTCATTTGTGGCTGGCGCTGCTAGTTGCGCATCCGGCTCTACTGGCGTTGGAGCTTGCGCAACTGGTTGCTCGGGCGCTTCTGTGGTCCGCTCTGTTCCTACTGTGCGCCCAGTCCTCAGGGTCACTGCATTGACTCCTCCTTTGGGGTTCTGAATTACTTGCGAAGGCAGGTTGCCATCGCTCTTCTTTAGCTCATACACCGTGGTAGCAATTTGTGATAACTGTTTTTCAATGGACTCAAACCGCTTGTCATACTTCTCGTCATTTTTGCGCACTGTGTCTGCTAGCTGCCCCACGATATCTTCCAAAGATCGCCTCGGTTGCTGATTGTTATGCGCTGGTGCGTCAGTGCGGCGATGCGGTGGATTGTAGGGCGCAGCTTGTTGCGTCTGCGGTGGTGCGCGCTGATCCGCGGACTGCCTCTAGAAATTATTTTCCTCCTTCCATCTGAATCCATTTGCAGCAAGTCCAAAGCGCGGCTGATTCTGCCTCTGTGGCCCTCTGTTGTCCCATCCTCCAAGAGCGTTGACATCTCCTGATTCCTCGAAAAGTGTGGGACATTCATCAGTCTTGTGCTCGGTGGACCTGCAAAATTCACATACCTTTGGCGCAGCTGGTTGTGCGCCTTGCGCACTCATCAACTTCTGCAGCATGGCCTTCATTTCCTTGATCTCAGCGCTTGTTTCTACCTGATGCACAGAACGAGCATGACTATTTTCAAGTGTTAGCTGATGTCTTACCTGCCCAGCAGAGTCTTCTATCAGCTGCCACGCATCCTCTGAGTACATGTTGCAAATGTCGCCTCCTGCGCATGCGTTTAATAACCTCAGTTCCATGGGCAGCAATCCATTCAGGAAGTTCTCTATCAGCACATTCTGGGGCAGGCCGTGATTGTAGCAGTTGGCCTCCAGCTCCCTGAAACGCTCGTAATACTCTGACAGTGACTCTCCTGCGCCCTGCCTAGGCGCGGCCAGCTCCCTCCTGAGTAGCGCGATCTTCACTGCGGGATAGAATTTGTCCAGGAACTTCTTCTGCAGCAGCTCCCATGTGTGTATTGATCCTGCGGGTAAGTTCATCAGCCAATGTTTGGCTGTATCACACAATGAAAATGGGAATGCCTTCATCTTTAGCGCTTCATCGCTCTCCCCTACGGTCTTCATGTTCTCGCAAATGACCAGGAACTCTCGCACATGCTTGACTGGATTTTCATTGTTCATCCCGTGAAACTTGGGCATGTGATGAATAAGTGAGCTCCTTAGTTCAAAATGACCGTCTGGCGGAAGCACTATGCACCATGGCTGGTTAACAGTGATCGGGGCGGACATCTCGCGCACTGTCCTGCGTCGCGCGACCGGACTCCCGGGTGGCGCATTGTATACTTTAGCGGCCATCCGTGCTTCGACCTCGCGCTGCACTTCCTCTCTGAACCGAACTGCGCGGTTTTCTGCCCTTGCGTTGTCTGGGGTTCTGTCCCCTAGGTTATCTCCAACGACACTGTTATCCTCCATGACCTGATCCAAATCTCAAGAAAACGAAATCAAATGGCAACGAAGCTGTTGCGTCTGTCAGTGCGCAACTAGAATCTGCGCAGCGCAACTGTTTCAAGGTTGCGCAGGCTGATGTTGATTACGCGCTGTCAGAAACAACAACGAGAAAACAAAACAAACTGAAATAACTAGCTACTATATAAAAACTCAGACTAAAAACTTAGCTGTGTTGCTCCCCGGCAACGGCGCCAAAATTTGATCGCGCGTCGTTGTACGCGTCAAATTTAATCCTTCCTCTTCCACCTAGTACAGCGGTTAAGTAAGGGTCGATCTCCACAAGGAGCAAGCAGTTCAGTTTCTAGTCCACAAGGAGCAAGCAGTTTCTAGCAAGCTGAGTGATTGGTTTGCGCGATGCGCAAGTGAACAGTAGCTAATCTCAGAAATTGCACCAGACGTGCGCAGGCAACAAAGATTTAGGTACTATGACTATGAGAAGTATTGGGCAGACAATCCTCTATGAGTGCATTCCTTATCATCGACTCTAAACGTCTATAGCTTGATTTTACTTAAGTTAGTGTCCGATCAAGGCTTCCTAACATATGCGCATGTTCCGATCAAAGTTCATGTGCTATTAATTCTTAGAACTAGACTAAATAACTACGAATCCGATCAAGGTAGTAATTGCCTATCCTAGCGCGTTACTCCTAGTTGTCACCGTCAAGCTATCAACTAGTTTAACATATAACAAACAAGCAACAAGAGTAAGATTGCGGTTCAAGGCTTCCCCTACTCGTGCAACAAGTTGTTTCCTTATGCACAGAATTAATATAAGCAAGCAAGCTATGCATTAAGCACAAGTCTCAAAGGAAATACTCATAGATTCATGCCCAACCAACACTAAGCGTTTAGCTAGACATGCTAGTGATAAACATCATAGTAACAGTAAATAATATCTAAGGTGTCCAAGAAAATAATAGCAAACAGTGCGTGCAGGTTGCAGTCTCGGCTGGCGCAGTCGGCTAGCGCAAGTCCTCCTAGCAAGCTCGTGTGTTTTCCAGTTCTGCCGCTCTCTCGCTCCTCTGGTGCTCCTCTGAGGTGTGATGTTATATGTTGATGTCTCTCAAACCCTAGACTTCCTCTTGTTTATATACTGCTCAAGAAGCCCATCCTTGGCAACTTCCAAATCTGGTGATGTCAGGATTTGGAAACACTGGACTCTGCGCATGGCATACTGCTTAGCGCAATCGGTTAGCGCACCACTACTGACTCTCGCCATTTTCTCTCCTGCTTGCGCTGCTAGCTCCGCAGGCTAATTTTTCACTCCCAGAATGCTGCCTGTTAGCGCGTATCCGACTTAAGCCCTCGTTTTGCCCTGAAATACAAAAACACTGGAAACCAGTAACCTTGTACATAAAATACCGCAAACAAGCATAGGGTTATGATCTAAATAATGCGTATAAATAGGCTCTATCACTCGGCCTGGCCATTCGTCTGAGGATGATAGGTTGTGGACGTCTTGTGGCGCACTCCATAATGCATGAATACCTGCGCCACTATCCTATTACAAAAATGCGTCCCCTGGTCGCTTATGATTGCCTTAGGCACCCCGTACCTGCAAAAGATGTTAGTTCTCAAAAAGTCAGCGACCGTCTTACCATCATCCTTTCGGGTGACCTTAGCCTCAACCCATTTTGAGACATAGTCCCCTGCGACCAATATATACTCATATCCGAAAGATGGAGGAAATGGCCCCATGAAGTCAATCCCCCAAATATCGAATACTTCATCCACTAGTATTGGCGTCTGCGGCATCTCATTGGGCATTGATATTCCCCCTGTGCGCTGACACCTGTCACAATTCCTGCAGTGGTTATATGAGTCACTAAACAAGTGTGGCCAATAAAACCCGCAATCCAGGATCTTTCTACTCGTGCGCCATGGACCAAAGTGTCCTCCACATGCGTGCGCATGACAAAACATTAAAACCGAGTTTATTTCATGGTCAGGCACGCATCGCCTCAAAATCTGATCAGGTCCTATTCTGAGCATATACAGATCATCCCAAATGTAATACCTGGACTCCTGCTTTAATCTCATGCATTGGGTTTTAGTGAAATGAGGAGGAAACGTACCTGTGATCAGGTAATTCGCAATGTGCGCATACCATGGTACCTTACCTGTCAGCGCCATCAGGTGCTCGTCAGGGAATGTCTCTGTGATCTGCCCTGGCTCCTCTTCTTTCACTATCCTGCTCAGGTGGTCAGCGACTGTGTTCTCCGTTCCCTTCTTATCCTTGATTTCCAAGTCGAACTCCTGAAGTAGGAGCACCCAACGCATCAGGCGCGGCTTAGTCTCTTTCTTAGACATCAGGTAACGGATGGCTGCGTGGTCTGTGTAGACGATGACTCTGGCGCATAGAACATATGCGCGGAACTTTTCCAGTGCAAACACGATTGCCAAAAGTTCCTTTTCCGTGGTGGTGTAGTTCCTCTGCGCAGCGTCCAGTGTGCGCGATGCATAATAGATGACATGCGGCTTCTTGTCCACGCGCTGTCCCAGGACTGCACCTATTGCATAGTCACTTGCGTCGCACATCAGTTCGAACGGCAGGCTCCAGTCTGGCGCGCGCATCACTGGCGCACTCGTCAGTGCCTCCTGCTCCTCTTCTAATCCTTTCTTTATGATTACTGGCAGGGTGTCCTCATTTCCCAAGAATATGTATTTGAGGTGCTCGGGGAGTTGCTTCAGCTTGACCTTGGGTGCCTGTTCAATAGAGGGCAAGATTTTATTAGCAGTGCAGACATTAACTATATCGTGTACCTGTCTGGATACTGGTTCCGCACTGCTTAGCTCATCCTCATGCGCCTCCATTTCTGCTTGTGTCAGCGGCCCAGTTCCTTCTGCTGCACTCGCACACTGTGCATCCGCAACCAAGTCGTCTATGCTGTCCAACGCGTGTACTGTGGCGTCCTCATGAGGGTGCTGCATCCCTTTAAATATGTTAAAGTGAATTTCCTCGCCGTCAACTTCCATTGAGAGCGTACCCCTCCACAAGTCTATCTTTGTGAGTGCTGTCATCAGAAATGGTCTGCCTAATAGAATCTGCGCACTTCCCTTGCTCGACTCACCCTCCATCTCTAAGACGTAGAAATCTGCTGGGAACACCAGCTCTCCTACTAGGACGAGGACGTCCTCTATCATGCCCGTCGGTTGTTTGCACGACCGATCTGCTAGTTGAATGGTGAGACCTGCAGGCTTTAGTGGACCAAGGCGCAATGACGCATACAAGGAATAAGGAAGCACATTTATAGATGCGCCTAGGTCAATCATGGAGTTACTTACTGTGGTCTTACCTAAAGTGCATGGAATGGTGAACGTACCTGGATCCCGGCATTTAGGTGGACCTTATGTTGCACGATTGCTGAGGCATGCGCGTGTAGCATTACTTGCGCGCACTCGCCTTTCCTCCTCTTGTTTGGGCACAGCTCCTTTAAGAACTTGGCGTACCTAGGGATCTGCCGAACTGCTTCAGTAAGGGGAATGTTTATTTCTACCTTACTGAATAACTCGTAGAGCTCCTTATCAAGCGCCTCTTTCCTAGGCAATGGTGCCTGTACAGGAAAAGGTGCAGGTATGTTAGTACGATTTATGCTTTTGTCTTTCGATTACGCCATACCTGGTGCTTTGCCCTGCTGGTTTGTGGCTTGCGCTGCTGGCTGCGCATCCGGCTGTGCTGGCTCTGGAGCTTGCACAACTGGTTGCGCGGGTGCCTCTGCGGTCTGCTCTATTCCTACAATGCGCCCAGTCCTCAGTGTCACTGCGTTGACTCCTCCCTTGGAATTCTGAATCACTTGCGAAGGCAAATTGCCATCGCTCTTTTTCAGCTCATGCACCGTGGTAGCCATCTGTGACAGCTACTTTTCAATGGACACTCTTTTCATACTTCGCATCATTCTTGCGCACTGTGTCCGCTAGCTAGCCTACGATATCTTCTAAGGATCGCCGCGGCTGCTGGTTATTTTGCGCTGGCGCGTCAGTGCGGCGATGCGGTGGATTGTAGGGCATGAGCTTGTTGCGTCTGCTGTGGTGCGCGCTGCTCCGCGGACTGCCTCTAGAAATTGTTGTCCTCCTTCCATCTGAACCCATTTGCGACTAGTCCAAAACGCGGCTGATTCTGCCTCTACAGCCCTCTATTATCCCATCCTCCTAGAGCATTGACATCTCCTGATTCCTCGAAAAGTGTGGGACATGCATCAGTTTTATGCTCGGTGGACGTGCAGAATTCGCATGCCTTTTGGCGCAGCTGGTTGAGCCCCTTGCGCATTCATCAACTTCTGCAACATGACCTTCATCTCCTTTATCTCAGCGCTTGTTTCTACCTGATGCACAGAACGAGCACGACTATTCTCAAGTGTTAGCTGATGTCTTACCTGTCCAGCAGAGTCTTCTATCAGCTGCCACGCATCCTCTGGGTACATGTTGCAAATGTCGCCGCTTGCCCATGCATTCAATAATCTCAGCTCCATTGGTAGCAATCCGTTCAGGAAATTCTCTATCAGTACATTCTGGGGCAGGCCGTGATTGTAGCAGTTAGCCTCCAACTCCCTGAAACGCTCATAATACTCCGATAGTGATTCTCCTGCGCCCAGCCTAGGTGCGGCCAACTCCTTCCTGAGTAGCGCGATCTTGGCTGCAGGATAGAACTTGTCCAAGAACTTCTTCTGGAGCTGCTCCCATGTGTGAATAGATCCTGCTGGTAAGCTCATCAGCCAATGCCTGGCTGTATCGCATAATGAAAAAGGGAACGCCTTCAGCTTCAGCGCTTCGTCGCTCTCCTCTTCAGCGGCCATCCTTGCTTCCACTTCGCGCTGCACTTCCTCTCTGAATCGAACTGCGCGGTTATCTGCCCTCGCATTGTTAGGTCCCTCTGGGGTTCTGTCCCCTAAGTTATCTCCAATGACACTGTTATCCCCCATGTCCTGTCCTAAATCCCAAGGAAAACGAAATTAAAAGACAACTAAGCTGTTGCGTCTGTCAGTGCGCAACTATAATCTGCGCAGCGCAACTGTTTCAAGGTTGCGCAGGCTGATGTTGATTGCGCGCTGTCAGAAACAACAACGAGGAAAATAAAGCAAACAGAAATAACTTAATTACTGTAAAAGAAAACTTAAACTAGTTAAAACTTATCTGTGTTGCTCCCCGGCAACGGCGCCAAAATTTGATCGCGCGTCGTTGTATGCGTCAAATTAATCCTTCCTTCTCCACTTAGTATAGCGGCTAAGTCAGGGTCGATCCCACAAGGAGCAAGCAGACTCGTTTTAGCTAGCGACCTACAACTTACGAAATTGGGGTTATGAGTGATTGGGTTGCGAAGGTGCGCGGATGAACAATGGTGAAAGCAAAATTGCATGATGTGTGCGCAGACAGTAGAGATTAAGTACTATGACTATGAGAAGTATCGGTAAAGACAATCCTCTATGAATGTATTCCTTATCATCGACTCTAAACGTCTATAGTTCGATTTCACTGAAGTTTGTGTCCGATCAAGGCTGATAGAGCCTAGTTATACATGTTATTTAGATCATAAACCCATGCTTGTTTGCAATATTTTATGGGCAAGATTACTCGTTTCCACTATTTTTGTATATCAGGTCAGAACGAGTCCTTAAGTCGGATACGCGCTAACAGGCAGCGTTCTAGGAGTGAAAGATCAGCCTGTGGAGCTAGCGGTGCAAACAAAAGAAGAAATGGCGAAGGACAGCAGAGGTGCGCCACCCGATTGCGCCAATCAATGCTGTGCGCCAGGCGCAAAGTCCCAGTGACCAGACTTGGAAGTTGCCAAAAGATGAACTTCCTGGGGCACTATTTAAACAAAGAAAGTCTAGGGTTTCAATAGAACACAGAGAGGCGGACACCATCACTCAGTGACATTCCAGAGGCACTGCGCGGCAGAACTGAAAAACACACAGACCTGTCAAGGAGAGTTGCGCCAGCCGACTGCGCCAGCCAAGAGAAGACCCTGCACGCACTGTTTGCTACCGTTTTCTTGGATTCAGTAGTTGTTACTTACTATTTTATGATGTTTACCACTAGCATGTCTAGCTAAACACTTAGTGTTGGTCGGGCATGAATCTATGATGTATTACCTTTGAGACTTGAGCTTAATGCATAGTTTATTTATTTGTATTAATCCTGCGCGTACTGAGACAGTTAGTTGCATGAGTAGGGGAAGCCTTGAACCGCAAACTTACTTGTGTGGCTCGCTTGTCGCATGTTAAACTAGTTGCATGAGTAGGGGAAGCCTTGAACCGCAAACTTACCGTGACAACTAGGAGTAACGAGTTAGGGTAGGCAGCTGCTACTGTGACAGGATTCGCAGCTGTTTAGTCTAGTTCTAAGGATTAATAGCACATGAACTTTGAACGGAACATGCGCACGTGTTAGGAAGCCTTTACCGGACACTAACCCAAGTAAAGCATAAACTATAGATGTTTTAGAGTCGATGATAAGGAATGCATTCATAGAGGATTGTCCGCCCAATACTTCTCATAAATATAGTACTTCATCTCTACTGCTTGCGCACGTCTAGTGCAATTCCCTGAGTTACGATATTCGCTGTTATTCGCGCATCGCGCAAAACCCCCAATCACTCACGCAACCCCCGTTTTCTTAAGTGTAGGTTACTGGCTGAGACTCACTGCTTGCTCCCTGTGGAGATCGACCCTTACTTAACCGCTGTACTAGTGGGAGAGGAAGGAATTATATTTGACGCGCACAACGACGCGCGATCAAATTTTGGCGCCGTTGCCGGGGAGCAACACAGCTAAGTTTTAGCTAGCTTACATTCCTCATTTTAGTTATTTCATTTTGTTTTGTTTTCTCGTTGTTGTTTCTGACAGCGCGCAATCACATCAGCCTGCGCAACCTTGAAACAGTTGCGCTGCGCAGATTCTAGTTGCGCACTGACAGACGCAACAACTTCGTTGCCGTTTAATTTCGTTTCTTGAGTTTGGATCAGGACATGGAGGATAACAGTGTGGTTGGAGATAACCTGGGAGACAGAACCCCAGAGGAAGCAAGGGCACATAACCGCGCAGCCCTATTCAGAGAGGAAGTGCAGCGTGAGGACGACGCACGAATGGCCGCTGAACCATACATTGCGCCACCCGTTCGTCCAGTCGCGAGGCGCAGGACAGTGCGCGAAATGTCGGCCCCACTCACTGTTAACCAGCCATGGTGCATAGTGCTTCCGCCCGACGGACAGTTCGAACTAAGAAGCTCACTCATCCATCACATGCCCAAGTTTCACGGAATGAACAACGAAAATCCAGTCAAGCATGTGCGGGAGTTCCTAATCATTTGCGAGAACATGAAGGCTTTGGGGGAAAACGATGAAGCGCTGAAGATGAAAGCGTTCCCATTTTCATTGAGCGATGCAGCCAAACACTGGCTGATGAGCCTACCCGCAGGATCAATCCACACATGGGAGCAGCTGCAGAAGAAATTCTTAGATAAATTTTATCCAGCAGCGAAGATTGCGCTGCTCAGAAGGGAATTGGCCGCGCCAAGGCAAGGCGCAGGGGAGTCTCTGTCAGAATACTACGAGCGTTTCAGGGAGCTAGAAGCCAACTGCTACAATCACGGGCTTCCCCAGAATGTGCTGATAGAGAACTTTCTGAATGGACTGCTGCCCATGGAGCTGCGACTACTGAATGCATGCGCAGGAGGGAACATTTGCAACATGTACCCGGAGGATGCATGGCAGCTGATAGAAGATTCTGCTGGACAGGTAAGACATCAATTGACACTTGAAAGTAGTCGTAATCGTTCTGTGCATCAGGTAGAGGCAAGCGCTGAGATCAAAGAAATGAAGGCCATGCTACAGAAGCTGATGAGTGCGCAGAGCGCACAACCAGTTGCACCAAAGGTATGTGAATTCTGCAGATCCACTGAGCACAAGACAGACGAGTGCCCAACACTTTTTGAAGAAACTGGAGATGTAAATGCCCTTGGAGGATGGGACAACAGAGGACCGCAGAGGCAGAATCAGCCGCGCTTTGGGCTTGCTGCAAATGGTTTCAGATGGAGAGAAGAGAACAATTTCCAGAGGCAGCCCACTGATCAGCGCGCACCACAGCAGACGCAACATGCTGCACCCTACAATCCACCGCATCGCCGCACAGACGCACCAGCGCAGAACAGTCAGCAACCACGGCGATCCTTGGAAGATATCATGGGGCAGCTAGCAGACACAGTGCGCAAGAATGACGAAAAGTATGACAAGAGGTTCGAATCCATAGAAAAACACCTATCACAAATTGCAACCACAGTGTATGAGCTGAAAAAGAGCGATGGCAACCTGCCTTCGCAAGTGATTCAGAACCCTAAGGGAGGAGTTAACGCAGTAACACTGAGGACTGGGCGCACAGTGGGAACAGAGCAGACCGCGCAGGCGCCCGCGCAACCAGTTGCGCAAGTCCCAGATCCAGCAGCTCAGAGTGCGCAACCAGAGCCAGAGGCGCAATCAGAAGCGCCAACCACGAACCAGCAGGGCAATGCGCCAGGTATGTCTCACTCGAAAAACAAGAACAAAAATTGTACTAACATACCTGCTCCTTTCCCTGTGCAGGCACCACTGGCGAGAAAAGAAGCACTGGACAAGGAACTGTATGAGCTGTTCAGCAAAGTGGAAATCAACATACCTCTCATAGAAGCTATTCGACAGATTCCCAGGTATGCGAAGTTTTTAAAAGAGCTGTGCACGAATAAAAGAAGGACAGGCGAATGCGCACAGGTAATGCTAAATGCGCAGGCCTCAGCAATCGTGCAGCAAAAGGTACCACCTAAGTGCCGAGATCCAGGTACATTCACTATCCCTTGCACCTTAGGTAAAACCACGGTAAGCAACTGCATGATCGATTTAGGCGCATCAATCAATTTATTACCATATTCTCTCTATGCGACCTTGCGCCTTGGACCACTAAAACCTGCAGGTCTCACAATTCAGCTAGCAGATAGATCGTGCAAACAACCTGCAGGCATGATAGAAGATTTCCTAGTTCGAGTAGGAGAGCTGGTGTTCCCAGCAGACTTCTATGTGCTCGAAATGGAGGGTGAATCAAGCGCCAGCGGTGCGCAGATCCTCCTAGGCAGACCGTTTCTGATGACTGCGCGCACGAAGATAGACGTGTGGAGGGGCACGCTCTCCATGGAGGTAGATGGCGAAGAAATCCATTTCAACATCTTCGAAGGGATGCAGCACCCACATGAGGACGCTACCGTGCACGAAATGGACAGCTTTGACGACTTAGTCATAGAAGCGCAGTGTGCGAGCGCAACCATAGGACCAGAGCTACTGACACAGGCAGAACTGGAGGAGCAAGAGAAGGAGCTAAGCAGTGCTGAACCAGCATCCACACAGGTACGTGATATAGTTCATATTTGCACCGCTAACAAAACCTTGCCCTCTGTTGAGCAGGCACCCAAGATCGAACTGAAGCAACTCCCGGAGCATCTCAAGTACATTTTCTTGGGAGATGAGGACACCCTGCCAGTGATCATCAAGAAGGGATTGGAAAAAGAGCAGGAGGCGCGCTTACAACAGGTGCTGCGCAGGAACCAGCGCGCTATTGGATGGACTCTTGCTGATCTGCGCGGAGTGAGCCCGGACGTGTGCATGCACCGAATTCTGTTGGAAGACGGCGCCAAACCATCCAGGGAGGCTCAGCGCAGGTTAAACCCAAATATGATGGAGGCAGTGCAAAAGGAAGTTCTGAAGTTGCTTGACGCAGGGGTCATTTACCCAATCTCAGACAGCAGATGGGTCAGCCCGGTGCACGTTGTGCCAAAGAAAGGAGGAATCACGGTGGAGGAGAATGCGCAGGGCGAGCTAGTTCCCAAGCGCATACAGACTGGCTGGCGCATGTGCATCGACTACAGGAAGCTGAACGCTGTAACGCGCAAGGACCACTTCCCGCTACCCTTCATGGACCAGATGCTGGATCGCTTGGCAGGTAAACCTTACTTTTGTTTTTTGGACGGATATTCAGGTTACAATCAGATACCCATAGCTGCGGAGGATCAAGAGAAGACCACGTTCACATGCCCCTTCGGAACATTTGCGTTTCGGCGTATGTCTTTTGGGCTGTGCAACGCGCCAAGTACGTTCCAACGCCTCGTCATGAGCATTTTCTCTGATATGATTGGTATATGTATAGAAGTGTTCATGGATGACTTCACTGTATATGGGAGTACCTTTGATGCATGCTTAACACATCTAGATAAAGTCCTAGCACGCTGCATCTCTAAGAACTTAGTGCTAAACTACGAGAAGTGTCATTTCATGGTTACGCACGGAGTAGTATTGGGTCATATCATTTCAGAGGAGGGTATTAAGGTAGACAAAGCTAAGATAGATATTATTTCTAATCTGCCTTATGCCACCAACGTGCGCGACGTGAAATCGTTCTTAGGGCATGCTGGGTTTTACAGGCGTTTTATTAAGGATTTCTCTAAGATTTGCATACCCCTGTCTAACCTGTTGCAAAAAGACGTGTGCTTCGATTTTACTGATGAGTGCAGGGCGGCGTTCGATAAGCTGAAAGAAGCGCTGACCAGTGCGCCAGTGATGCGCGCACCAGACTGGAACCTGCCATTCGAGCTGATGTGTGACGCAAGTGACTACGCAGTAGGAGCAGTCTTGGGGCAGCGCGAGGACAAGAAGCCGCATGCCATCTACTATGCATCGCGCACACTGGACTCCGCGCAGAAGAACTACACCACCACGGAGAAGGAGCTTCTGGCAATTGTATTTGCGCTGGAGAAGTTCCGAGCATATGTTCTAGGCGCCAGAGTCATCATCTACACGGACCATGCAGCTTTCCGCTACCTCATATCCAAGAAAGAGACCAAGCCGCGCCTGATGCGTTGGGTACTTCTGCTTCAGGAATTCGATTTAGAGATCAAAGATAAGAAGGGCACAGAAAATACCGTCGCTGATCATCTGAGCAGGATCATAAAGGATGAGGAGCCAGGGCAGATCAAGGAGACATTCCCTGACGAGCATCTAATGGCGCTAACAGGTAAGGTACCATGGTATGCGCATATCGCAAATTACCTGGTCACAGGTGCGTTCCCTCCTCATTTCAATAAAACTCAGTGCATGCGATTGAAACATGAGTCCAAACATTATCTTTGGGATGATCCTTACATGCTTAGAATAGGTCCAGATCGGATATTAAGACGTTGCGTGCCTGACCATGAGATTAACTCTGTATTGATGTTTTGTCATGCGCACGCCTGTGGAGGACATTTCGGTCCCAAGCGCACGAGCAGGAAGATCTTGGACTGTGGATTCTACTGGCCGCACCTATTCAGAGATGCCTATGACCACTGCAGGAAGTGTGACAGGTGCCAGCGCACTGGAGGAATATCCGCGCGCAACGAGATGCCGCAGACCCCGATTCTGGTGGATGAAGTGTTCGATGTTTGGGGAATCGACTTCATGGGTCCATTTCCCCCATCTGCCGGCTACGAGTACATACTGGTGGCCGTGGATTACGTATCCAAATGGGTCGAAGCTAAGGCCACGCGCAAGGATGATGGTAAGACTGTCGCTGATTTTCTCCGAACTAACATATTTTGCAGGTACGGCGTGCCTAAGGCAGTTATCAGCGACCAGGGGACGCACTTCTGCAACAGGGTTGTGGCGCAAGTCTTCAAGCACTATGGGGTGCGCCACAAGACGTCCACCGCTTACCATCCGCAGACGAATGGACAGGCCGAAGTTTCTAACAGAGAGATCAAGCGCATCTTGGAAAAGACTGTGAGGCCGTCGCGCAAGGATTGGAGCCAGCGCCTGGATGATGCGCTATGGGCGTACCGCACTGCACACAAGACACCCATTGGAACCTCACCATTCCGGCTGGTCTATGGGAAGGCATGCCACCTGCCAGTGGAGCTCGAGCACAAGGCATATTGGGCTCTACGTATTTGCAACTTGAACTTGAAGGAGGCAGGACAAGAACGCGCATTTGAGCTGAGCGAACTAGAAGAGCTGCGCCTGGACGCCTATGAGGGACTGCGCGATTACAAAGCGCGCACCAAGGCGTTTCATGACAAGCACATCCTCCGGCGCACATTTGAACCAGGCGATCAGGTATTATTATTTTCATCACGCCTGAAGCTCATGCCTGGGAAGCTGCGCAGCAAGTGGACGGGACCATACACCGTCACCAAGGTTTTCCCCTACGGCACAATTGAATTAGAAGACGGGCACCAGCATCGTTTTCAGGTTAACGGGCAGAGAGTCAAACGGTACTTGGGCGAACCTTGGGATGGCGCAGCACGCAACATTGACTTGGCCGAGCCAGAGATAGTAGACGAGCAAGCTGTTGCGCCAGACGCACCACCAGATGTTCCAGAGGGAGACCCAGCACCCATCGCCTATATCTCCTCTTCCTCTGCATCTGCCCTCCTTACGAATAATGTATCACATGCTGACCTCTCCTTTTATCCTTTGCGCAGGACCACTGAGATCGTAACACAAGCACTGGCGCAGGGACACTCAGGAGCAAGAGTGGGGGAGGCTGCAGACGCACTACTTGGCACGTAACGAGGTACCGTCGAGCCAACGACGTTAAACAAAGGCACTTGTCGGGAGGTAACCCGACACATTTTATTTTGGCACATTTTATTCTGCTTGTTTTGTTTTTTTTTTGCATGTTTTTAGTTAGAATAGGGTTGGTAGTTTTTTTGTAGTCACACAAATGCGCAGGACCGTGCGCCTATCAATGCGCAGGTCAGTTGCGCTAGCCATAGGGGGTATATAAGGCCAGACTTAGAATAATTCCCAGCACTTTTTCACTCGACCGTTACACACAAGCTCCCGCCCTCAGACCTCTGCCGTCGACCCGCGCCCATCCCGCCGTCCGTCTAGAGAGATTCAAGAACCACACGACCACACAGCACCCAGGTAACCCCCGATCCCGCTTTGAGCCGCTTCTGTTAGGGTTTGCGCGGAGAAGACAGTTTTTAGGGTTTTGAAATCGCACCAGGCTAGAGTGCGCGGCTTGGAGTGCTGTTTTGTGCGTTGTGTAGGCGACCAGTAGGCGCTCGTTCGGTTCAAATTTCAGAGGATTCTGGGCAGTTTCGATTTTTAGGGTTTTGGGGAGCTTAGACCGCGATTGACCGGAGCCAGCGCAAGATGAGACCCGCCGCAGACCAAGTGACCCCAGCGGCTTTCGCTAGCAAGTACGCAGCATTCATTAGCCTGGACATGTACGGGACACCGTACATCTGTCGAGCTTTCCTGCGCGAGGTAGGGTTAGAGGACCTCGTGGCGCAGAGGCTAGCGATTGCCGGTTGGGAGGCGCTAATGGACCTCCGCAGCGCAGCAGACCAGGAGGATACGTGTGAGTTCCTGGCGTCTATGGAGGCGGGGGACAGGGAGATCAGATATAGACACAGGGGTGTCTGGTTCATAGCCTCGGAAAGGAGGCTGAGGCGCGCATTCGGGTGCGCCAAGGTGCGTGAGGAGGAGTTAGACACGCACAATAACCAGGAGGCTTGGAGGGACATGGCAACAGGGCCAGCATTCGCCGCGGGGCGCAGCAGGGGCCGAGAGCTGCGCGACCCGTGGCTGTTCTACTTGTGGCGCATCGTGGCCTACGCAATCATTGGCCGTTTCAACGGCGCTCCAAAGATCAGCCTCCTGGATATGGAGATTTTGACGGGGCTTTATTATGAGCGGAAGGTGCTGTTCATCCTGAACATGGTGCACCATTGGAGCCGAGTCAGCATGAGAGGGCCGCTGACGTGTGGAGGGCTTATCACGCACTTGCTGCGGAGCTTACATGGAGAGCCCGAGGTGCCAGAGCACACCTTGGTGCAGCCTATACCTTTGGACCGCGCCCACATGCTGCAAATCAGGGCGGTAGCCGTTCGGGACGATGGCACCCTAGAGTGGTGCTACCATCTGCAGCCAGCCAGACCACCGAGGGCCAGAGTAGAGAGCAGTGCGCGGGCCAAGGCAGAGAGCAGTGCGCAGGGCGCAGCTGCAGGCGCAGCAGCAGCCGCAGCAGCCGCCGCAGCAGACGAAGAGATGGAGGAGGCCCTAGAACCAGAGGTGCCTCTAGTCAGGCGCCCAAGGACTCGGGCGCAGACTGGAGCGCAACAGAGGGCCCGCGCACCATTGGGGGCGCCAGTGACCATTTCCATAGAGGACTCTCCCCCGCGTGCCCCTGCCAAGCGCCCAAGGACTGAGACTGAGGCGGCGCCTGAGGAAGCCACTGTCGAGCAGCGCATGCTGTTCAACGTCATGCGCGTGCTCGAATACTTAGCGCCAGAGGGGGCGGATTTAAGTATGAGTCCACCATCCGGGTGGAAATTTGGAGACGCAATTCCCCCTCTCCTCAGCCTGCACCATCCACCTCCTACCCGAACCCCAGAAACTTCAGCAGCTCCAGCACCCTCTCCAGCTCCAGCGCCAGCTCCAGCTCCAGCGCCAGCTCCAGCAGCGCCCCCACCAGAACCAGCAGCCCCAGCAGCAGAGCCCACCCCTGCACCTGAACCAGCACCGGTACCACCACCAGTAGATGCCCCTGCCCGGCCTTCTGTTCCGGAGTCCCCAATTAACTTTCCCAGCGTCGACTCCGATTCCATATGGGAGTCACTTTCCGAGGACGAGCAGCCTGACCCCCTCACCATTGTGCCACCATCCTCCAGCACCGACTCCATGACTGATTCTTCAGAGGATGAGGCGCATGGGTCAGCAGCAGCGTCTAGCTCGGGGAACTTCTAAGGCCGAGGGCAGGCGCAGTGATTTTTCTTTAGGGTGTTGTCTTTTATTTTGCTGCGTCTATTTGACTATTAGGTGTGCTGAATATTTGTGCCCTACATTCTGTGACTCCCTTGCTATATTTTGTGTGACTATTGGTGTTCACTCTTATATTCTTTATTTTCGTTGCATTGCATGCATGTGCGCAACCTCCGTGCGCTTGAGCTTGAGTCGTGGGGACACGTCTCTGTTCCAGTGTGGGGGGGGGCGTTACTCTTACATTTCATGTTTTTAGCATTTTTAGTATAGCTTAGTTAAGTTGAAGAAAACTAGTAGCAGTAGTGCGCTAAGGTGCAGGATGCGCATGCGCTCCAGCTTGTTTTGCGCTATCCGTATTGTGTGCACTGCTATCTACTGTTTTAGCATAATTTTTTCGTTTTTTCTGCTCCTGTTAGTTGGGATATACAGGGGATGTGGAGTTGATAGAAATGCTCCAGAGAGGCGGTTAGTCGCTTCTGCTTCGAAGGCGAGGTATATGGTCGATTGCGCTAGTAGAGGCCGGTGCTTCGCAACCTTCGGAACAAAAGAGCGCGCTCAGTCACGCGGATGCAAAAGGCAAAATACCCAAAGCGTGGCGAGGTGGGAAAACAGACCACCTTCTCTCTGGATGTCAAGCTAAGGAAAGCGGGCGCGGATGTAAACGCGTGCGCTGACCGGCGCAGACAAACCAAGGAGGGAGAGCGGAACGAGTTCCATAGCTGCTATCCGAAGGCTGAGATTGGAACTGTTCTGGGAATAAAATAAAAAAATTGGAAAGGAAGCTGTACAAAAGAAAATACCAGCAGAAGCAGATGATGTGCGTTACAAAGAATCAGCATGCGCACTACCTAGTACCTGCGTGCGCAAGACCACAAGGATATCATCAAAGGCTCAGGTTCCCAGGAAGTGTGCGAACGAATCACGCACTGGAAGAAGCTCGCGCAAGAAACCATATACCTATCTTCGGAGCGGGAGCTGACAACCAGGAGCCTAAGAAGAGCTATCTCCCAGTCATCCAAAGACCTTCATCCCGGCTGAGAGGTAACGAAATTTCGGGATTATTATATTAGAACTATTGAGTGCAGTTGTGCGCAGGTGATAGAGCAGCACAAGTTGAAGCAACTGTGCATCTTGCGCTAGAATGCAAGGCTGTGCGCTAGTCTCCAGAGAAGGTAATTGTATCCGCGTTTCAGTACTTGTTCGGGACGAACAAGGGGTAAGTGTGGGGGGTTTGATAGAGCCTAGTTATACATGTTATTTAGATCATAAACCCATGCTTGTTTGCAATATTTTATGGGCAAGATTACTCGTTTCCACTATTTTTGTATATCAGGTCAGAACGAGTCCTTAAGTCGGATACGCGCTAACAGGCAGCGTTCTAGGAGTGAAAGATCAGCCTGTGGAGCTAGCGGTGCAAACAAAAGAAGAAATGGCGAAGGACAGCAGAGGTGCGCCACCCGATTGCGCCAATCAATGCTGTGCGCCAGGCGCAAAGTCCCAGTGACCAGACTTGGAAGTTGCCAAAAGATGAACTTCCTGGGGCACTATTTAAACAAAGAAAGTCTAGGGTTTCAATAGAACACAAAGAGGCGGACACCATCACTCAGTGACATTCCAGAGGCACTGCGCGGCAGAACTGAAAAACACACAGACCTGTCAAGGAGAGTTGCGCCAGCCGACTGCGCCAGCCAAGAGAAGACCCTGCACGCACTGTTTGCTACCGTTTTCTTGGATTCAGTAGTTGTTACTTACTATTTTATGATGTTTACCACTAGCATGTCTAGCTAAACACTTAGTGTTGGTCGGGCATGAATCTATGATGTATTACCTTTGAGACTTGAGCTTAATGCATAGTTTATTTATTTGTATTAATCCTGCGCGTACTGAGACAGTTAGTTGCATGAGTAGGGGAAGCCTTGAACCGCAAACTTACTTGTGTGGCTCGCTTGTCGCATGTTAAACTAGTTGCATGAGTAGGGGAAGCCTTGAACCGCAAACTTACCGTGACAACTAGGAGTAACGAGTTAGGGTAGGCAGCTGCTACTGTGACAGGATTCGCAGCTGTTTAGTCTAGTTCTAAGGATTAATAGCACATGAACTTTGAACGGAACATGCGCACGTGTTAGGAAGCCTTTACCGGACACTAACCCAAGTAAAGCATAAACTATAGATGTTTTAGAGTCGATGATAAGGAATGCATTCATAGAGGATTGTCCGCCCAATACTTCTCATAAATATAGTACTTCATCTCTACTGCTTGCGCACGTCTAGTGCAATTCCCTGAGTTACGATATTCGCTGTTATTCGCGCATCGCGCAAAACCCCCAATCACTCATGCAACCCCCGTTTTCTTAAGTGTAGGTTACTGGCTGAGACTCACTGCTTGCTCCCTGTGGAGATCGACCCTTACTTAACCGCTGTACTAGTGGGAGAGGAAGGAATTATATTTGACGCGCACAACGACGCGCGATCAAAGGCTTCCTAACATGTGCGCATGTTCCGATCAAAGTCCATGAGCTATTAATTCTTGAAACTAGTCTAAGCAGCTACGAATCCTGTCATAGTAGCAACTGATTATCCTAATGCGTTACTCCTAGTTGTCACCGTCAAGCTACCAACTAGTTTAACTTATAACAACAAGTAGTAAGAGTAAGATTGCGGTTCAAGGCTTCCCCTACTCATACAACTAGCTGTCAACCGTGTGCACAGAATTAACACAAGCAAACAAACTATGCATTAAGCACAAGTCTCAAAGGAAATACTTCATAGAATCATGCCCAACCGATACAAAGTGTTTAGCTAGACATGCTAGTAGTAAACATCATAGAAATAGTAAATAAAAGCTTTTCTTCTGGAATGGGCTCACCAAGGGCATGAGCTTCATTTGCAAGATCACAGAGTTTAGCATTAAACTCAGTGATAGTTTCTTCATCAAGCATCCTCAGATTCTCAAATTGTGTGGCAATAATCTGGAGTCTTGACAGCTTTACTCTATCAGTTCCCTCATGGGCAGTTTGTAGAATCTCCCATGCTTGCTTGGCCATGTCACAGTTTGAGATCAACCTGAAGTTATTAGCATCAACTGCAGCAAAAATTGCATTCAGAGCCTTTGAATTACCAGTTGCTGCAGCACCTTCTTCAGCAGTCCATTCCTCTTCAGGTTTAATTCTTGTCACTCCTTGCTGATCCATGGTGATTGGGGGAGACCACTGAACCACAACAGCTCTCCATGTCTTCTCATCAATAGCTTTGAGAAAAGCTTTCATTCTAGCTTTCCAATAACCATAGTTGCTCTCTTCCAGGAGTGGAGGTCTACTCGTGCTCTGTCCTTCCTTCATTGTCTTGGCAACTTCGGAGACACTGTAGGACCTTTTAAACTCTGTGTGTCGAGTTCCCGCTCTGATACCAATTGAAATTTCAAGTGTCTCTACTTATGCAGATTTGTGAACTAGCAGTTGCTGCAGCACACTCTTGTTCACTTAAATGTAGGCACAGCAGACAATGAATAGGACACAGATTTGTTCACCCAGTTCGGCCAATCTGCCTACGTCTGGGGAGGACTATTCTCCAGTCCTCAATCCACTCAACCAAAGGTTCAGATCACACTAGGTTACAACGCACGCAACCTATGCTACTTTAACCCCGTGTGGACTACTCAACACAATCAGAACAAGCTCTGATTTGTGCCAGCACACCCTCTACAATATGTCAGTCTAGAATAGCTACAATCCTCTTCAAGAACTCAGCCTATTCTAGCCTACACTACTCAGCAGGGTTGCTGCAGCAACAGCTGTAACACCAGCTGAAGCACTCTGTCCGCGTCGCTCCAAGGCCTCCTGCCGAGCCGATCGAACCACTCCAAGAGCGCTGCACACTCTGAGTAACTCCCCCTCACTCAGTGACCACCTGCCACTAGTGAGTTCTTCCGCACGAACCTCGACCGAGCCTTCCACCCGTCAGCTCTCCTGCGGCTGCCTTTGATCAACCAACAAGCTCCACAGCTCTAAATTGGCTTCCAGATCAAAGCACGAATCAGTCTCTGCAAGACCTGACTCTCTTCTGCAATACGCACCACAGCTCTGCGCTCAACGCTCTGCCCGTGTATGTTGATCGAAGAACAACTTCCGTAGCACACCCAGAAAAAAAATCCTCTCTCTGAATTTCGTGTCTACTCTCGTGTATCACTCAGCTTCGATCAGCCTCTTCAGCCCTCGAACCTTCTGCTTAAATACCCTCACCACTTTAAGCAATTTCCAGGTTTAGGCCATTGACCCACAAGATCAATTATCTCCTAAAATCTAGGAGATTAGATTTGATTAATATCTTGAAGCATCTCTCCTTCTCTGACTGATAATCCTTGCTGAAATATGCTCAGCAGCATTTTAGAAATTCTTCTAAGCACTTTCACAAAGCTGCCAAAACTTCAAAACGCACCCAGCACAAAACTGTTATTCGGACAGTTGAACTAGCTCTTGAACCAGCACCTGCTGCAGCATCCCCTGCTGCATCTGTTGCTGGTTTACTTCTGCTGTATACTTCTGCTGGCCTCCTTGATTGAGCTGCAGCAGCTCCTTGTTCACTCATGCTGGTTTTGTCAAACACTACCATACTTGCATTATCACACTGGACTCTGCGCATGGCGCATGGCATACTGCTTAGCGCAATCGGTTAGCGCACCACTACTGACTCTCGCCATTTTCTCTCCTGCTTGCGCTGCTAGCTCCGCAGGCTGATTTTTCACTCCCAGAATGCTGCCTGTTAGCGCGTATCCGACTTAAGCCCTCGTTTTGCCCTGAAATACAAAAACACTGGAAACCAGTAACCTTGTACATAAAATACCGCAAACAAGCATAGGGTTATGATCTAAATAATGCGTATAAATAGGCTCTATCACTCGGCCTGGCCATTCGTCTGAGGATGATAGGTTGTGGACGTCTTGTGGCGCACTCCATAATGCATGAATACCTGCGCCACTATCCTATTACAAAAATGCATCCCCTGGTCGCTTATGATTGCCTTAGGCACCCCGTACCTGCAAAAGATGTTAGTTCTCAAAAAGTCAGCGACCGTCTTACCATCATCCTTTCGGGTGGCCTTAGCCTCAACCCATTTTGAGACATAGTCCCCTGCGACCAATATATACTCATATCCGAAAGATGGAGGAAATGGCCCCATGAAGTCAATCCCCCAAATATCGAATACTTCATCCACTAGTATTGGCGTCTGCGGCATCTCATTGGGCATTGATATTCCCCCTGTGCGCTGACACCTGTCACAATTCCTGCAGTGGTTATATGAGTCACTAAACAAGTGTGGCCAATAAAACCCGCAATCCAGGATCTTTCTACTCGTGCGCCTTGGACCAAAGTGTCCTCCACATGCGTGCGCATGACAAAACATTAAAACCGAGTTTATTTCATGGTCAGGCACGCATCGCCTCAAAATCTGATCAGGTCCTATTCTGAGCATATACAGATCATCCCAAATGTAATACCTGGACTCCTGCTTTAATCTCATGCATTGGGTTTTAGTGAAATGAGGAGGAAACGTACTTGTGATCAGGTAATTCGCAATGTGCGCATACCATGGTACCTTACCTGTCAGCGCCATCAGGTGCTCGTCAGGGAATGTCTCTGTGATCTGCCCTGGCTCCTCTTCTTTCACTATCCTGCTCAGGTGATCAGCGACTGTGTTCTCCGTTCCCTTCTTATCCTTGATTTCCAAGTCGAACTCCTGAAGTAGGAGCACCCAACGCATCAGGCGCGGCTTAGTCTCTTTCTTAGACATCAGGTAACGGATGGCTGCGTGGTCTGTGTAGACGATGACTCTGGCGCATAGAACATATGCGCGGAACTTTTCCAGTGCAAACACGATTGCCAAAAGTTCCTTTTCCGTGGTGGTGTAGTTCCTCTGCGCAGCGTCCAGTGTGCGCGATGCATAATAGATGACATGCGGCTTCTTGTCCACGCGCTGTCCCAGGACTGCACCTATTGCATAGTCACTTGCGTCGCACATCAGTTCGAACGGCAGGCTCCAGTCTGGCGCGCGCATCACTGGCGCACTCGTCAGTGCCTCCTGCTCCTCTTCTAATCCTTTCTTTATGATTACTGGCAGGGTGTCCTCATTTCCTAAGAATATGTATTTGAGGTGCTCGGGGAGTTGCTTCAGCTTGACCTTGGGTGCCTGTTCAATAGAGGGCAAGATTTTATTAGCAGTGCAGACATTAACTATATCGTGTACCTGTCTGGATACTGGTTCCGCACTGCTTAGCTCATCCTCATGCGCCTCCATTTCTGCTTGTGTCAGCGGCCCAGTTCCTTCTGCTGCACTCGCACACTGTGCATCCGCAACCAAGTCGTCTATGCTGTCCAACGCGTGTACTGTGGCGTCCTCATGAGGGTGCTGCATCCCTTTAAATATGTTAAAGTGAATTTCCTCGCCGTCAACTTCCATTGAGAGCGTACCCCTCCACAAGTCTATCTTTGTGAGTGCTGTCATCAGAAATGGTCTGCCTAATAGAATCTGCGCACTTCCCTTGCTCGACTCACCCTCCATCTCTAAGACGTAGAAATCTGCTGGGAACACCAGCTCTCCTACTAGGACGAGGACGTCCTCTATCATGCCCGTCGGTTGTTTGCACGACCGATCTGCTAGTTGAATGGTGAGACCTGCAGGCTTTAGTGGACCAAGGCGCAATGACGCATACAAGGAATAAGGAAGCACATTTATAGATGCGCCTAGGTCAATCATGGAGTTACTTACTGTGGTCTTACCTAAAGTGCATGGAATGGTGAACGTACCTGGATCCCGGCATTTAGGTGGACCTTATGTTGCACGATTGCTGAGGCATGCGCGTGTAGCATTACTTGCGCGCACTCGCCTTTCCTCCTCTTGTTTGGGCACAGCTCCTTTAAGAACTTGGCGTACCTAGGGATCTGCCGAACTGCTTCAGTAAGGGGAATGTTTATTTCTACGTTACTGAATAACTCGTAGAGCTCCTTATCAAGCGCCTCTTTCCTAGGCAATGGTGCCTGTACAGGAAAAGGTGCAGGTATGTTAGTACGATTTATGCTTTTGTCTTTCGATTACGCCATACCTGGTGCTTTGCCCTGCTGGTTTGTGGCTTGCGCTGCTGGCTGCGCATCCGGCTGTGCTGGCTCTGGAGCTTGCACAACTGGTTGCGCGGGTGCCTCTGCGGTCTGCTCTATTCCTACAATGCGCCCAGTCCTCAGTGTCACTGCGTTGACTCCTCCCTTGGAATTCTGAATCACTTGCGAAGGCAAATTGCCATCGCTCTTTTTCAGCTCATGCACCGTGGTAGCCATCTGTGACAGCTACTTTTCAATGGACACTCTTTTCATACTTCGCATCATTCTTGCGCACTGTGTCCGCTAGCTAGCCTACGATATCTTCTAAGGATCGCCGCGGCTGCTGGTTATTTTGCGCTGGCGCGTCAGTGCGGCGATGCGGTGGATTGTAGGGCATGAGCTTGTTGCGTCTGCTGTGGTGCGCGCTGCTCCGCGGACTGCCTCTAGAAATTGTTGTCCTCCTTCCATCTGAACCCATTTGCGACTAGTCCAAAACGCGGCTGATTCTGCCTCTACAGCCCTCTATTATCCCATCCTCCTAGAGCATTGACATCTCCTGATTCCTCGAAAAGTGTGGGACATGCATCAGTTTTATGCTCGGTGGACGTGCAGAATTCGCATGCCTTTTGGCGCAGCTGGTTGAGCCCCTTGCGCATTCATCAACTTCTGCAACATGACCTTCATCTCCTTTATCTCAGCGCTTGTTTCTACCTGATGCACAGAACGAGCACGACTATTCTCAAGTGTTAGCTGATGTCTTACCTGTCCAGCAGAGTCTTCTATCAGCTGCCACGCATCCTCTGGGTACATGTTGCAAATGTCGCCGCTTGCCCATGCATTCAATAATCTCAGCTCCATTGGTAGCAATCCGTTCAGGAAATTCTCTATCAGTACATTCTGGGGCAGGCCGTGATTGTAGCAGTTAGCCTCCAACTCCCTGAAACGCTCATAATACTCCGATAGTGATTCTCCTGCGCCCAGCCTAGGTGCGGCCAACTCCTTCCTGAGTAGCGCGATCTTGGCTGCAGGATAGAACTTGTCCAAGAACTTCTTCTGGAGCTGCTCCCATGTGTGAATAGATCCTGCTGGTAAACTCATCAGCCAATGCCTGGCTGTATCGCATAATGAAAAAGGGAACGCCTTCAGCTTCAGCGCTTCGTCGCTCTCCTCTTCAGCGGCCATCCTTGCTTCCACTTCGCGCTGCACTTCCTCTCTGAATCGAACTGCGCGGTTATCTGCCCTCGCATTGTTAGGTCCCTCTGGGGTTCTGTCCCCTAAATTATCTCCAATGACACTGTTATCCCCCATGTCCTGTCCTAAATCTCAAGGAAAACGAAATTAAAAGACAACTAAGCTGTTGCGTCTGTCAGTGCGCAACTATAATCTGCGCAGCGCAACTGTTTCAAGGTTGCGCAGGCTGATGTTGATTGCGCGCTGTCAGAAACAACAACGAGGAAAATAAAGCAAACAGAAATAACTTAATTACTGTAAAAGAAAACTTAAACTAGTTAAAACTTATCTGTGTTGCTCCCCGGCAACGGCGCCAAAATTTGATCGCGCGTCGTTGTATGCGTCAAATTAATCCTTCCTTCTCCACTTAGTATAGCGGCTAAGTCAGGGTCGATCCCACAAGGAGCAAGCAGACTCGTTTTAGCTAGCGACCTACAACTTACGAAATTGGGGTTATGAGTGATTGGGTTGCGAAGGTGCGCGGATGAACAATGGTGAAAGCAAAATTGCACGATGCGTGCGCAGACAGTAGAGATTAAGTACTATGACTATGAGAAGTATCGGTAAAGACAATCCTCTATGAATGTATTCCTTATCATCGACTCTAAACGTCTATAGTTCGATTTCACTGAAGTTAGTGTCCGATCAAGGCTTCCTAACATGTGCGCATGTTCCGATCAAAGTCCATGAGCTATTAATTCTTGAAACTAGTCTAAGCAGCTACGAATCCTGTCATAGTAGCAACTGATTATCCTAACGCGTTACTCCTAGTTGTCACCGTCAAGCTACCAACTAGTTTAACTTATAACAACAAGTAGTAAGAGTAAGATTGCGGTTCAAGGCTTCCCCTACTCATACAACTAGCTGTCAACCGTGTGCACAGAATTAACACAAGCAAACAAACTATGCATTAAGCACAAGTCTCAAAGGAAATACTTCATAGAATCATGCCCAACCGATACAAAGTGTTTAGCTAGACATGCTAGTAGTAAACATCATAGAAATAGTAAATAAAAGCTAAAGTGTCCAAGGAAACAGTAGCAAGCAGGTGCGTGCAGGTTGCTGTGTCTCGGTTCACGCAGTCGGTTGGCGCAGGTCCTCGGTGGCAGCTCGTGTGTTTTTCAGTTCTGGCTCTCTCTCGTTGATATATCTCAAACCCTGGCATTCCTCTCTTTATATACTTCTTGTGAGGCCCGAGGACAATCTTGGCAACTTCCAAATCCTAGGAGATTTTGTAGGGATATGGTGTTCAAGATTTGGAAATACTGCTACCCTGCGCATGGCTCACTGCGCACGTTGGTTCATGCAGTTGGTTGGCGCACCGCAGTCTGAATCTGCCCTCCTATCCTGTTTGCGCTGCTAGCTCCGCAGGCTGTGTGTTGCGCTCCTTAAATGCGCCTATTAGCGCGTATCCGACTTTGGCCCTTGTTTTGTCCTGGAATACAAAAACACCGGAAACCAGTAATCTTGTACACAAAATAATGCAAACAAGCACAGTGTTAGGATCTAAATAGTGCGTATAAATAGGCTCTATCACTCCTCTTGCATACCAGCTATTCAGTATTCATCTTCTAAGGCCTCTATGATGTTCTTAAGCTAGATGCTGGATAGAAAACAAGAGTTGCTAATCATATCACACAAATTGATGTGAGAGGTACCTCTAATCCGTCTCCCTTTGGTGAGATCTTCAATAACATTTGTTAATGGGTGATTTCTTTGAACTCTTCTTGTGAGTAGCCGAGCTAGAGGTTCTTTGGCGAAGACTTCAGCATTCTGTTCGGGTACATCCCCTTCTACTGGTTGGTCAAGAGGTTCTGCTATAGCACTTTTTAGACCATCTTCTTAATCAACTCTATTCTATTTTTTTAGATGAGACTAATTGAGTTACCCGGTTGCAGTATCTTCATCATCATCAAGATCATAAGGATTCTCATCTACGTCTTTGACAACTACGTTGATAGAATAGATCACAATTTTTGTGTGTTTGTTGTAGACTCTATATGCCCGGCTGTTAGTAGAGTTTCCAAGGAATATCACAACATCACTCTTCGGATCAAGTTTCTTCCGATACTCTTGGTCCCTCGGGATTTAGCATTCACTTTCGAAGATATGAAAGTATCTCATAGTCGGCTTCTTCTGTCACCAGAGCTCATAGCATGTCTTGTTTGTCCCATTTCTGATGGACTCGGTTGATGATGTAGCAGGCTGTGTTCATTGCCTCAACCCAAAACCGTAGAGGGACCTTCTTTGCATGAATCATAACTCGAGCCATCTCTTGAATTTTTCTTAATCTTGCGCTCAACCACTCCATTCTGCTGTGGTGTAATAGGGGACGAGAATTGATGTGTGATGCCACGGTTGTTGCAAAACTCATCCATAGCTTCATTCTCGAACTCCTTTCCATGGTCACTTCTTATGGCTGCCACTCTTAGACTCTTTTCTTATTCCAGCCGGGTTGCTAAAAGCAACCACTACGTTTAAGGTTTCTGACCTCTCACTTATAAAAACAATCCAAGAAAAGCGAGTGTAGTCATCAACACATACAAATGGTACCCTTTTTCTCCCACAACTTTCCACTTCGATTAGTCCCATCAGGTCCATATGTAATAGCTGGAAAGGTCTGGATGAGCTAATCTCAGTAATCTTTGGATGAGGAACCTTCTTTTGTTTTTCGACTGGCAGAGTCTGATCCACGCTTGATCATCGAAGTTTAACTAGAGTGAAGCCTCGTTGAAAGATCAAGTCAAGTCTTTGAAGCATCATCATGGGTGAGCCATTCACGGACGAACAAAGAGCAGAGCAATGTCCTCGATAGCTGACAGAAGGTTGCTGATCAAGGGAGAGCGTCACTGGAGTTGTGAGAAGTCCATTCCTGACCGTAGCCATAGCCATATTTGGGGACATGCGTTTCACACTCCCTCTTGGAACTGAACCCGCAAGTCCATTCCTGGTTGTAGCCATATTTGGGAAAAACCACGTCCTAGCCGGAGCCACGGTTGGGGTAACCCCTTGCACAACACTAGGTGTTGGCGACCCTACGAGGGTGACAAACATATTTTTACCTCTTATAGTTGTCAAGGTAGTGTTTTGGGGGTCAAATTATAGTCAAAAGAATTTATAACCTTGGTAAGTCAGAGGGTTGATCCAAGAAGCAAATGCGTGTATATACCATGCAAGATAGTGCCCTTTTTTAGCTATTCTAATATAAAAATAAATTGCAAATACTTAAGTAAATGATTCTGAGGCAAGAACAAGATTCATGAAACAAAACATATAGTTACTCAGATCATATGATGAATGTGAATAACCATGTGTGCTATAAGTAAGTCAGGCACTCCTAGATCATTACTTTTTGAGACATATTTTGTACTTCGAGTCCTTCCAGCGAGACATACACTTGATTGTTTCTAACCATTAATATCCAATCAATGATGGAAACTGCTAATTACGTTAGGATCACATTAAGAACATGTTTTCAAACAAGTGATGTTAACTCCCCTGCCAAATCATATACTACAATATATCTCCTATGGTTAGATATCAATCCTACATAATTCCTATTAATTACCTCAACTATGGTGATATTGACTAATTATCCTTATGACAAATTTGCATAGAACATGGCATCAAGCGATGTAGGATCAAACACATACGTGCAATTCAAAGTAAAGTCTATATTCTATTCACATGAAAAGAGTTGATACGACATGGGATCCATAAGATCCCTGAACAAGACGATTACTCATTAATCATGGTGATAAAACCAGAATACATGTATAAAAAAATTAAAGAAGAAGAAACAGAAAGTAAAGAAGAATCCTTCACTACGAAACCGATCTTCAATCTCTTATTATCTTGAGCCGTCTTTCCTCATTTCAAGAATTAGGTTTAATCTTGCCCAAGTTTAGAATGATGACTTTATGTCTTTGGGTTGCTATTTATAGAAGCATATATGGGCTTTAGAGTCCCGCGCCTGTATCGATCCAGCACGGCCGTACCCCATGCTGGTACAGTCGTACTGCTCTTCGAAGAGGTACGGGCGATAAAGACTTCGTTCAACTCAGTGACCTTCACCACATACTGGCCGAATTTACCTGGAGGGATACGGCCGTACCGACTAGTGGTATGGTCGTATAGCTTAATGAATACGGGCTACGAACTCACTGCTTGTTTTCAGCCTGTATTTGTCCTGGTACAATGTACTAGTAAGCGATACCGGTACTGTTAACACAGCACTCTTTGATTGCTGATTTGAATTTTTTAGCCTCCGAATTTGGTCTCAATATAAACTAAAGGGTTGTAGATACTTGAATTAGCTTTGCAACGATATATAGCTTGTTCTAATCCTATATGTTGTCGGTATGCTTGTGAATGCAAGAAGGTCAGCCTGCCCTGAGTTTTGGCATATTTTCATCCAAATTCTCGCATATTGCCTTGCTTTGCTCCAAACGAACTCCAAAGCTTCTATTTGATTATATTTGAACTGAAAAAAGAGTATCAAAATAAAATTACATTAAAAAGCCCGGGAAACGAACAAAAAACCATTGTAAATGAGTGAATATTCAGTCGATAAATTGATTGATCAGAGGGCCACTAGGACATTAGTATAAAGTTCATGTTCTGGTAATCCATGTCTATTAGAGATCAAATAGTTAGTAACTTCAATTAATTTCAATATCTCAATAATGCTTTAAGATTGTTGAATCAAATTTGAATATTTTGTGTGTGATAATAAAAGAAATTAATATTTAAAGTAATAAAATTGTACAAAACCGAAGTACGAGAAGTCGATGCTCGATTGAAAATCTCCTCAAAGCATTATTGGCCTCACTTTTGTGCTAGGAGCTTTTAGTCAACCGCTTCCAGAATGTAACGACTCCGCCAGCTTTCTTTTTGCACCTAAGACTTACTCGTCGAATTATCTTGCGCCTTTCGCTATCACTACGTGTTGAAAAACTCAAGGAGGAGAGATAACACTAATCAGTTGTCTTAACTTCACTGAGGACTGCTAGAGAGGTGTATTCATTCTTAGTGTGCCTTACAAATGAGGAGAGCCTCTCCTTGTATATCTTTTTTAAAAGTAATGCCCCAGGCGTTGCCTCGTCTCATTTGTTCCAGACAATGCCTCACTCAGGCGTCGCCTCGTCATTGAGCCTCCAAGCGACGCCTCGACCTCAGTGATATTTAAATGCCTTATCCTTTAGAGTGCATTCGTAAATATAAGTTTTTAACCAAAAATAAAAATTTCAATAGAATGGTCAAAGACATTGTTTCCATAGTACAAGTATAAATTTTATTCCCTTGGATTCGATTATCGAAATAAGAAATTGTTTGAAACTACAACAACTTCTCAACACATCCTCTGACGCTAGACAAGGATTAAAATGACAACACACAACATCTTTTATTTCAGAAGTTGATTAAAGAATGTTTCCATCCACGAATGAAACTCTGGAAAAGCACTTAACATTCCGAGATTTTATTTCTCATGTCGGACCTCTTAAGTTACTCGTGATATATATCATATACTTTATTTTGTTGAGGAATATTCTCTTGGATTATCTTATATTAATAAGAATATGAAAACCATGAAAGTGTAAATTAAATGCTAGTATCAAGACTTACGAGTCTAGAATTTCAAGTTAGAAGCAATCTAAAATTCAATTGGAACGAACCCTAAAAATTGTATCAGAGCTCATAATTTATTAGGGTTGTGTGAATACAGTGTTCCTTCTTAGAAATTTTGTAGATGTACTCCCGTTTACGAAATGATGAACAGGTTAGCTATGTATACAAAAGAAAGTGAACGATCATATATCGAGAGATATTTCGTTTGATTATCCCGCGTCAATAAAAATTGAGAAATAGTAAGAAATTATTTATGAATATTTACGAGTATGGTGAACGGATTTTTAATAGGAAATGACTACAATTAGCCCCTGTCGCAGATTGAGGCGGTTTGGCTAGTCTGTTTTCCTTCTTTGCTTGTGATCGTTATTTATAATTGTCTCATATTGAGTTATAAGAGGTAATATATACTAAAAACCCAAAACGTCACCCATAACTTTATGAGTATATTGACTAAGGAGAAATTTTGAATTATGGATAAATACTGAGACAAAATTATTTCTATTATTGAGTTTATAACTCCTCTCAAGAATAGTGACATACTGTTCTAGATACGTGGAAATAAATCAAGGAACAAAAAATGTAATTTTGTTGGTTTTAATACAGAATTCAAGAACAGTTTATACACTAGCTATTAACATCATTGAACATTTCACGGGTAGATATACTGAAAACAGTGAAAATACTAGGACACTGTTACAAAATCTTAAGTGTAAGACACTTACAGATTTTAGGTGGTATAAAGACACTTTTCTCAATAGAGTTATGGAACTAGCCGAGTGTAATAGTACTCACTGGAAGTCTAAATTTATAGATGATCTTCCTAACTTATTCGCTGATAGAGTTAGAAATGTTTTAAGACAGAATTATAATCAAATTCCCTATGAGAATTATACTTATGAGAAACTAATTGGTATCTTGACTCAGAAAGGACTAGCTCTCTGTAGTCAGATTAAATTGGATAAACAATTAAAGCGCCAAAATTTGGCTGAGAGACACCAATTAGGTCAATTTTGTGATCAGTTTGCTATGGACAAACCTTCGACTAGTAATACTAGAAAACATAGAAAGCCATCCAAAGATGATAGTCTTCATTATAAAAAGAAGAAAAAACGATTTTCTAAAAAGAAAGTTCTAGATAAAGAACAACGTGGAATTATAAACACCATTATAAGAAAAACCGCAATAATGATAGATCATTAACTTGTAGTAATGTGGCAGATATGGCCATAGCCAGGAAACTTGCTGGGTAAGAAAAAAGATTAATAATTTAGAAACGAATGATAAGATGAAAGATATTCTTTCTAAACTTGTGCTAGATTCAGATAAAGAATCAAGTTCAGATTCTAGTAAATCCTCATCTGATATTAATGAAGAATTAAACATTCTTGATAATGAATCAGTAATATCTAGTTCGGAATCAGAATGCGAGCATTGCACATTAGGTCAACCTTTCCTAAAAGATAAAACTCATAGTTCAGGAGAGAAAGAATTATATTCACTTCTCTCCCAATTTCAGGATTTAAAGATCAATGTTCTAAAACATAATGATGTTTTAGAAGTCTTAAAGATTATTAAGGATCCCGAATTGAGGTCTAAAATAATTGATCAAATTGAGAACACTCCTAGCACTTCTAGTAGTCAGGAATTAAGTAGTCAAGGAAATTCTGAACCTTATATGATGTCTGAAGTTTATAAAGGAATCAGACAAAAGAAGATAGAAGAGAATCCTACTTCTACTAATGATCTAATAATTGAAATCAAACATCTAAAAGATGAAATTCAAGATTTAAAATCGGAGAATAGAAAATTAGATTATAGAATTTCAAAAATTGTGGAAAACATATTTGAAGAAGTTAAACCTCCTTCGGATAATATTGGTAATCATTCTGATAATGAAGATGATAATATTAACCACCAACAATTTCTATCTACTTTGGAAATGGTTATTAGCCAAAAATGGCACGTTAGAATTAAACTCCTTATGGACAATTATTATTCTCAAGATTTTATAGCTCTTGTTGAAGGATTTTATAGCTCAAAAGTGGAGCAGATTTTAATGTCATACATGAAGGATTAATTCCCATAAGATATTTTCATAAGACAACTAATACATTGTCTCATGCATGTGGTGATTATTTGAAAATTAATTTCAAGTTGCCAAAAGCAAAAAATATGCATAAATAATAAATGCATTCAAACAAGTTTTTTACTTGGTAAAAATATAACCAACCAAGTTATACTTGGTAAACCATTTTTAGAAAAAATATATCCTTTAAAACAAGTTGATAACAAAGGTATTATAGGAACTTTTGAAGGAAATGATATATCCTTAGAATTCATTTCTGAACCTTTCACTAAGGTTTTGCATAATATCTATGATAACCTATCCTTAAAGAAAAACCAATTATATTTTCTTAAACATGAACTTAGTCTATTGACTATTGAAGAAAGGCTTAAAAACCCTAAATTGCAAAATAAGGTTAAAATGTTAATCAACCAATTCTCGTTAGATATATGTAGTGACCATCCAAATACTTTTTGGGATATAAAGAAACATATTGTTTCACTTCCTTATAGGATAATTTCACTGAAAATCAGATTCCTACTAAAGCAAGACAGTGTCAAATGAACACTGAATATATCCAGTTATGTAAAAAAAAAAAATTTGATTCCTTATTACAAAAAAGACTTATAAGACCTTTACAATCTGCATAGTCATGTACTGCTTTCTATGTTAATAAAAATGAAGAAAAAGAACGAGGTGTTCCGAGATTAGTTGTAAATTATAAACCCCTTAATAATGTTTTAAAATGGATCAGGTATCCTATTCCTAATAAGAAAGACCTATTAGATAGGTTGTATGATTCTATCATATTCTCAAAGTTTGATTTAAAATCAGGATATTGGCAAATTCAGATTAATAAGTCTGATAGATATAAAACTGCATTTAATGTACCGATAGGGCAATATGAATGGCATGTTATGCCATTTGGATTAAAAAATGCTCCTTCGAAATTTCAGAAGATTACTTATAGTGAATTCATAATTGTTTACATAGATGATATTCTGATATATTCTAAAGATATTGAAACACATTTGAAGCATTTAAATATGTTCAAAACCATTGTTTTAAAAAATGGCTTGGTAATATCTAAACCAAAAATGACTTTGTTTCAGACAAATGTTAGATTCTTATGTCATAACATTGAAAAAGGAAATATAATTCCTATAAATAGAAGCATTGAATTTGTCAGATAAATTTCCTGACATTATTACGGAAAAATCCAACTCCAAAGATTTTTAGGGAGTCTCAATTATATCTCAGCATA
The DNA here is from genome assembly GCA_963678935.1 of Umbilicus rupestris. Classification (NCBI taxonomy): domain Eukaryota; kingdom Viridiplantae; phylum Streptophyta; class Magnoliopsida; order Saxifragales; family Crassulaceae; genus Umbilicus; species Umbilicus rupestris. Next base: position 3,305,176 of record OY787628.1, on the reverse strand, counting down.
TTATGAGAATCTTGCTCAAGATACATCTGTCTTATATGATAGGTTAAAAAAGACATCGAAACCTTGGACAGAACAGCATACTAAGGCTGTAAGAAAAATTAAAGATAAAGTGAAGGTCTTACCTTGCTTAATGCTGACAAACCCAAATTGGGATAAAATCATTGAAACAGATGCATCCGAATTAGGATACGAGGAAATTCTTAAACAAATTAATCCAGATAGTAAACAAGAATATCTTGTAAGATTTCATTCTGGAAAATGGAATAATGCCTAGAAAAATTATGCAACTGTGGGAAAAGAAATTCTTGCTATTGTTAAATGCCTATTAAAATTCCAAGATGATTTATATAATCAAAAATTCATAATAAAAACAGATTGCCAAGCTGCCAAATTTATGTTTCAAAAAGATTTTAAACACGATGTTTCAAAACAAATGTTTGCTAGATGGTAGGCACATCTTGCCCCTTTTGATTTTGATATAGTATATAAGAAAGAAGAAGAAAATAGTCTTCCCGATTTCCTAACCCGAGAATACATTCGCTAATTTTGCAGGTATGCATTCTCCAGGCGAAGGATCTTCCTCTTATAGGGGAAGAGGCAGAGGTTCTTTCTCTTATTGAGGAAGAGCCAGAGGCACAGAAAATATTCTGGCCCAAGATAGAGGCAGAAGGCTTATAGCCGCAAACCTGTCAAATGACAGAGAATACCAAGAATATCTGGCATTCAGAAGGACAAGGGAAGGTAATACCTCCCTAGGTAATAATCCTCCGAATACCTCCCTATGTAATAATCCTCCTAGCCCATCTTATGCCTCAATTATAGAAAATGAGGATGATGAATACATTCATCAGGATTATACCCTCAATAATAAACAAGAAGTTATACTTCTACTAGAAGAGAAAGATTCAAATGGAAAGATGATCTAGAATATTTAATGACTAGATATCTGGGAAAAGAATGCTTTCCAGCAAGGGCTTATAAAGTCCGACAATATTACTATAAAATACTATCGCAAAATGGCTGTGATATTCAGCATTTCTCCACTGGAGGACAGCCTAAAATTTATAATTTCAGCAAGATTGTGATCAAAAGGATTATATCCATTGAAGATTGGGGAACTTCGCCCCTCACTACAAAGGAGTTTTGTTATCCACAAAATTCCAATCCCATTAAATATAATTTTTGGGTTTACATGGATGCCTTCAACAGAGTTCTCTTATATGAGAATACAAAGAAAAGGCATTCGTGGTTTATAAAAATTTGCTCAGAAGTTTATAACTTCGAAATCCCATTGTGGTTCATCAGATGGTGGCGATATTTTGGCACATCTGAGAAGCTCATAGCCACTTATTTGCAAGAATTAAAAAAGGACTTATTCAGTAATGATGAAGAGACAATGTCTCGGAAATCTGATGCTTCTATGGCATCACAATTTGCTTAGAATCCGACGTTAGAACTGAAGATGTCTTCGATGCTATTAAGGAGATTCTTCTTGAGCGGCTCAAAGACAAAGGCGAGTCATCATCATCCAAGTAACAAGATGAGAAGATAGCCCGGGGTTTTCAAAAAACCAGCCATAATTGTCAAAGATGCCAAGGGATATAGGACCCTTTACTTTTATAAAGTTTGTAATTTAGTCTCCTACTTTTATAAAGTTTGGGACCTCTTTTACTTTTTAGATTCCATATGTTTCCTTTCTTTTCCTATTTAAGTGGTAGTGTTTGTAAGGAGAAGACACACTTCGGGAAACCTCTCCCTCTCTCTCGTAACTCTCCTCCCTATTTGTACAAAATTTTGAAGCAATAAGAAAGTCTTCTCTACTTGGGTACAACTTGTAAGTTTTTTGTTTACTTATTTCCGTCTTACATATTACATCTTCTACCCCTTTTATCTTTCTTCTCTGCCTTTATATGGCAAGCAGTCTTATAGACTGAACTTCTCTGTGTGATGAATCTGTTTTGACATCTTTATATATATCTCACTCATGTATCAGTTCCTGTACGAGCATACTATAGGCAGTTCATGTTTATCCTAGCAGACAATTATGATGTGGTCATAATACTTCATTAAACAAACTAGTTGATAAAGGATTACATGTATTTGTGTAAAACATAGCAGTATGATAAAGGTTTGATAAAACTAGAACAAACATATTCAGATATGATATCATAAAGGGTTGCCCGTTGCGCCGTTTAGCCGTTTGAAGGCATTGAGGCGTTTAGAGGCATATATCCGGAATATAATAAAGCATATTAAACTATGCACTGTTTGGTTTATCTATAATTAGAGTCGATAGACTCTAATCCTTTAGATCATCTGGCTATGATTATCTGGATGTGTGAAATCACGAATCATACTCGTTTGGTTAATTTAGTATAGATACATGACCCGACATCCCATGTTGATTATGCTAGTGTTGATTATGGGTCTACCTGTAGTACCTAAGTGCATAATATGTCTCATATTGAGTTATAAGAACTAATATATACTAAAAACTAAAACATCACCCATAACTTTATGAGTATATTGACTAAGGAGAAATTTTGAATTATGGATAAATACTATCAAGATTATGCATGTAAACTTAAAAGTTAAAATGAACGACCAAATATTATATTAATAGATGTTACAAGAATTTACTTGTGATAACAGATGGTCGAACAAAATAATATTTTGAAAAACCTGACTTTATATTCGATAGCAAATTATTGAACCAAAGTCTTTTGGTACGATCATTAATCAATCCCTGCCTGTCAAACACTGAAGTGAGTTTTAAGATGAATGTGCATCATAGAAATGGCTAATCAAACTTGCTGTACACCTCATCCGTGTTATGTACTTAACAGCCATTACTACCACCATAGATAATCAAGTCTTATCGAGGAGGCCAGGAGGTGTCAAGCCTTGTCTGTGTTTGCGCAACATAAACAATAAAAAGAGATAGGAATCCCTATTGTGCAAAGCAGCGTGACGACGCGGGCAACCTTCTAAAATCATTGAAAGAAAAAAAAAAAAAAAGACAGACGACATTTTAAGCATTCTGAGCTTCCAAGAAGGCATTAAATTCGTCTCTCGCTAGACGCAAGCGGGGCGTAATGCAGGAACTAGGTGGTGAAGATGGGAATAAAGTGGGAGATTCTGTGGAGAATCGAACATGGCGCGACGAGTTGTGATTAGACTTTCTCCCTTGGGACCCCTCCTTCTTCAGCATGCTATTTGTGAGTATTCCTTTTATTTCAGGGTGGGAGTGGGGGTCAACCTTCTTACCAGTTTCCATCATCTCCAATGGCAACTCATAGTAGAGGTTCATTGATAGACCATCTACCCCAATATCATCTTGGCTGCAATGATCTTCACTAACAATGGCTGCTGCACACCAAGACCCGCATTCAAACTTTTCCCGAGACATTGTTCTTGAAATCATACTTTGGATGTCCACGGCTTCCTTCTTGGTGAGTGGCTTTCCCTTGATAAATGCAGGCAAGTAGAGGCACAGTGCACCACATTTGAAACCCCCTGCTGCGTTTTTGTGAGTTGCACTGCCATTGATGTTGGTGGCTGATTCAGCCCTGCTGGCTTCATAGTGCCTCCTACTTTCAATCGTGTTTACCCTCGTCAAGCACACCTCATACTCAATTGAAGGTCGGCTGGTCCTTCCCTCGCCACAAGATTTACTGTTTCCGAGGAACAATTGAAGCTTGGGTTCTCCAGCAACAGCGTCTGAGGTACGAGGTGAGATTTGGTTTCTCCCCGGTTTCTTGTTGGCATACACCGATGTGGGCCTGGGAGAGCTAGGGAGGCTCATGCTAAGGAACCGCTTTGCAGGCGGAGAAGGAGGTGGAGGTACCGCAGCCGCTCTGCCAGCCGCTGCCGCAGAACCACTGACATTTATCCGAGGCAGAATAGTTATAGAACTACCTTCCCTCCACAAGAGGTCGAACAGTGATATCGGTTCAGCAGTAATCTGCTTCGCTGTTTGTGGAATCTGGCCGTCCTCCATGGGTATATGATGCTATTCAGTGTCTGCAAATCTTCAACGCCTACAGGTTTGCAATAGCTTCATGTGTGTTTTTCATCTTCAATGGTCCTAGCCAACTGCGGACAGGCATATTTAACAAGACATGCATAGGCTGACATTCTAGCTCCAACGTGCTTGCCTCACATAACTCAACTTGAAGTAGTGACAGCCACACACATAATTCTAAATTACATCAACCTGAATAATGTGACTAAACAAATAGCAGCTCGTGATTCATGCGACCGTTTACTGGTATTTATCATTTTGCAAGTCAAAAGACAATATCTCAACTGCATGAATACATCACATGGATGTATGGTATTTCAAAAAATAAACATAGCACATCATATATCAAGTCGCGTTACCTTCCATCACAATCATTACATTCCAAGAGGTTGCCTACAGTCTAGCTATTGAAACGACAAAGCTGAAAGTACTCTTGAAAAGAAATATCACTGGAGAGAGTTGTAGAATAAAATCAGTACTACAGAGATACCGATAATGACTGGGAATGCCGTGACAAGGTACAGTGCCCCATAGCCCTGCAGGATAATCGATAAAACAGAAGGTCAATTATTCGGAAGAGGGTGAGTTTGCAGACTGGAAGTAAGAGATATGAGAATAAAGTTGAATAGATATGTAAGATAAAGGAAAGAGTAAATTTTACAAACCACAGCGGCAGGAACGTCTGAGCTATCATCTTCATTATCCTCAATTTCAGCAGCAGCATTCCAATCAATATTAAGACGTTTGGCCGCTACCGCTGGATCAACACCAGTATCTGTAGCTTTTGCATACAAGGATTTTCTGGGTTTTGACTTTTTGGGTTCAACCTAGTTGAAAATAAGAAGTACTTATTTTGTTTGTCATACCAAGAGATATAATGATATTCCCTTTTACTCATGCAGGACATTCCAATCTTCAATCCTAGTACAAGACCAATGCATGTTTTAATTCGTCCCAAGAAAAGAAATCACCCAAAGAAATTTTGAAATCTGATATCATTCTGGCTTTAGAAGTACCTCTAGATTAGGCCATTGGGTCATTTCTTCAGCTAGCATCCGCAGAGCAACACGATCTCGGGGAACTTTTCCTTCATTCACCTATCCAACCAAAAAACAGCACATTCCATCAAAATAGCTCTGTAAAAGGATGAAAATGACATTAACTTTGCACGTCGAGCCTTGTAAGAAATCTGTTTGACACAAGCAGAATTCAGAAAGAATCCTACACATCACCCCCAGATACAATTTTCTCGAACCCTCGGTGATCACATTGTAGTAAGATAGCAAGTATTAGCAAACGGGATCAAAGTCCAACATTGTAGGGTTCCACCAATTCAAAAGGATCCACATCTACAAGGGACAAGATGCCTACTGGAGGGATAAAAAATTGCTTCATTCACTCTGTTTTGGAAAACTAAGGTAGATGTGTCAAGGCCAATACTACTAAAACACATTCCCGTCACAAAGGTTGTCCTATTTTAGGTTGACCAAAAAAGTTTATCAGAGCCAACAAGTCAATTACTATTTATAAATTACACAATAACAATTGTACAACGCATTATGCTAATTCGATAACCTTTAATATGGTTGGTAATCAAACACATTCTTCAAAATAGGGGAGTAATATACTACATTGCATACTTACTGTTCTAAATTTAAATAAAAATTCAAAATGTATCCTGCCAAATTCCTCCCATTTCCTTACTAATGTCTAAATCCATTCATTTAATAATCATTCTATTCTTTATTTTCTTTTCCATCCAAATCTTGACTTCAATTTCTCAAGTTACCTGCTCTGAAACTGGTTATGATAATTAAAATTGGTGATATTACCTCTTCTAGAGCAGCAGCTAAATCCTCTCTGCTCGGACCATCGGAATATTCTGCACCAAGCAGCCTCCTGCGCTCTACTTCACGAGCATCCTCAATGGCTATGGTTAACTTGACCTGTAAGTCGACACATAAAAAAACATTGGAATCAGGGCGCAATGGCATCTGAAATAAAAACGAGAAGAGAGATGACGCCCACTAGTACTTAACTCTAAGAGTTGTTTGGTTCGGGTTCACAACATGTACTAAGAAGTAGAATCACTTATAAGATAATATACCCTTGTTTGGCAATGATCTTTACGGAATATGTCTGAGGGTATCTCACATATTTTTCTAACAAGATAGCCGGCATCCCTTATCCTTGGGTTGGGCATTCCCGGATATCTCACTTAACATGTTCATCCCTAAACTCGAACTACAGAACATGATTGATATTGAGATTACATAATTTACGAAAGCCCTAATAGGCGTTCACAGCAAAATTTTAGAAAGACTAGGTATTGAGATTACATGATTTAGCATGAAAGAAGGATCGGTACCTCACTAAAGAACATGTCTCTATTCTTCTTCAGCATGGCCAAAACCTGAGAGTGAAAAGGAAACACTGACTTTAAGAGCCCTTGTTCATTGTTGTTTTCTGAAAAAAAAGAAGGAAAAAGGAAAATGTGTATGGCGAAACTCAACTCGTCGAATCTGCTGAACGTATTCGAGGTCTTGGGGAGTAGGTTCAGGATCATCGACTCCCTCCTCGGAAACGCGCAATTCGGTGTCCTCGGTGCTAGATGCGAACACGACGCGTCCATATGGCCCACCGTGCCTCCTAGGCGCACGTCGATAAAGATCAGAGCTCCGGGTAGTGAGTGACTGAGACAATCGATTGCAAAAGCCGTGGACAGAAGTAACTACTGGGAGGGAACTTGTGGATGGAGCAGACGGTATGAGAGGCGTCATTTGAAGCAGATGCAATTGCTTAGCCATTTGTTGCCGTCGTCGTATCCAAGCAACTGAACACAGCGCAGCTTGTGTAACCACAATCTCGACTCGACAGAAGAAAGATTTCATTCACTGACGGTGGAATCCTCCCCCGTTCATCTCTCCAGAACTCGTTGTGACTCGAGGAGAGCCTTCTCTGCTCAGCAATTCGATTCTGTGGATAGGTGATGGCAGTAGACTTGCATTCTCGGTGGATAATCGTTGCATCTCCAGATTGACCCGTGTCTGGTTGAACCAGTAGACCGAACCGGAGACATAGAGCTCCATTGAACCGTTTAGTAAACCATTAACGTTGTTATACCATGTCTTTTAGGGTTTAGGGTTTATGGGAGATGCTTACGAGGGATTCGTTTTCTTCGTTCATGTGCAGATTCTTCTTGAGAGGTGGAATTTGAGATTTCGTCGTACCTTCCCAGTTGGATTGGAGGAGCTTAGGTCGAAGGCTAAGCCACAACAGTGGCTTACCCTCCTGGCTGCGGAAGTCATCAGGATAGAGATCAAGGGGCAGGGAGGGGTCCGGGTGAGTACTCTGGTGGATGATGTTTCTGTGTCGGGGAGTGGTATTTGGACCACAGCGATACTTACGCCTTTCTCTGGGCTTCATATGAGCCCGGCGGCGTATCGCTTGGCCCTCAGGTACCGTACCCGGCACGATGTGTTTGCAGTTTCCCGGGCTTGTATGGCCTGTAGAGGGTTTCACATGTCCGACGCTGCGGGGATCATGATTCCCATTGTCCGGGGGGGTGGGAGGAGGATTCGAAGGCATAACGCGGTGAGAGATGCGTTATACGCCTTTTTTAGGGAGGCTAATTTGGGGCCTAGGCTGGAGGTGGCTGGCCTTCTCGATGGGGGAGAGAAGCCAACGGACATTTTCATACCGGCTTGGGATGCAGGGAGGGATCTTTGTGTGGATGTATCCATTGTCTCTCCTTTTGTGGGAGGAGGGGCAGGGCGGGGTCAGGAGAGGCTGCTAGGAGATCAGAGGAGAGGAAGATCTCTAAGTATGGGGCTTTTTGTTCAGCCAATGGTCTTATGTTTGAGCCTTTCATCGTGGAATTTGTAGGAGGTTTTGGAGCGAGGGCGGATCAGCTGATCAGGACAGTGGCGGCGAGGTGGGCTGAGGCTAAGGGTATGGAGCCGGTGCTCTCCATTTTGAGGCAGAAGTTGTCTTTTGTTTCGCAGAATGTATTGGTAGACGGATTTTTATTAAGAAAGGACTTCGATTAGCTCTGTCTTTCCCTTTTGGCTTTGAGCGCTCATTTGTAACTGTCTCTATTTGAGTTATAAGAATGAATATATATATTGTCTTTTAGGTGATGGCATAGCAACGAAACAACTCCTGAATAACACGATAGGAAACCAACGGAAAGCTTAATTGGTGACCATATGTAATGAATTCATTTATTTAGCTCCTTCAGCAATATATGCGTAATCAATTCTGACATACAACTACATATATAGCCATCTACCTCACAACCTCTTTTTATAATTTATTTGCCGCAGGTAGGTAGGTGTTGAATACTATTCGATAATTTGTGTGTCATAGTAATATTAATATTAAAATCAATAAAATTGTACAAAATAAGAGTAATGGGAGTCGAGGTTCGTTTGACGATCTCCGTAAAGCGTTATTGGCCTCCTTTCGATTTATTGATCTTTTGGTCAATCGCTTCCTAGGATACAATGACACATCAAGGTTTCTTCTTGCACCAAAGAATTGCTCTTCGAACTATCTTGCACTTTTCGCTATCACCACGACTAGAAAAACACGAGGAGTGGGAAAAAACACAAAATTTGTTGGCTCAGACTTCATTGAGGATTTTTGGTGTGATGTATTTGTTTTGGTGTGTCGCAAATGAGGAGAGGCTCTCTTTTTATAGGTTTTCCAAAAGTGACGCTCCAAACGTCGTCTCGCCTCATTTTTATCAGGCGACGCCTCACCTAGGCATCCCCTCGTCATTAAGCCTCCAGGCGATGCTCTGACCTTAAATGACATTAAATGGATTAATGGTCACCCAGGCGTCGCCTTGACATTTTAGCTCCAAGCAATGCCTCGACCATAAATGACATTAAATGGAGTAATAGTCACCTAGCCGTCACCTTGACATCTAAGCTCCAGGCACGCCTCGACCTCTAAGCTCTAGGCGACGCCTCAACCTTAAATGACATTTAAATGCCTTAATGTCACCCAGGTGACGCATGCACTCTCATGCGTCGCTTCAAAGTTATGTTGAGGTGTTGCCTCAACTTGCATGAACAAACTAAAAATTTGAGTAGAAATAAGTGTAAAAGGAGGTTCGATGAGTTGCTCGTCGAACTGTCTCTTGCCTTTCGCTATCACCACGACTTGGAAAACTCGAGGAGTGGGAAAAACTCGAAATCAGCTGGCTCAGACTTCATTGAGGATTACTGGTGTGATGTATTTATTTAGTTGTGTCTTACAAATGAGGAGAGACTCTCTTTTTATGGGTTTTCAAAAAGTAACACCCTAGGCATTGCCTCGCCTCATTTTTTTCCCAGCGACGCCATATGAGGCATTGCCTTGTCATTAAACTTCTAGGCGATGCCTTGACCTTAAATGACATTAAATGGATTAAACTTAGGCATCGCCTCTACATTTAAGCTCCAGGCGACGCCTCAACCATAAATGTTATTAAATGGATTAACAGTAACCCAGGCATCACCTCGACATGACATTTAAGTGCCTTAATGTCACCCAGACGTCACGTCAACTCTCAAGCGTCAGGCGACGCCACACTTAAGGCCAAACTCGGGCGATGCCTGCACCTTCATGTATCGCTTACAAGTTATGTTGAGGTGTTGCCTCAACTTGAATGCTCAAACTAAAATTTTGAGTAAATAAGTGCAAAGGGGGCTTTTCCACATGCGACTAGCGTCCCATTTCGAATAAGAATCGGCTCGTGATTTGCACCCAGTTGTAGATAGAACCTCCTTAGTTACTATCTTACCAAGTAGGTAAAAGGAGTTCATATATAAACTTACATTCTAGTCACTTTCCAAGCAATGTGGGAAACTTTCACATTGCTTGTATTTCTTCTTCACAAGGGTGAGTGTTCAATTCTTAAAGAACTCAAACTTCCATTATTTTATACCACTCTTTGAGCATCAATATCTCATTCACTTTTACTTGGATTTTGGCTTGAATAATCCATTATTTTACTTGGATCAATATCTCAAGGTGTTTAATTATGATTAATTCATTTTAATCACATGTGTACTCCACCCTCAATTTTGGCTCACAAAATGGGATCACACTACCATTTTCTTTACACTTAATACTCATTTTTCCAAGAGTCCCCCACATGCAGAAAATCAAGAAATGAAACAAAATCAAGACTCAACTCAATGTGGTGATAGTTTCTACAAACAATATATTTATAGGATAGGTAGGCAATGCCTTTGAACCTTCCCTACATGTCTTCGTTACTGATTAAACAAAAGACACAATGTCCTTGAACTGTTCATCGTATATTGTACATAAAACACATATTTCCTTCAGGCATTTTCCTGACCTAAGATTAGTTCTCATGGTTTGGTTTGTTTTGTAGCCATGACACCCCTTCCTGGTTCTACGAGAATTTCTAAAGAGTTAAGCCCATTTAATTCTCATTTGACGCGGCCTCACTTCTTGCTCACATAGGTGATTATTTTAATATCAAATAATCATGTATTACTTGTCAGAATCTCAACATCCAAAATCTTAGAACCATTAAAAGTTGCATGCTTAACCTCGTGCGGGAGTCACTGTTTAAACAAGGAATGGGCTGGGGTGTAACCCCCCACGGTGACCACACCTATTCTTAGAAGTTAGGTCGTCCTTTTGAACCAAGATTTTGGTATCTCCAATCAACATGGTTGGGTTTTCCTTCGCCTTGATTCTAATTCTCCAAGAGATTTAGTCACATTCCTTTGGACGTCAATTTAACCTGATAATACAAATGACATTTAATTGACAAAATCGGCCAGAGTGTACAAGCTCAGTGCACAAGCAGTTGCTACAGCAGGAGCTGTAGCAGCAGAGCAGCAGTTTTGAAGCAAAAAGAAATCTGTTAAGATATGAAGTAGCAGTGCAACGGGAGACTTTAGAATATCCCCAATGAAGATTCCGTGCCAGAGTAGCAAAGCATTCATCCAATGGAGAATCCAAGCGTCAAGATATCGAGCAAACACTGAGAGAGATTCAGAGTGCCGAGCGGAGAGAATTGGATCACAACCGTGAGCAGAGAGTGAGCGTAGAGCTGAGTGGTTAAAGCAGAGGCTGAGTGAAGACTTGTAGAGTCTGATCAGAGCTTGATCGGTGAAGGCCAATTTAGAGCAGAACTTGCTTGTTGGCTGATCAAGGTAGGCAGCAGGAGAGTAGTCGGGTGGAGGAACTCGGACAATCTGCGGAAAAGGCCTGTTCTCGCTAGTGACAGGCGGTCACTGAGTGAGGGGGAGCATCTCCGAGTGAGGATCACTCACAGAGTTTGAAACAGCTCAATGGAAGGCTTTGAAGCGACGCAGACAGAACCTGCACAAGCTAGTTGCACAAAGGTATGCTAAAGGAACCTACGGAGACACTGTGTTAATTAGAATAGCTGAGTCTGTGGGATCAGTGGAGTAGCATTGTGAATTAATTCGAGTGTGTAGTTGTCTGTGACACAAATCAGAGGGTGTTCTGATAGTGTATGAACTACTAGTTGAGGTTAGGAAGCAAAGGTTGGCTGCGTGTCCAATCTGTGTTGTACGGTGCTCCTTGGAGACTAGTGGATTGAGGACTGGAGTATAGTCCTCCCCAGAAGTAGGCAGTTGGCCGAACTGGGTGAACAAATCACTATTCGTTGTTTTGACCTTGCTGCACAACATTCCACTGTATAAGAGGTTGCTATAGCAACTGCTTGTACACAATCAGTAACTCAAAGGCGCTGCAAATTTAAATTGGTATCAGAGCGGGAACTCGACTTACAAGAGTAAAGATCCTGAGCGCCTAGCTGAGAAGTGCAAGAAAACAATGAAGGAAGGTCAGAGTACAAGCCGACTGGAAGAGAGCAACTATGGGTATTGGAAGGCCAGAATGAAAGCATTCCTAAAGGCTATTGATGAGAAGGTTTGGAAAGTTGTTGTGGCTGAATGGTCTCCTACCTTGATGAGAAGGGAGTCTCCAGGAAAAAACCCGAGTAGGAATGGACTGGTAAAGAGGAAGCTACTACAACTAGTAACTCAAAGGCTCTAAATGCTATTTTTGCTGCTGTAGATGCTAATAGTTTCAAGTTGATCTCCAACTGCGACATTGCAAAACAAGCCTGGGAGATTTTGCAGACAACTCATGAAGGCACTGATAGAGTAAAGACATCCAAGATGCAGATGATTACCTCTCAGTTTGAGAGCCTAAAGATGCAAGAGGAGGAGTGCATCACTGAATTCAATGCTAAGCTGTGTGATATGTCAAATGAAGCTCATGCACTCGGAGAATCAATTCTGAAGAGAAGCTGATAAGAAAAGTTCTCAGATCATTACCTACCAGATTTGACATGAAGGTGACAGCCATTGAAGAAGCTTAGAATATCAAGTTTATGAGGCTGGAAGAGCTGATAGGATCTCTCAAGCAATTTGAAATGAAACTAAGCAAGGATGACACTCCAGCAAAGGTAAAAAATGTTGGACTAAATGCTGAGACAGAAGGAGAGAAGATCTCAAGGGAGGATCAGACTGACTTGCTTGTCAAAAATCTTAACAGATTTCTGAAGAAAATGAAGTTTGGACCTGATTCATCAAATCAACTTAGAAGAGACAGAGGCAGTCAAAAGAAAGAAACGGAACCTGCCCTAGAAGATGATGAGAAGAAGATGAGGAGGAAAGGACTACAGTGCTGGGGGTGTGGAGAATATAGTCATCGAAAGGCGAACTGTCTTAATAAACAAAAAGGGAAGATCAAATCCTTCTTAGTCAATTGGAGTGATGATGATACTGACAACTGCGATGACGAATGCAACATTGTCAGATCCATACCTATCATAAAATTGGCCAATCTCACTGGGAAAGGAGTGCTCGGAAGTTGAACAAGAAGTTGTTACAACAACCCCTATACCAACATCAATACTGGAAAAAGTCCGAAGAATAGAAATCGAAGATGCTATGCTTGTCATCACTAGGGACACATTAAGAGGGTCTGTCCGTCTATAGTCAGATACCTGACACCAGCTACAGTACCTGGACAGCAAAGACGAGAAAGAGCTATGCTACATGCACTTGTCAGCACCTCAAGGTCATCAAGCGAAGAAAGCTGGTATTTTGATAGCTGTTGCTCGGGACATATGATTGGAGAAAGATCGTTTTTGAATAATGTAACACCCTGCTCACAAAAATTGGTGAAGTTTGGAAATGGGTTGAAGGGAAGAGTTCTAGGAAAAGAAACTCTGGTAGTCAAAGGGCTACCCAAGTTAAAAAAATGTAATGCTAGTAGATGGATTGAAAGCAAATTTCATAAGCATCAGCCAGCTCTATGACGGTATGCATCAGGTAAAATTCACTCAAGACTCACTCATCAATACTCTTCTCTAATTACTCCTCATCAAAATGGTGTGGCGTAGCGAAAGAATCAAACGATTCAAGAAATGGCCCGGGTCATGATCCATGCCAAGAAAGTTCCCCTCAAGTTTTGGGCTGAAGCAATGAACACAGCCTGCTATATCATCAACAGTCTCCATATGAAAAAGGAACAAACCAGACATGCTATGAGCTTTGGAACCAGAAGAAGGCCACGGTCAAATATTTCCACATATTTGGGAGTGACTGTTATATTCTAAGGGATCGGGAGTACAGGAAGAAGCTTGATCCGAAGAGCGACGCTGGGATATTTTTGGGTTACTCAGTTAACAACTTAGCATATCATGTTTACAACAAGCGAATAGAAACGGTGATGGAATCCATAAATGTAGTCATTAATGATGTTGAAGAGAGGTCTCCACCAGCTACGAAGATGAAGATTCGGGCACAGAAGTCAGCCTTCCAAAGCAGAACAGAAGTGAACAAGAAGTGGTATAAGAGGATGCTATAGCAGGCGCTGAAGCAGAGCCACCGAATCAACAAATTGATAACACTGTCGCAGAGCAGAGTAGTGAGGGCTCTCATACAACATTAAGGCAACCTCCCAAGAAGATTCAGAGGAACCATCCGTTGTCAAATGTGCTTGGAGATCCCATAGAAGGAAGACGAACCTGAAGTTCATCACACTTCAGCACCTGCGAGTCTATCTGTAATTCCTATTTTTTGGCCTGTGCAGAGCCAAAGAACTTCAAGGAGGCTATGGGCGACGAATATTGGATACTGAAAATGCAGGAAGAATTGGTAGAATTTGCAAGACATGATGGATGGGATCTGGTTGCCAGAACGAAGGAGTGAACATCATAGGAACCAAGTGGATCTTCAAGAACAAGACTGATGAGAAGGGAAATATCACAAGGAATAAGGCCAGACTAGTGGCACAAGGGTACACCCAGATTGAAGGCTTAGACTTTTATTGTTTGCACCAGTAGCCTGATTGGAAGCCATCAGACTTCTCCTGGCTTTGTCCTGCTACCTCGGATTCAAACTCCACCAGATGGACGTCAAGAGTGCATTCTTGAATGGTGAGCTATCAGAGGAGGTATATGTGGTGCAGCCTAAAGGTTTTGAAGATCCTTACCATCCGGAGCATGTGTACAAGCTTAAGAAGGCCCTGTATGGGTTAAAGCAGACCCTAGAGCATGGTATGTGAGGCAAACTATTTTTCTGGAGAAGCACAGATGTGAAAGAAGAGGAGCTGACAAGACACTCTTTGTTAATAGAACCAAGTCAGATCTGATCATAGCATAGATTTATGTTGATGACATTGTTTTTGGCTCCAGATCTCAGCAGTTGGTAAAGCAGTTCGCGGACTACATGAAGAATGAATTCAAGATGAGCATGGTTGGAGAACTAACCTACTTCCTAGAACTGGAAGTATGCCAAAAGAATGATGAAATCTTTATATCACTAAGCAAATATAGCGAGAATCTGGTAAAGAAGTTCCAGCTAGATAAAGCAAGCCACAAACATACACCAGTTGCCACCCATATCAAAGCTGTCAAAGATGAAGTTGGAGTTGAAGTGAATCAAGCTACATACCGAAGCATGACTGGAAGCCTGTTGTACCTTACTGCCAGTTGTCCTGATATCTCATATTCAGTAGGAGTCTGTGCAAGGTTCCAAGCCTGCCCGAAGGAGAGTCACATGCAGCTGGTCAAGAGGATCATCAGGTATGTTGGAGGGACCCAGAACTATAGCCTATGGTATACTGACAACGCGTCGTCGTGCGCCTCAAATTTGTATTTATAACTCCTGTAACACACTAGCAAGCGGTAAGCAGGGTCGAACCCAAAGAGAGCAAGTAGATTAGAGTTCTAATGAAAGTCACAGAAAAAGGAACAAACTAAGAATATCAATTCAGAGAAAATCAGTTCAGGGAGTACAATGCAACTAGTTATCACCGATCGAATACATGAATAAGCTAATGAATTCTGCCTTAGTTCAACATTCCCGCTAAAGATATGTCGACAATCAAATTCTACTTATTCTTAACCGCTAGGTTTTCGAACAAGTGCAACAGTTACTCAACCAACACCACAAAATCGGTTCTACCGCTAGGTTCTCCCCAACAATGCAATCCAATCAAATATAACACAATTGACATCAATATAGCTCACCGCTAAGCTGCACTAAACTGACAATCAAAGCATTCATTCACTCATACAAGGGCAGCAAATCAATAGCTCGAATCATGCATTCATTGACCTCAAACCAAATGTTACATTATAAACCCCAAAGAGTTCGAAATAGCTAAGGGGAGGGCTTTGAATCGACACGGACAGAACCTACACAAGCTAGTTGCACAATGGTGTGCTATAGCAACCTACGAAGACATTGTGTTAATTAGAATAGGCTGAGTCTGTGGGATCAATGGAGTAGCTATTCTGAATTAATTCGAGTGTGTAGGTGTATGTGACACAAATCATAGGGTGTTATGATATTGTGTGAACTACTAGTTGAGGTTGGGTAGCATAGGTTGGCTGCGTGTCGAATCTGTATTGTACGGAGCACCTTGGAGACTAGTGGATTGAGGACTGGAGTATAGTCCTCCCCAGACATAGGCAATTGGCCGAACTGGGTGAACAAATCGCTACTAGTTGTTTTTACCTTGCTGCACAAGATCCGACTGTATAAGAGGTTGATATAGCAACTGCTTGTACACAATCAATAACTCAGAGGCGCTGCAAATTTCATAACCCTTTGGTTAATGGATCCGCAATGTTATCCTTGAACCTCACATAGTCAATACTTATGACTCTTTAGGAGAAAAGTTGTCGAATAGTAATGTTAAGGATTGTGGCATCCTTGACAATACCTATGCAACTTGATTTAGGAGTTGCTATAGCAAGTGGTTAAACAAGTAGCTGATGCAAATCGAAGACAGTTAGGGGATGGTCAAAGTTTCCTAATCTGAGGAAGTTCCCTAAATTGTTTTAGGAAATAGTTGTTGCAACATAATTGCAAAACAACCTGCAAAGATCTTGGAGAAGATTCGGATTACTAAAGGATTTAGGAAGTTTCCTAAATCTGATTTAGGATAGATTTGTTGCAACAGAATTACAAAAACAACCTGCAAAGATCTTGAAGAAGATTTGGATTGCTAAAACGATTTGGGAAGTTTCCTAAATCTGATAAATCCTAGTCGATTGGGATTTCAATAATCTATCAAAGTCTGCCAGGTATATAAGGGGAGAGTCTCTAAATGTTTCTTAAGGCGACCAAAATAGAGAGAGAGCGATCAGATAGAGCAAGGGCAATAAAACGTGAAATGAAGGCGTCGTTGGTGCATCTATTAAAACAACCTCTACTTCTAACCTAGCCAGAATCTCTGCTCAGTATGATCACACAGACTGGCCTAGTCTATCGATAACACAACACAGTGTACGACAGGATGTTATAGCAATTTACTTAAGCTGCTCTTCTATAGCATGGGTCTCAGACTCTCTAATCTCTTCCAGATGCTTAGTCGGACCTTCGTGATTTCGCTAAACTCCGGTAATGCCTCCCTTGATCGGCGACCTCCTCTCAATGTGTGGGAACATTGTTGAGCACCTTGATCGTCCGTGCTTAGCTCACCAAGGATGATTCTCCAAAGGGCATGTACTTAATCGTCAACGAGACTCCTCTCCAGTTGAACACAATGATCAAGCTTCAATCACACTCATCCAGTTGTGATCTGTATCAGGCTTTTTCAGTGATCGCACTATCGCTCTATGCTTATCGCCCTTTTTTTTCATTCATGCTTGTGCGTGCTTCTCTACCCATAGACACGCTGCCCTTATATATTTGGCAGCCCATAGTGAATTATAGAAATCCTAGTCCAACTAGGATTTGTTCGACTTATGACACTTTTTAAATCCTTTTAGCAATCCGAATCTTCTCCAAGATCTTCGCAGATTATTTAGTAATTCTGTTAAAGCAATTATTTCCTAAGACAATTTAGAAAACTCCCTCAGATTAGGAACCTTTGATTGTCCAACTGTCTTTAGTTTGTATCAACTATTTGCTTCACCACTTGGTGTAGTGACTCCTAGATTAATTTGCAGAGGTTTTGTCAAGGATGCCTCCTTAACAATCTCCCTCTTGGCATTTTTGTAAAACTGATGGAGCGTATTTATACGATCCATCGAGTTATTTATTCCCATTGTTTAGTTACATTTTGTGTGTGAAATATTAATTCTTGGTAGTGTTTCGCATCGCAGGTGTATCAAGACCGCTTAGAACTTATTGCGCATTTGGATGGATATATAGCAAATCTGGGCAGAATGACCTATCTGTAGTCGAAGGCTCGCCGAGCGCATGATTCAGATCCGATTGAGGCGTGTTATACCTTTTTGGAAAGCTAACTCAAGGGGCTACAAATCTCTAGTTTACGTCCAGACAAGATTCGGAGGTCTAAAGGGTAAAAAAACGAGTCTCTGACACTACAGTGACTACCGCGCCAGAAGCACACTTTAGCAGAGTTAATGTCTTCTTAGAGCGCGTATTTAATGTCTTCATGGGGAGCGCGACTAAAGTCTTCATCCGGAGCGGAATGCAATTGATGACGTCAGCATTGGCCCATAGCCCAAAATCTGATTTAGAAGTTTTCAAGATTTAGAAGTCTCTCTATTCTATAAATACAGACCTGCCACAACACAATTGAGCATCAATTCTTAGAGAAAATCTTCAGCACGAGAACCCAGAAGACGAATTCAGAGAAACGGCCACTATGCGCGGATTTTGAGGCGGATCACTATTCATGGCCGGAATTACTATTCACTGCCGGAATTACTGTTCACGCAGATTACTATTCACCGCTACTGTATTATTCCTAAATTCAGTTTATTTCCATTGTTTTAGATGACTCGTAGTAGCTAAACCCTTAATTTTAGTTTGGAGATTTTGTGTTGCAACGTACGGTTTGAGATATTTATGTTTCGTAACTCAACTCAGTAAATTCCTGTTCTTCGTTTGAATTGCATGCTCTGATTATCAAGTTAGCGTATCCTAGCGATGAAACTAAGTTGATGTCTACTGCATGATATTGGATTGACTTCCAAATTAGCTAAGCCTAGCGGTGTAACCTAATCGGTGTTGTTGATCGAGTAATCGTTAACCCTATTCGAGAACCTAGCGGTTGAGATTAGGTAGAACAGTAGAGCCAGCATTACCCTAGCGGGATTGTTAGACTAGAAACGGTAGTTTACTCGTTGATGCACGTCACAATCGATGATTACCAGTTACAATGCATATTCCTGAACTGATTTTTCTCTGAATTTGATAACAACAAACGTTATTCCTGCAATCCCCATTTCATCGTGACAATTAATTAGTAGAAGTTTATAGCTGATTGCTTTCTCGTGGGTTCGACCCTGCTTACTGCTTGCTGAGTGTTAACAGGAGATTATAAATATAAGTTTGGCACACACAACGACGTGCCGTCAAATTTTGGCGCCGTTGCTGGGGAGCTGCTACAGTGAAGAGTTTCTTTTCCTTTTCTTTTTATATTTAGTTTTTGATTTTTTTTTTGTGTTATTTTTTGTGTTATGGTAAATTGCTCTTTCCAGCATGTCGCACGCAGGTAGTGTTAATGGTGATGGCCGCCAAAACAACGAACAAAATCAGGATGAACAAATTCCACAATTCTATGAAGAACCTGAGCGAGTATTTAGAGCACGCCAGAGGGAACTTCGCGAAAGAGAATTTCTGGCTAGGGATGCAGGGGCACGAGCAAAAGGTTTCAATGAGCCTAACCCACCGCCTCAGCAATTCGTGCAGCAGCAGCCTTACGGGCATCAGCCATACAGGCGTGCCCACAGACCGAAACCAACGATGAGAGAGCTGTCTGCACCAAACTTCAATGAGCAGCCATGGTGCATCAATACTAGCGCAGAAGAGGATGATTTTGAGATAAAGACTGCTGTGGTGCATCACTTACCCAAGTTTGGAGGATTACCAAGAGAAGTTGCGACAAGGCATCTACAAGAGTTCACCGGAATGTGCCAAACATTGAGACCATATGCAGCCTCTGAGGACAGGTTCAAATTAAAAGTGTTCCCTTTGAGTTTAACTGACCTAGCGAAATCTTGGTTTCTTTCTTTGCCTTCAAGTAGTATAAGAACATGGGATCAAATGCAGAGAAAGTTCCTCGACAAATATTACCCTCCTGCTAAAGCGACTCAAGTCAGAAGAGAGTTATCAGTGATCAAGCAAGGATCGAGTGAGTCGATGTATGACTATATGGAGAGGTTCAATGCATTGGAACAAAGCTGTTGCAATTTAGGTGTTCCTGAGAAGATGCTTGTGGAATATCTGCTAGATGGATTGAGACCTCTTGAGAGGATGCTCTTGAATGCCGCAGCTGGTGGCACAGTGCTCAACCTGACACCCGGACAAGTATGTGATTTGCTCACCGAGATCGCATAGAGCGCAAGGTTCCGAGAGGAGACGAGTCAAAGGGATGAGAAAATAAGGAATGTGTCTCAAGTAGAGCCAAATAACAGCCAGCTGGTGAGGGAGATCAAGGAGCTGAAGGAGACTATCCAGAGGATGTCAGTGAGCCAAGCCAGCGCAGTGAAGGTTTGTGAGTTTTGCCGCGCTGCCAACCACAGAACAGATGAGTGCCCTACACTCCAAGAGGATGAAGTAATGGAT
This sequence comes from Umbilicus rupestris, assembly GCA_963678935.1. Classification (NCBI taxonomy): domain Eukaryota; kingdom Viridiplantae; phylum Streptophyta; class Magnoliopsida; order Saxifragales; family Crassulaceae; genus Umbilicus; species Umbilicus rupestris. The sequence goes on along the minus strand of OY787628.1, from coordinate 3,285,088 downwards.
GCCAACACGGTAGGCAATTATCAGAACTTCAACAACAGGCCACCGCAGCAGAAGCAGTTTGGGCTGGCAGCAAATGGCTTCAGCTGGAGAAACGAGGGAGAATTTCAGCAGCCCCCAGCGCAGAACCAAGGGCAACCTCAAAATCATAAGGCCAGCCCTACCGGCCCCCATTCCAACAACAGGAGAGGTACAATAACCAGAATAATCAGTACCAAGCAGCCCCGAGCACTGGTAAGTCATGGGAAGAGGCGCTCAAGGACTTGGAGAATACCATGCAACGGAACCAGGCCAAGACTGATGGAGCAATAGCCGAGCTAACCAAGCAGATGTCGCAGCTAGCTTCCACGGTGTATGAGATAAAGGGTGACAAGGGCAAGCTGCCTTCCCAAACAATTCAGAACCCAAAGGGAAATGTGAGCGCAATGACCCTGAGGCATGGGAAGGTGATCCAGGTTGCAAAAGAGGCACTGAAGAAAACGGACTCAGAGGATCAAGCGCCCCAGGAGAACATTAGTCAGGCGCGCCAGAGCGTAATGTCTTCACCAAGCACGCCCCTAATGTCTTCACCTGGCGCGGGTAAGTCTGTCTCAAATTTTGAATTTCGCCCTTCTGACCCTCCTTTGCCTTTTCCTATGCAGGTCAAGACCCCTAAGAGGCAAGAGATAGATCAAGAAGTGTGGGACTTGTTCAGCAAGGTGGAAATCAACATCCCTTTATTGGAGGCCATCAAACAAATACCTCGCTATGCTAAGTTTCTCAAGGAATTGTGCACAAACCGTCGTCGATCATCACAGCTGGAAAAGGTAACCCTTAATGCTCATGTAGCCGCTGTTATTCAGAGATCATTGCCTAGAATGCGGAGACCCAGGTGTGTTTTCTATTCCTTGGACGATTGGTAGCATTCACATTAACAATTGTATGCTGGACCTAGGAGCTTCTATCAATGTCTTACCAATTCTATTTACTCGTGCTTGCGTATTGGACCTTTGAAACCTCCTGGACTAACTATTCAGTTGGCAGATAGATCGTGTAAGCAATCTGAGGGTATTATTGAAGATGTACTAGTGCAGGTAGGGGAGTTTGTGTTTCCGGCAGACTTTTATGTCTTAAAAATGGATGGTGGAGACCTAGCCGACAGCCCACCAATACTGCTAGGACGTTCCTTTTTGAAGACCTCGAGGATGAAGATTGATTGCGATACCAGCATGCTAACCATGCGAGTCGAGGATGAGGTAGTAGAGTTTGACATCTTCAAAGCAATGAGGCATCCACCGGAGCACAACACAGTAAATGCTATTGATGTCGTGGATGACATGGTGAGTGAAGTGAACCCATCCTGTGGAGATGATGGACTCACTCAAACCGGATGAATCATACGAGCTGAGGGAGTTAGTGCAGGCAGCCCTCAGACAATTAGAAGTATCACGCCCGCTGACACCAAGGTATGAAGCTAATCAGATCAGTTTATATAAAACTAATACCTTGTCGTCTTTTTTTGTGCAGGCCCCAATCATCGAGCTAAAACCATTACCTGAGCACTTGAAGTACGCCTTCTTGGGAAAGGATGACACATTACTGGTGATTATCAAAAAGGGGCTGGAGCTAGAGCAAGAGCACAGGAAGCAATTGGTACTCAGCTCGTTTAGATTCGCGTACAACTCGTTTATTTGTTCGATTAAAGTTTGTTTATAACTTGATTAAAGCTCGTATGTATACTCGTTCATTTACTCATTTAAACTCAATTAAAGTTATTTACTTATTTTATTTTTAATTATTTAATATTTTTGGGCTAATCAGCCCAACATAGTTCAGATTAATATTTTTGGACTGCTCGACTATTGGCTATTTACACTTTAGGTCTACCATATGAATCAATCTTCATCGCCGCAGGAAGTCGCTCGCCGCTCGTCCCCGCTCGTCACTGCTCGCCGCCGCTCGTCGCTCTAGTAAGTTGTGTTGAATCTTGATGTTTGATGTTGTCGCCTTCTCGGAACCGAATGCTGGGTGTGTGGTTGCTTGGTGATGATCGGAACCAAATCAGGAAGTCGCTAATTTCTGTTTTTTTTTTGTTCGTTTATTGGTGGTGGTGTCATTCAATATTGCTCGGCGTTTGACTGTTTGATTGTGTTTGTTTCAGAATTAGTTCAATCTTCAATGTGGATTAGTCAATATTAGTTTTAAGGTTTAGGATGGTTTCTTTGTTTTTGATAACAAAGAAAAAATAGCATCACTGTTGTTCAGGTTCTTGTTGGATTAATCAATATTGTTTAGGTTTGTTTTAGATTATTTCAATGTTGTTTAATCAATGGTTTCTATGATGTCTCCAGTTTCGATTTGTTAAGGAATTATTTTTTCATCTCACATACTTGATATATTATGTGGCGAGGTTTGGCGGAGAAATTTGTACAGTATTTAAAGAAAAAAAGGGTACTTATACTCATACTATTTCATATTACGTTGTTATCGAATTATTTCTTTATGAACTGTATATATATTATTTACTAACAATATTTATTATTTATTTCAGAGTAATGAACGAGAAATGAAGGAAATTATGTTTTGAGTGAATGAGGTTGGCTACGTGTAGGTAACCTTTTGTATTATTTCAATTATACTCAACCTATCATAGTATGCAACGTAACTTATTATCCAATCTATCATAATATTTCATTTATACTCATCATATATTATCTATTTTTTATATTAGGGTCACAAGCTTAAAGAGGTTGTCCCATGAGAAGTGAGACCTAATTTTTGTTGCTATGATGACGAAGGTTGAAGATAATGCCAAAAACGAGTTGCCATTTGTAGTAGAAATTATCTTTTATTATGTTCCATTTCAAAGTTTTGACTTAATTTGTTTTGATTATTTTTCATGTAATTGTGTGACTTCATAAAACACGCATTTTAAGATGCATAATTAAGCACTTTTTATTGCCTGAACCTGATGAACGCACAAGCTTTGATTTCCCAATTTGGCAATTGTCTACGTCTGGGGAGGATTTCACTCGGTCCTCAAGATTTCACTATCTCGGTTCAAGTACAAAGGCTTCAAAAACTCGGCCAACGCTAGTTTAACCTCTACTTTTAACCTAGTGGAAATCTATGCTAAATCTGATCACACAGATTAGCCACACATATCTACACACTCCAGTAATAGATAGCTACAGTTCACAGACTCAGCCTATTCTAATACAATGTGTGACAGGAAGATGCTATAACACTTACTATGTCAAGTTGTTATAACTTCTGTCCACAACTCTTCAAGCACTCCCTACTGAGCAGTCGGACGTCCACGAGTTTTCCCGACTCTGGCAACGCTCCCCCTTGATCAATGACATCCTGTCAATATTGGGGAACTCAGCTTTGATCTCCTACAGTCGGCGATAGCGCCTCTCTGTGACTGTGCTCCAAAGCAAGTCTTGATCTTTCAACGAGACTATACTCCAATTGAAGTTCTTAGATCAAGCTTTGATCGGACTCCTCTATTTATGATTTTCTCTCAGCTCATACACCCACAACTCTGAGCTCTAGTCTTTAGCTCCCACTCTTTGCTTATGCGTATCTCTCTGTGGTTGTGTGTGTGTGTGTGCTGCCTTGCCATATATAGTCGTAGCACTGAACAACCAAAGAATCCTAATTCGCTTAGGATTTGCAGATCTTTCCAACCAACTTTGCACATTAGATCTTCTCCAAGATTCTTGCAAGTTGTTGAGAATTGATTTCCTACTTGGAACCTTATCTTCTTCAATTGATTCCAATCTCTTGATGAAGACTTCCGATCAACTGTGATCGACTTGGAGACTCCCTAACTTGTTGCCACGCCTTCAGCAACCCTCCAGACCCTCTGCGTGCTGCTCCATGTTGAATGACTACTTTGTTCTAGCTCTGAGTTTCCATGGTATGCTATACCGGTTGGTTGACAACTTTCGATACTTGCTGCAGCTTCTATTTTCAATTGGTTGTTATAGAGCTTCTATTTTCAACCGGTTGCTATACCATCTTCTTGAGATCTTTTTGTCAGCTTCACAAACTTACTCCTGCTTCTATCTTCACTGGATGTTGTAGCAACTCCTTGTGGTTGTTTTGTTGCGGTTGTTTTATTTTGTCAAGAATACCATTACGTTAACAATCCTCCCCCTTTAGCAACCTCTTGCGATTTTTTTATTTTGTCAAGGATGTCATTACTTTAATAATATGCATAGAGGTATTCCATCAAACATCTAATATGCCTAAGCTAAGTTTTAGAGCAAAGTTGAAAAATATTCATCCATTCATTTATAAAATATTATTTCATTGCAAATCAATAATACATATGCTAGTGAGGTCCATTGGATCTGGGAACAAAAGAGACTACTTAGTAGTTACTACTCATATTCAATAGTTCCCAATACATTTGAAATGAATACTAATCAATAGAAGGACGGAACGGTAGAAAAAGGGAAACCCAAGCCAATGATCTCCAAAGCACTGGAATCTCTCTTCACTTTTTTCCTCTTCTGAGCTATCAATTCAAATGAGCAGCCGGCCTTCTTTTCCTCTAAGCTTGGTTAAAATTCCAAATGTGAATCCTTCCACGTAGGATACCTATCTTATACCATAAGCGGTAGACTCAACACCAACCTGTGGCATAGATGTTACCTTTTGCACAAAAAAATGTATACCTTCTCTTGGAATAGAATCAGATCAGAAGAGGGAGTCGGATTGAAAGTTTTTTGAGTTTAATAGTGTTATGAATTCAAAGTCGACAACTTTAATGTTGTGTGTGGTAACAGAGGGGATGGTGTAGGGGACTCATCGTGATGGTCGTTTTCTGAGTTTGGTCTCAACTTAAACTTTCGTTCTGCAAACTGCTTATGGCATAAGCAATATCCTACATGGATCACACGGAGGATACAAATCAGCTAGGAAAATTGAATGAATTAATAAACCGCTTTTGATAGACGGTTTATCCATTTTGTCACAAATCCCAAACAAAGTTTGGGGTCGTGACATATCCCAAATGACTTTGCCATAATGTGGCAAATCTTTTTATTTTATTATTTATATATGCATCAAGCATGATGTGTGTCTACTGATCGACCGATATATATCAAATCTATCATCGTCATCAGTATACCTCTTCCTTTAGCTTTTTCGTTAGCACCCTTTCTATTATCCCGTGACATCATCTCTTACCCTTTAGTTTCCCCTTTCTCGACAACAATTTCAGCAGCCACGGTCCACCATTTTCGAGTTTTACTCAAACTTGCATCTTCCCCAATGAGCCTTTGAAAAATTCCCCCAACAATCGTCATCATATAACACCGAACCCTACTTTAACAATTGCACCTGCTTGGGTTCAGATTGAACAACATCGACTAGGCAGGTTCAGCACTGTCTGGAAAAAAATTTTAGAAATGCCCAATTTAGAAATTTTGTTTTCTCATATACCGTATGTGTTGAAAAGTTTTTTCAAATACCCTTTTTTTTATAAAGATCGATCTTTTTTATTTTTCTATAAAATTAGACTGTTTTTCCCAACTGTATCGATACGAAGTTATAATGCTGAGAAATAAATTTATCAATGAGCCAGTCTTAACAAGAATGATCTTACTAGAAAGAGGACATTTCAGCAGACAGGGCATTTCAGAAACTCAGAATTTGAGGCGGGATAAATCTAAAGTTTTTTCCACTGCCTGGTACCACCAGAAGTACCCCTGCCCCTCAACATATTGCTTTCTATATCAACTAAAAAGTAATACGCAATCAATAGCTTCATTAAAAAGCATCATACAACTTCAGATGTCATTGAAGTTCGTTTCTTGTTTTGAAGACAAAATTGTTACTGGTGCCACATTCTTGTTTACCTGCGCAGCCAGTGTTGCTGCATTCTGAATAATTGTCCCATGGTCTGATATCAGCTAAATGAGCAAGTAACAGCTAGCATGCCTGAAAATCTAGAAACAGACGTAGTTTCTGAGAAAGGAGTTCACGGTTTCCATAAGGGGGCTTGGTATTAATGATCCAATCCTTGTCAAGAGCTCCTGACTTAGCACCATTTAACATTTCATCGTGGAATGCAGTTACGATTAAGTAAATGGATGTCCTAAGAAGGTCTGCCATGGCATATGCTTTGGAGTGCATACGTGCATTTCTTTGTCCGCTGACGATGCTAGAGGTTGCCTGTCTTCCGATGTTTACAGTGGCCCACTTAATCCCAGCTGCTCCCATCAGATGAGGGGTTTGCAAATGGGTCTTCTTTCCCATAAATGTTTCAACAGCAAGGAGGCAAGAAACAAGTGTTGAGATGGTAGCAGCGTTGCTGCCTGTAAGTTGAGCAATCCCAAACTTGTCCTCATCATGTGATCGTGCAGTCAAGGAAGAAACGGTGCGAGCACACCATGCGTACAACTGCAAAATAAAAGAGAGATGATCTAAATTAATTAGTTTCATTTTAAAATGCTCTAATTATGTTTCAAAGACAAACCAGAGCAAGCAATCTCCCAAGTGACCATACAAAATGACAAAGAAAAGGCAGTGCTAATAAATGAACAAAGAGTAACTAACCAAAAATCTTCGGAAAGTCTTAATAAATAAGAAATTATCCCATCGATGCTTCTTTTTAGCATCAACTTCATTCAAAGTACTTAGCGAGCATAAGGTACAACACAGCAGAACAATTTTTATAGTATCAGAAAAGGTTACAGGCCAAGGAAAAAATTGTATACACAACTAAGCTACACCTCTGTCTTAAGGAACACTTATACTGCATATAGTAATATACAGGACACGAGTAAACAAAAAATTTGGAAGATAAATGATCGAGTAAAGAGTCTAGAAAATTTGATTATAAATGTGAAAGGGAGAGGAGAGACACACTGCAAGCGATCTACACAAGATAACAGACAAAATAGCATCTCAAAATTAAGGACACCTGCGCACGACAACTTGAAATACAAATGTCATTCATTTTCTTCTTATACCTGAAAGTTATCGAAACATTCATGCACCTTTGAACTCAACTGCATGTCAGTAGGTGACTGCAACTGACGAGCTAACCGAGCTTTGTCAACAGAATTAGTTTCAAAATTTTCATTTATACTCGAGGCAAGCTGCTCAAGAGGTCGCAAACTTATATCAATAACTCTCTTATAGGTCTCACCAGATTCCTCAAAAAGCGCTGCGCGCCGCCACACATCAACATTACTCTCACACACCAAACACAGGTCAAGATATGCAAGATATTGCAAAAGGGACCCTGGTGAGCTTGCTTCAAGTGATACAATCAATGGCTCGCTTGGATTGGTTTCTGCTGCAGCTGATCCTTTTGGTGGTGCAAATGTAGCCCTTTTTGTGTGTAGAATCTGAACATTATACAAGATCACAAATTAAAATAACAGCTATGGTATGGTTTATAACATGGGCCTCATCCATATAAATAGTGTTTGACCGTTAAAAACCAGAATCAATTAACATTAAATGCAGCTCTTCAGTACAGACCATGTGGAATTAATAGAGCCACTTTGAAACATGTTTCTCTACGGTTAATACTACATCAAAAGATCCCAAAATTCAAAATTTTACAATAAGGCCGCCTGATGGTTCTTACTACTTTAATTAGTAGAGTCAATTTTTTGGCTGAAAAGCTTAAATGAAGTACTTACTTAACTGTATTGAACTTAACTTAATTAAAAGAACATACTTAACTGTATTGAATTTAACATAATTAAAAGAACATAACTTAAGTTAAATGAAGTCTATTTAACTTAGGTTCTTAAATTAAATAATTGAGTACTTAAATGGGTAGCTCTTGGATGGATCCCCTAGAAGTGAATCCCAAGCCGCTGCACTTGAGTTTGGATTCAAGCCAAACCTATTTGTTATTTTGGAGGTATCTGAAGAGATTTTTATTGAAAGGTAGTAAGAGACGGCCTGATCCAGAGACCTGGAAATACTGCCACTTCAAATATCCTCCTCTAGAAAATAACAAATAGTTGCAAGGCTCACTCAACGGTTAGACGACACATAGAAGATTATTAAGTTAGGTATACAAACTCAACTGAACTTATCTTAACTTAATTTAAATGATAGAACTTAATTTACTAACTGAATTTTTAAGTTCAAAAGAACAGAACTTAGTATCTTATTCTTTCCCCCGAAAATCAAACAAAACTCCATGGAGCTGAACTGTAGTTTAGCACAAGAAAAACTTTATTGGTAATGTTTTTTTATCTGCAGAAGGTAACATATCTTGGTCTGAAAAGTTTCTATTGCAAATGTTCAAACCAAATTCACTACGAGTAAAATGTGATTCACAAGTAACCTTGACCTGCAAAACGGATCAATTAACCAACCTTGACTGAAATTAACCACTTCACAATTTTCTTATATTTACTAAAATTTCCGGCCACTCTATAGCATACTCCTCAACTTCATGTACTCAGTATCTCTTTGACCATAACCTATTTTATTATGTATTGCAATTCCCATTTTTCACATAACTGACATTAGCTGATGCACTCTTTTTTAGTGTAAACAAATATCATGAAAAATTAGAATAAGTGGATGTGATAGACTCAGCTGGGAGTTACAGCATCTTTCTTTTTTGTTTCCTCAATTGACATCACCTTCTACTTTTTACAGAACCAGGTATTAGAATTACCAGGTTTACAAACAAATGTAAATTTAAAGCATGTCTAATCTGACGCACGGAAATGCCTGAGTAGCTGTGTTTTCCGTTTCCATTTTCCATAACATTTGAACTAAAAACATGAGAGAACGAAAATGGCCCTTTACCGTCATGACAATTACAAATAAATATTTATGTATGCTACCAAGTAAGAAAGTTTAATCCTGTGAACTCTATAACAACTTTTTGAAGTTGGATTATTTCAGAAATAATTAGGATTTGAAAATTCTAAAGATCTTTATTTTCAAGAAAAAACTAACAGATTTTCTATATAAAAAAGCAGTTTCTACAGCGTTCTTGTTTCTTAAATTATGATAAGTTATCAATTCATTGTACTGGTACATGTTTGCATTTCCGTGCTCGAATTCGTGCAACATATTAGAACAAACAGATCGGTGAAACTTTAAAGGTAATTTGTAAAAAATGAAGATCTATCATGCGAACCTAAGTACTTACAATGGAAATGAATGGCTGAGGTATGTGTAAAATGTAAATATATAAGAAGGGTGTATAACCAGACCTTGTGTAGATGGTGCACTATCTCCCAACAAAGAATCACTGCAGAGCTCCCGAAGTAGAACACTAACTGTCCAGATATGATATTTCCCAAACTCATCCAACTCTTAAGGTAATCTGGCAGAGCCAGCACCCACAACGCTGATAGCAAGTAAGCAACACATGCAATCTTCAAAGCTAAAGTAACTGCAGAAGAAATGCCCATTTTGAAGCTGAAGTATGCAGGGCGCTGTTTGAGGTAACAATAGCATTAGTTGAGAAACAGGCCGACAACAGTACGCGGGTTACATTATTCATTACAACTGTTCAGAATCACTTCAGGCGAGATTCAATGCATGTCTTGCGTACATTCGTGACTCTTAATTGCTCAGAACCTGATTGGAATTTGCAACTCATCACACAAAAGAATGGGATATTTAACCAAGTAATATGAGCACCTAAAGCTTCCTTTTATTGTGGCTAATATCCAGAGAGAAGGCCATGAGGCGAAAATTGTTCTGATCAAGGAATTAAACATCATAGATAGGGAGGGAAACACAAAAATCACTTATTAAATAGATACACTTGTTCATCTACTAAACTCGTCTACTCATAAAAGTATGTGTGCGTCAACAATATTATGTTGTGAACAATAAGCATTGCAGAAGGGAGTAGATATCATCAGTGTTGTTGCAATGTATCTCTCTATAAGCAGCAAGGTGTCATTTCTAAGTACTTAATAGAAGGTAGCAATGAGGAGTATGGCATTTCATTGGGATGAGATACCTGTATGATAGGAAACTCCAACACACATCTCCTTTTGTAAACGAAGTAAACCCCGTACAACAATCCGGTGGCAAAACCCCTAAAACCCAGCACCATTAATCCAACCGAATCCACCCAGCATACGGAAGCCACGGACACAGCACCGGAGATGGCGGAGGCAGTCACCATGAGCATGAAGCCCAAGGAGACCTTGGCCCGGCTGCGGAACTCGGGGGACGGGTCTCCAGAAACAAGGAGCAATCTGAAGAGTCCGAAGGCGAGTTCAAGTGGCGAGGCCGGGGGTTGAGAGCGAGGGGAGGAGACAGCGAAAAGAGAGACGGAGAAGAGAAGAAGGGCGAGGTGGAAAGCGAGGAAAGCTAGAACGCCGAGAAGAGTAGGGGCGTGGGAGCGGGAGGAGGAGGAGAGGAGCGGAAGGAGTAGGGCTCGGAAGAGGATGAAGACGGCTGATGAGTGAAAAAATTGCCAGATGAGAAACCCTAGAAAACGTTTGTGGATGATGTCCGCGGACGACTGCATTTTGGAGCTGCCGGTACACTCTTGCTCTTCCGCCACAGCGAAGAGGAAGCGGAAGATCATAGGGTTGGTCTGTCGTGATTTTGAGTTTGCGCATATGAAGGAAGGACTTATTCAGCCTTGCTTTTTGCTTTCTTTCTGTCCCCAAAGTTTTGAAAACATTTATGTATGACATTTTCCAAAAAATAAATTTACTAATGCCCTACTTTGAAGTTCGTCAATACAGTACGAGTTTGACATTTCGTCATTAATTTCTTTTAGGGCATGTGCACGGGGAGCATCAGCAGGTGCTGAGGTGATTAAGACTTTTCAGTTTTATTCATCTTAGTACTTGTTCTGACAGGTGCTAATAATAGCATCTGTCAGAGCACGTGCTGAGATGAATAAAGCTGAAAAGCCTTAATCATCCCTTAATCAGTCCAGCACCTGCCAGAGCATGTGCTGGGTTCTGGCAGGTGCTGGGGGGTGCATATGCCTTTAAAGAGACGTAATAAGATGAGGTGCCATATTTTTTTCCCCTTAGTAAGGCCATGTACTTTAGAATTTAAATTTTCTATATTTTAAATTAAATTAAATTAAATTAAATTCAGTTGAGTTAAATACCATTACTATTCATCACTACCTTAACAACACCACCAATACTATTCATCATCTCTTTCATCCACACACCACCACCACAACACCACCACCCCAACCATGACACTACTACACCACCACAACACCACCACCCCAAGCATAACCCTACTACACCATCTCAACCATAACCCTACTACACTACCCCAACCATAACACTATTACACCACCACAATACCACCACTCCAACCATAACACTACTACACCACCCCAACCATAATAATACTACACCACCACAACACCGCCACACTACTACACCACCACAACACCACCAGCCTTACCATAACACTACTACACTACACTACCACACCACCACCACCACAACCACAACCACAACACCACCACTCAAACCATCACCACCACTACATCACCACCACCACAACACCACCCCAACCATACCACTATTAAACTACCACAAAATTACAGTATTTAACTTAAGTTAAATTCAGTTAAGTTAAGTTAAGTATAAGTTCAGTTCTAAAGAACAGACCCTAAGACCGTCTCCTACCTGGAATATGATAGTGAAATTTCTTGGTTCTGATTGGCTACATCTGCGAAAAAACTTGCTACCTCATCTTAAAAGCCAAGAGACCGGTTAAAAGTAAGGCATTGATGAAATGAAACTTTAAAGTAGGGCATTTGTAAAAAAGAACTCAACATTCCTACTACAAGCGATCTGACCTATTATTTTGTAAAATCGTTGTTGACCGTAAATGTTTATTAATTTAAATCTACTCATCGTTTACATGGCAGTCAATGATGAAATTCTGCTGCGCTGCTGATCACGAGTTACACCTCCTGGAGTTACAGCTTCTGCTTAAGCACTCTCTAATGATCCAGAGCTAGAGCGGAATGCCCGATCAACCTGAAGTTGCACGATGAGGCTCCAGAGTGAAAGCTCAGAGAGTTATGCAGACGTCATCAAGAGCTCAGCAAACGCCAGCACGTGGTCAAAGAAGATAAGGATCCAAGAGTCCAAATTTGGCAATGGAATCTCCAACAAACTTGCTAGATCTAGGAGAAGATTCTGAGAATGATCCTTGGTGTGCTGGTGTGCTTGAAAAGGAAGGCTGAGCGCAGCACGGAGAACACACACGATCAAAGAGATACACAATAGAGCACAGAGCGATCAACAGAACGATCAAGCACTCAGAGATCTACCGAAGGTAGCAGGGTATACACATTGAGTTGAAGACTGGTGTGGTGTGCAGAAGGAAACAGAACTCGTGGAGTTTGATACATGATTGATCCGGAGTTCAACTGGAGCGCTGCTCGTTGAAGGAATAATCGGAGCTCGATGATCGGCCACCGACAGGCATTGTCGCCTGCTGCAGAGCATTGATCGAGGCTCTCCAAGAGTGACAGAGTGTGTCAGTGATTGAGGGAGAGCTATAATATTTGTAGATTGGAGATACAACAACTCTGGTGAAGAGTGTGCTGACACATTCTGTGATCTACCCATTGTAATGGAATAGGCAAGTCTGAGAGTAAGGTCTGTAGCTATTTACTACCGAGAGTGTGTAGGTTGCTCGAAGAGAGTCTGTTTGATCAGACTGCTAGCTAGTCTAGGTGGTTAGACTGGCCATAAGATTTCGGCTACATGAGAAGTAGAGGTGTGAGTCCTTTGTACTTCGAACTAAGATAGTGGAATCTTGAGGATCGATGTATCCTCCCTAGACGTAGGCAAGTTATCGAACTGGGTGAACAAACTTTTGTATCATTCTTATTCTGTTAGTAGAGTAAATCCTGTAGAAAGATACAGAGAGTGCTTCAGCAAAACTTATAACTTCATAGACTGTAACTCGGCATCAGCAGTGTAGCAGAATTTCAATTGGTATCAGAGCCGTTCACTCAACATATAGAGTGTGATCCGGGAAAGCATTACTATCATCAATGGCCACCATGAAAGAAGGACAAAGCACCAGCCGACCTCCATTGCTCGAAGGAGGAAACTATGGCTACTGGAAGGCTCGGATGAAGGCTTTTATCAAAGTCATTGATGAAAAAGCTTGGAAGACAGTTATTACAGAGTGGGCTCATCCTTAGACAGTTGATGAAGCAGGAGTCTCAAGCAATAAAGATGAAGAAAAATGGACTGCTAATGAGGTAGCCACGATATCAGGAAATTCCAAAGCTTTAAATAATGTTATATTTGCTGCTGTGGATGCTAACAATTTCAGTTTAATATCCAACTGCGATACCACCAAACAAGTTTGGGAGATTCTTCAAACAGCCCATGAGGGAATAGGCAAAGTGAGAACTTCCAGAATGGAGATTGTCACCTTCAGATTTGAAAGCCTGAAGATGCAGGAAGAAGAGACAATTACTGAGTTTAATGCCAGATTATGTGACATATCCAATGAGGCCCATGCTCTCGGTGAACTAATTCAGGAGGAGAAATTGGTAAGGGAAGTCCTTAAATCCTCACCTCGAGGTTTGATATGAAGGTCACTGCCATTGAAGAAGCTCAAGATGTCAAGCATATAAAGCTGGAGGTGCTGATTGGCTCACTCGGACAGTTTGAGATGAAAGTCACAGAGACTGCTTCACCACTCCCTGAGAAAGACCTTGGGCTGAAAGCTGAGACAAAAGAGAAAGAGGCTGTCCAAGATGATGTCAACCAACAACTGTCTCTACTGGTCAAAAACCTTGGAAAGTTCATGAAGAGAATGGACTAGAAACCTTCATACTCAGGTCAGTCATCTAGGGGAAAACCGAAGAGGAGAGAATTCTCAGACAAAGATGAAGGAAAGCACAAACATAAAGGAATTCAGTGCTGGGAGTGCGAAGGATATGGTCACAGACAAACTGAATACCCTACATATTAGAAGAAAAACAATAAGTCTCTCATCGCAAATTGGAGTGATGAAGATAGTGAAGAGGAGACTGATCACAAAGGGAATCTAGCACTCACTACTGTATTTCATTATGATGGTTCATATCAAATAAAGACAAATTTTGTTTATGGGATAGTTGAATCATATAGCAGTGATGATGAAGAATTCTCAGAAGAGGCTACTGCAGATCAGTTCAGACTGATATAAGAGATGTGTCAAGAAGTTATAGAAGCCAATAGAGAATTATTATCAAAGGTTTCGGGATTAGAAGATAAACGAGATAACCTTCAAAGCATCATCACCTCTCTGACCAAGAAACAACCATTAGAAGATGCTGAAACAGTTGGAGAAGTATGTAAATAGAGAATTACACCTAAAGCAAACAAAAGAGAGTCATCCATTTTGGATGTGATTCTAACTTACCAAAGGTTTGGAGGTGGGACTGAAAGTCTTGCATACAGTGGGGATGAAGGAACATGTATAACTACATTTGTCAAAGCTTCAGTGATTGATCAAAGTGCAAGTGTTCAGAAGGGTTCAGTCACAGTTGATCCAGAGAGAATGCTAGAAAAGAAGTAAAAGAGAGTGCTGAAGTTCTCTAGATCAGTCACATGCTCGGAAACACAGATTAAAGCAGAAGAGATGCTAGTGATCAAACTGGACATCTTTAGAGAAAGTGTCCAACACTGACCGTATACAGGGAGACTCGAAGAAGATCAAATGACCAACGAGTCAGAACAAGGAATCCTCCGAGCACGTATGAATACTATAGTACAAAGTTACAGGTAAATCAAGATTATCATGTTACTATGCAAGAAACTTGCAGTAGTGGTGAAGAGGCATTCACTCAGAGAAGGAGGCTCAGAAAGAAACGAAGCAAATATCACTCTTCAACAGTGTAAAAATTAGAAGTACATCTAAGAATAACAAGTGTCAAAAGCGCTGGGTGGAGGTGAAAAGGAACAAGTGTCAAAAGCACTGGGTTGAGAAAAAGCCAGCAAATATCCCCACTGAAGCATGAACTGAGGAACGGAAGCTTGCAGCAAAATTTATTTTGAATCCAGACATAACAGGTGAACAGAGTGCTGAAGCACTCTCTGGAATATTGGAGCTGTAACTTTTAAACGTTGTCTTCAAAAATAGGCGACTAAGGAGAAGTCGACACGTGTCCATTATTTTTGAAAAAGGGAGAAAAAGGCCGAAAAAGTGTTGAATGTTCTTTATCCATTTCAGACCTAGGGCACCGAGAAAATCCGGCGATTTCACCGATCAAGTTGTCCAGCACTCAGATAAGTATCCACAATGGTGAAAACGAGAAGCTAAGGTATACAAATGCAGGGGAGGTGAAATTCGAAGCGCCCCTGAGATACTGATTGTGTACAAGCAGTTGCCATAACAACTCTTTGTTCAGCCGGATTTGGTGCAACAAGAAACAAAATAGTAAACAAAGTGAGTTGTTCACCCAGTTAGGCCAATCTGCCTACGTCTGGGGAGGATTATACTTCAGTCCTCAATCCACTAGTCTCCAAGGTCCACCGTACAACATAGACTCGACTCCGCGAAAATTTATGCTATCCGACCTCAACTAGCAACTTGCACAAAATCAGAACACCCTCTGATTTGTGTCTCACTCACCTACACACTAGAATTAACTCAGAATTGATACTCCTCTGATCACATAGACGCAGCCTATTCTAATTAACACAATGTCTCAGTAGGTTTGCTATAGCACACACTTGTGCAACTAGCTGGTAAAGATTTTGACGCTTTGCTCCAAAGCCTTCCACTGAGCCGCTCGAACTCTGTCGTGAGTGCTCTTCACACAGGGATGCTCCCCCTCACTCAGTGACCACCTGTCACTAGCAAGAACAGGCATTCTGCAGATTGTCAGAGTTCCTCCACTCGACAACTCTCCTGCTGCCTCCCTTGATCAACCAACAAGCACGCCCTGCTCTTAATTGGTTCTCCGGATCAAGCACTGACCAGACACTGCTAGTCTGCAATCAGTCAATATAGAAACCACACTGCTCTGCGCTCACGCTCTGCTCACGATGATGATTCGATCCTTCGCACTACTCTACTGATCTTTGCCTTGCAATCTCAGGTGCTCGGATGCTCTTTCTGTGGTTCACTCTCTGTTTCGGATACCCCTCATACTCTGCTCCAGCCTCCTTCTATAGGAACTCTTTCCTATCAGAAATAAGAAACCCTCAAAGATCTCAACAAGATCATATCTCCTAATTTTTAGGAGATTTGATTTCCTAATCAAATCTTCAAGCTTGAGGCACAGAAATCTTTACTGGGATATTCTGAGAATATTTGGAAGTCTCCCGTTGTACTTCAACTTGATATCTGGGTAGTTTTCTCATCGGGCCAAAACTGTTGCTCTGTTGCTACAGCTCCTGCTGTAGCAGTTTCTTATTCACTAGGCTTGTACACTCTGACAGGTTTTGTCAACTGAATGTCATTTGCATTAGCATTCTTCCCCTTGGAATTTTTGACAAAACCTAATGACCACTGATGCCTTGAGTTGATCCTCCCTTGGTGACAGACATCCCTTGTCTTCACCGACGTCTCTCCCCCTTTTTTGTTATAAATGGCTGAGGGGGAGTTTTTGGTCAGGCTAAGTGGACGGAATACAGCGACTCAGAGAGGATCTCAGTGCTTCGAATCTTGCTGCATCTAGAGGTTTAGTGAAGATGTCGGCAAGCTGTTTATCAGTTACAACGTGCTCAAGGACGATGGTCTTCTTTTCTACCAATTCCCTAATGAAGTGGTGCTTATGTCAATGTGATTGGTTCTCGATTGCTGCACTAGATTCTTGGAGATGCTGATGGAACTCATGTTGTCACAGTAGAAAACCATTTCTTTTTGATTTATCCCACACTCAGTCAGCATCTGCTTCATCCAAACCATCTGAGCACAGCACTTCCTGCAGCAATGTACTCTGCCTCGGTTATGGAAAGGGAGATGGTGTTTTTCTTCTTACTAAACCAAGATACCAGGTTATTTCCCAGGAAGAAACAACCTTTAGATATGCTCTTCCTATCTTCTGCGCATCCTGCCCAATCTGCATCACTAAAACCTACCAGGTTAGCATTAGTATCCTTGGTGTACCAGAGCCCATAGTTCAGGGTCCCACCAATATATCTAATGATCCTCTTGACCAGTGTCATGTGACTCTCCTTCAGACAGGCTTGGAATCGAGCATAGACTCCTACTGAGTAGGAGATGTCAAGACGATTGGCTGTAACATACAATAGGCTACCAATCATGCTTCTGTATGTAGCTTGATTCACTTCACTCCTGCTTCATCTTTGACAGCTTTGATATGGGTGGAAGCTGGTGTATGTTTATGGCTTGCCTTCTGTAGCTGGAACTTCTTTATCAGGTTCTGGCTGTATTTGCTTTGTGAGATTAAGATCCCGTCATTCTTTTGTCTTACTTCCAGTCCTATGAAGTAGGTTAATTCTCCTACCATGCTCATCTAGAATTCATTCTTCATGTGATCTAAGAATTGCTTTACCAACTGTTGGGATCTGGAGCCAAAAACAATGTCATCAACATATATTTGAGCAATGATCAGATCTGACCTGGTTCTTCTTTTGAAGAGTGTCTTGTCAACTCCTCCTCTTTCATAGCCGTGCTTCTCCAGAAAGATGGTCAGTCTATCATACCAAGCTCTAGGAGCTTGCTTCAACCCATACAGGGCCTTCTTAAGCTTGTACACATGCTCCGGATAGTGAGGATCTTCAAATCCTTTGGGCTTTGCCACATATACCTCCTCTGAGAGATCACCATTCAAGAATGCACTCTTGACATCCATCTGGTAGAGCTTGGATAGGGCCAGGAGAAGTCTGATGGCTTCCAATCGAGCTACTGGTGCAAATGTCTCGTCAAAGTCCAAGCCTTCAATCTGAGTATACCCCCTGTGCAACTAGCCTGGCCTTATTCCTTGTGATATTTCCTTTCTCATCAGTCTTTTTCTTGAAGATCTACTTAGCTCCTATAATGTTTACACCTTTCGGTCTGGCAACCAGATCCCATACATCACGTCTTTCGAATTCAGCTAATTCCTCTTGCTTTGCCAATATCCAATATTCGTCACTCATAGCCTCCTTGAAGTTCTTTGGCTCTGCACAGGACAGGAAGCAGGTATTGTAGAAAGATTCACAGGTGCTGAAGTGTGATGAACTTCGCGTCCTTCTCCCTTCTGTAGGATCTCCAATCACATTTGTCAGCGGATGGTTCTTTTGAATCTTCTTTGGAGGTTGCCTTGATGATGTCTGAGGGGCCTCACTGTTCTGTTCCGCGTTAGTGTTATCCATGTGTTGATCCACCAGTTCAGCTTCAGCATCTGCTGCAGCATCCTCTTGAGCAACTTCTTGTTCATTCCTGTTCTGCTTCAAAGGACCAACCTCTGTGTCTGAGTCTTCATCTTCGTAACTGGTGGATGCCTCTGATAGAGCCTATTTATATGCACTATTTAGATCCTAACACTGTGTTTGTTTGCATTATTTTGTGTATAAGATTACTGATTTCCGGTGTTTTTGTATTCCAAGACAAAACAAGGGCCTAAGTCGGATACGCGCTAATAGGCACATTTAAGGAGCGCAACACACAGCCTGCGGAGCTAGCAGCACAAACAGAATAGGAGGTGGTAGATTCAGACTGCGGTGCGCCAACCAACTGCGTGAACCAACGTGCGCAGTGAGCCATGCGCAGGGTAGCGGTATTTCCAAATCTTGAACACCATATCCCTACAAAATCTCCTAGGATTTGGAAGTTGCCAAGATTGTCCTCGGGCCTCACAAGCAGTATATAAAGAGAGGAAGGCCAGGGTTTGAGATATATCAACGAGAGAGAGCCAGAACTGAAAAACACACGAGCTGCCACCGAGGACCTGCGCCAACCGACTGCGCGAACCGAGACACAGCAACCTGCACGCACCTGCTTGTTACTGTTTCCTTGGACACTTTAGCTTTTATTTACTATTTCTATGATGTTTACTATTAGCATGTCTAGCTAAACACTTTGTATCGGTTGGGCATGATTCTACGAAGTATTTCCTTTGAGACTTGTGCTTAATGCATAGTTTGTTTGCTTGTGTTAATTCTGTGCACACGGTTGACAGCTAGTTGTATGAGTAGGGGAAGCCTTGAACCGCAATCTTACTCTTACTACTTGTTGTTATATGTGAAACTAGTTGGTAGCTTGACGGTGACAACTAGGAGTAACGCGCTAGGATAATCAGTTGCTACTTTGACAGGATTCGTAGCTGCTTAGACTAGTATCAAGAATTAATAGCTCATGGATTTTGATCGGAACATGCGCACATGTTAGGAAGCCTTGATCGGACACTAACTTCAGTGAAATCGAACTATAGACGTTTAGAGTCGATGATAAGGAATACATCCATAGAGGATTGTCTGCACCGATACTCTTCATAGTCATAGTACTTAATCTCTACTGTTTGCGCACGCCTGGTGCAAAATCTACTTTCACTGTTGTTCATTCGCGCACCTGCGCAACCCAACCATTCACAACCCCAATTTCGTAAGTTGTAGGTTGCTAGCTAGAACGAGTCTGCTTGCTCCTTGTGGGATCGACCCTGACTTAGCCGCTATACTAAGTGGAGAAGAAAGGATTAATTTGACGCGTACAACGACGCGCGATCAAATTTTGGCGCCGTTGCCGGGGAGCAACACAGATAAGTTTTAACTAGTTTAAGTTTTCTTTTACAGTAGTTAGTTATTTCTGTTTGCTTTATTTTCCACGTTGTTGTTTCTGACAGCGCGCAATCAATATCAGCCTGCGCAACCTTGAAACAGTTGCGCTGTGCAGATTATAGTTGCGCACTGACAGACGCAACAGCTTAGTTGTCTTTTAATTTCGTTTTCCTTGAGATTTAGGACCGGACATGTTGGATAACAGTGTCACTGGAGATAACTTAGGGGAGAGAACCCCAGAGGGACCTAACAATGCGAGGGCAGATAACCGCGCAGTTTGATTCAGAGAGGGAAGTGCAGCGTGAAGTGGAAGCAAGGATGGCCGCTGAAGTGTATAATGCGCCACCCGCGCGACGCAGAACAGTGCACGAGATGTCAGCTCCAATCACGGTTAACCAGCCATGGTGCATAGTGCTTCCACCAGACGGTCATTTTGAGCTAAGGAGCTCGCTCATTCATCACATGCCCAAGTTTCACGGGATGAACAACGAGAACCCAATCAAGCATGTGCGAGAATTCCTAGTTATCTGCGAGAACATGAAGGCCGAAGGGGAGAGCGACGAAGCGCTGAAGATGAAGGCGTTCCCTTTTTCATTGTGTGATGTGGCCAGGCATTGGCTGATGAGCTTACTAGCAGGATCTATTCACACATGGGAGCAGCTCCAGAAGAAGTTCTTGGACAAGTTCTATCCTGCAGCCAAGATCGCGCTACTCAGGAGGGAGTTGGCCGCACCTAGGCAGGGCGCAGGAGAATCACTATCGGAGTATTATGAGCGTTTCAGGGAGTTGGAGGCTAACTGCTACAATCACGGCTTGCCCCAGAATGTACTGATAGAGAATTTCCTGAACGGATTGCTACCAATGGAGCTGAGATTATTGAATGCATGCGTAGGCGGCGACATTTGCAACATATACCCAGAGGACGCGTGGCAGCTGATAGAAGACTCTGCTGGACAGGTAAGACATCAGCTAACACTTGAGAATAGTCGTGCTTGTTCTGTGCATCAGGTAGAAACAAGCGCTGAGATAAAGGAGATAAAGGTCATGCTGCAGAAGTTGATGAATGCGCAAGGGGCGCAACCAGCTGCGCCAAAGGCATGCGAATTCTGCACGTCCACCGAGCATAAAACTGATGCATGTCCCACACTTTTCGAGGAATCAGGAGATGTCAATGCTTTAGGAGGATGGGATAATAGAGGGCCGCAGAGGCCGAATCAGCCGCGTTTTGGACTAGCCGCAAATGGGTTCAGATGGAAGGAGGACAACAATTTCCAGAGGCAGTCCGTGGAGCAGCGCGCACCACAGCAAACGCAACAAGCTGCACCCTACAATCCACAGCATCGCTGCACTGACGCGCCAGCGCAAAATAACCAGCAGCCGCGGCGATCTTTAGAAGATATCGTGGGCCAGCTAGCCGACACAGTGCGCAAGAATGATGAGAAGTATGACAAGAGGTTCGAGTCCATTGAAAAGCAGCTGTCACAGATAGCTACCACGGTGTATGAGCTGAAAAAGAGCGATGGCAATTTGCCTTCGCAAGTGATTCAGAATCCCAAGGGAGGAGTCAACGCAGTGACACTGAGGACTGGGCGCACGGTAGGAACAGAGCAGACCGCAGAGGCGCCCGCGCAACCAGTTGTGCAACCTCCAGAGCCAGAATAGCCGGATGCGCAACCAGCCGCGCCAGCCACAAACCAACAGGGCAAAGCGCCAGGTATGGCGCAATCGAAAGACAAAAGCATAAATCGTACTAACATACCTGCACCTTTTCCTGTACAGGCACCATTGGCTAGGAAAGAGGCGCTTGATACGAGTTATTCAGTAAGGTGGAAATAAACATTCCCCTTATTGAAGCAGTTCGGCAGATCCCTTGGTACGCCAAGTTCTTAAAGGAGCGGTGCACAAACAAGAGGATGAAAGGCGAGTGCGCGTAAGTAATGCTACACGCGCATGCTTCAGCAATCGTGCAACATAAGGTACCACCTAAATGCCGGAATCCAGGTACGTTCACCATTCCATGCACTTTAGGTAAGACCACAGTAAGTAATTGCATGATTGACCTAGGCACATCTATAAATGTGCTTCCCTATTCCTTGTATGCGTCATTGCGCCTTGGTCCACTAAAGCCTGCAGGTCTCACCATTCAACTAGCAGATCGGTCGTGCAAACAACCGATGGGCATGATAGAGGACGTCCTCGTCCGAGTAGGAGAGCTGGTGTTCCCAGCAGATTTCTACGTCTTAGAGATGGAGGGTGAGTCGAGCAAGGGAAGTGCGCAGATCCTATTGGGTAGACCATTTCTGATGACAGCGCGCACAAAGATAGACGTGTGGAGGGGTACGCTCTCAATGGAAGTTGACGGCGAGGAAATTCACTTTAACATATTTAAAGGGATGCAACACCCTCATAAGGACGCCACAGTACACGCGTTGGACAGCATAGACGACTTGGTTGCGAATGCGCAGTGTGCGAGCGCAGCAGAAGGACCTGGGCCGCTGACACAAGCAGAAATGGAGGCACATGAGGATGAGCTGAGCAGTGCGGAACTAGTATCCAGACAGGTACACGATATAGTTAATGTCTGCACTGCTAATAAAATCTTGCCCTCTATTGAACATGCACCCAAGGTCGAGCTGAAGCAACTCCTCGAGCACCTCAAATACATATTTTTGGGAAATGAGGACACCCTGCCAGTAATCATAAAGAAAGGATTAGAAGAGGAGCAGGAGGCACGATTACAAGAGGTGTTGCGCAAGAACCAGCGCGCTATAGGATGGACACTTGCTGACCTGCGCGGAGTGAGCCCAGACGCATGCATGCATAGGATTCTATTGGAAGATGGTGCCAAACCATCCAGGGAGCCTCAGCGCAGATTGAATCCGAATATGATGGAGGTGGTACAGAAGTTGATCCTGAAGCTGCTTGACGCAGGAGTCATCTACCCAATCTCGGACAGCAAGTGGGTTAGTCCAATGCACGTTGTACCGAAGAAAGAGGAATCATAGTAGAGGAGAATGCGCAGGGCGAGCTAGTTCCCAAGCGCATGCAAACTGGATGGCGCATGTGCATCGACTACAGAAAGCTTACCGCAGTCACGCGCAAGGATCATTTTCCACTGCCCTTCATGGACCAGACGCTAGACCGATTAGCGGGGAAGCCATACTTTTGCTTCCTGGACGGGTACTCAGGGTACAATCAGATACCCATAGCTGCGGAGGATCAAGAAAAAACTACGTTTACCTGCCCATTCGGTACGTTTGCGTTTCGGCGCATGTCGTTTGGGCTGTGTAACGCGCCAGGTACGTTCCAACATCTAGTCATGAGCACCTTTTCTGATATGATTGGTACATGCATAGAGGTGTTCATGGATGATTTTACTGTGTACGGAGATACCTTTGAAGCATTTCAAAAAACCTAGTGCTCAATTATGAAAAATGTCATTTTATGGTATCACATGGAGTAGTACTAGGACACATTATCTCGCAGGAGGGGATCAAGGTCGATAATGCCAAAATAGAGGAACTACACCACCACAGAAAAGGAACTTCTGGCAATCGTGTTTGCACTGGAGAAGTTCCGCGCATATGTTCTAGGCGCCAGAGTCAGCGTCTACACAGACCACGCAGCCATCCGCTACCTGATGTCCAAGAAAGAGACTAAGCCGCGCCTGATGCGCTTGGTGCTCCTACTTCAGGAGTTCGATCTGGAAATCAAGGATAAGAAGGGAACGGAGAACACAGTCGCTGACCACCTGAGCAGGATAGTGAAAGAAGAGGAGCCAGGGCATATCACGGAGACATTCCCTGATGAGCACCTGATGGCGCTGACAGGTAACGTACCATGGTATGTGCACATTGCAAAAATTACCTGGTCACAGGTACGTTTCCTCCTCATTTCACTAAAACCCAACGCATAAGATTAAAGCATGAGTCCAGGTATTACATTTGGGATGATCCGTATATGCTCAGAATAGGACCTGATCAGATTTTGAGGTGATGCGTACCTGACCATGAAATAAACTCGGTTTTAATGTTTTGTCATGCGCACGCATGTGGAGGACACTTTGGTCCAAGGCGCATGAGCAGAAAGATCCTGGATTGCGGATTTTACTGGCCGCACTTGTTTAGTGACTCATATAACCACTGCAGGAATTGTGACAGGTGTCAGCGCACAGGGGGGATATCAATGCGCAATGAGATGTCGCAGACGCCAATACTAGTGGATGAAGTATTCGATATTTGGGGGATTGACTTCATGGGGCCATTTCCTCCATCTTCCAGATATGAGTATATATTGGTCGCAGTGGACTATGTCTCAAAATGGGTTGAGGCTAAGGCCACCCGAAAGGATGATGGTAAGACGGTCACTGACTTTTTGAGAACTAACATCTTTTGCAGGTATGGGGTGCCTAAGGCAATCATAAGCGACCAGGGGACGCATTTTTGTAATAGGACAGTGGCGCAGGTATTCAAGCATTATGGAGTGCGCCACAAGACGTCCACCGCCTATCATCCTCAGACGAATGGCCAAGCCGAGGTTTCCAATCGAGAAATCAAGCGCATCCTGGAGAAAACTGTGAGACCATCGCGCAAGGACTAGAGCCAGCGCCTCGACGATGCGCTATGGGCATACAGAACTGCCCATAAGACACCGATTGGAACTTCACCATTTCGGTTGGTTTATGGAAATGCATGCCACCTGCCAGTAGAGTTGGAACACAAGGCATACTGGGCATTGCGCGTTTGCAATCTGAACCTAGACGAGGCTGGTAAGGAGCGCGCATTTGAGCTGAGCGAGTTAGAGGAGCTATGCCTAGATGCATATGAGGGGCTGCGCGACTACAAGGCGCGCATAAAAGCATTTCACGACAAAAACATCCTCAGACGCACCTTTAAGCCAGGAGACCAGGTACTATTGTTCTTCTCGCGCCTAAAGCTAATGCCTGGGAAGCTGCGCAGCAAATGGACGGGACCATACACGGTTACCAAGGTTTTCCCTTACGGAACAATCGAGTTAGAAAACGAGCACCAGCATCGTTTTCAGGTCAATGGGCAGAGAGTCAAAAAGTATTTAGGAGAACCTTGGGATGACACAGCGCGCGAAGTTGACTTGGCAGAGCCAGAAATAGAAGATGCACAAGTTGCTGCGCCAGAGTTGCAACCAGATGCACCTGAGGGAGAATTGGGAACTATTGCTCATATTTCTTCCCCCTCCATAACTAACCTCGTTACTTATGATTTGTCACATGATATTAACCACGCTGACCACCCTTCCGATTCTTTGCGCAGGACTAAGAAGAACGCAACGCGTACACGAGCGCGGGGTCACTCAGGAGCAAGAGTGGGGGGGGGGGGGGTCACTGGCGCACTTTTAAGCAAGTAACGAGGTACGGTCGAGCCAACGACGTTAAACAAAGGCACTTGTCGGGAGGTAACCCGACACGTTTTATTTTTACACGTTTTTTTAGGATTTGCATTTTAGCTAGTTCAGCACTTGCATATTTTTCCTGAGTCATGTAGCAATGCGCGAGTCAGTGCGCAGGACAGATGCGCAGGTTAGGGGGTATATAAGGGCAGATACTTAGAAAAATCCGGACATTCTGCATTTCGACCGTTGCAAGAAAGCCCCTACCCTCAGCCTCCGCTCGCCGTCCGTCAATCAATCAGGCCTCCGTTCAGAAAGATTTGAGGAGCTTACTGTCGCACATACGCCAGGTAACCCTTCCCTTCAGTTTGAGCCGATTCAATTAGGGTTTTGTGCGATAGAGGAGTTGCCCTAGGTTTGAAATCGCACCTAGTTCGTGCGCACCATTTAGAGTTCTAGGTACTGGGTTTTGTTGGCGGAGGATAGGCGACCTTTAGGTAACAGTTTGAGGGTGTAATTCGGAGTTTGAATTATTGGACATTTGTTGAGCGTTGACCGTAGTTGACCCGAGGTAAGCAGCGCACCATGAGGCCCGCAGAGGATCAGGAGACCCCAGCGTCGTTCGCCAGCAAATACGATGCCTTCATGAGACTAGAGATGTACAGGACCCCGTACATCAGCAGGGACTTCCTGCGAGAAGTCGGGATGGAGGAGCTGATGGTGGAGAAGCTCGTACTGGCGAGCTGGGAAGCACTGTTGGAGGTTAACAGCGCGGCTGATAAGGAGGACACGTGCGAGTTCTTGGCATCGCTGGAGACTACCGACTTGGAGATTTGATACCGACACCGAGGGGTGTGGTATATAGCCTCGACCAAGAAGCTGAAGCGCACGCTGAGGTGCGCCAAGATGTGTGAGGAGGATGTGGACACCCACCCAAATCAGGAGGCATGGAGTGAGATGGCGACATGCCAAGCTTTTACCGCGGGGCGCAGCAGGGGACGCGAGGTGCGCGACCCGTGGATGTTCTACCTCTGGCGCATGGTCGCTTATGCAATCATCGGGCGCTATAATGGTGCGCCAAAGATCAGCCTGCTAGACATGGATATACTGAAGGGGTTCTACTACAGGAAGAAGGTGGGGTTTGTATCAAACATGGTGGTGCATTGGAGTAGGATCAGCACAAAAGGGCCGCTGACATGCGAAGGAATGATCACGCACTTGCTGCATGCGCTGCATAGAGAACCGGAAATACCCGAGCACACGGTAGTTCCAGCCGTCCCCCTTGATCGTGCCCATATGCTGCAGCTCCGAGCGGTGACTGCGAGAGAGGACAGGTCCTTAGAATGGTGCCACCAGCTGCAGCCGGCTAGAGCACCGAGGCACAGAGCAGAGAGCAGCGCGCAGCCAGAAGAGGCCGCTGAGGAGAGGGAGATGGAAGAGGCCAGAGCGCCAGTTGCGCCTCCAGTCAGGCGCATGAGGACTCGTGCGCAGACTGGAGCGCGCAGGAGGGCGAGTGTGCAGCAGGGGGAGCCGGTAACAATAGCCATTGATGATTCTCCCTCCCCTTGCACGGGGAAAGCGCCCCAGGACAGAGGCAGAGGAGGCGCTTGAGGAGGTGTCAGAGGAGCAGCGTATGATGTTCAACGTCATGCGCGTGCTAGAGTATTTAGCACCAGAGGGGGCAAACCTGAGCGTAAGTCCGCCGTCAGGGTGGAAATTAGGAGATTCTATCCCCCCCTCTCCTTTGTCTACGTAGGCCGCCTCCAGGGTCCCCCAGCGAGCAGCGCAAGCCAGCCAGCCCTCCTGCACAATCACCGGTCCATTCAGCAGTGCACACCCCAGTTGTAGACCCGGTACAAGCACCCGCAGAACCCCCTGCGCAGCCCTCTGTACAGAGGTCCTCCTCTGAGGGCAATCCCATCATAGGTTTGAGCTCAGACTCGATATGGGACCCTATCTCGGAGGACGATCTCGCGACCCGCCCGCAGCAATTTCCGTCGTGCCGCCAGCCTCTAGTTCAGAATATGAGACAGATTCCACAGATGAGGAGGCGCAAGGATCCGCGGCTGAGTTCAGCTCCGAGGATGACTAGGGACGCAGGGAGGGCGCACATTACTCTCGGGTGGTTTCTTCTCTTTTTGAAAACTATTGCTCGATGTTATTTTGCTACTCTGTGCTGAATATTTCGTGAACTCCTGACCCTATCTTTTTGCTGCGATGACTATGTTTTTCTTTCTTATGTCCTTTGTTTTATTTGCATGCATGAGTGCGCTCTCCGTTGCGCTTGAGCATGAGTCGTGGGGACACGTCTCTGTTTAAGTGTGTGGGGGGGGGGTTACATTTACATTTCATGTTTTTTTTTTAGCTTTGTAGTGTAGCTTAGTTTAGTTGAAGGGAATAGTAGCAGTGGTGCGCTTGTGTGCGGGTTGCGCACACTTTTCGACTTGTATTGCCCTATTCATCTTGCATGCGCTGCTATCAACTGTTTAGTATATTTTTTTAATTTTTTTTCTGCTCCTTTTATTTGGGATATACAGGGGATGTGGAGTTGACAGAAAAACTCTAGAGAGGCGGTTAGTCGTTTTGGCTTCGAAGGTAAGGTATATGGTTGAGAGCGCTAGTGGCGGCCGGTGCTTCGCAACCTTCGGAACAATAGAGCGCACTAAGCCACGCAGATGCCGAAGGCGAATACCCAAAGCGTGGCGAGGTTGGAAAACAGACCACCTTTCCTCTGGAAGTCAAGCAAGGGAAGGCGGGCGCGGGTGTAAACGCATGCGCTGACCCGCGCAAATAGATCAAGGAGGGAGAGCGGAGCGTTATTCCATAGCTGCTATCCGAAGGCCGAAACTGGAACCGTTCTGGGAACATAGGAACTATAAATAAAGCGGTACAAAAAGAAAAAAACACCAGCAGATGATATGCGCTAAAGAAACCAGCATGCGCACAACTCTGTCGATGATAAGGAATACATCCATAGAGGATTGTCTGCACCGATACTCTTCATAGTCATAGTACTTAATCTCTACTGTCTGCGCACGTCTGGTGCAAAATCTACTTTCACTATTGTTCATTCGCGCACCTGCGCAACCCAACCACTCACAACCCCAATTTCGTAAGTTGTAGGTTGCTAGCTAGAACGAGTCTGCTTGCTCCTTGTGGGATCGACCCTGACTTAGCCGCTATACTAAGTGGAGAAGAAAGGATTAATTTGACGCGTACAACGACGCGCGATCAGCCTCTTCTTCAATATCATTGATGACTACATTTATTGATTCCATCACGGTTTTTGTTCGCTTGTTGTAGACAAGATATGCTCGGCTATAACTGAATAGCCCAAAAATATCCCCGCGTCACTTTTCTGATCAAGTTTCTTTCTATACTCTCGGTCCCTCAGAATGTAACAGCACTCCCAAATACATGGAAATATTTGATAGTGGGCTTCTTCTGATTCCAAAGCTCATAGCACGTCTGGTTTGTTCCTTTTTCTATGGAGACTCTGTTGACGATATAACAGGCTGTGTTCATTGCTTCAGCCCAACACCTCAGGGGAACCTTCTTTTCATGGATCATGACCCATGCCATTTCTTGAATTGTTCTATTCTTCCTCTCCACCACGCCATTCTATTGAGGAGTAATTGGAGAAGAATACTGATGAGTGATTCCATATTCGCAGCAGAAGCTGTCAACTGCTTCATTCTCAAATTCCCTCCCATGATCGCTTCTAATGGCAGTGATTCTGAGGTTCTTTTCTTGCTCTAACCGAGATACCAATGTAACTAACACCCTCATAGTGTCTGATTTTTTCCTGATGAAGTCAACCCATGTATATCTAGTATAATCATCAACGCACACAAATGCATACCTCTTTTTTCCACAGCTTTCCACTTCCATTGGTCCCATCAAGTCCATGTGTAACAGTTGCAGAGGTCTGATTGAGTTGATGATGCCACTTCTGGGATGAGAAGCTTTCTGTTTTCCTATCTGGCATTCCCCACAAATGGTGCTCAGCTCGCCTTTGATCACAGGAACTCCTTTGACTAATCCTTCAGCTGCAATCTTCTTCAGAGTTCTTAAGCTGATGTGGCCCATTCTTCTGTGCCAGAAATTCATTTATTCTGTGTTGGTAAACATGCATGTTGGCGAAGGGGTTGCTGTACCAACCTTAAGAAGATGGCAGTTGTTCTTTGATCTTTACCTGACAAGAGTTTTGAATGAACACTCCAGTCTTGTTAAAAACCTGACAAGAATTTTGAATGAACTTTACCTGAAGTGTACCGTCACAAAGTTGGTTGATGCTTATGAGATTTTCTTGCAATCCATCTACGAGCATTACATTGGTTAACTTGGCATCCCTTTGACTGCCAAAGTAACTTTTCCCAGAACTCTCCCCTTCAAACCGTTTCCAAACTTTACCAGTTGTTCTGAGCAGGGTGTTATGTTCTTCAGAAAAGATCTCTCTCCAGTCATATGCCCAGAGCAGCCACTGTCAAAATACCAACTATCTTCACTTGATGATCTTGAGATGTTGACAAGAGCATAGTTCTTAAATCTTTCTTGTCTTTGCGATCTGGGATCAGTAGCTGTTTTCAGGAATCCGATAATAGACGGGCAGAGTCTTTTAATGTGTCCCTTGTGATCGCAACCATAACATCTTCGATTTCTGATTCTTGGATTTGTTCCAGATTTCTGATGGTGGTACAGGGGTTGCTGTAGCAACTTCTTGATCATCTTTCTATGTACTCCTTTTTCAGTGAGATTAAGCAATTTTCTGATTGTTCTGGTTTTGACAATGTTGCATTCAACTTCGCTGTTGTCAATATCATCATCACTCCAATTTACCGAGAGAGATTTTGTCTTTCCTTTTTGATTATTTGGGCAGTCTACCTTTCATCGCCATATTCTCCACAGCTCCAGCAACGTGGCCCATTCTTTTTCTCTTTCTTCTCATCCTTATCCTAATCCTATCTTCGGGGATTTGAGTTCTAGCCAGATCTTGCTTCCATGTTTTTCAAGAATCTCCCTAAATTCTTTACCAGCATTCCTAGTTGTTCTTCAGTGGAAGGCTTCTTCTTTTCTGTTTCAGCTGCCAGACCAACATTCGTGCTTTTGACTGGTGTATCATCCTTGGTCAGCTTCATCTCAAACTGTTTGAGGGATCCAATCAGTTCCTCTAGCCTCATATGTTTGACATTTTGTGCTTCTTCAATGGTTATCACCTTCATGTCAAATCTAGTGGGTAATGATATGAGAACTTTTCTTAGCAGCTTCTCTTCTGGAAGTGGTTCAACAAGGGCATGAACTTCATTTGAAAGATCACATAACTTGGCGTTGAACTCTGTGATGGATTCTTCTTCTTGCATCTTCATGTTCTCAAACTGATAAGTGATAATCTGCATCCTTGATGTCTCTACTTTATCAGTTCCTTCGTGAGCTGTTTGAAGAATTTCCCAGGCTCATTTTGCAATGTCGCAGTTGGAAATCAGCCTGAAATTGTAAGCATCTACAGTAGCAAAAATAGCATTTAGAGCATTTGAGTTACCAGTTGCTGTAGCATCCTCTTCGTCAGTCCATTCTCCCTCGAGTTTTTGTCTTGTGACTCCCTTCTGATCAATGGCGTTGAGAAAAGCCTTCATTCTAGCCTTCCATACCCATAGTTGCTTTCTTCCAACAGAGGTGGCCGACTTGTACTCTGTCCTTCCTTCATGTTTTTTGCTTGTCTCAGCTAGGGCGCTCAAGATCTTTACTCTATGTGTCGAGTTCCCGCTCTAATACCAATTGAAATTCGCAGCGATACTGAGATACTGATTGTGAACGTAGCAACTCCTTGTTCAGCCGGATCTGGTGCAACAAGAAACAAAACAGTAAACAGTGATTTGTTCACCTAGTTCGGGCAATTTGCTTACGTCTGGGGAGGACTATACTCCAGTTCTCAATCCACTAGTCTCCAAGGTCCACCGTACAACACAGACTCGACTCAACTGGCAACTTGCAAAAAATCAGAACACCCTCTGATTTGTGTCTCACTCACCTACACACTAGAATTAATTCAGATTAGCTACTCCTCTGATCACACAGACTCAACCTATTCTAATTAACACAATGTCTTAGTAGGTTTGCTATAGCACACGCTTGTGCAACTAGCTGGTACAGATTCTGACGCTTCGCTCCAAAACCTTCCGCTGAGCCGCTCGAACTCTGTCGTGAGTGCTCCTCACACTGGGATGCTCCCTCTCACTCATTGGTCACCTGTCACTAGCAATAACAGGGCTTCTACAGATTTTCAGAGTTCTTGCACTCGACAACTCTCCTGCCGCTCCCTTGATCAACCAACAAGCATGCCCTGCTCTGAATTGGTTCTCCGGATCAAGCACTGACCAGACACTACTAGTCTGCAATTAGCTGACATAGAAACCACACTACTCTGCGCTCATGCTCTGCTCACGGTGGTGATTTCCTCCGCACTACTCCACTGATCTTTGCCTTACAATTTCAGGTGCTCGGATGCTCTCTCTGTGTTTCACTCTCTATTTCGGATACCGCTCATGTTCTGCTTCCGCCTCCTCCTATAGGAACTCTTCCCTATCAGAATTAGGAAACCCTCAAAGATCTCAACAAGATCCTATCTCCTAATTTTTAGGAGATTTGATTACCTATTCAAATCTTCAAGTTTGAGGGACGGAAATCTTTACTGGGATATTATGTGAATATTTGGAAGCCTCCCGTTGCACTGCTACTACAGCAGGAGCTGTAGCAGCTGCTTGTTCACTGGGTTTGTACACTCTAACAGGTTTTGTCAATAGAATGCCATTTGCATTATCAGGAGGTTATGCCAAGCGAAAAGGCATTCATGTTCCAGTGAATGAATGTAGCCCTCGACATTTGTGCCAAAAGGGGGAGAAGATTGTAATAAGCCTAGACACTTACTTGACTTGCTCATAGAACTTTCATTACTCTGGGTGTTTAGCACAGTAGTCTACCTGTAGTTGTGTGTTTGTTTTGTTAAAATGCCAAGGGGGAGATTGTTGAGGATATGACATTCCTTGACAAAAATGCTCAAGAGACTGATGAAGCACCCCCTGAACATTGGTGGCTGAAGCACAATCGAAGATTAAAAAAACAACAACGAACAATATGGTGTGCAAGGAACATAGCGATTAACAGAACGATCAAGCACTCAGAGATTAACCAAAGGTAGCAAGGTATACACATTGAGTTGAAAACTGGTGTGGTGTGCAGAAGGAAGCAAAACTCGTGGAGTTTGATTCAGGATTGATCCGGAGTTTAACTGGAGCATTGCTCGTTAAAGGAACAATCGAAGCTCGATGATTGGCCGCGGACATGCATTGTCGCCGGCTGTAGAGCATTGATTGAGGCTACCCAAGAGTGACAGTGTGTGTCATTGATTAAGGGGGAGCGGAGACTGAGTTTGAAGAGCTCAGCTGGAACTTGTCCGTGGTTTACCAGAAGTGGGACAGGTACCCGACCAGGTGTGCGTTGCATGTACAAGGGGTAATCAGACAAGAACCTCATTCCAGCCTAAGAAGGTTGTGAGTACCAGTAGACCTTTGGAGTTGGTGCATATGGATCTATGTGGACCAATGAGGACTCAGACCATTGGAGGGAACAAGTACGTGTTCGTATTGGTTGATGATTATTCCAGGTTCACGTGGATAATATTTTTATCTTCTAAGACTCAGGTATTTGAGGAGTTCGAAGCTTGGGCCAAGATAGTTGAGACGTCCCTCGTTCAGAAACTCAAGAGTATCAGATCAGATCATGGTACCGAGTTTGACAACGCACAGCTCGTCAGCTGGTGTGCTAGGCAAGGTGTTCAACACAACTTTTCAGCGCCAAGGACTCCACAGCAGAATGGGGTAGTTGAGCGGAAGAACAGGACCCTGGAAGATATGACCAGGACCATGTTGCTAGAAAGTGGCCTACCAAAAAGGTTTTGGAGAGAAGCAATGAACACGGTGTGTTATGTGCTGAACAGAGCCTACTTAAGGCCGCTTCTGAATAAAACTCCGTATGAGTTGTTGATGGTACGCAAACCTAACATATCTCACTTGATAGTATTTGGGTGCAGGTGCTTCATTCACAACAATGGGAAAGATCAACTTTGGAAGTTAGATCCGAGGAGCGATGAAGGGGTGTTCGTAGGATATTCAGCACATAGTAAAGCCTACAAGGTGTACAACAAGAAGACTAGGACAGTCGAAGAAAGTGTACACGTGGTTTTTGACGAGAGTGTCATGCCAAGGAATCCTGCAGAGATTCAGGAACCTGTGGAGGTTCGTATCAGACAGGAACCTGCAGAGGAAATCTTTGTGTTAGCACGGCCAGATGCAGATAATACAGAAGGAGTTTCAACACAAGAAGGTGTTGATGTTCCAGCACAAGAGGGTGCTGATGGGGATCAGGAGGAAGCTGATCAGGATCAAGATGTTGCTGATGAAGATCCAGCCGAGGTACAGGTACCGGATGAACAGCATGAGGTTCAGAGTCAGGTACTTGAACCAGATCAAGTATCTGAGGGTAATAACAATGATGTGGAAACCATAGGAGATGTGATTCCACTGAGAAGAAGTACTCGGGTTAGTCAATCTAATACTAGACTTTAAGATTTTCATTGTTATTCTGCGTTTCAGGGGGAACAAGTTCAGACTGCATTCGTGTCCCTGATGGAACCCAAGACAGTCCAGGATGCACTCAAGGATCCCGACTGGGTTCAGGCGATGCATGAGGACTTGCATCAGTTCGAGAGGAACAAGGTGTGGAGACTTGTACCTAGACCGGATAAGAGGAAGGTGATAGGTACTCGTTGGGTCTTTAGGAAAAGCGAGATGAGAAGGGAGCTATTGTTCGGAACAAGGCTCGGTTGGTAGTACAAGGGTACAATCAATAGGAAGGCATCGATTACGATGAGACCTTCGCACCGGTAGCAAGATTGGAGGCTATCAGATTGCTCATTGCTTATTCTGTCCAGCATGGATTCAAGCTCCATCAGATGGACGTGAAGACGACGTTCTTGAACGGAAACCTCAAGGAGGAGGTGTACGTAGAGCAGACTCCAGGGTTCGAAGACCCAGAGCATCCAGACCAGGTATATGTTCTTGACAAGGCGCTTTATGGATTAAAGCAGGCACCTAGAGCGTGGTATGAGAGGTTATCAGACTTTCTCATAGCTCATGGATATGAGCGGGGAGCCGTGGATAAGACGTTGTTTCTTCTAAGGACGAAGAAGCATCTCTTGGTGGTGCAGGTCTATGTTGACGACATAGTCTTCGGGTCGACCAGTGAGGAATTGGTCAAGAAATTCACCCAGCTCATGGAGAGTGAGTTTGAAATGAGTATGGTTGGAGAACTTACTTATTTCTTGGGGCTTCAGATCCAGCAGGAGTCAAATGGGACTCGGATACATCAGGAGAAGTATCTGACCGAGGTAGTCAAGAAGTATGGACTTGATCAGTCAAAGCCCTCGACTACTCCGAGTTCTACCAGTGTCTCATTGACCAGGGACGAGAGCTCGCCAAAGACAGATCCAACACTTTACAGGGGGATGATAGGTTCACTTCTACACCTAACTGCAAGTCGTCCCGATATAATGTTTAGTGTTTGTGTTTGTGCCAGGTACCAAGCAGATCCAAGGGAATCACACGTGAAGGCTGTGAAGAGGATTCTGAGGTACTTGAAGGGAACCAAGAAACTGGTTTTGTGGTATCCGAGGTACAAGTTCCTGACTCTGGAAGGATACACCGACGCGGATTACACCGGTGATCGAGCTGACAGGAAGTCCACATCTGGCATGGCTCAGTACTTTGGGTCTTGTCTAGTCTCATGAGGGTCCAAGAAACAAAACTCAGTAGCTTTGTCCACAACGGAGGCCGAGTATGTTGCGGCAGGTTCATGTTGTGTGCAACTCCTTTGGTTGAGGAACCAGCTAAGTGATTTCAATCTTTTCTTTGATCAAATCCCTATTTATTGTGATAATACTAGTGCTATCTGTGTTGCTAAAAATCCAGTACATCACAGTAGGATGAAGCATATAGAAATTAAACATCACTTTATTAGGGATTGTGTAGAAAAGGGACTTGTTTCAATGGAGACCTGCAGGACTGAGGAACAAGTGGCGGACATTTTCACTAAGCCTCTGAGCAGGGAGCCTTTCGAGAAGTTCAGGATAGCGCTTGGCATGATATCTACTCAATGAGGTACCTCTAACTTAACCCTCAATGATTGGTTAGAGTAGGGGTAGAGTAGTTATGCATATTAGCCTGAGGTATGTGATCCTGTCAATATGTGATAGATTGATTGCGTGTCTCACTTCTTGATTAAATGTGAAATTGTCATGTTTATGCTCGAAATATTTTATTTCTAGCCTATGTGCCTTCCGGATCTTGAACCTCACAAACCGCATGAAGGAAGCGTACCCAGCCACCCTAGCCACATACCTATTTGAAACTCGGACAATTCACTCGAGGTAAAATTTGTGTGATTTCAGTTGTGATGCTTTTACATCTTATAACCCTTACGGTTGAGCCGATCCATCACAACGTCCCTTGAGAAGTCTTTGGAAAGGTATGGGTATGGCATTCAGTTGTTCAGGTCAGAGATCAGACCCATGTACTTGAATTCAAATATTAGGTATATGTACCAGCAGAGTTAATGGGCGTGTCAGATACCTGTCCAGATTCAAGGAACTTCAGTAATTATGGCGAAAAAGGAGGAATTCAAAGTTTCGAATAATTACTTCAAGGCCATAAATTAAGGAGATTTCAAAAATCAGTTTATAAGGGCAAAATCAACACTCGAGGAAGGAGCCCTAAAATCTGCCTTGAGCGATTCGACTTCGACACCCATCTTTCTCTCTGCAATCAACAAATGGATTCCGCCAACAACCAGGCCGCGAGTGGAGTTGCTGCATCCGAAAGCTTTGAGAAGCTGTCTCCGGCAGTATCGATGGAAGTTCAAGTCCCCGCTGTGGTATCCGAGGAGTTGGGAGCCGAAACAGCAACAGTCAAGGCTTCAACTCAAGAGACTTCAGGTAAGGTCACTGAGTCTCAGTCTCCCATACTGGATGATGTTGTTGTGGAGGTCCCAGAAGGGGACATGGATTTGAATGTTGTTGTGGAGGAGGTCCCAGAAGGGGACGCTACCGTTGGTAATGTTTCTGGGGTTCCAGAAGGAGATGTGGTTGCTGCAGAAAATACTGAGGGTTCAGGAGAGAACACTATCAGTGTCGAAGTGAATGAAGGCGCCAAGGCGTCTGCTGAAGTGGAGGATGTGAACCAGGAAGGTTCACAAATGGAAAGTAATCCGGATAAAAGCACCGGTGAAGGGGTTGCTTCAGAGACACTGCTGCAGAGAACCTTGAGAGAGGTTGAGGAGCTTGGGAAAATTGCTACCCATAGCACAATGAAGAGAAAAGCAGTGAGGGAAGAGAGCTCAGAATCCTCTGAGGAGGTCAGAGTTATTGAGACCCTGCCACATCAAGAGGAACAGCCAAGAAAAGTAGGAGGAAGACCGTGGGGTCTAAATTGAGGATCCAACCTGCAAGAGTCAGCGTTGACAAGAGGAAGAGAGAAGATGCTGCAGGGGATCAGGAACCAGTGCCTACACCAGCCAAGAAAGCAAAGGCCCCTAAGAAAGAAATGTTATAGGAACTTGAATTCACTGAGGAGTGGTTCAAGGAACAGCGCCTTGATGGCATTTTTGAGATGATCAAAGCCCAAGGATGGCAAAATCTGATTGCGGCTGAGGAAGCTGTCAGCCCTGAAGCAGTGGTTGAGTTCTATGAGGACTTGTCAAAAGAAGTCAAGGGCAACATTGGCTACTTGGACTTCAGATTTAGAAGAGAAGAATTGAGAATTTCCAGTCTGGACCTATCTCATATCTTAGGGATCCCACATACCGACTATGATCACTTCACCAAAGGAGTGTGGCCTGCTGAGGCAGAAGACAGGTATGTGATCCAGGAGAGGATCTGCGGGACAGCTGAACCCGGGAAGGTACCGACAAAGTACATGTCGGTGGAGGTCAAGATCCTCCACAAATTGTTTGTGAACAATTTCATGCAGAGAGGGTCGAAGACAAGTTTTGTGCAGCTTGAAGATGTCCTAATTTTGGACAAAATGATCAAGAAGGAACGCATCAATCTCCCCAAGCTGATCCTCCATCAGATGGAGTACTTAAGCTCCTACAAAATAGCAGGTTTTGCCAGGTTCATTAAGCGAATTCTTGAATTCCATGAGGTATACGGGAACCCAGAGAACGAGGTTCCTGTGGTCAAGAAATTTGAGCCAGCTATTTTCAAGAAGATGGGGCTGACTTTTGACAAGGAAAGAGGATGGGTTCGTGACCCGGCAAAGCAGACTGGAGATCAAGCCGCTGAGGAAGTTCAGGAGGAACAAGTCCCTCAAACTGAAGAAAAAGTTGTCATGGAGCGGAGGCTTCAGAAAATAGAGGATGGAATCCTTGAGCTCAAGGAAGGAATGGCACAGCTGAACTCCGAGTTGGGTGCTGTGAGGAAAGCAGTAGACAAGGTAGTGGCGGAAATCATCAGGGTTGGGAACCTAGTATCAGGATCAGGTCCAAGTACCTGAATATGAGAATGTCGTACCCATCACTGCCCTAGAACTTACCCATTCCTTGGACCCTCACCACATTTATCTTTTCTTGTTGAACTCTTTCTGCACTTATGACAATCTGCATTTAATTTTGAAATTGGCTTGTTTTCAATTTTAATTGCATGTCTTGACTAACTCTACTGATGGCTGATATGTTTTAACTGTCTAACCCTTTTTTGATGATGCCAAAAGGTGGAAGAGTTAGCGGGGTACCTATCCAGGGGGAATCATGTCAGGTATCTGTTCTTGATACTGCTTACAAGTCCCTGCTTGGGCTTAGGGGGGAGTTCTCATAGTAACAGCAATTAATGGCAAATCAATCGAAAGAAAGAAAAAAAAAACATAAATGTTTAGCAAGGGTTAGTAGGAATAGGCAGATGGCAGTTACAACTGGTTTTTCATGAATGTCAGTCAGGTTAGGGGATGATAACTCTGCACCCCTTTTTAAGAAGGATTAATACACGTCAGTTTGCTGGTACTACTGATTTAAAGCTTCCATATTATATCTGATTCAACACAAGTATTCTAGATAGCTCAGTTTAGTTTTTGGAGTCTTTTTGTTTGAGAGCTCTGACAGAACCATTCTAGTCTGGTTGTGTCCGCAGTTACCTAGTTTGGACGTTTGTTTCTGTAGTGGTTCTGCAACTATCTGGCTTTTTTTGAGGGGAAAATGAATCTTAAAATTATTCAGCTCTGAGAACATATGCTAATCTTAGCTCTGGTATTGCAAGCACCACTGGGAAGCATTGTATATTTACATTTAAAGAAGCGCTGGACAAGAGAGAAAAAAAAAATCTGAAATCTGCATTTTTCACAGAAATACGGCAGACTTGAAGTTCCTCCAAACATCAGGATAATTACTAAATTAACCGTCAAAACCAAGTTTTCTTTTGAAGATTTCTTTACAATTCAGATTATGAAATGTCTATCAAATAGGTGACTTACAGGCACAGTCGAACTCCGCGGCCACCATCTTCTTCTGCTACAGTTTTTGCAGAGTTCATATTTCCTACGGCAAAGCACCTCTGATATGGAACAAAACCCCTCATATAAGTATGCTTCGAGCTCGATGCATCACCTCCAAGGACAGAGTCATTTTTCATCATAGAGCTATATGGTTCCTTTCCATGCATTCTTTCTTCCATGAAAGAGCTAGCAGGGCCCTGGCTGCAAAACATGGGGTATGGAGGTGGTAAGCCATTTTGTAATGGGAGCGGCAACCACTGCATGAAAGCATATGTGCTTGCTTCTATGGAATCAGAATTTATGTCGTGCCACGACCATGGCCTCAAATTACCATAATACAGCCCATGTGACAACTGTGTGTCTAAACCATTTGATGCCGGTGATTCATCAAGCTTCCCAAGTTTATTGTCAACATTTTCTGCCAAATGCTGCTTTGATGGTGTGAAGGTGTCCTTTCTATCTCTAGACGGTCTTTGTGAGTCCTTGGTAGACACAACTTGTCCAAAAAGCATGATAGTCGCTTCTGGCACACAAGCTTCTTCTTCAAAAGTCCCAATGGCCAGATTAGCTGAGATATCCCATGTTGAGCTCGCAAATCTTTTGATTGCTGGCATAATAGTTTTTCCATTCTTTTGGAATGAGCTGATTGACTTCAAGTTCTCTTCTTTATTGACAGAAAACAAGCTCCCAGATTGCAAATCCGCCGAGCATGAAGAAGTTGAAAGACAACTATCAGGCATTTCTGAAATTGGGAACTCCAACATGTGTGGCATAGCAGCTGATAATACTGAATTTGGAGACTGATTTTCGGTGTCGTTGGTTACAATATGAGGATATATTCTCTTTTCAGGTTGAAATGCTGGTGATTTAATATTGTTTTGGGAATCAACAAGTTTACGAGGGTAAGGATGTGTTGGTTTCCTCTTTGGTCTAGGCGGGGGAATCTCAATGGCTTCAACAGGAGACTCAGTGCTGTCATTTTCACCTCGGGCAATCTACAAAAACACATAAAAACTAAATTGGAAAACAGCATGATTGGTTTCAAGCTTCTTGACACAGTGACTTTTGTCAAGAGAACATGAATAGAAGACTGCTTAATAAGATAAGCATTAAGTACCCACCTTGGAAAAAATTTTCTGAGCATGGCTTCTTATCTGAACAGAAGTCTTGGTGCCTATGAACTCTGCACAAATTTGAACAGACTTTACTGGCATTAGAGCATATCCAATTTGTAAAAACAAAATCCAACTGTTGCACTTTTAAAACTGTCATAAAGACCTATAAAATAGCAATCTCTTCTTGGAGAAGAAAAGTGGAAATAAAATAAAATCATTATTCTTATTATAAAGGAAAATCATCTTCTGCATCAAAAATGATTGTTCGCGTTATTAGAGATAGGGAAACTATAACAAGGGGTTGTACCTTCAATTTGTCGCCAAGCCCGGCCATATAGTTTCAAAGCCTCAAGGAACTTGTGATGCTCTTCATCAGTCCATTTCTCTCTTTGCTTTGTTATGGTGTAGGGCTTCCTGACCTGTTGCAGAGAAACAGAGGAATATGTTAGTGAAAACAGAGTGAAGAAAAAGGAGTGGAGAAGCTGCTACCTTTGGTTTAACAACATCAT
This sequence comes from Umbilicus rupestris, assembly GCA_963678935.1. Lineage (NCBI taxonomy): Eukaryota > Viridiplantae > Streptophyta > Magnoliopsida > Saxifragales > Crassulaceae > Umbilicus > Umbilicus rupestris. Next base: position 3,244,844 of record OY787628.1, on the reverse strand, counting down.
CATTTGAAACAGGAGGTTGAGGTGATCCCTTGAATTGAGCGAGAAGAGTAGTGGTATCCCTTGGTAGCGGTGTGAGATTCTGGTTCTATAGGAAAAGAATGAATTGATAAATCTCTACTCCATATCCATATAGTGAAGGGACAATTTAATGCCTGGTTTGTTCCAGCAAGAAATCAATTAGTCTGAGATGATGAAGGGATATATTTATAATGATGCTGAGGTACTGCTGCAAATAAATGAAGTGCAATCCGTAACAGGAAAAAAGTACCTGAAGATCCATACCCAAATTGATTGATGGGGAACAGAAGTAAAATCTGCAACAAGAAAAGGAGAGAGATTGGTTCCCAAAATCCAAAAGTAACCTCTTCCTATTCATGATCAGAACCCTAATTACATGGCAGACTGAAAACAAAGCTATTATAGTAAGTTGAGATCCTCGAGCCTGTGTATATACCTGAAACTCCAAAATGGTGGGATGAAAGACTGGGGTGCGATCGGTCGTCGAAATTAGTAAAGCCAGAGAGAGAGAGTGATAATGCAATTGCGGTTGAAGATAAAAAGCGTCTCAAGGACGAAAAAGCGTCGGACACGTCAGATAATAATGATATTTTATTTTTCTCTTTCTATTCGAAGAAGACGATGACCATGAAAAAAAGATGTGGCTGAAATTTAAGGGACAGCTAAGCATGCTGTTTTCAGACATAACCACGCTGCCGCCCCTCATCCATATTATGCTTTTTACGCAAATCATTTCTTCTTTTCTTTATTATCTATTCTACAAAAACAAAACTGTCACATATAATTTATAACAAAATATTCCAAGATTAAAAACCGATGATATAACATTGCGGTATGGTCAAATCTATGTTAATCAACACCAAACCGTCGTGTTTTTTATAGTTGAACTTATCTCTTCAAGTATTTAATTTGACTAAAATGTTTAATTTCATATATACTGATGATCACTAATACTCACAATAACTAAAACTAATCCAATTTATATACTGATGATCACTAATACTCACAATAACTAAAACTAATCCAATTTATATACTGAAATTTCAAATGATAAAAAATAAGTTACATTCCTTTTTGTTGCATTTCTCACAAATAGGTGCCGAGATACAAGTGATGCTGGCTACCTTTTACGAATTAGTCACCTCAGAGCATCTCCAATTATAAAGCAAAGAGTCAAGAGTTAAATGCAAAAATAGGATTTTTACATAAAAATAGTGCAGCAAAGCGAGCAATGAGCGAAAATAGCTTTTGATCGATAATTTTGAAACGCATGTTTTATCTTAAATTCTTTTTAGTGTTAACATATGTCTTATCTTATCTTTCAAAATATCAACTTTTTGGCCAGTAAATATACACTTTGCAACTCCTTCACAATCATCGTTTTACAATTCGTCTTACCCTCAATTCGTCGTCCAAATTCTTAAATCTTTTTTATTTTCTGCTTATGGATCCATGGGATCAGTTCATGATAGAGCAGGAGCAACAAAGACTAACAAGGAACCGTCGAAGAAATCTAGTTGTCCAAGCAGCGATTGCACATGTTTTGGAGATATAAGAGGAAGAAGCTGAGAGCAGCATATCTAAGAGTGGAGACGTGTCATTGGAAGGGATCGCCAAGCCATGGACGAGAGACTGAAAGCTCTATATTTTACTTCTCCTTGTTGATTTCAAAGAGACATCTTTCGTAGGAGGTATCTAATGCGACCCGAATTATTTGATCGTAAAATGCATGATGTCACTAACCATGATCGCTACTTTGTCCAAGGAGTAAATGACAGAGAGGTTCTTGGCATCTCGACTGAGCAGAAGCTTACATGTGCCATGAGAATGCTTGCTTATGGTATTCCTGCTGATTTGTGAGGTGAGTTTCTAGATATTGGAGAAACAACATCTCTCGAGATTTTAAGACATTTTACTAGAGCAATTTGGACAGTGTATCACAGAATATCTACGTTGTCCATCTTCAGCTGATCTTCAACGTTTACTCAATGTTGTTGATAATTGAGATTTTCTTGGAATGGTTGGATCGCTTGATTGTAGGCATTGGCAGTGGAAGAACTGTCCCACCTCCTGGCAGTGATATTTCACTGGGCACAAAGGAAACCAACAATAGTCTTAGAGGCAGTTGCATCGTACCTGGATATGGCATGCCTTTTTTTGCACTAACCGGCTCTCTAAATGATATCAACGTGCTTGATCAATCCCCACTGTTGAAAGAGGTTTGTCAAGGTGAATCTCCCCGATGCATTTATTTTGTGAATGGGCATCAATATGGTCAAACACATTATCTTGTTGATGGGATATATCCGAAATATGCAAATTTCGTAAAAAATGTTAAAAATCCTATGACACCCCCTCAAGCGTATTTTTTTGCAAAGCAAGAGTCATACAAAAAGGATGTGGAACGAGCATTTGGCATACTTCAAGCTCGATTCGCAATTGTCAAAGGACCCGCTCGAGGATGGAATAGGGAAGATTTACAATATTTCATGATGACGTGTAAAACTTCACTACGCTGCTCTGATCTCGAGTTACAACTTCTACTGTAGAACTCTATGTATCTTTCTACGGAAAATATTCTACATACGAATAAGAAAGACACAAGAAGTTGTTCACCCAGTTCGACAACTTGCCTATGTCTTGGGAGGATCACTTCAGATCCTCAAGACTTTACTATTTGTGGTTCAAACTACAAAGAACGCACACGTCTACTTCTCCTCTAATCGAAATCTATCGCTTAGTCTAACTCCCTAGACTAGCTAGCAGTCTGATCACACAGACTCTCTTCATGCTACCTTCACACTGCTAGTAACAAATAGCTACGGACCTGACCCACAGATCTAGCCTATTCTGTTACAATGCTTGGTACAAGGATTGCTTCAACACACTCTATCTCAGAGTTATTGTATCTTCTGTCAACAACTATTCTAGCTCCTCTGCCAAATAATCGAACACTCTGAGTTCTGCAAACTCAGTCTCTGCTCCCCCTCAATCAATGACACACTGTCACTATTGGGTAGCGACGATTAGCTCTTTCTCAGCTTGTAACAATGACTATCCGCAGCTGTTCTCTGAGCTCTGATTGATCCTTCAACGAGCAACGCTACAGTTGAATTTCGAGGATCAATGCTGAATCAAACTCAACGAGTTCTGATTCCCTCTGCGCACAACAAAAGTCTTCAACTCAGTGTGTATACCCTACTACCGTAGGTTGATCTCTGTGTTTGCGTGTGTATATCTCTCTGTGTGTGTGATCGTTCTATCTCTGTTCTCTCTCTAAGGAGCTGCCTCAATCCTTCCTCTTGTAGCTTCTCAGATCACAAGTGATGGAAACCTCATTGCCATCATTATCAGAATCTTCTCTCCTAGATTATTACAAAGTTGCTGAAGATTTCGTTGCCTAAAATGAACTTTAAGATCCTTATCTTTTTTGTCCTTGTGCTATCATTTGCTTGACTTTTGATGACATTTGCACGACACCCTAAACTTCTGCAATGCATGCCGTGTTAGGATCGAAACAACAATATGGATAAGCACCCAAATCGAATAAGAGAAACGAAAGACAGCGACACAATGATTTGTTTACCCAGTTCGTCACAGAATATGATTACGTCTGGGGGCACTACCAAGCCAGGAGAGATTCACTATGATGAGTTTCGGGTTTCCTTCTGTGTTTTTTTTTTTTAGGTTACAAGCTATGTTTCTATTTATAAGAAAATATGAAAAACCCCAGCTAACCACTGGGCCTAGGCCTGGGCTTCTATTAGTCTTCATAGCCCAACAATTCTCCCACCTGAAGACTAATGCATACACTCCTCAGCTCATCCATCTTCTCCAATGCTAGTAGTGCCAATCCTCCTCTTCTATACAGAGAGGCTAGTTGAAGCCATGCACAGCTTCAACTTCACTAAGGTGATGACCTTAGTCAACATGTCAGTAGGATTCTTGTCTCCATCTATCTTCAAGAGACGCAAGACCTTCTTCTCCAAGAGATGTGGTATGTAAATATCCTCCTCCAAATCACCATGAAGGAACGCTATTTTCGCATCCAACTGCTCCAACTCAAGATTTTCAACTGCAACCATACTCAGCACAAGACGTATAGTAGTCATCTTGACAACAGGAGTGAAAACATCAGTATAATCAATACCATATTTCTGCTGAAAACCTTTCACCACCAGCCTAGCCTTGTAGCGTTTACTACCATCTGCTTCCTCTTTGATTCTGTAAACCCACTTGTTGTGCAGAGCTTTCTTTCCATCAAGAAGTTTAGCCAACTCCCAGGTTTCATTAGCCATAAGAGATTCCATCTCATCATCCATTGCAAGTTTTCACTTACTCGCCTGTTCTACTCGAGATGCCTCTTCATAACACTCTGGTTCACCACAGTCAGTCAACAACAAGTAATTATTGGATGGCGAATACCTGATAGGCGGACCACGGAGTCTACTGGATCTCCGCAACACTTGTTCCAGTGTTCTTGGTTGTTCCTCTTCTTCAGTTTCATCAGGAACTACCATGCTCCCACCCGAGTTAGAAATGTCTAACTCCACTACCTCAGCTTCTGAGCTTTCCGATTCTGACGCACTTGCAAAATCCTTGTGTAACACCTGTTCATTAAACACAACATCCCGGCTGCGAAACACCTTTCTATTCTTATCATTCCAAAAAAGAAAATTCAGATGAACAATTAGAAAGCCTGTCTGAAGATCTGAATAATGAGGCTCCTGATCCACCATCAAGGCAGCCTCCGAAGAAGATTCAGAAGAATCATCCCCTGACCAATGTGATTGGAGATCCGGCAGAAAGAAGAAGAACCAGAAGCCATGCTTATCTCAATACCTACTTTCTGTCCAGTATGGAACCTAAGAGCTTCGAGGAAGCCATGAGTGATGAATTCTGGATGATAGTGATGCAGGAAGAACTTGCAGAGTTCTAAAGACACGATGTTTGGGACCTAGTGGACAGACCCAATGGAGTGAATATTATAGGCACCAAGTGGATCTTCAAAAACAAAACTGATGAAAAGGGAAACATCACAAGAAATAAAGCCAGACTGGTTGCTCAAGGATACTCTCAGATTGAGGGCCTATATTTCGAAGAAACGTTTGCTCCAGTTGCTCGTCTGGAGGCCATCAGACTCCTTCTAGCTATGTCTTGTTTCCTAGGATTTAAACTGTATCAAATGGATGTCAAAAGTGCGTTCCTGAACGGAGACCTCTCTGAAGAAGTTTATGTTACTCAGCCAAAAGGCTTTGAAGATCCTCATCACCCAGAGCATGTATACAAGTTGAAGAAAGCCCTATACGGACTGAAACAGGCTCCTCGGGCATGGTATGAGAGGCTGACAGTGTTCTGGAAAAACATGGCTACAAACGAGGGGGAGCTGACAAAACTCTATTTGTAAAAAGAACCAAGTCAGATGTGATCATTGCACAAATTTATGTGGATGACATTGTCTTCGGATCGAAGTCTCAGCACCTGGTGAAGCAGTTTGTGGACCACATGCAGCAGGAATTCCAAATGAGCATGGTCGGAGAACTGTCCTATTTCCTTGGTATGGAGATTACCCAGAAAGAAGATGGCATCTTTATTGCACAAAGCAAATACAGCAAGAATCTTGTGCAGAAATTTTAGCTAGATAAGGCCAGTCACAAACGAACCCCTGCTGCCACTCATGTCAAAGCCATCAAAGATGAACATGGAGTGGAAGTGAGTCAGACTATCTACAGAAGCATGATTGGGAGCTTACTGTACCTGACTGCCAGCCGCCCCGACATTTCCTTTGCAGTAGGAGTCTGTGCCAGATTTCAAGCCTGTCCCAAAGATAGTCACTTGCAGTTGGTCAAGCGAATCGTTCGGTATGTTGGAGGAACTGTGAACTATGGCTTATGGTATACTAAGGACACAAATGCTAATCTGGTGGGATACAGTGATGCGCACTGAGCAGGATGCTCAGAGGACAGGAAGAGCACTTCTGGAGGATGCTTCTTCCTAGGAAATAACCTGGTGTCCTGGTTCAGCAGAAAGCAAAACAGCATTTCATTATCCACAGCCGAGGCTGAATACATAGCTACCGGGAGCTGCTGTGCTCAAATGTTGTGGATGAAGCAAATGCTGAGTGAGTATGGTCTTGATCAAGATGAAATGACTCTCTACTGTGACAACATGAGCGCCATCAGCATCTCTAAGAATCCGGTTCAGCACAGCAGAACCAAGCACATTGACATTCGTCATCACTTCATCCGTGATCTAGTGGAAAATAATATCATTGCGCTACAACATGTGGTGTCGGCCAAACAGCGTGCTGATATCTTCACAAAAGCTCTGGATGCAGTTCGGTTCGAAGACCTAAGAGCCTCTCTGGGGCTCTGTGTATCCCTAGGGCAGCCAGGAGCACCCCCTTGTCATTTATTCCAAAAAGGGGGAGGAGAAGAAGGAGAAGAAGGGGAGGTTACCGAAAAAAAAATCTGTATTGAAATCCGTCCTAGGGTTTTGTCAAAATCCCAATGGGGAGATTGATGATGCAGTATGACAGTGTTTGACAAAACCAACACAAGTGAACAAGGAGAAGCTACAGTAGGGGGGTGCTATAGCAGGAGCTTGTTCAAGTTGCTGCAGCATCTGTCCGAGTAGCAGCAGCAACCTGGGCTTGGCTAGAAGGCCTGGCAGCTATGCGGAGAGCTTCAGAAGAATCTTTTTAAGTGCTGCGGCGAATATTCCAGTGGGGAATTCCTAGCTAGAGAAGGAGATTTGTTTTGGGAATTAAAAACAAATCTAATCTCCTAAAAATTAGGAGATAATTGTTCTTTTTGGGACATTGCTAAATTTTGTTCTTGATTGAAGCTGGCGTAGCTATTTAAGAGAGAATAGGTCAGAGCAGATAGGTTGATCGAAGCTGAGGGATACACGAGTGCATACGCAGAATTCAGAGAGAGTAATTTTGGTGTGCGACGAGTTCTTCGATCATCATCCGAAAGCAGAGCGTGAGCGCAGAGCTGTGGTGACAGTGCAGAAGGAGATCAGGACTTGCGTAGTCTGATCCGAGCTTGATCTGGAAGCCAATTCAGAGCAGTGGTGCTTGTTGGTTGATCAAGGAAGGCGCGGAAGAACTGACGGGTGTGTGGCTCGGTCGAGTGTCTAGGCGGCATCTCTCGCTAGTGGCAGGAGGTCACTGAGCAAGGGGGAGTATTCCAGAGTGTGCAGCGCTCGTGGAATAGTTCGATCGGCTCGACAGAAGGCTTTGGAGCGACGCGGACAATTGTGCATCAGCTGTGTGCTACAGCAGATACTGCAGCAACCCTGCAGAGTTGAGTGTAGTTTAGAATAGGCTGAGTTTCCAGGAGACAGTAGCTATTCTAGATTAACATTTGTAGAGGGTGTGCAGACACAAGTCAGAGCCTGTTCTGATTGTGTCCAGTGATCCACACAAGGTTGAGTAGCATAGGTTGCGTGGAGTTGTAACCGAGTGTACTTGGAGACCTTTGTGATTAGTGGATTGAGGACTGGAGAATAGTCCTCCCCAGACGTAGGCAGTTGGCCGAACTGGGTGAACAAACTTCTGTCTTGTTCATTGTTTGCTGAGACAATTTCCGAGTGAACAAGAGCGTGCTGCAGCAACTGCTTGTTCACAAATCTGTCTGTCAAGAGACGCTGCGAATTTCAGTTTTTAATTCCCAAAACAAATCTCCTTCTCTAGCTAGGAATTCCCCACTGGAATATTCTTCGCAGCACTTAAAAAGATTCTTCTGAAGCTCTCCGCAGAGCTACCAGGCCTTCTAGCCAAGCCCAGGTTGCTGCTGCTACTCGGACAGATGCTGCAGCAACTTGAACAAGCTCCTGCTATAGCATCCCCTGCTGTGGCTTCTCTTTGTTCACTTGTGCTGGTTTTGTCAAACACTGCCATACTGCATCAACAGATTTCTCTTCAATCCTGGAATGTGTTTGGCTCTATGCAACTTCAGTAGCTAACCATTAGGTGCCTGTATCACAACATCACCCCTGCCCACTACATCCAACGGCTCATCATCTGCAAGGTAGACCTTCCCGAAATTTGCTGACTCATAATGCTGCATCAGTTCGGCACTATTGCATGAATGGAACGATGCTCCTGAATCCAAAACCCATGACTCCAATGGACTGCTCACACTCAAAATTAGTGCTTCCTTAGCACCTTCAGAAGCCATATTCGCGGTCGGCGCCTTGCACTCACTCTTAAAATGTCCGAACTCGTTGCACTGCCAACACTTAATCTTACTTTTATCCTTCTTATCCCTGTCTGATCCTCCTCTGGATTTTGACCTGCTACGCTGCCATTTGGACTTGGACTTTGATTCTGATATGCCTCTGCTTCCAGCATTCAAAGCACACCAGAACTAGAAGTTGGACTTGATTCCTTCCTGCGAATCTCTTCACTGACCATCAAATCCCTGACCTCATCTAGTCTCAGCTTTGTCTTCCCAGTCGAAGCACTCACTATAGTGACTATTCCATTCCAACTTTCGGGCAACGATGAAAAAAGAATCAATGCCTGTATCTCATCATCAAAGTCAATGTTAACAGAACTTAATTGAGCAATAATCATATGAACTCACCGAGATGCTTCGCCACCACTGTGCTCTCTGTCATCCTCAGATTGAACAATCGCCGAATCAGATGAACCTTATTTGCTGCAGACGGCTTCTCATACAGTCTAGATAGCATCTCAAGCAACTCTTTTGTTGATTTTGACTTTACTGTGTGGTGTGCTACCTCCCTTGATAACGACAGACGAATCGCACTCATCGCCTTCCTGTCCATCAAGGTCCACTCTTCATTCTTCATGTCTGTCGGCTTTTCTCCTATCGCTGGTAAGAACGGATCTTTACCGTACAAGTAATCTTCAATTTGCATCTTCCAAAATTCGAAATCCGATCCATCGAACTTCTCAACAAGATGCTTTCCGTCCATAATGAACCTCGCTCTGATACCAGTTGTTAGGATAGAAACAACAATATGGATAAGCACCCAAATCGAATAAGAGAAACGAAAGACAGCGACACAATGATTTGTGTACCCAGTTCGTCACAGAACGTTACTACGTCTGGGGGTACTACCAAGCCAGGAGAGATTCAGTATGATGAGTTTAGGGTTTTCTTATGTTTTTTGTTCTGGGTTCCAAGCTATGTTTCTATTTATAAGAAAATATGAGAAACCCTAGCTAACCACTGGGCCTGGGCCTGGGCTTCTCTTAGTCTTCATAGCCCAACATGCCGCACCTTTCCGAAGCCTCTTCGTGAATCATCAAGACAATCGGTTTTTTTACTTTTCTCTTGATCCTCACGGAGCGCTGAAGCAAAATCTGGTGCTTGATTGCTGTATCTCACCCATTCTTCAGATAGTGCGCCAGCTTCAAATCTTCAGGGATTGCTGAAGCAGAATCTTGTGCAGTTTTGTCAAGGCATGCCATACCTCAACAATCTCCCCCTTGGCATTTTGACAAAACTAACTACAATAACACAACTAAAACCTGGCATATCTATCTATAACACAACTATCTAACTATACTAGATAACTGCTTTAATTATTACATTTGAGTTTAGAATACCTCAAGTTTGCTAAACACCAAAAGTAAGATAGTTCTAGGAGAAGGATCAGAGTTAATGTCAGGTCAGAGTAAATGTCTGGGTTTTTACAATCTTCTACCCCTTTTTGGCACAAATGCCGGGGCTTCAATCCGTCTTATGGCTGAGTAGGGGTAGAGCTGGAAGCATCTGGAAATTCAAGGTCTCAGAGGAGGGCGTCGATCTACACTCGCCATGTGCAAATCTTTTTGGCCACTTCTATCATGAATGCTCGCTCCGACAAGATTGAAGCATCTACGATAGGAGCATGAGACCCAAGAAGTGCTTCAGCATTCTCTGAATCTTCTGGAGCAAATACTTGACCTGGCTCTCCCTCAGATACATCCATCACATGTCAGCCTTTGAAGTCTTTGAGGCCAAGCAAAATACTTGTGGAGCTCCAGATAGACCTTCAGGGGCAGCTGACAGTTCCTTATGCTGTCTGATCATGATTTCATATATCAGAGAGGGAAATCCAATGCACAAGTTGGACATCAGTTTGTTGGCATGAACAACAATCTGATCGAAGACAATCTGTCCCAGATTGACTTCCTTTCTCTACCTAATGCCGAACAACAGCAATGCCATGGCCCTGCTTACCTTGCCTTTGTGAGAGCTGGGCATCCAATTTCTTATCGCAAAAGAGTACAAAATAACATATTTTGTTGTCAGGTCAGCTGCACTTAAATTGTGCGAAACCCAGCCCTTGCACAAACCACTTGTGAGCACAACAGCCAGCCGATCTGAGCTCACTTTAGCTGGTAGGCTGGCTGAACGTTGTCGAAATTGTGGTAGTAAAAATACTAGTCCAATCACGGTGTTCAAACAATATTTATAAACCGAGTGACCTCGAATCGATCCCAAAAGAAAAGCCTACATTAGTCTAAAGCTAGCTAGTAATGCCTAATGTAAGTCTACTAAATAAACGGGATTTTTTTCCCTCTAAAGGAGGTATCTCTAGTGAATACTAAAGACAAGATGAAATATGGTCTAAGAGAAAATAATAGAGAAAGCGTTGTCGGAGTCCTACTTCATCCCTAGATCATGCGATTAGCAACACAAAACTTGTCTAAATCATGAATAAATTCGAGTGATGGTTCTAGGCTAAGGTATCACACATTCTAAATTCAACTCTCGCTCCTTCTCTAGAATGGGAATAATACCTAAATAGTACGGTTCTCAAACTCTCGCTCTATTGAACCGCGTAGAACAAAAGTCTTCAAATCTCAACCTCTCGGTTTATTGATAGTTAACTAAAGTTGCTCAATACTTAGCCTAATGGAATGCGTATGTCACTCTCGCACACAAACGCAACCTAAAATTAACATGCTCAATCTTTTAAATCACCTAGGTTCAACTCTCATTCCATCCCTAGGTGTTCTACCAATTCGTACTCATTCATGCGTTTCGTCAAACACATGGTGTGCACAAAATTGATATTAAGAGAAAGCATGAGAATTTTCAACCAAACTTCATTCATATAGATAAAAGGACAAGTCTTGCATTACAATCAAACCTAAGGGATCCATGAGGATCCCAACTACAATGGGATTACTCACTCATGGTGAGTTTGAAACAAAACATGATATTTAATTGAAATTGTTCACCAATTGGATGCAAAGAAATAGTGGTTGAGTAGAGGGTTGATGTAGATTCTTCATTGTGTTAGTCTTCCTCTAATCCTTGACAATTCTTCAAGTTCTCCCGGAGAATTCGTCAAGGTTTTTCGTTCTGGAAGAAGCCCTTTCTAATTTTGCATCTCATTCTATTTATACCCTTTGAAGATTTCCAAAATTTACCCGTAGTGCCCGAATCACTTGATTCGAACAAGCCTTAATGAATTGATTCGGACAGAGTGTCTGAATCAAATACTCAGAGCTGTTTCGGGCTGGCCGTATCACTTTTCCATGTCCGAATCACTTTCTGATTCGGTCAACCCTTATTTGATTCGGTCAAACATCCTTATGGGGATGATTCGGGCACCCTGGGCGAATCACTTTCTGATTCAGCTAAATCATATACTTAGTGGGGTTTCTGATTGGGCGAATCGATTTCTTCTGGCCGAATTACTTTCTATTCGATCAAAGTCCATTTGATTCGGTCAAGATCTTTGTAGAGCTAAACTAATTCAGGCAGCTCGCTTCTTCCGTGGCAGAATCACTTTTTGATTCGGTCAACCTCATATGTGATTCGGTCAAACCAGTCAAGTTCTCTCCGAGTCAAATTGATTCGTGTAGCTGAGGGTGATTCCAATCACTTTTGCAGCTTCCCCAATCTTACTGTTTTTGATCTCGATTGACCGGAAATCATGCATATTTTCTTCGGCCCACTTCATATCGTGCAATACATATTTTAAACCTTAAATGGACAAAGAAAGCATCAAATGACTTTATAAAAGAGCAGAACAAACAAGAAGTAAGGGAAAAAATATGGACAAATATAAGGTTATTTGTTCGCTTATCAAAACACCCCACACTTAAGTCTTGTTCGTCCCGAACAAGTATATGCATAAGTCAAGAGAAGAGCAAGATGCTAGATCATATATGACAGTATCAAAGCACGTAGCAAATCTTACGCACATAAAACACATCCAACCCTTACTCACGTAACATAACATAAAAATAACTAAACAAAGAAAAGTAATCTACTCCTAACTCACTATCATAGGAATCACGGATGCATTTAGCGTATGCATCAAGCCTTTACACCCTTAGGCTACCCTAGTGGATGAATTATAGTCTCGTGAGAGTTTTCAGAATAGGAATACTCACAAATTCCACTTGCAATCATCCATAAGAGTTCAAAATCCAAATATAGTTTGCAAAGTAAGTAGTTCTTTATCAGTCCACATAATAATAGAGTTGTGCAAATCATCCACTTCACGCAAACTCTAAGGATCATTCACTTCATTGTGACAACAAATATTCATCGAAATTGATATCAAGATTAGCATTCGTCAAATTCAAATTACCGCTCAATTTTCTATTCAAGTAGTATGAAGAAAAGCGTCGCTTACACAAAAATTTTGTCGAGTCAATCACATATGCTTGCTAAGGGCAAGTCCATAAGCTCATGACAGCAAACTCATTCCCAAGTTTTAGACATATGTCATAATCCGTAAGAGAAGAGGAGTTTTGACATTGAAAGTTTGGAAAAATTCACTCGTATAAATCTTGATGCTTAAGTACTAAATTACGAGGGTCATACCTTAGACGTTTCCTAAAAACCAAATGCAAATGCTCTACTAACATACATGCGAAAGAATTGCGGAATAGGCACAAAGTCAAGAATTAAGTGTGTTTATTATCTTTCTTGCGTTTATACAAATGCTTTCAAGGGGGAACTTACCTTTCTAACCCTCGGCATTTGTAAAACTTTTCCTTGACGCAAAAAATAAACAAATAATATTTTTGTATTTATACAAATGCTTTCAAGGGGGAACTTGCCTTCCTAACCCTCGGCATTTGTAAAATCTTAAAAATATAATTTTTCTTTCTTGCACCTTTTTTGTAAACACTTTATTTGACCCCACACTTAATACTTGACAATGTGCCTAAGTGATATATGATGGAGCATGAAGTGTGAGCTAAACAAATGCAAAGGCTAAATAGGAACGCTAAAGTCACCTAAAAGCAAACAAGAGCAAGTACAAGGTTTTTGTATGAAAACTGTTTTTATTTTATTTTTGTGCTCGCTAAACTTAACTTCATTTTTCATGCACGGAAAGAGCTTAAAAATAAATCAATCTAAGCTAGTCAAACACCGAATCATGTGAATAAAATCATCACAAAGAACGTCAAGCGACTTAAAGATACGATTCATGAATTTCAAAGCACAACTCATGTAAGCCCAACATGATTTTATGGTACTACTTAATTGCTTAGCAAACATTACTTCGTGTGATTAATACTTAAGCTAGGATGATAGCAGTCATGCGAGTATAATGTGCTCAAAGTAAATGCGTAGCATATAATCATGTCGTTAAGAAAATAAAAGCGAAAGCGCAAAACACCCCACACTTAAAAATTTGCTTAGTCCCTAAGCAATATAAAGAATAAAGAAAAGTAAAGAGAAAGTTGCGAATGAACTTCTCTCGTGTGGAGGTAGCCAAATGCACATCCGCCCGTGTCCGTGAATGATGCTCTAGGTAGTGACAATAAATCTGAAACTCAAGGAAAAGGTTAGCGCAACACCTGAATTCCCGGGTTTAAACAGCTAGCTATGAAAGATATATATCAATGTGAAACATATAGGTAGGCATGAGGTTGGAAAACAAATGCGTGACAATGCATACAATGAGTTCACTTAGATATGCCCGCGTACAGCAATAGTCATGAACTAGTGTATTATAGTGCTTGAAAAAGATTTCGCACAAATGCAAATAAGAGGCAGAAATTTCCAAAGTGAACTGAGAACTATGCGGCTCAAGACTGACCGAATCACTTTCTCATTCGGGGAAGGCAAAATATGAGATTCGGCCACACCTTGGTCGAATCAGTTCAGTTCGGATAATATGTGCTTGCCCGAATAAAAAATTGATTCGGACAAGGCAAAACAATGTGATTCGGCCAGGGTGTCCGAATCAAATGAGCTTGGATAGCATAGTTCCCCGAATCACAGGTGATTCGGGCAAGGCAAATAAAGTGATTGGCCCGAATCAAACTGGTAGTGCACCCTCAAAAATTTGCTAAGGAAAAACCTGCCGAATAAAAGAAACATACAAGTACGAAAACAATCTGTGATGCAAAAAATATCGGCGAAGCGCGTCAAAGTACAAATGTATTAGTAAAGCAAAGTACATAGAAATAAAAGCACCACAAGCCATGACAAACATAAAAGTAACCTAAGCATCATTCCTATGCTTCGTGCGCCTCTCGGGGTCTAAGTCGTCACTTTCTTCAGTGGCTATCCCCTCCTCGTCTACATGCTACTCTCCACTGCCTACCCTGGTAGCTCCCTCACCATTGCCTCCATCAACTCTACCTTCAACCATGGCTGAAATGGAGTCATCGCTCGCAGCAGCAGGCGGTATAATCGACTGAGGAGGTGGCTGGGAAAATGGTGCTGGCGGTGGTGGAATGTCTACGATGCCCAAATGTGCTGCCATACACACCATGACGCCTCCTTGCCATGCGACAAAATCATGGATAATGGTGGATATACCTCGTGGGAGCAGATGAGCATCGTGTGAGAATCTGAAAGTGAGTCCAAACGTGGGCTCATCAATCTCAGGTCCTCATGTGCAAATGGTTCGGCCTCAGCGAGAGGAGAGGCAGTGGGGGATGGCCTGATATCTGGAGTATGTGCTGAGGCGGGGGCAGGGGTAGGTTCTTGTGCTGGAGGCTGCTCGCAGGCTGATCAAGGCGGGCTAGGAAGTCGAGGAGCCCCATTTT
Source organism: Umbilicus rupestris (assembly GCA_963678935.1). Taxonomy (NCBI): domain Eukaryota; kingdom Viridiplantae; phylum Streptophyta; class Magnoliopsida; order Saxifragales; family Crassulaceae; genus Umbilicus; species Umbilicus rupestris. The sequence goes on along the minus strand of OY787628.1, from coordinate 3,229,831 downwards.
CTTTTCTCTTCTTCGCTATCCGCTGCTCTAGCTGCTTCGGCACTTCCTTACGAACAATCCACTCATGCGTCTTCAGTTCTATCATGTGCATCTTTCGAAGACCTTCCATGTCGAGTACCTTCTTGAGCAGAGGCGTGCCTTGGTCTAAATTGAAGCCCAAGTGCTTTGTGAGAAGTGTAATAAATGGTCCTCCACCTAAGGCACGCCCCTTGTATTGTGCATTCTGATAGTGATGATGCAAGTATGGCAGTGTTTGACAAAACCAGCATAAGTGAACAAGGAGCTGCTACAGCTCAAACGAACAAGCAAGCCAAGCAGAAGTGAACTAGCAGCAGCTGCAGCAGGAGCTTGTTCAACAGGCTGTTTCAACTGTCTAAGAAGTAGCAGCTGTCTGGGCTTGATCGGAAGGGCTGGAAACCTTAAGCAGAGCATCTGGAGAATTTCTAAAATGCTATGGAGTATTTTCCAGCTAGGTTTACTAGTCAGAGAAGGAGATTTGCATTGGAGAGAATAATCAAATCTAATCTCCTAGATTTTAGGAGATAATTGATCTTGTGGGTCAATTGTCTAAACCTGGAAATTGCTTAAAGTGGTGCGGCTATTTAAGCAGAAGGTGTTCAGGGCTGAAGAGGTTGATCGAAGCTGAGGGATACATGAGAGCACACACAGATTTCAGAGTGAGGATCCTTGGTGTGTGACGGGAGTTTTCTTCGATCATCACCCGTGAGCAGAGCGTTGAGCGCAGAGCTGTGGTGAGTATTGCAGAAGAGAATCAGGACTTGCAGAGTCTGATTTGTGCTTGATCTGGAAGCCAATTCAGAGCTGGGGAGCTTGTTGGTTGATCAAGGGCAGCCGCGGAAGAACTGACGGGTGGAAGGCTCGGTCGAGTGTCGTGCGGGAGTACTCACTAGTGGCAGGTGGTCACTGAGTGAGGGGGAGTTGTCCAGAGTGTGCAGCGCTCTTGGAGAGGTTCGATCGGCTCGGCAGAAGGCCTTGGAGCGACGCGGACATTGTGCTTCAGCTGTCTGTTACAGCTGTTGCTGCAGCAACCCTGCTGAGTAGTGTAATTTAGAATAGGCTGAGTTCTTTGAGAGGATTGTAGCTATTCTAGATTGACATATTGTAGAGGGTGTGCAGACACAAATCAGAGCTTGTTCTGATTGTGTTGAGTGGTCCACACAAGGTTGAGTAGCATAGGTTGCGTGAGTTGTAACCGAGTGTACTTGGAACCTTTGGTTGAGTGGATTGAGGACTGGAGAATAGTCCTCCCCAGACGTAGGCAGATTGGCCGAACTGGGTGAACAAACCTGTGCCTTGTTCATTGCTTGCTGTGACAATATCTAAGTGAACAAGAGTGTGCTGCAGCAACTGCTTGTTCACAGAATCTGTCGAATTAAGACACTACGAATTTCAGATAGAACTCAAACTGGAGGCTCAAGGCATGGACAATGCAAACCTGCCGGCCAGAACGAATATGAAGCAGGAGGTCTATACCGGCTACCATCCTTGCGAATGTGACCGAAAGTCGCAATAAAACGGTGAATCAGCCGCCAAACCGGAGACTGAATCATTTACGCTGGCTGAGGAGGTTTGAAGAAAATGTCCTGCCCAGTAATTTCCTTCCAGAACTTGTAACGTTCGCTTTCCCTGAATGTGGTGTATTCTCCATACGTAGTGCACCCAAATGCAGTAGCGACATCATCGGTTTCTAATCTAAAAGCCTGGCCGCCGAAGCGGAAATTCCAAAAGTGAGCTTCGCGTTTCCTCTTACCCTTACAGAACGAATCAGCTCCTCCATCCTCCCAGGTCGCAGAAAATGAGGCCATAAATTCTTTAACCAGCCGTGGGTAAGTACCCGGATCATCAATCAAAAGATAGTGAAGTTGACTACCACATAGATAATGACAGATTTCATGAAAGATTTTGAGCTCATGTGGTGTGGGACGATCCGGGGTAAGTGAGAGCTAGTACCTCATAGCTATCGGAAGACAATGCTGCCAGCAGCTCTCCTCGGCTTTGGCTGGGGCTTTACGTTTAGCAAGTCCCTTCCCTTTCTGAGCCACGGACAATTTCTTGGTAGGCGGCTGTTTTGGTTTCCCAGTCGTGTTTGAATTGGTGTGAGCCATGGGAGAAGGGCAGGTAGAGAGTGATTCGGCCGAATTAGAGCTGAGTCGTGCACGGGGGAAGCGGCTGGAGCGAATGATGTGGGACGCGTGGAGCTAGGTCGGACAGAGGCTGCATTTTAGGGTTCGGGAGGGAGGGTAGTGCTGGCGACGGAAGGTTAGGTCGGAGGGACGGATGCTGTCGAAGGACGGGGTCGGACAGAGTGGGAGAGGATTTAGGGTTCGTGGTCGGGAGAAGAGTAAGGGAAAAACAAGATGATTCGGTGTATAGGCCCGAATAAAATTTGATTCGGGGTGGGGTGAGTGAAGGGTTGTTGCCCGAATCAAAGTGATTCGGCCGAATCATTTACTCAGTGCTGGTATGGACAGTATCAAACTATTCGATTTAAAAATGATTCGGGAACTCTTGTCCGAATCGATTCTGGTTAGCTACTTTGTTCGAATGAAAAGTGATTCGGGGAGGCCAGAATGTGATTTGCCCGAATCAAATACTCAGTGTAGGACAGAATGCTTTCGACTCACCGAATCAAATGTGACTGGCGGACCTCTTGTCCGAATCGAAACTGGTTGGCAGACTTTGCCGGAATCAAAATTGGTTCGGGGTGGCTAAAGGTGATTCGCCCGAATCATTTATTCAGTGCTGTCTTGAAAAGTTTTAGGCTGCATGAATCAACTGATTCGGGCAAGCCAGAAAACTGATTCGGGCGAATCAACTGTTGTGTGTTAACAGCCATTCTGCATAAATTTTTTCACATAAATGCACCAGATTCCGCAATCACTTAAATATCCCTAATACTCACTCAAAATACCCCACACTTAAATATTTCTACAGATAGATAATTAAACCAAAAGGGGTAATTCGAGTGCACTCAAACACAAAATCCCTAAAACCTCTAACTTAGGCCCTGTTCTTTGGACCTTAAATTTTTAGCACTTAAGTTAAGTTTAAATAAGTTAAATTCAATTCAGTTAAGTTAAGTTAAGTTAAGTACATTAAATTATTATTTTTATTAGTGGTGGGTTGTTTTTTTTAGTAGTGGATTGCTGTGCTTTTGGAAGTGGGGAAGTAATGTAGTGGTGTGGTGGTAATAGTATTGTGGTGGTGGTGGGTTGTTGTATTGGTTGTCGTAGTGGATTTTTTTGGTGGTGGTGGTGGTGGATTGTGGTGGTGGTTGTGTAGTAGTGGTGTGGTGGTGTGGGGTGGTGGTATGGTGAGTGGTGGTAGTGGGTTGTTGTGGTGGTGGTGGATTGTTGTGGTGGCTGTGGATTGTTGTGGTGGTGGGATTGTTGTGGTAGTGGAGTGGTGTAGTAGTGGTGTGGGGTGGTGGTATGGTGAGTGGTGGTAGTGGGTTTTTGTGGTGGTGGTGGTGGTGGTTGTGTGGTGGTGGTGGATTGGTGTTGTGGTAGTGGATTGTTGTGGTGGTGGTGGTGGATTGTTGTGGTGGTGGGGTGGTGGATTATTGTGGTGATGGTGGTGGGGTGGTGGATTATTGTGGTGATGGTGGTGGGGTGGTTGTGGTGGTGGTGGTGGTAGTGTTGTGGTGGTGTGGTAATGGGGTGGTAGTGGTGTGGTGGTGTGGATGTGTTGTTGTGGGGTGGTGGTATGGTGTTGTGGGTGGTGGTGGTTGTGTGGTGGTGGGCTGTTATGGTGGTGGGTTGTGGTGGTGGTGGTGGATTGTTGTGGTGATGGTGGTGGATTGTTGTGGTGGGGTGGTTGTGGTTGTATTGTTGTGGTCGTGGTAGATTGTTGTTTTGGTGGTGGTGTGGTGGTGGTGTGGTGGTGGTGTGGAGTGGTGTGGATGTATTATTATGGGGTGGTGGTATGGTGTTGTGGTGGTGGTTGTGTGGTGGTGGTAATTTAAGTACTTAAGTTAAGTTAAGTTAAATTCAGCTAAGTTAAGTATAAGTTCAGCCCTAAAGAACAAACCCTTAATATTGGCACGACGCAACATAAAGTCAAAAATAATTCTACACTACCGACAAGTAGAAGCAAAAGCTCAAATACTCACCAGCCTAGTTTAACGTCTTGGCTAAGACGTAGCCGATTCCCTTCTTAATAAGAAACACACTTGAGAAGTCCTTTGCGAGGATCCCTTCTCAAGGGGCATGCAAAAATGTGGGAATTAGGTAGAATCATCAAGCTTGAAGCCAAGCTCCAAGCTTTGCTCGTCTCCATGGTACGCTTTAATTCGATGGCCATTCACTATGAAAGTTTCGCCTTCTTTGTTCATCAATTCGAAGTGGCCATCTTCATACACTTTTTCGACTTTGAAAGTCCCCGACCACCTTGATTTCAGCTTTTTCCGGGAGTAGTCTAAGTCTAGAGTTGAAAAGTAATAAGCTATCTCCTTTCGAGAAAGTCCTCCTCTGAATTTTTGTCATGCCACAGTTTGGTTTTCATCTTATAAATTCTGGCATTTTCATACGAGTCAAGTTTGATTTCATCTAGCTCATGAAGCTGGAGTAGTCTCTTCTCCCCTGCTGATTTCAAGTTGAAATTCAGCTTCTTTACGGCCCACATGGCTATATACGAGTCAAGTCTGATTTCATCTAGCTCATGAAGCTAGAGTAGTCTCTTCTCCCATGCTGATTTCAAGTCGAAATTCAGATTCTTTACGGCCCACATGGCTTTATATTCAAGTTCCAGGCGGAGATGGCAACGGTTTCCCGTACACGAGTCTATAAGGGGACATACCGATTGGTGTCATAAACGCCGTTCGGTAAGCGCATAATGCTTCATCAAGATTTGATGGCCAATCCTTGCGAGAACTACTAACCGTTTTTTCCAATAACGCCTTGATCTCGCGATTAGAGACCTCAACCTGCCCGCTGGTCTGAGGGTAATACGGCGTTGCTATCTTGTTGCAGACACCATATTTCGGAGCAATGCTTCAAACTGTTTTTCTTTAAAGTGCAATCCATTATCACTGATCAGTGTTCTTGGTGCACCGAACCTTGGAAATATTATTTTGGTAAAAAGTCTCTTTACCACATTAGCATCACAAGAAGAAGCAGCGACGGCTTCCATCAATTTAGAAACAAAATCGACGGCAACCCGAATATATTTGTTCCCATTCGACGGTGGGAACAACCCCATGAAGTCTATACCCCAAACATCAAGTATTTAACCCTCAAGGATTCCCTTCTATGGCATCTCGTCACGCTTAGAAATATTTCCCGTACGTTGGCATGCGTCACAAAACTTCACAAATTCATATGCGTCCTTAGACAACGTAGGCGAATAAAAACCGCATTGTAGGACCTTCGCGGCTGTTTTGGAGCTAGAACCATGTCCACCATATGGGGAAGAGTGGCAGCTTTTTAAAATGCCCTTCTGATCATCCTCCGCGATGCATGACCGATATAATCCATCAGCGCATAGCCTATAGAGAAACGCTCGTCCCAATAATAGCGGTTCACGTCATGGAGGAATTTCTTCCTTTGATTGTGATTTGCCCCTTCCGGTAAAATTTCACAAGCAAGAAAATTCACAAAATCAGCATAGCAAGGAGCTTGCGTCGTCTCAATGCTCAGTAAATATTCACCAATAAAAGAGTCTTCAGTAGGTACACTCCTCTCACAACATCCACCGATTTGTTCAAGCCTTGACAAGTGATCCGCGACCACATTTTCAACTCCTTACTTATTTTTGATTTCCACGTTGAACTCTTGTAAGAGGAGAATTCTACGGATGAGTCTAGGCTTCGCCTCCTTCTTTGCCATAAAATATTTGATAGCTGCATCGTCTGTGTAGACAATTGTTTTGGACCCTATCAAGTATTGTCTGAATTTTTTGAAGGCATAAACAATAGCAAGCATCTATTTTTCTGTGGTCGAATAATTTTCTGGTGTAGAGTTAAGGGCTTTACTCACATAATAAATCACGTGCAAACGCTTGTCGACCCTTTGACCCAATACCGCTCCAATAGCGCGATCGCTAGGTCGCACATTAGCTCAAATGGAATCTCCCAATTTGGTGGTTGAATTATCGGGGCGGACACCAAAGCTATCTTTAGCGTTTGAAACGCTTGATGGCACGGTTCATCGAAATTGAATTCTACCTCATTACATAGCAGATTTGTAAGAGGTTTAGCAATTTTCGAGAAGTCCTTGATGAACCTCCTATAAAATCCAGCGTGCCCGAGGAAACTCCTTATTCTTTTCGCATCTCTCGGCGGTGGCAGCTTCTTAATAACATCAAATTTGGCTCTATCGACCTCAATTTCTCTTTTTGACACAAGGTGTCCCAACACAATGCCTTCTTTGACCATAAAATGGCATTTCTCCCAATTTAGTACTAGGTTCATCTCAATACACCTAGCCAATACACGAGACAAGTTTGTGAAACAATCATCAAATGAGTAACCATGCACAGAAAAATCGTCCATAAATACTTCCATAGAGTTCTCTAAAAATTCAGCAAAACTGGACATCATACAACGTTGAAAAGTTCCCGGCATTACAAAGACTAAAAGGCATTTTCCTATAAGCAAATGTGTTATAGGGGCAAGTAAAAGTGGTATTTTCTTGGTTATCGGGATGGATAGGAATTTGAAAGAAGCCACTATACCCATCAAGAAAATAGAAATATTTATGCCCCGCTAGACGTTCTAACATTTGATCTATAAAGGGGATGGGAAAGTGATCCTTCTTAGTGGCTGAATTTAACTTCCTATAATCTACGCACATCCTCTACCCCGTGACTGTACGCGTAGGTATCAACTCATTTTTCTCATTCCTAACCACGTTGAGCCCGCCCTTTTTAGGTATACCACATGAATTGGGCTCACCCACTCGAAATCTAGGACAACATAAAAATACCTGCATTGCGCAATTTTGTGACTTCCTTCAATACAACTTCTCCTAGCTTAAGATTTAAACGCCTAAGGAACTCACGAGTTGGCTTCGTATTATCTTCTAAATGAATTCTATGCATGCACACATCGGGGTTAATCCCCTTCAAATCATCAATGGAGTGCCCAATGGCACCTTTATATTCATGCAACACATTCATCAATTTAGAAGCTTCAATATTATTCAAAGAAGCTTTTACGATAACGGGTAAAGATTCGTTTGGTCCCAAGAATTCATACCTTAGATTCGGTGGAAGAAGTTTCAACCCCTCACCGAATTCCTTACCTTTTGGCGCCTCATTTATTCCTTTCGCACCATCATTAAATCAGCGGGATCCTCATCAATTTCCATTATAGAGGTGAACGACGAGCAATTTTCCTCTTGTGCAAGCAACTCATACTCAAAGCTCGTTAGTTCACCAAGAGAGTCAAAAACATTATACGCATCATATGATTCAATCAAGTGACAATCCATAGAATTGCTAGGTGTCCTAAGCATGCTTTTCAACTTGAATTTGATCTTTTCACTACCAAAATTTAATTTGATTGTACCTTTCCAACAATCTATAATAGCCTTAACCGTGTTCAAAAATGGTCTACCAAGAATTATGGGGATTTCCTTATCTTCATCCATGTCTGACACGTAAAAATCAACCGGAACATAAAATTGTCCAACCTTAATGGGAACATCTTCTAGGATACCCTTAGATGCCCGAGAAGAACAATCCGTTAATCCCAAATTAACCGTGATTGGAGTCAATTCCCCCATATCTAGCTTACTGAAAAGCAAATAAGGCATTAAAGAAATGCTAGCACCTAAATCACACAATGCACTAGTTATGCTAATTTCTACAATAGAAATAGAAATAGAAAATGACCCATGATCGCTAAGCTTCCTAGGCATGGCATGGTGAATTATCACACTACAATTTGCGTCTAAAGCCACACGGTCTAAATCATGCATTTCCCTTCAATGAGACATAATATCTTTCAAAAATTTAGCATAGGTAGGCATTTGAGTGAGTACCTCCGTAAATGGCAAAGTCACTTGTAACTTTTTCAGCATCTTCGCGAAGCGCTTGAAATGCGCATCTTCCTTCTTCTTTTTCAGCCTTTGAGGGAAGGGAATCGGAGGCACATAAGGTGCTCTCCGGCTTTTCCTTCTCCCGTACATCACTTGAATTCTGCGGCAAAGATCCTTCTTCTACAACACCATCTACTGCCTTCCCTACCTTGGCCTTTGGCTGCGGCTCCTCTAGAACCCTCCCACTTTTGAGTGTAATTGCGTTAATCGTCTCGGAAGCGTTCACATCAGGTTGCGAGGGCAGCTTTCCTTGATATTTCGAAGACGAACCAGCTAGCTGCGCAATTTGCATTTCGAGCATTTTGTTGTGCGCTTGTAATTGATCCAACCTTTGAAGAATAAGCTGGTTAGTCTTTTTGCTGCTGTGCTTTAGTCGCGGCCAACTGGGCAACAATGGAAATCAGGGACGGCTCCTCGTTGGTTTGTTTATCTTCGTGCCTTTGGTGCGTTCCCTGATTTTGATGGCTGAAATTGTTTGGTCTTTAATAATTCCCGCTTTGATAATTACTCCTCTGCTGATATGTGTTGGAGGGGGCTCCTTGATTCTGACTTCTCGGCACAAACCCAGGCGGTGCTGGTTTGGTTTCTATATTTAGCGACGGTCTTCTTGGGAAATTTGGATCTTCATGGAATCTCCATGGGCTGGAGGGTTCCTTGGCTGATAACCGCTAGCTTGCGGTGGCGCATATTCTCTCTCCTTATTTCTTACCAGGTAATTAATATCCTCATACTCGTCCGCGTGCTTTGCGGTGCACGAGTAATCATTATGCGCAGGGCTAGAGCAAATACCAAAAACTTGCTGATTTTCTCTCTTTTTGTTGAGGTTTAAATTTCCAATTGAAGCTGCCAAGGAATTCACCGTCTTTGCTAGGGAATTGAGATCTTCTTTTGTCACGGCTTTGGATGCATGTTCCTTCCCTATCTGCTTTAGGTGGTTCCTTTCTCCACCCCATTGATGTGAGTTCCGCGCGATTTTGTCAATAATCTTGAATCCATTGGAGGCTCTCAAATCCATCATTGCTCCTCCGCTAGCTTGGTCCATATGGTTTCTCGCGTCTTGATCCATTCCATCATAGAAGCTTTGCAATAGCTGCCATTTGCTGAACCCGTGATGCGGATTATCTCTTTGTAACTCTTTGAATCGCTCATATGCCTCGTGAAAGCTCTCATCATCTTGTTGTGTGAATTGGCAAATTCTGTCCCAGATTTTCTTAGTCTTTGCCGGCAGGAAGAATTGAACAAGGAAAGCTTGGGCGAATGATTCCCAAGTGCGGAAAGTATTCGGCTCGTGACTCATTAACCAGTCCTTGTCTTTTCCGCTTAACGAGAATGGAAATACTTTCATGTATATGGCCTCCGGTCTGATCCCCTGCACTTTGTAAGTGCGACATAATTCTGTAAATTGTGCTAAATGCGCATTAGGGTTACCATACCCTTCAAATTGATTCGCGGCTACCGTGTGGAGAAGCGCTGATAGAGCCTATTTAGACGCATTATTTAGATCATAACCCTATGCTTGTTTGCATTATTTTATGTACAAGATTACTGGTTTCCAGTGTTTTTGTATTTCAGGGCAAAACAAGGGCCTAAGTCGGATACGCGCTAACAGGCAGCATTTAGGACGCGCATCACACAGCCTGCGGAGCTAGCGGCGCAAACAGAAGAATTTGGCAGAGTCGACCACGGTGCGCTAACCATTTGCGCTACGCACATGCCGTGCGCCAGGCGCAGACGATGGTGTTTCCAAATCCTGACACGACCAGATTTGGAAGTTGCCAAGGATGAGCCTCTGAGCAGTATATAAAGAAGAGAAGGAGGCTAGGGTTTGAGCATCAGCCTTCAGAAATCGTCAGAGACACACCAAGGAGGCGCTGCGCACCAGGACTGGAAAACACACGAGCTTGCTGAGAGGATTGCGCTAGCCGACTGCGCCCGCCAAGACTACAACCTGCACGCACTGTTTGCTATTGTTCTCTTGGATACTTTCGTTATTATTTACTGTTTCTATGATGTTTATCACTAGCATGTCTAGCTAAACGCTTAGTATCCGTTGGACATGAATCTATGAGTATTTCCTTTGAGACTTGCGCTTAATGCATAGCTTGCTTGCTTATATTAATTCTGCGCATATTACTGGCAGCTTGTTGCATGAGTAGGGGAAGCCTTGAACCGCAATCTTACTCTTGTGGCTTGTTGTTGTTTGTTAAACTAGTTGAATAGCCTGACGGTGCCAACTAGGAGTAACGCGCTAGGATAGGCAATTACTACCTTGATCGGATTCGTAGTTGTTTAGGTCTAGTGCAAGAATTAATAGCACATGAACTTTGATCGGAACATGCGCACATGTTAGGAAGCCTTGATCGGACACTAACTTAGGCAAAATCAAGCTATAGACATTTAGAGTCAATGATAAGGAATGCACTAATAGAGGATTGTCTGCACCGATACTTCTCATAGTCATAGTACCTAATCTCTACTGCCTGCGCACGTCTAGTGCATTTCCCTGCGTTTTACAACTGTTTACTTGCGCACTGCGCAACCCAATCACTCACCCCCCAATCTTCGTAAGTGTAGGTCACTGGCTAAAACTAAACTACTTGCTCCCTGTGGAGATCGACCCTTACTTAACCGCTGTACTAGTGGAAGAGGAAGGATTATATTTGACGCGCACAACGACGCGCGATCAAATTTTGGCGCCATTGCCGGGGAGCAACACAGCTAAGTTTTAGTTAGTTTACGTTTTTTCCTTTTTAGTAACTAGTTATTTCAGTTTGTTTTGTTTTCGTTGTTGTTTCTGACAGCGCGCAATCACCATTAGCCTGCACAACCTTGAAACAGTTGCGCTGCGCAGATTCTAGTTGCGCACTGACAGACGCAGCAGCATTAGTTATCTTTTAATTTCGCTTCTTTGAGACTTAGAACAGGACATGGAGGATAACAGTGTCGTTGGAGACAATTTAGGGGACAGAACCCCAGAGGACGGAAGGGCACATAACCGCGCAGCCCTGTTTAGAGAGGAAGTGCAGCGCGAGGTTGAAGCAAGGATGGCCGCTGAACTATATAATGCGCCACCCGCGCGACAAGCTGCGCGACGCAGAACAGTGCGCGAGATGTCAGCCCCACTCACTGTCAACCAGCCATGGTGCATCGTGCTTCCACCAGACGGACATTTTGAACTAAGGAGCTCGCTCATCCATCACATGCCCAAGTTCCACGGGATGAACAATGAAAATCCAGTCAAACATGTGCGAGAGTTCCTAGTCATATGCGAGAACATAAAGACCGAAGGGGAAAGCGATGAAGCGCTGAAAATGAAGGCATTCCCATTTTCACTGTGTGATTCAGCCAGACATTGGTTGATGAACTTACCCGCAGGATCCATTCACACATGGGAACAGCTGCAGAAGAAATTCCTGGACAAATTCTATCCCGCAGCAAAGATCGCGCTACTCAGAAGAGAACTGGCCGCTGATAGAGCCTATTTATACGCATTATTTAGATCATATCCCCGTGCTTATTTGCATTATTTTATGTACAAGATTACTGGTTTCCAGTGTTTTTGTATTTCAGGACAAAACAAGGGCCTAAGTCGGATACGCGCTAACAGGCAGCGTTTAGGACGCGCAGCACACAGCCTGCGGAGCTAGCGGCGCAAACAGAAGAAATGGCGAGAGACAGCAGAGTTGCGCCGACCAATGCGCTAAGCAGTATGCCGTGCGCCAGGCGCAGATGATGGTGTTTCCAAATCCTGACACAACCAGATTTGGAAGTTGCCAAGAGTGAGCCTCTGAGCAGTATATAAAGAAGAGGAGGAGGATAGGGTTAGGAGGACAATTCATACATTTCGACACCGCGGCACAGTTCGTACACCAAGGAGGCACTGCGCACCAGAACTGGAAAACACACGAGCTTGCTGAGAGGATCTGCGCTAGCCGACTGCGCCCGCCAAGACTACAACCTGCACGCACTGTTTGCTATTGCTCTCTTAGATACTCTAGTTATTATTTACTGTTTCTATGATGTTTATCACTAGCATGTCTAGCTAAACGCTTAGTATCGGTTGGACATGAATCTATGAGTATTTCTTTTGAGACTTGCGCTTAATGCATAACTTGCTTGCTTATATTAATTCTGCGCACATTACTGGCAGCTTGTTGCATGAGTAGGGGAAGCCTTGAACCACAATCTTACTCTTGTTGCTTGTTGTTGTTTGTTAAACTAGTTGAATAGCCTGACGGTGCCAACTAGGAGTAACGCGCTAGGATAGGCAATTACTACCTTGATCGGATTCGTAGTTGTTTAAGTCTAGTGTAAGAATTAATAGCACATGAACTTTGATCGGAACATGCGCACATGTTAGGAAGCCTTGATCGGACACTAACATTAGCAACTCGAGCTATAGACATTTAGAGTCGATGATAAGGAATACACTCATAGAGGATTGTCTGCGCCGATACTTCTCATAGTCATAGTACTTAATCTCTACTGCCTGCGCACGTCTAGTGCAATTCCCTGCGTTTTACGACTGTTTACTCGCGCATCGCGCAAACCAATCACTCACCCCCCCAATCTTCATAAGTGTAGGTCACTGGCTAAAACTGAACTGCTTGCTCCCTGTGGAGATCGACCCTTACTTAACCGCTGTACTAGTGGAAGAGGAAGGAATTAATTTGACGCGGACAACGACGCGCAATCAAATTTTGGCGTCGTTGCCGGGGATCGACACAGCTAAGTTCTAGTTAGTTTACGTTTTTTTTCCTTATTAGTAACTAGCTATTTCAGTTTGTTTTTGTTTTGTTGTTGTTGTTTCTGACAGCGCGCACCCACCATCAGCCTGCGCAACTTTGAAACAGTTGCGCTGCGCAGATTCTAGTTGCGCACTGACAGACGCAGCAGCATTAGTTATCTTTTAATTTCGTTTTCTTTGAGATATAGAACAGGTTATGGAGGATAACAGTGTCGTTGGGGACAACTTAGGGGACAGAACCCCAGAGGAAGCAAGAGCACATAACCGCGCAGCCCTGTTCAGAGAGGAAGTGCAGCGCGAGGTTGAAGCAAGGAGGGCCGCTGAAGTGTATCATGCGCCACCCGTGCAACAGGCCGCGCGACGCAGAACAGTGCGCGAGATGTCAGCCCCTATCACTGTTAACCAGCCATGGTGCATCGTGCTTCCGCCAGGCGGTCATTTTGAACTAAGAAGCTCGCTCATTCATCACATGCCCAAGTTTCACGGGATGCACAATGAAAATCCAGTCAAGCATGTGCGAGAGTTCCTAGTCATATGCGAGAACATGAAGACCGAAGGGGAGAGCGATGAGGCGTTGAAGATGAAGGCATTCCCATTTTCACTATGTGACACAGCCAGACATTGGTTGATGAACTTACCAGCCGGATCAATTCACACATGGGAGCAGCTGCAGAAGAAATTCCTGGACAAATTCTATCCAGCAGCAAAGATCGCGCTACTCAGGAGGGAACTGGCCGCACCAAGGCAGAGCGCAGGAGAGTCTCTGTCAGAGTATTACGAGCATTTCAGGGAGCTAGAGGCTAACTGCTACAATCATGGCCTGCCCCAGAATGTGCTGATAGAGAACTTCCTGAATGGACTGCTGCCCATGGAGCTGAGGTTATTGAACGCATGCGCAGGAGGCGACATTTGCAACATGTATCCAGAAGACGCGTGGCAGCTGATAAAAGACTCTGCTGGTCAGGTACGACATCAGCTAACACTTGAAAATAGTCGTACTCGTTCTGTGCATCAGGTAGAAACAAGCGCTGAGATCAAGGAAATGAAGGCCATGCTGCAGAAGTTGATGAGTGCGCAAAGCGCACAACCAGTTGCGCCAAAGGTATGTGAATTATGCAGGTCCACCGAACACAAGACTGATGAATGTCCCACGCTATTTGAGGAATCTGGAGATGTCAATGCTCTTGGAGGATGGGACAACAGAGGACCACCAAGGCAGAATCAGCCGCGCTTTGGACTGGCAGCAAATGGATTCAGATGGAAGGAAGAGAACAATTTCCAGAGGCAGCCCACAGATCAGCGCGCGCCACAACAGACACAACAAGCTGGGCCCTACAATCCACCGCATCGCCGCACTGACGCAGCAGCACATAACAACCAGCAACCGAGGAGATCTTTGGAAGATATCGTGGGGCAGCTAGCAGACACAGTGCGCAAAAATGACGAGAAGTATGACAAGAGGTTCGAGTCCATTGAAAAGCAGCTATCACAGATCGCAACCACGGTGTATGAGCTGAAAAAGAGCGATGGCAACCTGCCTTCGCAAGTGATTCAGAATCCCAAAGGAGGAGTCAATGCAGTGACACTGAGGACTGGGCGCACGATAGGAGCAGAGCAGACCGTGAAGGCGCCCGCGCAACCAGTTGCGCAAGCCCCGGATCCAGCAGAACAGAATGCGCAACCAGAGCAAGAAGCGCAATCAGAAGTGCCAGCCACAAGCCAGCAGGGCGAAGCGCCAGGTATAACACAAATAAATGACAAGGGCACGAAACGTACTAATATTTCTGCACCTTTTCCTGTGCAGGCACCATCGGCCAGAAAGGAAGCGCTGGACAAAGAGCTATACGAGTTATTCAGCAAGGTGGAAATCAACATTCCCCTTATCGAAGCAGTTCGGCAGATTCCCAGGTACGCCAAGTTTTTAAAGGAGCTGTGCACGAACAAGAGAAGGAAAGGCGAATGCGCACAGGTAATGCTAAATGCGCAGGCCTCAGCGATCGTGCAACATAAGGTACCACCTAAGTGCCGAGACCCAGGTACGTTCACTATCCCTTGCACTTTAGGTAAGACCACAGTGAGCAACTGCATGATTGATTTAGGCGCATCCATCAATTTGTTACCTTATTCCCTATATACGACATTGCGCCTTGGACCACTAAAGCCTGCAGGTCTCACCATTCAGCTAGCGGATCGATCGTGCAAACAACCTGCAGGCATGATAGAGGATGTTCTCGTGCGAGTAGGAGAGCTGGTGTTCCCAGCAGATTTTTATGTGCTGGAAATGAAGGGTGAATCAAGCACTAGCAGTGCGCAGATCCTATTGGGCAGACCTTTCCTTATGACCGCGCGCACAAAGATAGACGTGTGGAGGGGCACGCTTTCCATGGAGGTAGATGGCGAAGAGATCCATTTCAATATATTCAAGGGGATGCAGCACCCACACGAGGACGCCACAGTGCACGCGATGGACAGCTTAGATGATTTAGTCACAGATGCGCAATGCGCAAGCGCAACAATGGGACCAGAGCCACTGGCACAGATAGAGTTGGAGGAGCAGGACGAGGAGCTGAGCAGTGCTGAATCAGAGCTCAAACAGGTACATGATATAGTTCATATTTGCACTGCCAATAAAATCTTGCCCTCTATTGAACAGGCACCCAAGGTCGAACTGAAGCAACTGCCAGAGCACCTCAAATACATTTTCTTGAGAAATGAGGACACCCTGCCAGTAATCATAAAGAAAGGATTAGAAGAGGAGCAGGAAGTGCGCTTACAGCAGGTGCTGCGCAGGAACCAGCGCGCTATAGGATGGACACTGGCAGATCTGCGTGGAGTGAGCCCAGACGTGTGCATGCACAGAATACTATTGGAAGATGGTGCCAAATCATCCAGAGAGGCTCAGCGCAGATTGAACCCAAATATGATGGAGGTAGTGCAGAAGGAGATTGATCGCGCGTCGTTGTGCGCGTCAAATTAATTCCTTCCTCTTCCACTAGTACAGCGGTTAAGTAAGGGTCGATCTCCACAGGGAGTAAGCAGTTCAGTTTTAGCCAGTGACCTACACTTACGAAGATTGGGGGGGTGAGTGATTGGTTTGCTCGATGCACGAGTAAACAGTCGTAAAACGCAGGGAATCGCACTAGACGTGCGCAGACAGTAGAGATTAAGTACTATGACTATGAGAAGTATCGGCGCAGACAATCCTCTGTGAGTGTATTCCTTATCATCGACTCTAAATGTCTATAGCTCGAGTTGCTTATGTTAGTGTCCGATCAAGGCTTCCTAACATGTGCGCATGTTCCGATCAAAGTTCATGTGCAATTAATTCTTACACTAGACTTAAACAACTACGAATCCGATCAAGGTAGTAATTGCTTATCCTAGCGCGTTACTCCTAGTTGGCACCGTCAGGCTATTCAACTAGTTTAACAAACAACAACAAGCAACAAGAGTAAGATTGCGGTTCAAGGCTTCCCCTACTCATGCAACAAGCTGCCAGTAATGTGCGCAGAATTAATATAAGCAAGCAAGTTATGCATTAAGCGCAAGTCTCAAAGGAAATACTCATAGATTCATGTCCAACCGATACTGAGCGTTTAGCTAGACATGCTAGTGATAAACATCATAGAAACAGTAAATAATAACTAGAGTATCTGAGAGAGCAATAGCAAACAGTGCGTGCAGGTTGTAGTCTTGGCGGGCGCAGTCGGCTAGCGCAGATCCTCTCAGCAAGCTCGTGTGTTTTCCAGTCCTGGTGCGCAGTGCCTCCTTGGTGTACGAACTGTGCCGCGGTGTCGAACTGTATGAATTGTCCTTCTAACCCTAGCCTCCTCCTCTTCTTTATATACTGCTCAGAGGCTCACTCTTGGCAACTTCCAAATCCGGTCGTGTCAGGATTTGGAAACACCATCATCTGCGCCTGGCGCACGGCATACTGCTTAGCGCATTGGTCGGCGCAACTCTGCTGTCTCTCGCCATTTCTTCTGTTTGCGCCGCTAGCTCCGCAGGCTGTGTGCTGCGCGTCCTAAACGCTGCCTGTTAGCGCGTATCCGACTTAGGCCCTTGTTTTGTCCTGAAATACAAAAACACTGGAAACCAGTAATCTTGTACATAAAATAATGCAAACAAGCACGGGGTTATGATCTAAATAATGCGTATAAATAGGCTCTATCAAAACCCCCCACACTTGCCCCTTGTTCGTCCTCGAACAACCACTCAAGCACGGATACCATTACCTCTCTGGAGTCTAGCACACAGTCTTGCACTCTGGTGCGGTCCGCACTACTGATCACCTTGTGCTGCACTTCCTCCTGCGCACACCTGCTGTCAACAGTTTAAGTATAGTGATTTCGAAATTCATTACCTCTCAGCTGGGATGAAGATCATTTCGGATGGCTGGGAGATAGCTCTTCATAGGCTCCAGGTTGTCAGCTCTTGCTCCGAGGATGGGTATACGGTTAACAGCGCAAGCTTCTTCCCGAGCGTGATTCTTCCGCGCACTTCCTGGGAACTCAAGCCTTTTGATGATTTTCTGTGGCTTCTGCGCTCGCTGGTACTTATTGTGCGCATGCTGATTCTTTTGTAGCACATATCATCTGCTGGTATTTTTTTCTTTTTTTTGTACAACTTTGTCTATGATTCCTATCTTTCCCAGAACGGTTCCAGTCTCGGCCTCCAGATAACAGCTATGGAACAACGCCCCGCTCTCCCTCCTTGGTCTGTCTGCGCAGGTCGGCGCACGCGTTTACACCCGCGCCCGCCTTCCTTGGCTCGACTTCGAAAGGGAAGGTGGTCTGTTTTCCCACCTCGCCACGCTTTGGGTGTTTCGCCTTTGGCATCTGCGTGACTGAGCGCGCTCTCTTGTTCCGAAGGTCGCGAAGCACAAGCCTCCACTCGCGCTCTCGACCATATACCTCTCCTCTGAAGCGTGAACGACTAACCGCCTCTCTAGAGCGTTTCTGTCAACTCCACATCCCCTGTATATCCCAACTAACAGGAGCAAAAAAACAAAAAAAATATACTAAAAACAGTTGATAGCGCACTGCGCAATAAGGATAGCGCAAACAAGCTGAACAGTGCGCGCAACCCGCACACAAGCGCACTACTGCTACTGTTTCCTGCAATAAAACTAAGCTACACTATAAAGCTCAAAGAACGCGAAATGTAAGTGTAACGCTCCCCCCCCCCCCCCGCCCCACACTTAAACAGAGACGTGTCCCCACGACTCAAGCTCAAGCGCACGGAGAACGCGCACATGCAGAACATATGCATGCAAGCAAAAATAACTAAAAGATACTAGAAAAAGCTAAAAGAAAGACATGTTAAAACGAGTCGGGTTACCTCCCAACAAGTGCCTTTGTTTAACGTCGTTGGCTCGACTGTACCTCGTTACGTGCCCAAATGTGTGCCAGCGACCTCCCCCACTCTTGCTCCTGAGTGACCCTGCGCTTGTGCATGTGTTGTGTTCTTCTTGGTCCTGCGCAAAGGGTGAGAAGGATAGTCAGCATGGATAATATGTGAGAAGTCTGCAGTAACGAGGGTAGATGAGGAGGAAGAAGAAATGTGTGCAATAGTCTCCAGTTCTCCCTCTGGTGCATTTGGTGGTGCCTCTGGGGCGGCAGTTGGCGCATCTGTTATTACTGGTTCTGCCAACTCAATGTTGCGCGTTGTACCATCCCAAGGTTCTCCGAGATACCGTTTGACTCTCTGCCCATTTACCTGAAAACGATGCCGGTGCTCGTTTTCTAATTCGATTGTTCCATAGGGGAAGACCTTGGTGACTGTGTACGGTCCAGTCCATTTGCTGCGCAGCTTTCCAGGCATGAGCTTCAGGCGTGAGGAGAATAATAATACCTGGTCTCCTGGCTCAAAAGTGCGTCTGAGGATATGCTTGTCATGAAATGCCTTTGTCCGCTCCTTGTAATCGCGCAGTCCCTCATAGGCATCCAGGCGCAGCTCTTCTAACTCGCTGAGCTCAAACGCGCACTCCTTGCCAACCTCATCCAGGTTTAGGTTGCAAATGCGTAAGGCCCAATATGCTTTGTGCTCTAGCTCTACTGGCAAGTGGCATGCTTTTCCGTAGACCAACCGAAACGGTGAAGTCCCGATCGGTGTCTTATGCGCAGTGCGGTATGCCCACAGCGCGTCGTCCAGGCGTTGGCTCCAATCCTTGCGCGATGGTCGCACAGTTTTCTCCAGGATGCGCTTGATCTCTCTGTTGGAGACCTCGGTCTGTCCATTTGTCTGAGGATGATAAGCGGTGGACGTCTTGTGGCGCACTCCGTAATGCTTGAAAACTTGCGCCACGATCCTGTTGCAAAAGTGCGTCCCCTGGTCGCTGATGATTGCCTTAGGCACCCCGTACCTGCAAAAGATGTTAGTTTTCAGAAACTCAGCGACCGTCTTACCATCATCCTTCCGTGTGGCCTTAGCTTCGACCCATTTGGAGACGTAATCCACCGCGACCAATATGTATTCATATCCGGCAGACGGGGGAAATGGCCCCATGAAGTCGATTCCCCATATATCAAACACTTCATCTACTAGAATTGGCGTCTGCGGCATCTCGTTGCGCGCTGATATGCCTCCTGTGCGCTGGCACCTGTCACAATTCCTGCAATAGTCATATGCGTCTCTAAACAGGTGCGGCCAATAAAATCCGCAGTCCAGGACCTTCCTGCTGGTGCGCTTGGGACCAAAGTGTCTTCCACAGGTGTGCGCATGACAAAACATCAAAACAGAGTTAAATTCATGGTCAGGCACGCAGCGCCTCAATATCTGATCTGGTCCTATTCTAAGCATATAAGGATCATCCCACATATAATGTTTGGACTCATGTTTCAATCTCATGCACTGCGTTTTATTGAAATGCGGAGGAAACGTACCTGTGACCAGGTAATTCGCAATGTGCGGATACCATGGTACCTTACCTGTCAGCGCCATCAGATGCTCGTCAGGAAATGTCTCAGTGATCTGCCCTGGCTCCTCCTCCTTCACGATCCTGCTCAGGTGGTCCGCAACCGTGTTCTCTGTGCCCTTCTTATCCTTGATCTCCAGGTCGAATTCCTGCAGTAGGAGCACCCAGCGCATCAGGCGTGGCTTAGTTTCCTTCTTGGACATCAGGTAACGGATGGCTGCGTGGTCTGTGTATATGATGACCCTGGCGCCTAGAACGTATGCACTGAACTTCTCTAGCGCAAACACAATTGCCAGAAGCTCCTTCTCCGTGGTGGTGTAGTTCCTCTGCGCAGCGTCCAGTGTGCGCGATGCATAATAGATGGCGTGCGGTTTCTGGTCCACTCGCTGCCCCAGGACTGCACCTACTGCATAATCACTTGCGTCGCACATCAGTTCAAATGGCAAGTTCCAGTCTGGTGCGCGCATCACTGGCGCATTGGTCAGCGCCTCCTTCAGCTTATCAAATGCGGCCCTGCACTCATCAGTAAAATCGAAGCACACATCTTTTTGCAAGAGGTTAGACAGGGGAATACAAATTTTAGAGAAATCTTTGATAAAACGCCTGTAAAACCCAGCGTGTCCTAAGAATGACTTCGCGTCGCGCACGCTAGTGGCATAAGGTAGATTAGAAATAACGTCTATCTTAGCCTTGTCTACCTTGATCCCCTCCTCTGAGATGATCTGTCCTAGCACTACACCATGCGTTACCATGAAATCACATTTTTCATAATTAAGCACTAGGTTCTTAGAAATGCAGCGCGCCAAGACCTTATCTAGATGAGTTAAACACGCATCAAAGGTACCTCCATATACAGTAAAGTCATCCATGAACACTTCTATGCATATACCAATCATATCAGAAAAAAAGCTCATGACAAGGTGTTGGAACGTACCTGGCGCGTTGCACAGCCCAAATGACATGCGCCGAAACGCAAATGTACCGAACGGGCAGGTGAACGTGGTCTTCTCCTGATCCTCCGCAGCTATGGGTATCTGGTTGTACCCTGAATATCCGTCCAAGAAACAAAATTAAGGCTTACCTGCTAGTCGATCCAGCATCTGATCTATGAATGGTAGCGGGAAATGGTCCTTGCGCGTGACTGCGTTAAGCTTCCTGTAGTCGATGCACATGCGCCATCCAGTCTGAATGCGCTTGGGAACAAGCTCGCCCTGCGCATTTTCTTCCACTGTGATTCCTCCCTTCTTAGGCACAACGTGCACTGGACTGACCCATTTGCTGTCCGAGATGGGGTAAATGACTCCTGCGTCAAGCAACTTTAAGATCTCCTTCTGCACTACCTCCATCATATTTGGGTTCAATCTTCGCTGAGCCTCCCTGGATGGTTTGGCACCATCTTCCAATAGTATTCTGTGCATGCATGATCGCGCGTCGTCGTGCGCGTCAAATATAATCCTTCCTCTCCCACTAGTACAGCGGTTAAGTAAGGGTCGATCTCCACAGGGAGCAAGCAGTGAGTCTTAGCCAGTAACCTACACTTACGAAGACGGGGGGTTGTATGAGTGATTGGGGGTTTTGCGCGATGCGCGAGTAGCAGTGAATATCGTAACGCAGGAAATTGCACTAGACGTGCGCAAGCAGTATAGATGAGATACTATGTTTATGAGAAGTGCTGGGCAGACAATCCTCTATGAATGCATTCCTTATCATCGACTCTAAATGTCTATAGTTTGTGTCCTACTTGGGTTAGTGTCCGGTAAAGGCTTCCTAACACACGCGCATGTTCCGTTCAAAGTTCATGTGCTATTAATCCTAGAACTAGACTAAACAGCTGCGAATCCTGTCACAGTAGCAACTGCTTACCCTAACTCGTTACTCCTAGTTGTCACGATAAGTTTGCGGTTCAAGGCTTCCCCTACTCATGCAACTAGTTTAACATGCGACAAGCGAGCTACACAAGTAAGTTTGCGGTTCAAGGCTTCCCCTACTTATGCAACTAACTGTCTCAGTATGCGCAGGATTAATACAAATAAGTAAACTACGCATTAAGCTCAAGTCTCAAAGGTAATACATCATAGATTCATGCCCGACCAACACTAAGTGTTTAGCTAGACATGCTAGTGGTAAACATCATAAAATAGTAAGTAATAACTAATGAATCAGAGAAAACGGTAGCAAACAGTGCGTGCAGTGTCTTCTCTTGGCTGGCGTAGTCGGCTGGCGCAAATCCTCTCAACAGGTCCGTGTGTTTTCCAGTTCTGCCGCGCAGTGCCTCCTCTGAGGCCGTGGTGCTGCCTCTCCGTGTTGTTGTGAAACCTTAGACCTCCTCTCCTTTATATACTGCCCAGGAAGTTCACCTTTGGCAACTTCCAAATCTGGTCACTGGATTTTGCGCCTGGCGCACGGCATCGGCTAGCGCATATGGTTAGCGCACCTCTGCTGTCTTTCACCATTTCTTCTTCTGTTTGCGCCGCTAGCTCCTCAGGCTGATCTTTCACTCCTAGAACGCTGCCTGTTAGCGCGTATCCGACTTAAGGACTCGTTTTGACCTGATATACAAAAACATTGGAAACGAGTAATCTTGCTCATGAAATATTGCAAACAAGCATAGGGTTATGACCTAAATAATGTGTATAACTAGGCTCTATCAATGCACACGTCTGGGCTCACTCCACGCAGATCTGCCAGTGTCCATCCTATAGCGCGCTGGTTCCTGCGCAGCACCTGCTGTAAGCGCACTTCCTGCTCCTCTTCTAATCCTTTCTTTATGATTACTGGCAGGGTGTCCTCATTTCCCAAGAAAATGTATTTGAGGTGCTCTGGCAGTTGCTTCAGCTCGACCTTGGGTGCCTGTTCAATACAGGGCAAGATTTTATTGGCAGTGCAAATATGAACTATATCATGTACCTGTTTGAGCTCTGGTTCAGCACTGCTCAGCTTCTCGTCCTGCTCCTCCAACTCTGTCTGTGCCAGTGGCTCTGGTCCTATTGTTGCGCTTGCGCATTGCGCATCTGTGACTAAATCATCTAAGCTGTCCATCGCGTGCACTGTGGCGTCCTCGTGTGGGTGCTGCATCCCCTTGAATATATTGAAATGGATATCTTCGCCATCTACCTCCATGGAAAGCGTGCCCCTCCACACGTCTATCTTTGTGCGCGCGGTCATAAGGAAAGGTCTGCCCAATAGGATCTGCGCACTGCTAGTGCTTGATTCACCCTTCATTTCCAGCACATAAAAATCTGCTGGAAACACCAGCTCTCCTACTCGCACGAGAACATCCTCTATCATGCCTGCAGGTTGTTTGCACGATCGATCCGCTAGCTGAATGGTGAGACCTGCAGGCTTTAGTGGTCCAAGGCGCAATGTCGTATATAGGGAATAAGGTAACAAATTGATGGATGCGCCTAAATCAATCATGCAGTTGCTCACTGTGGTCTTACCTAAAGTGCAAGGGATAGTGAACGTACCTGGGTCTCGGCACTTAGGTGGTACCTTATGTTGCACGATCGCTGAGGCCGGCGCATTTAGCATTACCTGTGCGCATTCGCCTTTCCTTCTCTTGTTCGTGCACAGCTCCTTTAAAAACTTGGCGTACCTGGGAATCTGCCGAACTGCTTCGATAAGGGGAATGTTGATTTCCACCTTGCTGAATAACTCGTATAGCTCTTTGTTCAGCGCTTCCTTTCTAGCCGATGGTGCCTGCACAGGAAAAGGTGCAGAAATATTAGTACGTTTCGTGCCCTTGTCATTTATTTGTGTTATACCTGGCGCTTCGCCCTGCTGGCTTGTGGCTGGCACTTCTGATTGCGCTTCTTGCTCTGGTTGCGCATTCTGTTCTGCTGGATCCGGGGCTTGCGCAACTGGTTGCGCGGGCGCCTTCGCGGTCTGCTCTGCTCCTATCGTGCGCCCAGTCCTCAGTGTCACTGCATTGACTCCTCCTTTGGGATTCTGAATCACTTGCGAAGGCAGGTTGCCATCGCTCTTTTTCAGCTCATACACCGTGGTTGCGATCTGTGATAGCTGCTTTTCAATGGACTCGAACCTCTTGTCATACTTCTCGTCATTTTTGCGCACTGTGTCTGCTAGCTGCCCCACGATATCTTCCAAAGATCTCCTCGGTTGCTAGTTGTTATGTGCTGGTGCGTCAGTGCGGCGATGCGGTGGATTGTAGGGCGCAGCTTGTTGTGTCTGCTGTGGCGCGCGCTGATCTGTGGGCTGCCTCTGGAAATTGTTCTCTTCCTTCCATCTGAATCCATTTGCTGCCAGTCCAAAGCGCGGCTGATTCTGCCTCGGTGGCCCTCTGTTGTCCCATCCTCCAAGAGCATTGACATCTCCAGATTCCTCAAATAGCGTGGGACATTCATCAGTCTTGTGTTCGGTGGACCTGCAGAATTCACATACCTTTGGCGCAACTGGTTGTGCGCTTTGCGCACTCATCAACTTCTGCAGCATGGCCTTCATTTCCTTGCTCTCAGCGCTTGTTTCTACCTGATGCACAGAACGAGTACGACTATTTTCAAGTGTTAGCTGATGTCGTACCTGACCAGCAGAGTCTTCTATCAGTTGCCACGCGTCTTCTGGATACATGTTGCAAATGTCGCCTCCTGCGGATGCGTTCAATAACCTCAGCTCCATGGGCAGCAGTCCATTCAGGAAGTTCTCTATCAGCACATTTTGGGGCAGGCCATGATTGTAGCAGTTGGCCTCTAGCTCCCTGAAACGCTCGTAATACTCTGACAGAGACTCTCCTGCGCTCTGCCTTGGCGCGGCCAGTTCCCTCCTGAGTAGCGCGATCTTTGCTGCTGGATAGAATTTGTCCAGGAATTTCTTCTGTAGCTGCTCCCATGTGTGAATTGATCCGGCTGGTAAGTTCATCAACCAATGTCTGGCTGTGTCACATAGTGAAAATGGGAATGCCTTCATCTTCAGCGCCTCATCGCTCTCCCCTTCGGTCTTCATGTTCTCGCATATGACTAGGAACTCTCGCACATGCTTGACTGGATTTTCATTGTGCATCCCGTGAAACTTGGGCATGTGATGAATGAGCGTGCTCCTTAGCTCAAAATGACCGCCTGGCGGAAGCACGATGCACCATGGCTGGTTAACAGTGATAGGGGCTGACATCTCGCACACTGTTCTGCGTCGCGCGGCCTGTTGCACGGGAGGCGCATGATACACTTCAGCGGCCCTCCTTGCTTCAACCTCGCGCTGCACTTCCTCTCTGAACAGGGCTGCGCGGTTATGTGCTCTTGCTTCCTCTGGGGTTCTGTCCCCTAAGTTGTCCCCAACGACACTGTTATCCTCCATAACCTGTTCTATATCTCAAAGAAAACGAAATTAAAAGATAACTAATGCTGCTGCGTCTGTCAGTGCGCAACTAGAATCTGCGCAACGCAACTGTTTCAAGGTTGCGCAGGCTGATGGTGGGTGCGCGCTGTCAGAAACAACAACGACAAAATAAAAACAAACTGAAATAGCTAGTTACTAATAAGGAAAAAAACGTAAACTAACTAGAACTTAGCTATGTTGCTCCCCGGCAACGGCGCCAAAATTTGATCGTGCGTCGTTGTGCGCGTCAAATTAATTCCTTCCTCTTCCACTAGTACAGCGGTTAAGTAAGGGTCGATCTCCACAGGGAGCAAGCAGTTCAGTTTTAGCCAGTGACCTACACTTACGAAGATTGGGGGGGTGAGTGATTGGTTTGCGCGATGCGCGAGTAAACAATCGTAAAACGCAGGGAATTGCACTAGACGTACGCAGGCAGTAGAGATTAAGTACTATGACTATGAGAAGTATCGGCGCAGACAATCCTCTGTGAGTGTATTCCTTATCATCGACTCTAAATGTCTATAGCTCGAGTTGCTTATGTTAGTGTCCGATCAAGGCTTCCTAACATGTGCGCATGTTCCGATCAAAGTTCATGTGCTATTAATTCTTACACTAGACTTAAACAACTACGAATCTGATCAAGGTAGTAATTGCCTATCCTAGCGCGTTACTCCTAGTTGGCACCGTCAGGCTATTCAACTAGTTTAACAAACAACAACAAGCAACAAGAGTAAGATTGCGGTTCAAGGCTTCCCCTACTCATGCAACAAGTTGCCAGTAATGTGCACAGAATTAATATAAGCAAGCAAGTTATGCATTAAGCGCAAGTCTCAAAGGAAATACTCATAGATTCATGTCCAACCGATACTGAGCGTTTAGCTAGACATGCTAGTGATAAACATCATAGAAACAGTAACTAATAACTAGAGTATCTGAGAGAGCAATAGCAAACAGTGTGTGCAAGTTGTAGTCTTGGCGGGCGCAGTCGGCTAGCGTAGATCCTCTCAGCAAGCTCGTGTGTTTTCCAGTCCCGGTGCGCAGTGCCTCCTTGGTGTACGAACTGTGCCGCGATGTCGAAATGTATGAATTGTCCTTCTAACCCTAGCCTCCTCCTCTTCTTTATATACTGCTCAGAGGCTCACTCTTGGCAACTTCCAAATCCGGTCGTGTCAGGATTTGGAAACACCATCATCTGTGCCTGGCGCACGGCATACTGCTTAGCGCATTGGTCGGCGCACCTCTGCTGTCTCTCGCCATTTCTTCGGTTTGCGCCGCTAGCTCCGCAGGCTGTGTGCTGCGCGTCCTAAACGCTGCCTGTTAGCGCGTATCCGACTTAGGCCCTTGTTTTGTCCTGAAATACAAAAACACTGGAAACCAGTAATCTTGTACATAAAATAATGCAAACAAGCACGGGGTTATGATCTAAATAATGCGTATAAATAGGCTCTATCAGAGATCTTAAAGTTGCTTGACGCAGGAGTCATTTACCCCATCTCGGACAGCAAATGGGTCAGTCCAGTGCACGTTGTGCCTAAGAAGGGAGGAATCACAGTGGAAGAAAATGCGCAGGGTGAGCTTGTTCCCAAGCGCATTCAGACTGGATGGCGCATGTGCATCGACTACAGGAAGCTTAACGCAGTCACGCGCAAGGACCATTTCCCGCTACCGTTCATAGATCAGATGCTGGATCGACTAGCAGGTAAGCCTTATTTTTGTTTCTTGGACGGATATTCAGGGTACAACCAGATACCCATAGCTGCGGAAGATCAGGAGAAGACCACGTTCACTTGCCCGTTCGGTACATTTACGTTTCGGCGCATGTCATTTGGGCTGTGCAACGCGCCAGGTACGTTCCAACGCCTTGTCATGAGCATTTTTTCTGATATGATTGGTATATGCATAGAAGTGTTCATGGATGACTTTACTGTATATGGAGGTACCTTTGATGCGTGTTTAACTCATCTAGATAAGGTCTTGGCGCGCTGCATTTCTAAGAATCTAGTGCTTAATTATGAAAAATGTCATTTCATGGTAACGCATGGTGTAGTGCTAGGACACATCATCTCAGAGGAGGGGATCAAGGTAGACAAGGCTAAGATAGACGTTATTTCTAATCTACCTTATGCCACTAGCGTGCGCGACGTGAAGTCATTCTTAGGACACGCTGGGTTTTACAGGCGTTTTATCAAAGACTTCTGTAAAATTTGTATTCCCCTGTCTCTTGCAAAAAGATGTGTGCTTCGATTTTACTGATGAGTGCAGGGCAGCATTTGATAAGCTCAAGGAGGCACTGACCAGTGCGCCAGTGATGCGCGCACCAGACTGGAACCTGCCATTTGAACTCATGTGCGACGCAAGCGATTATGCAGTAGGTGCAGTCCTGGGGCAGCAAGTGGACAAGAAACCGCACGCCATCTATTATGCATCGCGCACACTGGACGCTGCGCATAGGAACTACACCACCACGGAGAAGGAGCTTCTGGCAATTGTGTTTGCGCTAGAGAAGTTCCGTGCATACGTTCTAGGCGCCAGGGTCATCATATACACAGACAACGCAGCCATCCGTTACCTGATGTCCAAGAAAGAAACTAAGCCACGCCTGATGCGCTGGGTGCTCCTACTGCAGGAATTCGACCTGGAGATCAGAGACAAGAAGGGCACGGAGAACACAGTTGCGGACCACCTGAGCAGGATCGTGAAGGAGGAGGAGCCAGGGCAGATCACTGAGACATTTCCTGACGAGCATCTGATGGCGCTGACAGGTAAGGTACCATGGTATGCGCACATTGCGAATTACCTGGTCACAGGTACGTTTCCTCCGCATTTCAATAAAACGCAGTGCATGAGATTGAAACATGAGTCCAAACATTATATGTGGGATGATCCTTATATGCTTAGAATAGGACCAGATCAGATATTGAGGCGTTGCGTGCCTGACCATGAATTTAACTCTGTTTTGATGTTTTGTCATGCACACGCCTGTGGAGGACACTTTGGTCCCAAGCGCACCAGCAGGAAGGTCCTGGACTGCGGATTTTATTGGCCGCACCTGTTTAGAGACACATATGACTATTGTAGGAATTGTGACAGGTGCCAGCGCACAGGAGGCATATCAGCGCCCAACGAGATGCCGCAGACGCCAATTCTCATAGATGAAGTGTTTGATATATGGGGAATCGACTTCATGGGGCCATTTCCCTCGTCTGCCGGCTATGAATACATATTGGTCACGGTGGATTACGTCTCCAAATGGGTCGAAGCTAAGGCCACACGGAAGGATGATGGTAAGACGGTCGCTGAGTTTCTGAAAACTAACATCTTTTGCAGGTACGGGGTGCCTAAGGCAATCATTAGCGACCAGGGGACGCACTTTTGCAACAGGATCGTGGCGCAAGTTTTCAAGCATTACGGAGTGCGCCACAAGACGTCCACCGCTTATCATCCTCAGACAAATGGACAGGACGAGGTCTCCAACAGAGAGATGAAGCGCATCCTGGAGAAAACTGTGCGACCATCGCGCAAGGATTGGAGCCAACGCCTGGACGACGCGCTGTGGGCATACCGCACTGCGCATAAGACACCGATCGGGACTTCACCGTTTCGGTTGGTCTATGGAAAAGCATGCCACTTGCCAGTAGAGCTAGAGCACAAATCATATTGGGCCTTACGCATTTGCAACCTAAACCTGGATGAGGCTGGCAAGGAGCGCGCGTTTGAGCTCAGCGAGTTAGAAGAGCTGCGCCTGGATGCCTATGAGGGATTGCGCGATTACAAGGAGCGGACAAAGGCATTTCATGACAAGCATATCCTCAGACGCACTTTTGAGCCAGGAGACCAGGTATTATTATTCTCCTCACGCCTGAAGCTCATGCCTGGAAAGCTGCGCAGCAAATGGACTGGACCGTACACAGTCACCAAGGTCTTCCCCTATGGAACAATCGAATTAGAAAACGAGCACCGGCATCGTTTTCAGGTAAATGGGCAGAGAGTCAAACGGTATCTCGGAGAACCTTGGGATGGTACAACGCGCAACATTGAGTTGGCAGAACCAGTAATAACAGATGCGCCAACTGCCGCGCCAGAGGCACCACCAGATGCACCAGAGGGAGAACTGGAGACTATTGCTCACATTTCTTCTTCCTCTTCATCTACCCTCGTTACGGCAGACTTCTCACATATTATCCATGCTGACTATCCTTCTCACCCTTTGCGCAGGACCAAGAAGAACACAACACATGCACAAGCGCAGGGTCACTCAGGAGCAAGAGTGGGGGAGGTCGCTGGCACACATTTTGGCACGTAACGAGGTACAGTCGAGCCAACGACGTTAAACCAAGGCACTTGTCGGGAGGTAACCCGACTCGTTTTACTTTTACATGTTTTTCTTTAGTTTTTCTAGTGTCTTTTAGTTAGTTTAGGACTTGTAGTTTTTAGTCGAGCAGCAGTGCGCAGGTCCGTGCGCACTACAGTGCGCAGGACAGTTGCGCCAGCCAGAGGGGTATATAAGGGCAGGACTTAGAAATTTTCCGCGCTTTTTCTCACTCGACCGTTACCAGCAGCTCCCGCCTTCCGCCTTCACCCGCTGTCCGGCGCTCATCCCAGCTTCAGTGTAGAGAGATTCAAGGACCACACGGCCGCACTACCCCCAGGTAACCTTTCCTCCAGATCTGAGCACGATTCCAGTAGGGTTTTGTACGGAGGAGTGCTCTAGGGTTTTGAAATCGCACCAGGATAGAGTGTGCGGATTGGAGTGGTGTTTAGAGGGTTTTGTAGGCGGGCAGTAGGCGCTCCTTTGGTGAGAGTTTCAGTGCATTCGGAGGAGTTCGGATTTTTGGAAGTGTTTGAGGAGTGTTGACCAGCGTTGACCGAGCACCCCAGCCACAATGCAGCCTGCCGCGGACCAAGAGACCCTAGCTATTTTCGCCAGCAGGAACGCAGCATTTCTGAGGCAGGACATGTACGGGACTCCGTACATTAGCAGGGACTTCCTGCGCGAGGTCGGTCTGGAGGAACTCGTTGTGGAGAGGCTGGCGTTAGCAGGCTGGGAGGCGCTGTTGGAACTCAACAGCGCATCAGACAAGGAGGATACGTGCGAATTTTTAGCATCACTGGAGGCGGACAACCGGGAGATCAGGAACAGACACAGGGGCGTCTGGTACATTGCCTCAACTAAGAGGCTGAAGCGCACACTGAGGTGCGCGAGGAGGACTTGGACACGCACACCAACCAGGAGGCTTGGCGCGAGATGGCGACCGGACCAGTCTTTGCCGCGGGGCGCAGCAGGGGACGAGAGCTGCGTGACCCATGGATGTTCTACCTATGGCGCCTGGTCGCTTATGCAGTCATCGGGCGATTTAATGGTGCGCCCAAGATCAACCTCCTGGACTTGGACATCTTGAAGGGGCTGTATTACGGAAGGAGGGTGCCATTTGTTTCGGACATGGTGGTCCACTGGAGCCGGGTCAGCGCAAGAGGACCGCTGACCTGCGGAGGGATAATTACGCACCTGCTGCGGGCGTTACATGGAGAGCCCGAGGTGCCAGAGCACACAATGGTGTCGGCTGTCCCGCTGGACCGTGCCCACATGCTGCAGATCAGGGGGGTAGCTGTGAAGGAAGATGGCACATTGGAATGGTGCTACCGCCTGCAGCCGGCCAGAGTGCCAAGGCCAAGGGCAGAGAGCAGTGCGCAGGCAGCAGAGGCCGCGCAGGTGGAGGAGGACGAGGCCCCAGAGCCAGTTGTGGAGCGCACCAAAGGGCCCGTGCACCACAAAGGGAGCCAGTCACCATTTCCATCGAGGATTCTCCCCCTCGTGCACGCGGAAAGCGCCCAAGGACAGAGGCTGAGGAGGCGCCTGAGGAAGCATCAGCCGAGCAGCGCATGATGTTTAACGTCATGCGTGTGCTCGAATACTTAGCGCCAGAGGGGGCGGATTTAAGTATGAGTCCACCATCCGGGTGGCGATTTGGAGACGCGATTCCCCCTCTCCTCAGCCTGCACCGGCCACCTCCAGGGTCCCCCAGTGAGCCACATCAGCCAGACAGCCCTCCTCAGCCCCCGGTATATCCAGCAGCACCCTCTCCAGTACCAGTACCAGCACCAGCCCCAGCGCCAACCACAGAATCAGTACCTGCACCATCAGCCCCAGCACCAGCACCAGCAGCACCAGCACCAGCAGAACCCACCCCTGAACCGGAACTAGTACCCGCACCTTCCCCTGCCCAGCCGTCCATTCCAAGGTCCCCTATAGCCAAACCCATCATTAGCACCAGCTCAGAATCGCTATGGGACCGCGTTTCAGAGGAGGAGGCGCAGCCTGTCGCCCTATCAGTTGTACCGCCTTCCTCCAGCTCCGAATATACGACGGATTCTTCAGAGGAGGAGGCGCCTAGTTCAGCGGCTGCGTCCAGCTCAGATGACCTCTAGAGCTGCGGGGGGGGGGGGGGGAGCGCTTATTTCTTTAGGGTGGTGTCCATTTTCCTTTATATGCTGAACTTTATTTTAATATTATGTTGCTATATTTGTGTGCTGAACTCTTGTGCTACATATTTTATGTCCCTATGCTATATTTGCGCTGCTTTGACTATTTGTTCTTCATTTTTTATGTTCTTTATTTTGCTTGCATGCGTGTGCGCATCCTCCGTGCGCTTGAGCTTGAGTCGTGGGGACACGTCTCTGTTTAAGTGTGGGGGGGAGCGTTACACTTACATTTCGCGTTTTTTGAGCTTTTTAGTGTAGCTTAGTTTTATTTCAGGAAACAGTAGCAGTAGTGCGCTTGTGTGCGGGTTGCGCGCACTGTTCAGCTTGTTTGCGCTATCCTTATTGCGCCGTGCGCTATCAACTGTTTTTAGTATATTTTTTTCGTTTTTCTGCTCCTGTTGGTTGAGATATACAGGGGATGTGGAGTTGACAGAAACGCTCTAGAGAGGCGGTTAGTCGTTCGCGCTTCAGAGGAGAGGTATATGGTCGAGAGCGCGAGTGGAGGCCAGTGCTTCGCGACCTTCGGAACAAAAAGTGCGCTCGGTCACGCAGATGCCAAAGGCGAAATACCGAAAGCGTGGCGAGGTGGGAAAACAGACCACCTTCCCTCTGGTAGTCGAAGCTAAGGAAGGCGGGCGCGGGAGTAAACGCGTGCGCCGACCTGCGCAGATAGACCAAGGAGGGAGAGCGGGGCGGTGTTCCATAGCTGTTATCCGGAGGCCGAGACTGGAATCGTAGACAAACCGTAGACAAAGCTGTTAAACGCGTCTGTTTTTAGTATATTTTTTTCATTTTTTCTTCTCCTGTTAGTTGGGATATACAGGGGATGTGGAGTTGACAGAAACGCTCTAGAGAGGCGGTTAGTCGTTCGCGCTTCAGAGGAGAGGTATATGGTCGAGAGCGCGAAAGGAGGCCTGTGCTTCGCAACTTTCGGAACAAGAGAGGCGGGCGCGGGTGTAAACGCGTGCGCCGACCTGCGCAGACAGACCAAGGAGGGAGAGCGGGGCGGTGTTCCATAGCTGTTATTCGAAGGCCGAGACTGGAACCGTTCTGGGAAAGATAGGAATCATAAGACAAAGCTGTACAAAAAAAAAAATACCAGCAAATGATATGCGCTACAAAAGAATCAGCATGCGCACAATAAGTACCAGCGAGCGCAGAAGCCACAGAAAATCATCAAAAGGCTTGAGTTCCCAGGAAGTGCGCGGAAGAATCACGCTCGGGAAGAAGCTTGCGCTGTTAACCGTATACCCATCCTCGGAGCAAGAGCTGACAACCTGGAGCCTATGAAGAGCTATCTCCCAGCCATCCGAAATGATCTTCATCCCAGCTGAGAGGTAATGAATTGCGAAATCATTATACTTAAACTGTTGACAGCAGGTGTGTGCAAGAGGAAGTGCAGCGCAAGGTGATCAGTAGCGCAGACCGCACCAGAGTGCAAGACTGTGCGCTAGACTCCAGAGAGGTAATGGTATCCGTGTTTGATGCTTGTTCGAGGACGAACAAGAGGCAAGTGTGGGGGGTTTGATAGAGCCTATTTATACGCATTATTTAGATCATATCCCCGTGCTTGTTTGCATTATTTTATGTACAAGATTACTGGTTTCCAATGTTTTTGTATTTCAGGACAAAACAAGGGCCTAAGTCGGATACGCGCTAACAGGCAGCGTTTAGGACGCGCAGCACACAGCCTGCGGAGGTAGCGGCGCAAACAGAGTGACAGCAGAGTTGCGCCGACCAATGCGCTAAGCAGTATGCCGTGCGCCAGGCGCAGATGATGGTGTTTTCAAATCCTGACACAACCAGATTTGGAAGTTGCCAAGAGTGAGCCTCTAAGCAGTATATAAAGAAGAGGAGGAGGCTAGGGTTAGGAGGACAATTCATACATTTCGACACCGCGACACAGTTCGTACACCAAGGAGGCACTGCGCACCAGGACTGGAAAACACACGAGCTTGCTGAGAGGATCTGCGCTAGCCGACTGCGCCCGCCAAGACTACAACCTGCACGCACTGTTTGCTATTGCTCTCTTAGATACTCTAGTTATTATTTACTGTTTCTATGATGTTTATCACTAGCATGTCTAGCTAAACGCTTAGTATCGGTTGGACATGAATCTATGAGTATTTCCTTTGAGACTTGCGCTTAATGCATAACTTGCTTGCTTATATTAATTCTGCGCACATTATTGGCAGCTTGTTGCATGAGTAGGGGAAGCCTTGAACCGCAATCTTACTCTTGTTGCTTGTTGTTGTTTGTTAAACTAGTTGAATAGCCTGACGGTGCCAACTAGGAGTAACGCGCTAGGATAGGCAATTACTACCTTGATCGGATTCGTAGTTGTTTAAGTCTAGTGTAAGAATTAATAGCACATGAACTTTGATCGGAACATGCGCACATGTTAGGAAGCCTTGATCGGACACTAACATTAGCAACTCGAGCTATAGACATTTAGAGTCGATGATAAGGAATACACTCATAGAGGATTGTCTGCGCCGATACTTCTCATAGTCATAGTACTTAATCTCTACTGCCTGCGCACGTCTAGTGCAATTCCCTGCGTTTTACGACTGTTTACTCGCGCATCGCGCAAACCAATCACTCACCCCCCCAATCTTCGTAAGTGTAGGTCACTGGCTAAAACTGAACTGCTTGCTCCCTGTGGAGATCGACCCTTACTTAACCGTTGTACTAGTGGAAGAGGAAGGAATTAATTTGACGCGCACAACGACGCGCGATCAGCCGCGCCAAGGCAGAGCGCAGGGGAGTCACTGTTAAAATATTACGAGCGTTTCAGGGAGCTAGAGGCCAACTGCTACAATCATGGCCTACCCCAGAATGTGCTGATAGAGAACTTCTTGAATGGGTTGCTGCCCATGGAGCTGAGGTTATTGAATGCATTGTAGGAGGCGACATTTGCAACATGTATCCAGAAGACGCGTGGCAGCTGATAGAAGACTCTGCTGAGCAGGTAAGACATCAGCTAACACTTGAAAATAGTCGTGCTCGTTCTGTGCATCAGGTAGAAACAAGCGCTGAGATCAAGGAAATGAAGGCCTTGCTGCAGAAGTTGATGAGTGCGCAAAGCGCACCACCAGTTGCGCCAAAGGTATGTGAATTCTGCAGGTCCATCGAGCACAAAACTGATGAATGTCCCACACTATTTGAGCAAACTGGAGATGTCAATGCTCTTGGAGGATGGGATAACAAAGGACCACAGAGACAGAACCAGCCGCGCTTTGGACTAGCCTCAAATGGATTCAGATGGAAGGAGGAGAAAAATTTCCAGAGGCAGTCCACAGATCAGCGCGCGCCACAGCAGACGCAACAAGCTGCGCCCTACAATCCACCGCATCGCCGCACTGACGCACCAGCGCATAACAACCAGCAACCGAGGCGATCTTTGGAAGATATCGTAGGACAGCTAGCAGACACAATACGCAAAAATGGCGAGAAATATGACAAGAGGTTCGAGTCCATTGAAAAGCAGCTATCACAGATCGCAACCGCGGTATATGAGCTAAAAAAGAGCGATGGCAACCTGCCTTCGCAAGTGATTCAGAACCCCAAAGGAGGAGTCAATGCAGTAACACTGAGGACTGGGCGCACGATAGGAACAGAGCAGACCGTGAAGGCGCCCGCGCAACCAGCTGCGCGCAAGTCCCAGAATCAACAGAACAGAATGCGCAACCAGAGCAGAACGCGCAACCAGAAGTACCAGCCACAAGCCAGCAGGGCGAAGCGCCAGGTATAACAGA
The DNA here is from genome assembly GCA_963678935.1 of Umbilicus rupestris. Lineage (NCBI taxonomy): Eukaryota > Viridiplantae > Streptophyta > Magnoliopsida > Saxifragales > Crassulaceae > Umbilicus > Umbilicus rupestris. The sequence goes on along the minus strand of OY787628.1, from coordinate 3,194,542 downwards.
ATTAAAAGACAAGAGCACGAATCGTACTAATATACCTGCACCTTTCCCTGTGCAGGCACCCTTGGCTAGAAAGGAAGCGCAGGACAAAGAGCTATACGAGTTATACAGTAAGGTAGAAATCAACATTCCCCTTATTGAAGCAGTTCTGCAGATCCCTAGGTACGCCAAGTTTTTGAAGGAGCTGTGCACAAACAAGCGACGGAAAGGCGAGTGTGCACAGGTAATGCTTAATGCGCAGGCCTCAGCGATCGTGCAACATAAGGTACCACCTAAATGCCGAGACCCAGGTACGTTCACTATCCCATGCACTCTAGGTAAGACCACGGTGAGCAACTGCATGATTGATTTAGGCGCATCCATCAATTTGTTACCTTATTCCCTATATGCGACATTGCGCCTTGGACCACTAAAGCCCGCAGGTCTCACCATTCAGCTAGCGGATCGATCGTGCAAACAACCTGCAGGCATGATAGAAGATGTTCTTGTACGCGTAGGAGAGCTGGTGTTCCCAGCAGATTTTTATGTGCTAGAAATGGAGGGCGAATCGCGCACTAGCAGTGCGCAAATCCTACTAGGCAGGCCTTTCCTTATGACCGCGCGCACGAAGATAGACGTGTGGAGGGGCACACTCTCCATGTAAGTGGATGGCGAAGAGATTCATTTCAATATATTCAAGGGGATGCAGCACCCACACGAGGACGCCACAGTGCACGCAATGGACAACCTAGATGATTTAGTCACAGATGCGCAATGCGCAAGTGCAACGGTAGGACCAGAGCCACTGGCACAAGCAGAGTTGGAGGAGCAGGAAGACGAGCCGAGCAGTGCTGAACCAGAATCCACACAGGTACATGATATAGTTCATATTGGCACCACTAATAAAATCTTGCCCTCTATTGAACAGGCACCCAAGGTTGAGCTGAAGCAACTCCCAGAACACCTCAAATACATTTTCCTGGGAAATGAGGACACCCTGCCAGTGATCATAAAGAAAGGATTAGAAGAGGAGCAGGAATTGCGTTTACAGCAGGTACTGCGCAAGAACCAGCGCGCCATAGGATGGACACTTGCTGACCTGCGCGGAGTGAGCCCAGACGTATGCATGCATAGAATTCTATTGGAAGATGGTGCCAAACCATCCAGGGAGGCTCAGCGCAGATTAAACCCAAATATGATGGAGGTAGTGCAGAAGGAGATTTTAAAGTTGCTTGACGCAGGAGTCATTTACCCCATCTCGGATAGCAAATGGGTCAGTCCAGTACACGTTGTGCCTAAGAAGGGAGGAATCACCGTAGAGGAGAATGCGCAGGGCGAGCTAGTTCCCAAGCGCATACCGACTGGATGGCGCATGTGCATCGACTACAGGAAGCTTAACGCAGTTACGCGCAAGGACCATTTCCCGCTACCCTTCATGGACCAGATGCTGGACAGATTAGCAGGTAAGCCCTATTTTTGTTTCTTGGACGGATATTCAGGGTACAACCAGATACCCATAGCTGCGGAGGATCAGGAGAAGACCACGTTCACCTGCCCGTTCGGTACATTTGTGTTTCGGCGCATGTCATTTGGGCTGTGTAACGCGCCAGGTACGTTCCAACGCCTTGTCATGAGCATTTTTTCTGATATGATTGGTATATGCATAGAAGTGTTCATGGATGATTGATGCTTAAGTAATAAATTACGAGGGTCATACCTTAGACACTTCCTAAAAGCGAAATGCAAATGCCTTACTCACACATATGCGAAAGAATTTGCGGAATAGGCACAAAGTCAAGAATTAAGTGTGTTTAATATTTTTTTTGCGTTTATACAAATGCTTCAAGGGGGAACTTATCTTCCTAACCCTCGGCATTTGTAAAACTTTTTCTTGATCCAAAAAAACAAACAAATAATATTTTTGTGTTTATACAAAAGCTTTCAAGGGGGAACTTACCTTCCTAACTCTCGGCATTTGAAAAACCTTAAAAATATAATTTTTTTTTCTTTCTAGTGCATATTTGTTTCCTGTACGTAAGCACTTTATTTGACCCCACACTTAATACTTGAAGTGCCTAAGTGAGATATAATGGAGCATGAAGTGTGAGCTAAACAAATGCAAAGGCTAAATAGAAATGTTAAAGTTACCTAGAAGCAAACAAGATCAAGTACAAGGTTTTATATGAAAACTATTTTTATTTTATTTTTGTGCTCGCTGAACTTAGCTTCATTTTTCATGCATGGAAAGAGCTTAAAAATAAATCGAACTAAGCTAGTCAAAACACCGAATCATGTGGATAAAATCATCACAAAGAATGTCAATCGACTTAAAGATACGATTCATGAATTCAAAGCACAACTCATAAAAATAATTTTTAATGATACTACTTAAGTGCTTAGCAAACATTACTTCGTGTGATCAATATATAAAGCTAGGATGCGCGCAAATAAATGTGTAGCATAGAATCATGTTGTTAACAAAATAAAAGCGAAAGTGCAAAACACCCCACACTTAAAAGTTTGCTTAGTCCCTAAGCAATATAAAGAATAAAAAAATAGTAAAGAGAAAGTTGCGAAGGATGGTGCAGACAGCTCTCTCATTGTTGGTTCCGGTCTGTAGACACGTCTATATGGCTGATGCCTGACAGCGCGTCGTCGTGCGCCTCAAATTAGAATTTATAACTCCTGTAAACACAATAGCAAGCGGTAAGCAGGGTCGAACCCAAAGAGAGCAAGTAGGTAAGAGTTCTAATGAAAGTCACAAAAAGGAACAGACTAAGAATATCAATTCAGAGAAAATCAGTTCGGGGAATACAATGCAACTAGTTATCACCGATCGAATACATGAGTAAGCTAGTGAATTCTGCCTCAGTCCACACTCCCGCTAAAGATATGTCGACAATCAAATTCTACCTATTCTTAACCGCTAGGCCTTCGAACAAGTGCAATAGTTGCTCGACTTATACCACAAAATTGGTTCTACCGCTAGGTTTTTCCAAACAATGCAATCAAGTCAAGTGTAACACAATTGATATCAATCTAGCTCACCGCTAAGCTGCACTAAATTGTCAATCAAAGCATTCGATTTCATTCATTCAAGGGCAGCAATCCATAGCTCAAATCATGAATTCATTGATCTCAAACCATTGTTGCACTATAAATCCCCAAACTGAAATATTGATTTAGCTACTCATAATATCCATGAATACAATAGAAACTAGGTTCATCACACTACAATACACAAACAAACTGAGCTCAAACAAGTCCGGCCGTGAACAGTGTTCCGGCGTGAATAGTAACAGTGAATAGCGAAATGTGAACAGTAAAATGTGAATAGTAAAATGTGAACAGTAACCGGCCGTGAACAGTGTTTCCGGCGACTTTCCAGCAGCTTCACTCTAGAGCTCCTCCACTGCCGTGAACAGTCCGTCCGTGAAAAGTGCCGTCCAGAAATGTCCAGCTGAAGAGAGATAAAACTTTTCCTAATTTGTCCATGTCTTAGGTTTAGGGTTTTTTTGGGTTGAACCATCTTGATTGAACCACATTAAACCAGTAATTGAACCAGCAGAGTTGACTTTGACCGCTGTTGACTTCTTGATCTTGGATGAATGTTTCGAATTTGCGATAAATTCCAATGCGATCTTGAACATTCCTGCGATACGAAAACACTACAAAAGAGTAATCGATTCACGCAAAATGTAATAAAACTATGGGAATAAATAACTCAATGGAGCGTATAAATACGCTCCATCAAACTACCCCACACTTATTCTTGTTCGTCCCCGAACAACAACAAGACACGCAAGCACTCAAATCATTCCTATCATGCCATGATATAAACATTGAAATTACTCGAGAAGCCGTCCCAAATCAGTCAATCAATACATGCTCACAATCATTCTCAAATAATGATCAACAAGAACTAGAATGATACATGTTACCTTTAAGCTTGAGATGGGATTTAATGGATGACTAGGAGTTAGTCCTTTAAGACTCCTAACTCCACTCTTTGGTTCAACTTCATAGCCACGCGCATGCAACTGAATTTGCTTTCTTTGGCACGTGATAAATCCGAGTTATGAGAGGATCAACCTTTTCTTCTTTTCTTGTAGGACATATTACTTGCTTTTGGACTTTGCTCTTTTTCGATTGCTTTTCTTTCACTTCTTGTAAATCTGATTTTTTTTTTATCGAGCTTCTAATGTGAAATGTTTGCTTGTTGTCCTCTTTGAGCTTTGCTCTCCAATTTGAACCGTTCCAATCATAGCCTTCGAATGGCAGCATAAGGAACGCATCCCGCTCTTTCTCATCCTTGCCCTTTCATCGCGAGGCAAGATAGGGGTTACCCACCCATTCCCGGTTACTCGGACTAGAGATAGGACGGTTTGTTTTCCCGTCCCACCACTGCATAACACTGCAATGATGGAGTCAATATCACCCCTCATAACTCGAAGCACCAACCTCCACAAATACAGTGCGCTACGCGACTAATCCTTTGAACCTCCAAATGAATGTCAAGTCCCTCTAGGACATTTCTATCAACTCCACATCCTGAAATATCTCAGCTCAAAAGAACATATAACATTAAAGCGCAAGCATCACAATATTTTGGAATTCATGGAAAGCATACATATCAAGATTTCAAAGAGAGGGCATCATCTCATAAAATCAGCATTTATATCACAGCACAATGTATCATCTCATTAATCCAGCAGCAACTCAGTAGCATAATCCTCATAAACATGGCAGCAAATGCTCACAAACTCAGCAAATCTAAAAAAAAAACTAACGTGCTCTACTATTAACTAATGCAAGCTAACAAAGGCACACAAGATGAACGTAGCGCGCATACTAACTTCCCACCCCACACTTGAATCAAACCGTGTCCTCATGGTATAAGCTAGGGAAGGAAAGGAAGCTCATGCAAGATACACACAAGAATTAAACAACTAACATGGCTAAAAAAAAAAAAAAAAGTCAGAGAAAATTGCGCCCCAAGAAGACATTAGCCCACGCGCCCCAAGAAGACATTAAGTTGCTAAAGTGTGAAGCCGGCGCGCAGAATAATGTTGCCTGGAGGAGCGTGACTCACTGAGATGGAAAACACCAAAAGTTGCTATTCAAACACTCTAATGACTTCTAACATGCAAGACTCTCTTAAACACTAAATAGACTCACACTAAAACTCTAAAATTAAGCACCGGGTTGCCTCCCGCAAGCGCCTTTGTTTAACGTCTTGGGCTCGACGATACCTCCCATTTCAAGCACATGCCGGTTCGGCCAATTGAAACTCCTCATCAGCTGGGATTTCTTCCCCGTGGTAGTGTTTGACGCGCTGCCCATTCACCACAAACCTCTCGCCGGTACTTGGCTTCTCAAGCTCAAGAGCTCCATGATTGAAAACTTTGACAATAGTGTATGGACCTGTCCAACGAGAATGCAACTTGCCAGGCATAAGTTTAAGTCTAGATGAAAACAATAGTACCTTCTGCCCAATGTCGAAGGTGCGTCTCAGAATAAACTTGTCATGGTAGAGCTTGGTGCGTGCTTTATAATCTGTTTGGCACTCATAAGCCTCCAAACGCAGCTCCTCCAACTCATTCAGTTGTAGCCTTCTCTCACTACCTGCACTAGCCAAATCAAAATTGCATGATTTAATTGCTCAATAGGCCTTGTGCTCTACCTCAACCGGCAAGTGGCAAGCCTTGCCATAGACGAGTCTGAAAGGAGAAGTCCCAATAGGTGTTTTGTAGGCTGTCCTGTACGCCCACAATGCCTCATCTAATCGCGTGGACCAATCCTTCCTTGAAGGCTTAACCATTTTCTCTAGAATGGACTTAATCTCCCGATTTGATATCTCAGCTTGACCATTCGTCTGTGGATGGTAGGCTGTGGAAACTCTATGATGCACTCCAAAATGTCTAAAGGCAGCCGCAACCCATTTGTTGCAAAAGTGCGAGCCTTGATCACTTATCACCGCTTTTGGGACTCCATATCTGCAAATTATGTTAGTGCGCAAGAAATCCACAACAGTTTTTCCATCATCAACTCTAGTGGCCTTAGCCTCTACCCACTTGGAAACATAATCAACCGCAACCAATATATATAGGTAACCAAAAGAAGAAGGGAAAGGTCCCATAAAATCTATGCCCCAAATGTCAAACACCTCATCAACAACTATCGGAGTTTGGGGCATTTGATTCCTAGCTGAAATGTTCCCTACTCTTTGGCACCTATCACAATTCTTACAATGGTTATGCGCATCTCTAAATAAATGGGGCCAAAAGAATCCACTATCAAGCAATTTCCTAGCAGTTCTCTTAGGACCAAAATGTCCACCGCAAGCATGTTCATGGCAAAAAGAAAGAACAGATGGGATCTCAACATCGGGCACACGACGTCTAACAATTTGATCAGCCCCTATCTTCCACAAACAAGGGTCATCCCAAATGTAATACTTAGAATCATGCTTAAGTTTTGATCTTTGAGCTCTACTGAAGGATGGAGGGAATTTACCTGCCACCAGGTAGGTAACAATGTTAGCATACCATGGTGCTGTGTCACTGATAGCGAATAAGTGCTCATCGGGAAATGTCTCAACTATAGGCAGCGCCTCTTCTTCTCGCACCAATCTGCTCAAATGGTCAGCCACTGTGTTTTCAATCCCCTTCTTGTCCTTGATCTCTACATCAAACTCCTGAAGAAGAAGGATCCATCTAATCAGCCGCGGTTTGCATTCTTTCTTTGTCATTAAGTACCGAATGGCTGCATGATCAGAAAACACAATAACTTTAGAGCCAAGTATATAAGAGCGAAATTTTTCAAGTGCAAAGACAACTTCTAAAAACTCCTTTTCAGTGGTGGAATAATTTCTCTGAGCGACGTCTAAAGTCCTAGACGCATAATGGATGACCACTGGTTTCTTCTCACTCCGTTGTCCAAGCACCGCACCCACAGCATAATCGCTGGCATCACACATGATCTCAAAAGGCTGTGTCCAGTCTGGAGCTTGCAGAATTGGGGCGCTGGTCAAAGCTGCCTTGAGCTCTTCAAAAGCTGTCTTGCAATGATCATCAAACTCGAATGGGACATCTTTTTGCAGCAGCCGCGACAATGGTAGGGCAATCTTCGAAAAGTCTTTAACGAACCTGCGATAGAAACCTGCATGTCCTAGGAAAGACTTGATAGCACGCGGGTCAGTAGGAAAAGGCAATCCACCAATGATATCAATTTTTGCTCTATCTACTTGAATGCCCTTCTCAGAAACAATATGTCCTAGAACAATGCCATGTGTGACCATGAAATGACATTTCTCATAGTTAAGCACCAAGTTCATATCAATGCAACGTGTGAGCACTCTATCTAAATTGTGCAAGCATTCATCAAAAGTATTTCCATAAATAGTAAAATCATCCATAAATACTTCAACACAATCAGTCAATAAATCTGAAAATATGCTCATAACTACACGCTGGAAGGTACCTGGTGCGTTACACAATCCGAAGGACATGCGTCTGAATGCAAATGTACCGAAGGGGCAGGTGAATGTCGTCTTTTCTTGATCCTCAGCCGCAATGGGAATCTGGTTATAACCTGAAAATCCATCAAGAAAACAAAAGGATGGTTTACCTGCAAGTCTATCCAACATTTGATCGATGAATGGAAGGGGAAAATGGTCCTTGCGTGTGGCTGCATTAAGTTGTCTATAATCAATGCACATCCGCCAGCCATTCTGCACTCTCTTGGGCACCAGCTCTCCCTTGTCGTTCATCTCTACCGTCATCCCGGTTTTCTTGGGCACTACATGCACCGGGCTTACCCATTGACTGTCCGAAATTGGGTAGATGATACCTGCATCAAGGAGCTTTTGCACTTCTTTTTGGACAACCTCCATCATGATCGGATTCAAACGCCTTTGAGGTTGTCTCACTGGCTTCGCTCCCTCCTCTAGCAGGATTCGATGCATGCAAATTGCTGGGTTGATTCCTCGAATGTCAGCCAAAGTCCAACCTATGGCTGTTTTGCGCTCCTTTAGCACGCGCGCCAATTTGATCTCTTGATCGCTTTCTAGCCCACTCTTAATGATGACTGGCAGCGTCTCACCATCTCCTAGAAAAATATACTTCAAGTGCTCCGGTAGAGGTTTCAATTGAATTTCAGGGGCCTGCACAATAGATGGGACAAGTTTTGTTTCGCTGCACAATTTAATCGCATTAACCTCATACCTGGCAGCATCATGGGTGCACTGCCCATCACCAATTTCTTCAATGTTCAGCTCTGATATATCCTCTCCATATCTCATCAATGCTGCATCCTCAATAGTATCCAAGGCATGTGTTCCTGCAAGGTCAGGTGGGAATCGCATAGAGTGATAAATATTGAATTTGATTACTTCCCCATCTACCTCCATAGAAAGATCACCCGTATGTGTATCAATCTTTGTTCGTGCAGTCACCATAAAGGGTCTCCCTAGTAAGACTTGAGAGGCATCTACCTCACCTTCCATCTTCATCACATAGAAATCTGCAAGAAATACAAGGTTGCCTACATGCACTAACACATCGACTACTATACCTTCAGGCTTGGTACATGATCTGTCAGCCAACTGAATAATCAAGTCAGTGTGTCTAAGAGGGCCAATTTGCAACACTTGGTACAATGAATAAGGTAACACATTGATAGAAGCACCCAAATCAAGCATGCAATTATCCACCCGAACCTTATTGATAATACAAGATATTGTAAAGGTACTTGGGTCCTTGCACTTTTGTGCAACCTTGCCTTGAAGGATGGCTGAGATGTTTGGCTTGAAGCTTACTTGCTCTGGTCTGATTCCTCCTCTACGAGTGGTGCACAAATCTTTCAGAAACTTCGCATACTTTGGAATTTGCTTGATTGCGTCGAGGAGGGGGATTGTGATCTCCACCTTGCTGAAAAGCGCTAGAAGCTCTTGATCCATTGTTGGGCTCCTCTTTGATTTTGAAATCTGCATAGGAAATTGAAGTGGAGGGTCAGTTTGGCGGAATTCAAAATTTGAGGCAGAAGGTCGCGCTCCAGATGAAGACATTATTCGCGCTCCAGATGAAGACATTAAGGGTCTGCGCGCCGAGCTAATGTTCTCCTGGGGCGCGCTACTCTCTGTTTCGGTTTCCCGTCTCGCTTCTTCTGCAATTTTCTTGCCACTTCTCAAGGTAATCGCATTGACACTTCCTCTTGGGTTGGGTATTGTTTGTGAGGGAAGCTTTCCTTTGTCCTTGTCATTCTTCAATTCGGAAACGGTAGCCGCCAATTGGGACATTTGCTTTGTCAACTCGGCTAGGGTGCTGTCGGTCTTGGCTTGATTATTCTGCATAGTCATCCCCATCTCCTTTATGACTTCTTCTACTGATTTCCCTTGATTTGCACTGCTCGGGCCAGCTTGGTTGTAGTTGCGCCTTTGTTGTTGCCCATAAGAATTCCCATTTCCACTTCCATTGTATCTCTCTTGTTGGTGAAATGGTGGGCGGTAGGCTTGTCCTTGGCCTTGGTTCTGATTTTGTCCTTGATTGAATCCTCCTTCGTTTCTCCAACTGAATCTGTTGGCTGCTAATCCAAATTGCCTTGGTGCTTGCCTATTGTTGAATTGCTGGAATCCTCCCATAGCATTGACATCAGCGGCCTCTTCCTCATGTAGGCTAGGGCATTCATCTGTCTTGTGGCTCGCAGCTCCACAAAGTCCACAAGCTTTAACTTCACTGACTTGGCCAACCATAAGCTTCTGCACCATTTGCTTAAGCTCCTTGATTTTAGTTGCCATTTGATTTGAATTGGAATCCATTTGGGAGACATTCCTTGCTCGGCTTGTATCATCTCTTCTACCGGTATCATCTCTAAATCTGGCACTCTCGGCATTCTCATTGATAAGCTCTCGCACCTCAGCAGGTGTTAGATTCAAAATCGTGCCCCCGGCTGCTGCATCCAAGAGCATCCTCTCCAATGGTCTCAATCCATCCAATAAGTACTCCACAAGCATTTCTTCTCTCATACTCAAATTACAACAGCTTTGTTCTAAGGCATTGAATCTCCCCAAATAATCATACATTGACTCACTTGGACCTTGTTTAATGTTGGAAAGCTCTCTTCTTACTTGGGCAGCCCTAGCAGGAGGATAATATTTATCGAGAAACTTCCTTTGCATTTGCTCCCAAGTTCTAATGCTTCCTGAAGGCAAAGATAAAAACCAAGTTTTTGCAAGGTCAGTTAAACTGAAGGGAAACACTTTTAACTTAAACCTCTCTTCTGGAGCAGCATATGGTTTGAGAGTCCGACATATCCCGTTGAATTCTTGTAGATGCCTAGATGCTACTTCTCCTGGCAGCCCTCCAAACTTTGGGAGATGATGGACCACTGCTGTCTTCACTTCAAAGTCATCCTCATCTTGATCAGTGTTAATACACCATGGTTCATTGTTGAAAGTTGGGGCTGAAAGCTCTCTAAGTGTAGGTGGTCTCATCCTTCCACGTGCATATTGCTGAGGATGAGGTTGAGGTTGAGGTGGGTAATGTTGCTGTTGTTGAGGAGGAGCTGCATATTGTTGTTGAGGAGGGGGTGGATATGCATAATCATCTTGGTCTTCCCTCCTCTCTTCTCTATTGTAACGAGCTGCCCTTTGCCTTTGATTAAAGACTCTCTCCGGCTCATCATAAAAAGGGGGAGCAATTGGATTGTTGTTGTTGTTGTTTTGATCAGGTTCATGATCACCATGGACACTTCCTGCATGAGACATACTAGAAAACCAAGTAAAATGCAAAGGTAGACTATCAAACAACTCAAAAGCACAAAATGCAGAATTTAAAAAACTAAACAATTCAAAAAGAAAATGTAAACGAACTCGGATGGCTAAAAAAACACACAGCTCACGCTAGGCAGGATGAGTCCTGATCGGGTGCCCGTTCCGCTCAAAGAAAGGTGTCCTGATCTTCAATCAGACTCCGGTGACACTATTCATACCCTTCCCGGCAGCACTATTCACCGCTGGCTAAAACTCCTCTTTTTTCCTCTTCCAATCTGCACAACAAGCAAGCTAAACACAGTAAAACAATAAAAACAAGAAAAACAAAGTTTAGAACTCTAGACTGAATGTTGCTCTCCCCGGCAACGGCGCCAAAATTTGACAGCGCGTCGTCGTGCGCATCAAATTAGAATTTATAACTCCTGTAAACACACTAGCAAGCGGTAAGCAGGGTCGAACCCAAAGAGAGCAAGTAGGTAAGAGTTCTAATGAAAGTCACAAAAAGGAACAGACTAAGAATATCAATTCAGAGAAAATCAGTTCGGGGAATACAATGCAACTAGTTATCACCGATCGAATACATGAGTAAGCTAGTGAATTCTGCCTCAGTCCACACTCCCGCTAAAGATATGTCGACAATCAAATTCTACCTATTCTTAACCGCTAGGCCTTCGAACAAGTGCAATAGTTGCTCGACTTATACCACAAAATTGGTTCTACCGCTAGGTTTTTCCAAACAATGCAATCAAGTCAAGTGTAACACAATTGATATCAATCTAGCTCACCGCTAAGCTGCACTAAATTGTCAATCAAAGCATTCGATTTCATTCATTCAAGGGCAGCAATCCATAGCTCAAATCATGAATTCATTGATCTCAAACCATTGTTGCACTATAAATCCCCAAACTGAAATATTGATTTAGCTACTCATAATATCCATGAATACAATAGAAACTAGGTTCATCACACTACAATACACAAACAAACTGAGCTCAAACAAGTCCGGCCGTGAACAGTGTTCCGGCGTGAATAGTAACAGTGAATAGCGAAATGTGAACAGTGAAATGTGAATAGTAAAATGTGAACAGTAACCGGCCGTGAACAGTGTTTCCGGCGACTTTCCAGCAGCTTCACTCTAGAGCTCCTCCACTGCCGTGAACAGTCCGTCCGTGAACAGTGCCGTCCAGAAATGTCCAGCTGAAGAGAGATAAAACTTTTCCTAATTTGTCCATGTCTTAGGTTTAGGGTTTTTTTGGGTTGAACCATCTTGATTGAACCACATTAAACCAGTAATTGAACCAGCAGAGTTGACTTTGACCGCTGTTGACTTCTTGATCTTGGATGAATGTTTCGAATTTGCGATAAATTCCAATGCGATCTTGAACATTCCTGCGATACGAAAACACTACAAAAGAGTAATCGATTCACGCAAAATGTAATAAAACTATGGGAATAAATAACTCAATGGAGCGTATAAATACGCTCCATCAATGCCCCTAAGGCTGCTGCTGCACATATTGTTGAGGTGGTGGGTTAGGCTCATTGAAACCTTCTGCTCGTGCCCCTGCATCCCTAGCTAGAAATTCTCTTTCGCGAAGTTCCCTCTGGCGTGCTCTAAATACTCACTTAGGCTCTTCATAGAATTGTGGAATTTGTTCATCCTGATTTCCTAGTGGAGGTAAAGGACGGTTGTTGTTGTTGACCTGATTTTGTTCGTTATTTTGGCGGCCATCACCGTTAACACTACCTGCGTGCGACATGCTGGAAAGAACAATTTACCGCAACACAAAAATAACAAAAAAAAATTGAAAACTAAATATAAAAAGAAAACTCTTCACTGTAGCAGCTCCCCGGCAATGGCGCCAAAATTTGACGCGTGTCATTGTGTGCGCCAAATATTATATATTTATATCTCCAAGCTTTTAGCTAGTGTAGCGGTAAGCAATGGTCGAACCCAAGAGAACTGATTGTGAAGCGATTTCCTATAAATACTGAACTAAAGGGGGTTTTGAGCAAGTCGATTGCGAGAAAGAAAGTGAAAAGGTATGATTATCAATTAAGAGAAGTATTCAGTCTAGGGAATTTAGTAGTGACTGCTATCATCGGCTTCTAAAGATGGCGATTCTAATCAAACATGTGGTCATTCTGACAAAGGTAACAACCTAGGGTATCCCGACAAAGGTGATACTAAGCCTAGATTTTACTACTTGTTTCCACGACAAAGCTTCGACAAGAGTTAATAATCAGAATTGATGAGCGGATAGTTTCACGACAAAGTATACGCTAATCGTGCAATACAATTCATGCAATTTAAGATAGAACTTACGATCGAATAGAAACATGCATTAAATCCAAGTCTCAAACATGAATGTCACCAACTGAAAATCCTAAGCTGAAATAGAAATTTAGCTGCCCATAGTCATAAATGAAAAACAAATTAAATTGAAAGGCATAAAAAATACAATTCACGATCACTGTTCACTGCCGGAATGCACTGTTCATGCCGGAAAACACTGTTCACACCAACCTCCAAAATTCCGTCCGGTCGTCTCTTCCAAACTCCTTTGTCGTCCAAACTGCCTGTCTCCTACTCTCCTCCCGAAATCCTAATTGAAATTGCGCTCTAAAATTGATTTCGGGCCGCGGGCCCGATTGCTGACGTCATCATATGCTGACCCCGTCCCAAGAGGACATTAGTTCGCGTGCCCGGAGACGACATTAAGGTCCGGCGCGCGACACTAATGTTGTCTTCTGGCGCGTAACTCACTGAGATGCGCACCCATTCCCTTCAACGTCAATTTTCTTCCTAAAAACACCGTTTTGAGTCGCAAGTCTCTTTTCATGCATCCCAAATACCTGAAATGCAAACAACACTAAGAAGTAACTATTCACATAAAAACATGTCGAAATTGTTGGGTTTAAAAGGTTTAGCGAGTCGTATAAATACGCCCCATCATCTTTATTCATCAATTCGAATTGGCCATCTTCGTACACTTTTTCGACTTTGAAAGGCCCTGACCACCTTGATTTCAGCTTTTCAGGAAATAGTCGAAGTGTAGAGTTGAAGAGCAAAACGCTATCTTCCTTTGAGAAAGTCCTCCTCTGAATTTTCTTGTCATGCCACAATTTAGTTTTCTCCTTATAAATTATGGCACTTTCATACGAGTCAAGTCTGGTTTCATCTAGCTCATGAAGGTGGAGTAGTCTCTTCTTCCCTGCTGATTTCAAGTCGAAATACAGCTTCTTTACGGCCCACATGGCTGTATATTCGAGTTCCACGGGGAGATGGCAAGGTTTCCCGTACACAAGTTTGTAAGGGGACATACCGATTGGTGTCTTAAACGCCGTTCAGTAAGCCCATAACGCTTCGTCGAGCTTTGTTGACCAATCCTTGCTAGAACTACTAACCGCCTTTTCCAAAATTGCCTTAACCTCGCGATTAGACACCTCAATTTGCCCGCTGGTCTGAGGGTGATACGGCATCGCTATCTTGTGGTACACACCTGATCGCGCGTCGTTGTACGCGTCAAATTAATCCTTCCTTCTCCACTTAGTACAGCGGCTAAGTCAGGGTCGATCTCCACAGGGAGCAAGCAGATCCGCTCTAACTAGTAACCTACACTTACGAAAATTGGGGTGTGAGTGATTGGGTTGCGCAGGTGCGCGAATGACAGTGGTTAACGCAGAACTTGCACTAGACGTGCGCAGGCAATAGAGATTAAGTACTATGACTATGAAAAGTATCGGGCAGACAATCCTTTATGAATGTATTCCTTATCATCGACTCTAAACGTCTATAGTTTGATTTCACTTAAGTTAGTGTGCGATCAAGGCTTCCTAACATGTGCGCATGTTCCGATCAAAGTTCATGAGCTATTAATTCTTAGAACTAGTCTAAGCAGCTATGAATCCTGTCACAGTAGCAGCTGATTATCCTAGCGCGTTACTCCTAGTTGTCACCGTCAAGCTATCAACTAGTTTAACATATAACAGACAAGCAGCAAGAGTAAGATTGCGGTTCAAGGCTTCCTCTACTTATGCAACTAGCTGTCACCGTATGCAGAGAATTAATACAAGCAAACAAACTATGCATTAAGCACAAGTCTCAAAGGAAATACTCATAGAATCATGCCCAACCGATACAAAGCGTTTAGCTAGACATGCTAGTGGTAAACATCATAGAAACAGTAAATAACAACTAAAGTATCCAAGGAAACAGTAACAAGCAGGTGCGTGCAGGTTGTAGTCTCTCGGCTGGCGCAGTCGGCTAGCGCAGGTCCTCTCAGCAGCTCGTGTGTTTTTCAGTGTTGCCTTTCTCTCGTGTATCTCTCATTCCTCTTGATGCTCTCTCAAACCCTAGCCTTCCTCTCCTTTATATACTGCTCATAAGGCCCAAGGACGGCTTCGGCAACTTCCAAATCTGATGGTGTCAAGATTTGGAAACACCAATATCCTGCGCATGGCGCACTGCACACTTTGGTTAGCGCAATCGGTCTGCGCATCGTAGTCGACTCTTGCCACTTCCTATCCTGTTTGCGCTGCTAGCTCCGCAGGCTGTGTGTTGCGCTCCTCAAACGCTGCCTGTTAGCGCGTATCCGACTTAGGCCCTCGTTTTGCCCTGGAATACAAAAACACCGGAAACCAGTAATCTTGTACACAAAATAATGTACACAAGCATAGTGTTAGGATCGAAATAGCGCGTATAAATAGGCTCTATCAAACCCCCCACACTTGCCTTGTTCGTCCCGAACAAGCACTCAAGCACGGATACAATTACCTCTCTGGAGCCTAGCGCACAGTCTTGCACTCAAGCGCGATCTGCACAACCGTTCACTTTGCGCTGCTCTATCATTTGCGCGCATCTGTCTTCAACAGTTCTAATATAATAATTTCGAAATTCGTTACCTCTCAGCTGGGATGAAGATCATTTCGGATGGCTGGGAGATAGCTCTTCATAGGCTCCGGGCTGCCAGCTTCTACTCCGAGGACGGGTATATGGTTAATAACGCAAGCTTCTTCCGGTGCGTGATTCTTCCGCGCACTTCCCGGGAACCCGAGCCTTTTTGATGATTTTCTTGTGAACTTGCGCACGCTGGTACTGAGTAGTGCGCATGCTAGTTTCTTTAGCGCATATCATCTGCTGGTATTTTTTCTTTTTTGTACATCTTTATCTGCAGTTCCTTATGTTCCCAGAACGGTTCCAGTCTCGGCCTTCGGATAGCAGCTATGGAACAACGCTCCGCTCTCCCTCCTTGGTCTATCTGCGCAGGTCAGCGCACGCGTTTACATCCGCGCCCGCCTTCCATAGCTCGACTTCCAGAGGAAAGGTGGTCTGTTTTCCCACCTCGCCACGCTTTTGGGTATTCGCCTTCGGCATCTACGTGGCTGAGCGCGCTCTATTGTTTCGAAGGTCGCGAAGCACCGGCCTCCACTAGCGCTCTCGACCATATACCTCGCCTTCGAAGCAAAAACGACTAACCGCCTCTCTAGAGCGTTTCTATCAACTCCACATCCCATGTATATCCCATTTAACAGGAGCAGAAAAAATGAAAAAAATACTAAAACAGTTGATAGCAGCGCATGCAAGATGAATATCGCAATACAAGCTGAAAAGCGTGCGCAAACCGCATGCTAGCGCACCGCTGCTACTATTTCCTTCAACTAAACTAAGCTACACTACAAAGCTCAAAACGTGAAAAGTGAATGTAACGCTCCCCCCCCCCCCACACTTAAACAGAGACGTGTCCCCACGACTCAAGCTCAAGCGCAACAGAGAGCGCACACATGCATGCAAGAAAAAAAGAAAAAAAACAAAGAACATAAGAAAAAAATATATAGTCATCGCAGCAACAATATAGCCAGGGGTCACAAAATATTCAGCACAATATAGCAACATAACATCGAATAATATTCAGCACAAAAGATACACCACCCGAAAGAAATGCGTGGCCACCCGGCGCACCTAGAAGTCCTCTGAGCTGGACGCAGCCGCGGAACCGTGCGCCTCCTCATCTGAAGAATCGGTCTCATACTCGGTCTTGGAGGCTGGCGGCACTACAGAAACGGCTGCGGGCTGGGGACCTCTGAACAGAAGGCTGCGCAGGGGGATCTGCTGGGGCTGGCACTGGGTCTGCTGCTAGGGTGGGCTCTGCTGCATGGACCGAGGACTGGGCGTGAGGGCTGGCTAGCTGGCGCGGCTCGCTGGGGGATCCTGGAGGCGGCCTACGCAGACTAAGGAGAGACGGGGATAAAATCTCCAAATTTCCACCCTGATGGTGGAGTGACGCTCAGGTCGGCCCCCTCTGGCGCTAAATATTCGAGCACGCGCATGACGTTGAACATCATGCGCTGCTCCGCTGATACCTCCTCAGGCGCCTCTTCTGCCTCTGTCCGAGGGCGCTGATCGCGCGTCGTTGTACGCGTCAAATTAATCCTTCCTCTTCCAATTAGTACAGCGGTTAAGTCAGGGTCGATCTCCACAGGGAGCAAGCAGTTCCGTTCTAACCAGTAACCTACACTTACGAAAATTGGGGGGTGAGTGATTGGGTTGCGCAAGTAAACAGTAGCTAACGCAGAACTTGCACCAGACGTGCGCAGGCAATAGAGATTAAGTACTATGACTATGAAAAGTATTGGGCAGACAATCCTCTATGAGTGCATTCCTTATCATCGACTCTAACCATCTATAGTTTGATTTCACTTAAGTTAGTGTCCGATCAAGGCTTCCTAACATGTGCGCATGTCCCGATCAAAGTTCATGTGCTATAAATTTTTAGAACTAGGCTAAGCAGCTACGAATCCTGTCACAGTAGCAGCTGATTACTCTAGTGCGTTACTCCTAGTTGTCATCGTCAAGCTATTCAACTAGTTTAACATATAGAATACAAGCAACAAGAGTAAGATTGCGGTTCAAGGCTTCCCCTACTCGTGCAACTAGCTGTCACCGTATGCACAGAATTAATATAAGCAAGCAAACTATGCATTAAGCACAAGTCTCAAAAGAAATACTCATAGATTCATGCCCAACCAACACAAAGCGTTTTGCTAGACATGCTAGTGATAAACATCATAGAAACAGTAAATAATAACTAAAGTATCTAAGAAAACAGTAGCAAGCAAGTGCGTGCAGATTGTTGTCTCTCGGCTGGCGCAGTCGGCTAGCGCAAGTCCTCTCAGCAGGCTCGTGTGTTTTTCAGTTCAGCCGCTCTCTCGGTCTCTCGTGGTCTCGTGTGTGATGATCTAAACCCTAGACTTCTTTTCTTTATATACTACTCAGGAAGCCCTAGACCACCTTGGCAACTTCCAAATCTGATGATGTCAAGATTAGGAAATACCAATATTCTGCGCATGGCGCACGGCACACTTCGGTTAGCGCACTCGGTCTGCGCACCACTGCTGATGAGCGGACAAATAACCTTATATTTGTCCATATTTTCCCCTTACTTCTTGTTTGTTTCCCTATTTTATAAAGTCACTTGATGTTTTCTTTGCCCATTTTAGGTTTAAAATGTATATTACATGATATGAAGTGGTGTGAAGAAAATCTGGATGAATTCTAGTCGATCGAGAGCAAAAGAGAGCAAAATCAAGCAAAAGGCTAGTTTGATTCGTCCATGATTGATCTATTCAGCTTCGAAGGCTCGCCGAGCACACGTTTCTTATCCGATTAAGGCGTGTCATGTCTTTTTGGAAAGCTAACTCAAAGGGCTACAACTTCATAGTTTACATCAAGACATAATTCGAAGGTTTAAGGGGTCAAAACAGGCGAGAAGTCCAGCGCTACAAAGTTGATTCTCCCAAAGAGGAATTAAGGATAGGCCGAATCACTTTTGATTCGGCCAAGGAAAAGTGATTCGGCCAGTTTCCTTCCAGCACTGAGTAAATGATTCGGGCGAATCAAAATTATGGGGCTGCCCGAATCACTTGATTCGCGGAGAATTCGCCTGTAGATCAAATCTGGGCAGACTGACCTGTTTATCTTCGAAGGCTTGCCGAGCGCGCGATTCTTATCCGATTGGGACGTTCTATAGCTTGTTGGAAAGGTAATTCAAAGATCTACAACTTCCTAGTTTACGTCAAGACGTAAATCAAAGGTTTAAAGTGTCAAACAAGCGAGTTGCTAACGCAGCAGAAGTGATTCGGACACCCTGTCCGAATCAACTTACTAAGCCTTGTCCGAATCACCTGATTCGGGCAGTGAGTGTAAATGTTGGAAAAGGTATAAATAGAATGAGATGGAAGTGAAGAGAGAGAGCTTCCACATTTTCTCAACCCTAGGCGACTGGAGCTCGGAGAAGACCAAGCTTGGGTGAAGAACCAAGCTTGAGTCGAAGATTCTACATCAACTTCTCTTAAACCCTTTACCCTTTGTATTTACATTCATGTCTCATTTAGTTTTCATGTATTTGTGCACACTCATTATGAGTGAGTAGTTGTACTTGTGGTTGGGGATTAAATGGATCCCCTAGGATTGGATATGATGTAGAACACTATTGTTATTGCATTGAATGAAGGTTGGTTTGATTATATTATGCCCTAGCTATGTATTCATTGTATGCACACCAAGTGTTTGACGAAATGCTTAAGTGAGTATGCTTGGTTAGAACCCCTAAGGAAGGAGCGAGAGTTGAACTTAGGATGTTTCATAGCTATTGTATGATCATAGATGGAGTGTTTGTGCGTGAGAGCGACATGCATTCTTGACATTAGGCTAAGTTTTAAGCGGATTTGAGTAACCGGCCAATAGACCGAGAGGGTGCGGTTATGGGACTCAAGTTCTACACGGTTCAATAGAGCGAGAGTTTGAGAACCATGTCCTTTGTGTATCCTCTCCACTCTAGGGAAGGAGCGAGAGTTGAACCTAGAGTTGACGATGCATTAGCCTTGCTTTTATCAACCAACTGTAGTTCATGCATGTGTTAGTGAGTTATTTCATTTCCTCATATCTTAGGAGAGAAGTTGAATCCCTAGTCACCCTTTTTATTCATTAAGAAAAAAACCAAAAATATCATTTATCTTTAGTACTTACTAGAGGTACTCTAAAGGAGGACAAATCCCCCCCAAATCCGTAGACTTTCAATAATAGCATTAATTAGTTGTAAATTAGTCTAAGCTTTTCTCTTGGGTTCGACCCGAGGTCACTCGGTTATAAATATTGTTTGATATTTGCGTGACTAGAATAGCACTTCATTTTGCTTGCCTAAAACGCCAACGTCAAAATGGCGCCGTTGCCGGGGAATAGCCATTAGACTAGTTTGCTAGTTAATATTATTTTAGTTAGTCTACTACCTTTTTTTTTTTTTCTTCTTTTTTTTTGTTGATCGTGATTGCGTGTTTGCGTGCTTTTCTTGCTTACTTTAATTTAAGTTCACACTTATTGATGCTTTCTCTGATTGCTTGGTAGGTGTTTGAATGAAAATCAAAGCACGCGCGAAAAAGGCATAAGAACAAGCCTCCACATCAACGGAGCAGAAATTGCCAGATTTTGATACTCCTTCACCTCAAATTTGCGTTGATCAACCACCAACAGAAACTATGGATCAACCAAACTCGAGGAGGGAAGGAAATGCCACTCTTCCGCAAGAGGAAGACGAGAGACCGGTTGAATTCCCACGCTATCGACGCATGTCACTTGAGAAGGGATCCTCGCAAAGGACTTCTCAAGTGTGTTTCTTATGAAAAAGAGAATCGGCTACGTCTTAGCCAAGACGTTAAACTAGGCTGGTGAGTATTTGTGCTTTTGCTTCTACTTGTTGGTAGTATAGAATTGTTTTGGACTTTATGTTGCACCGTGCGCCAAATGTTTGATTAGTGGTTTTGTTTGTGCCCACAAATTACCCCTTTGGTTTGATTAGCTATATGTAGCAGTTTTAAGTGTGGGGTGTTTGCGCTTGCGCTTTTATTTGCTTAACAACATGATTATATGCTCCACATTTATTTTGTGCGCATTATACTCGCATGATTGCTTTCATCCTAGCTTTAAATATTGATCACACGGAGTAATGTCTGCTAAGAGATTAAGTAGTATCATTTAAAAACATATTTGGGATGAGTTGTGCTTTGAATTCATGAATCGTATCTTTAAGTCGATTGACATTCTTTGTGATGATTTTATTCACATGATTCGGTGTTTGACTAGCTTAGTTTGATTTTTTTTTTAAGCTCTTTCCATGCATGAAAAATGAAGTTAAGTTAAGCGAGCACAAAAATAAAAATGTTTTCATACAAAAACCTTGTACTTGCTCTTGTTTGCTTTTAGGTGACTTTAGCATTCCTATTTAGCCTTTGCATTTGTTGAGCTCACACTTCATGCTTCATTATATATCACTTAGGCACATTGTCAAGTATTAAGTGTGGGGTCAAATAAAGTGTTTGCGATAAGAAAAACAAAAGAGGCGCAAGAAAGGACAAATTATATTTTTAAGGTTTTACAAATGCCGAGGGTTAGGAAGGTAAGTTCCCCCTTGAAAGCATTTGTATAAACACAAAAATATTATTTGTTTGTTTTTTGGGTCAAGGAAAAGTTTTACAATTGCCGAGGGTTAGGAAGGTAATTTCCCCCTCGAAAGCATTTGTATAAACGCAAAAAAAATAAATAAATAAACACACTTAATTCTTGACTTTGTGCCTTTTCCGCAAATTCTTTCGCATGTGTGTGAGTAAGGTTTTTGCATTCGGTTTTTAGGAAGCGTCTAAGGTATGACCCTCGTAATATATTACTTAAGCATCCAGATTTGTACGAGGGAATTCTAAATTGTTCATTGTCAAAACTCCTCTTCTCTTACGGTTTATCACGTATAGTCTAAAACTTGAGAACGAGTTTATTGTCTTGAGCTTATGGACTTGCCCTTAGCAAGCATATGTGATTGATTTGACAAAATTTTTGTGCTAGCGACGCTTTTCTTCATACTACTTGCATAGGAAATTGAGCGGAAATTTGAATTTGACGAATGCTAGTTCGACACCGATTCTATGAGTATTTATTATCACATTGAAGTGAATGATCCTTAGAGTTTGCGTGAAGTGAATGATTTGCACAACTCTATTATTATTTGAGGTGATAGTGAACTACTTGCTTAGCTAGCTATATTTGGATTTTGAACTCTCATGGATGATTGCAAATGGGATTTGTGAGTATTCTTTTTCTGAAAACTCTCACGAGACTTCAACTCGTCCGCTAGGGTAACCTAGAGGTTTAAAGGCTTGATGCATACGCTAAATGCATTCGTGATTCCTACGACAGTGAGTTAGGAGTAGATTAATTTCCTTTGTTTAAGTTTTCTTTAGTTTTAGGTTACATGAGTAGGAGGTTGATGTGTTTCATGTGCGTAAGATTTGCTACGTGCTTTGATATTGCCATATATGATCTAGCATCTTACTCTCCGCTTGACTTATGCACATATTTGTTCGGGACGAACAAGACTTAAGTGTGAGGTGTTTTGATGAGCGGACAAATAACCTTATATTTGTCCATATTTTCCCCTTACTTTTTGTTTGTTTCCCTATTTTATAAAGTCACTTGATGTCTTCTTTGCCCATTTCAGGTTAAAAATGTATATTACATGATATGAAGTGGTGTGAAGAAAATCTGGATGAATTCTAGTCGATTGAGAGCAAAAGAGGTCAAAATCAAGCAAAAGGCTAGTTTGATTCGTCCATGATTGACCTATTCAGCTTCGATGGCTCGCCGAGCACACGTTTCTTATCCGATTAAGGCGTGTCATGTCTTGTTGGAAAGCTAACTCAAAGGGCTAAAACTTCATAGTTTACATCAAGACATAATTCAAAGGTTTAAGGGGTCAAAATAGGCGAGAATTCCAGCGCTTTAAAGTTGATTCTCCCAAAGAGGAATTCAGGATAGGCCGAATCACGTTTGATTCGGCCAAAGAAAAGTGATTCGGGCAAGCATGATACTTCATTACAGCACTGAACAGATGATTCGCACGAATCAACTCAAGGCTTGCCCGAATCAAAGTTGATTCGGGGAGAATTCGCCTGTAGATCAAATCTGGGCAGACTGACCTGTTTATCTTCGAAGGCTTGCCGAGCGCGCGATTCTTATCCGATTGGGACGTTATATAGCTTGTTGGAAAGGTAATTCAAATATATACAACTTCTTAGTTTACGTCAAGACGTAAATCAAAGGTTTAAAGTGTCAAAAAAGCTAGTTGCTAACTGCAGAAGTGATTCGGCCGAATCACTCTCAGCTGCACGAATCGTCCTGATCCGGGGAAAGTCTTGAAGGTTTGACCGAATCACTTGAGGGTTGACCGAATCACATAGTGATTCGGCCAAGAAAAGTGATTCGCCCAGTCCCAGATCAGCACTGAACAGATGATTCGGCCGAATCAGAAGTGATTCTCCCATGAGGTGCCCGAATCAGTTGAGCTCCATTAGACGTTTGCCCGAATCAGTTGAGCTCCATAAGACGTTTGACCGAATCGACACAAGGGAGTGACCGAATCATGTAATTCGGTCACTTTGGGCACTTTTTGGAAATAAATGTATAAATAGAATGAGATGGAAATGAAGAAAGAGAGCTTCCACATTTTCTCAACCCTAGGCGACTGGAGCTCGGAGAAGACCAAGCTTGGGTGAAGAACCAAGCTTGAGTCGAAGATTCTACATCAACTTCTCTTAAACCCTTTACCCTTTGTATTTACATTCATGTCTCATTTAGTTTTCATGTATTTGTGCACACTCATTATGAGTGAGTAGTTGTACTTGTGGTTGGGGATTAAATGGATCCCCTAGGATTGGATATGATGTAGAACACTATTGTTATTGCATTGAATGAAGGTTGGTTTGATTAAAAAAAAAATGGTTCTCGGCAGGCTAGCCTCTCCACAATGAGGTCCTCCATCCCGACCTCGCGCAGGAAATCCCTGCTGATGTACGGGGTCCCGTACATCTCCAGCCTCATGAAGGCATCGTACTTACTGGCGAATGATGCTGGGGTCTCTTGATTCTCGGCAGGCTGCATGGTGCGCTAGGGGTCCTCTGGTCAACTACGGTCAAAGCTCCAAAAATGCCCAAAAACGAAACTTCGAATTAAGCCCTGAAATTGTCACCCACAAGTCGCCTAATGTCCGCCTACAAAACCCACTACCCAGAACTCCAATTGGTGCGGGCGATCTAGGTGCGGTTTCAAACCTAGGGCAACCTTCCTATCGCACAAACCCTAGCTGAATCGGCTCAAATCTGAGGGAAAGGGTTACCTGGTGAGTGTGCGACGGTAACTCTCTCAGCTCAAACGCGCGCTCCTTACCAGCTTCGTCTAGGTTCAGGTTGCATACGCGCAATGCCCAGTATGCTTTGTGCTCCAACTCCACTGGCAGATGGCACGCCTTTCCATAGACCAACCGAAACGGTGAAGTCCCAATTGGTGTCTTATGTGCGGTTCGGTATGCCCATAGCGCATCATCAAGGCGCTGGCTCCAGTCTTTGCGCGACGGTCTCACAGTTTTCTCCAAGATGCGCTTGATCTCTCGGTTGGAAATCTTGGCCTGGCCATTCGTCTGAGGGTGGTAAGCGGTGGACGTCTTGTGGCGCACTCCATAATGCTTGAATACCTGCGCCACAACCCTGTTGCAAAAATGCGTCCCCTGGTCGCTGATGATTGCCTTAGGCACCCCGTACCTGCAAAAGATGTTAATTCTCAAAAAATCAGCGACCGTCTTACCATCATCTTTCCGTGTGGCCTTAGCTTCGACCCATTTGGAGACATAATCCACCGCGACCAATATATACTCATATCCGGAGGATGGAGGAAATGGCCCCATGAAGTCAATCCCCCAAATATCGAATACTTCATCCACTAGAATTGGCGTCTGCGGCATCTCATTGCGCGCTGATATGCCCCCTGTGCGCTGGCACATGTCACAGTTCCTGCAGTGGTTATACGAGTCACTAAACAAGTGTGGCCAATAAAATCCGCAATCCAGGATCTTTCTACTCGTGCGCTTGGGACCAAAGTGTCCTCCATATGCGTGCGCATGACAAAACATCAAAACAGAGTTAATTTCATGGTCAGGCACGCATCGCCTCAAAATCTGATCAGGTCCTACTCTGAGCATATACGGATCATTGATCGCGCGTAGTTGTGCGCGTCAAATTAATTCCTTCCTCTTCCACTAGTACAGCGGTTAAGTAAGGGTTGATCTCCACAGGGAGCAAGTAGTTCAGTTCTAGCCAGTGACCTACACTTACTAAGATTGGGGGGTGAGTGAGTGAGTTGCGCAGTGCGCGAGTAAACAGTGGTTTCGTAACGCAGGAACTTGCACTAGACGTGCGCAGGCAGTAGAGATTAAGTACTATGACTATGAGAAGTATCGGCGTAGACAATCCTCTATGAGTGTATTCCTTATCATTGACTCTAAATGTCTATAGCTCGAGTTGCTAATGTTAGTGTCCGATCAAGGCTTCCTAACATGTGCGCATGTTCCGATCAAAGTTCATGTGCTATTAATTCTTACACTAGACTTAAACAACTACGAATCCGATCAAAGGTAGTAATTGCCTATCCTAGCGCGTTACTCCTAGTTGGCACCGTCAGGCTATTCAACTAGTTTAACAAACAACAACAAGCAACAAGAGTAAGATTGCGGTTCAAGGCTTCCCTTACTCATGCAACAAGCTGCCAGTAATGTGCACAGAATTAATATAAGCAAGCAAGTTACGCATTAAGTGCAAGTCTCAAAGGAAATACTCATAGATTCATGTCCAACCGATACTAAGCGGTTAGCTAGACATGCTAGTGATAAACATCATAGAATAGTAAAATAAGGTCTAATGTATCTGAGAAACAAGTAGCAAACAGTGCGTGCAGTATGTCTCTCGGCTGGCGCAGTCGGCTGGCGCAAGTCCTCTCAACAAGTCCGTGTGTTTTCCAGATTGCCGCTCTCTCGCTCTCTCGTGGCCCTCTGATGTGGGGTGTTGCCTCTCTGTGTGTCTCTCTTAAACCCTAGACCTCCTCCCCTTTATATACTGCTCGAGAGGTCCATCCTTGGCAACTTCCAAATCTGGTCATGTCAGGATTAGGAAATACTGGACTCTGCGCCTGGCGCACGGCATACTGCTTAGCGCATTGGTCGGTGCAACTCTGCTGTCTCTCGCCATTTCTTCTGTTTGTGCCGCTAGCTCCGCAGGCTGTGTGCTGCGCGTCCTAAACGCTGCCTGTTAGCGCGTATCCGACTTAGGCCCTTGTTTTGTCCTGAAATACAAAAACACTGGAAACCAGTAATCTTGTACATAAAATAATGCAAACAAGCACGGGGTTATGATCTAAATAATGCGTATAAATAGGCTCTATCAATCATCCCAAATGTAATGCTTGGACTCATGCTTTAATCTCATGCATTGGGTTTTAGTAAAATGAGGAGGAAACGTACCTGTGACCAGGTAATTCGCAATGTGCGCATACCATGGTACCTTACTTGTCAGCGCCATCAGATGCTCGTTAGGGAATGTCTCCGTGATCTGCCTTGGCTCCTCCTCTTTCACGATCCTGCTCAGGTGGTCAGCGACTGTGTTTTCCGTGCCCTTCTTATCCTTAATTTCCAAGTCGTATTCCTGAAGTAGGAGCACCCAGCGCATCAGGCGCGGCTTAGTCTCCTTCTTGGACATTAGGTAGCGGATGGCTGCGTGGTCTGTGTAGATGATGCCTCTGGCGCCTAGAACATATGCGCGGAACTTCTCTAGCGAAAAACGAATGCCAGAAGTTCCTTCTCCGTGGTGGTGTAGTTCCTCTGCGCAGTGTCCAGTGTGCGCGATGCATAATAAATGGCGTGCGGCTTCTTCCTTCATGGTCTGTCTGCGCAGGTCGGCGCACGAGTTTACACCCGCGCCCGCCTTCCTTGGCTCAACTTCCAGAGGGAAGGTGGTTTGTTTTCCCACCTCGCCACACTTTGGGTGTTTCGCCTTCGGCATCTGCGTGACTGAGCGCGCTATCTTGTTCCGAAGGTCGCGAAGCACCGGCCTCCACCCGCGCTCTCGACCATATACCTCTCCTCTGAAGCGCGAACGACTAACCGCCTTTCTAGAGCGTTTCTGTCAACTCCACATCCCCTGTATTTCCCAACTAACAGGAGCAGAAAAAAACGAAAAAAAATACTAAAAACAGTTGATAGCGCACGGCGCAATATGGATAGCGCAAACAAGCTGAACAGTGCGCGCAACCCGCACACAAGCGCACTACTGCTACTGTTTCCTTCACTAAAACTAAGCTACACTAAAAATGCTAAAAAAAAAACGTGAAATGTACATGTAACGCTCCCCCTCCCCACACTTAAACAGAGTCGTGTCCCCACGACTCAAGCTCAAGCGCACGGAGAACGCGCACATGCAAGCAAGCAAAACAAAGAACAATATAAAGAAAAACGTGTAAAAGGAAAACGTGTCGGGTTACCTCCCGACAAGTGCCTTTGTTTAACGTCGTTGGCTCGACTGTACCTCGTTACGTGCCAAAATGTGTGTCAGCGACCTCCCCCACCCTTGCTCCTGAGTGATCCTGTGCTTGTGCAGGCGCTGTGTTCGTCTTGGTCCTGCGCAAAGGATAGAAAGGGAAGTCAGCATGGATAATGTGTGAGAAATCTGCAGTAACGAGGGCAGATGAAGAGGAAGAAGAAATGTGAGCAATAGTCTCCAGTTCTCCCTCTGGTGCATCTGGTGGTGCCTCTGGCGTGGCAGCTGGCGCATCTGTTATTTCTTGCTCTGCCAACTCAATGTCGCGCGTTGTACCATCCCAAGGTTCTCCGAGATACCGTTTGACTCTCTGCCCATTCACCTGAAAACGATGCCGGTGCTCGTTTTCTAACTCGATTGTCCCGTAGGGGAAAACCTTGGTGACTGTGTACGGTCCAGTCCATTTGCTGCGCAGCTTTCCAGGCATGAGCTTCAGGCGTGATGAGAACAATAGTACCTGGTCTCCTGGCGCGAAAGTGCGTCTAAGGATATGCTTGTCATGAAACGCCTTTGTCCGCTCCTTGTAATCGCGTAGTCCCTCATAGGCATCCAGGCGCAGCTCTTCTAATTCGCTGAGCTCAATGGCGCGCTCCTGTCCGGCCTCGTCTAGGTTCAGGTTGCAAATACGTAAGGCCCAATATGCTTTGTGCTCTAGCTCCACTGGCAGGTGGCACGCTTTTCCGTAGACCAACCGGAATGGTGAAGTCCCGATGGGTGTCTTATGCGCAGTGCGGTATGCTCACAGCGCATCGTCCAGGCGCTGGCTCCAATCTTTGCGCGAAGGTCTGACAGTCTTTTCTAGGATGCGCTTGATCTCTCTGTTGGAAACCTCGGCCTGTCCATTTGTCTGAGGATGATAGCAGTGGACGTCTTGTGGCGCACTCCATAATGCTTGAAAACTTGCGCCACAATCCTGTTGCAAAAGTGCGTTCCCTGGTCGCTGATGACTGTCTTAGGCACCCCGTACCTGCAAAAGATATTAGTTTTCAGAAACTCAGCAACCGTCTTACCATCATCCTTCCGCGTGGCCTTAGCTTCGACCCA
Organism: Umbilicus rupestris; assembly: GCA_963678935.1. Classification (NCBI taxonomy): domain Eukaryota; kingdom Viridiplantae; phylum Streptophyta; class Magnoliopsida; order Saxifragales; family Crassulaceae; genus Umbilicus; species Umbilicus rupestris. The sequence continues at coordinate 3,166,290 of OY787628.1, read as the reverse complement.
TTTGAAGACATAGTCCACTGCCACCAATATGTATTCATATCCGGCAGATGGAGGAAATGGCCCCATGAAGTCAATGCCCCATATATCAAATACTTCATCCACTAAAATCGGCGTCTGCGGCATCTCATTGCGCGCTGATATGCCTCCTGTGCGCTGGCACCTATCACAATTCCTGCAGTGATCATATGCGTCCCGGAACAGGTGCGGCCAATAAAATCCGCAATCCAGGACCTTTCTGCATGTGCGCTTGGGACCAAAGTGTCCTCCACATGCGTGCGCATGACAAAACAGCAAAACAGAGTGAATTTAATGGTCAGGCACGCAGCGCAAAGGGTGCCAGCGACCTCCCCCACTCTTGCTCCTGAGTGACCCTGCGCTTGTGCATGTGTTGTGTTCTTCTTGGTCCTGCGCAAAGGGTGAGAAGGATAGTCAGCATGGATAATATGTGAGAAGTCTGCAGTAACGAGGGTAGATGAAGAGGAAGAAGAAATGTGAGCAATAGTCTCCAGTTCTCCCTCTGGTGCATCTGGTGGTGCCTCTGGCGCGGCAGTTGGCGCATCTGTTATTACTGGTTCTGCCAACTCAATGTCGCGCGTTGTACCGTCCCAAGGTTCTCCGAGATACCGTTTGACTCTCTGCCCATTCACCTGAAAACGATGCCGGTGCTCGTTTTCTAATTCGATTGTTCCATAGGGGAAGACCTTGGTGACTGTGTACGGTCCAGTCCATTTGCTGCGCAGCTTTCCAGGCATAAGCTTCAGGCGTGATGAGAATAATAATACCTGGTCTCCTGGCGCAAAAGTGCGTCTAAGGATATGCTTGTCATGAAATGCCCTTGTCCGCTCCTTGTAATCGCGCAGTCCCTCATAGGCATCCAGGCGCAGCTCTTCTAACTCGCTGAGCTCAAACGCGCGCTCCTTGCCAGCCTCGTCCAGGTTCAGGTTGCAAATGCGTAAGGCCCAATATGCTTTGTGCTCTAGCTCTACTGGCAGGTGGCATGCTTTTCCGTAGACCAACCGAAACGGTGAAGTCCCGATCGGTGTCTTATGCGCAGTGCGGTATGCCCACAGCGCGTCGTCCAGGCGTTGGCTCCAATCCTTGCGCGATGGTCTCACAGTCTTCTCCAGGATGCGCTTGATCTCTCTGTTGGAGACCTCGGCCTGTCTATTTGTCTGAGGATGATAAGCGGTGGACGTCTTGTGGCGCACTCCGTAATGCTTGAAAACTTGCGCCACGATCGTGTTGCAAAAGTGCGTCCCCTGGTCGCTGAGGATTGCCTTAGGCACCCCGTACCTGCAAAAGATGTTAGTTTTCAGAAACTCAGCGACCGTCTTACCATCATCCTTCCGTGTGGCCTTAGCTTCGACCCATTTGGAGACATAATCCACTGCGACCAATATGTACTCGTATCCTGCAGACGGAGGAAATGGCCCCATGAAGTCAATTCCCCATATATCAAACACTTCATCCACTAGAATTGGCGTCTGCGGCATCTCGTTGCGCGCTGATATGCCTCCTGTGCGCTGGCACCTGTCACAATTTCTGCAATAGTCATATGCGTCTCTAAACAGGTGCGGCCAATAAAATCCGCAGTCCAGGACCTTCCTGCTGGTGCGCTTGGGACCAAAGTGTCCTCCACAAGCGTGCGCATGACAAAACATCAAAACAGAGTTAAATTCATGGTCAGGCACGCAGCGCCTCAATATCTGATCAGGTCCTATTCTGAGCATATAAGGATCATCCCAAAGATAATGCTTGGACTCATGTTTCAATCTCATGCACTGCGTTTTATTGAAATGCGGAGGGAACGTACCTGTGACCAGGTAATTCGCAATGTGCGCATACCATGGTACTTTACCTGTCAGCGCCATCAGATGCTCGTCGAGAAATGTCTCAGTGATCTGCCCCGGCTCCACCTCCTTCACGATCCTGCTCAGGTGGTCCGCAACCGTGTTCTCCGTGCCCTTCTTGTCTTTGATCTCCAGGTCGAATTCCTGCAGTAGGAGCACCCAGCGCATCAGGCGCGGCTTAGTTTCCTTCTTGGACATCAGGTAACGGATGGCTGCGTGGTCTGTGTATATGATGACCCTGGCGCCTAGAACGTATGCACGAAACTTCTCTAGCGCAAACACAATTGCCAGAAGCTCCTTCTCCGTGGTGGTGTAGTTCCTCTGCGCAGCGTCCAGTGTGCGCGATGCATAATAGATGGCGTGCGGTTTCTTGTCCACTCGCTGCCCCAGGACTGCACCTACTGCATAATCGCTTGCGTCGCACATCAGTTCAAATGGCAGGTTCCAGTCTGGTGCGCGCATCACTGGCGCACTGGTTAGCGCCTCCTTAAGCTTATCAAATGCGGCTCTGCACTCATCAGTAAAATCGAAGCACACATCTTTTTGCAAGAGGTTAGACAGGGGAATACAAATTTTAGAGAAGTCTTTGATAAAACGCCTGTAAAACCCAGCGTGTCCTAAGAATGACTTCACGTCGCGCACGCTAATGGCATAAGGTAGATTAGAAATAAGGTCTATCTTAGCCTTGTCTACCTTGATCCCCTCCTCTGAGATGATGTGTCCCAGCACTACACCATGCGTTACCATGAAATGACATTTTTCATAATTAAGCACTAGGTTCTTAGAAATGCAGCGCGCCAAGACTTTATCTAGATGAGTTAAACACGCATCAAAGGTACCTCCATATACAGTAAAGTCATCCATGAACACTTCTATGCATATACCAATCATATCAGAGAAAATGCTCATGACAAGGCGTTGGAACGTACCTGGCGCGTTGCACAGCCCAAATGACATGCGCCGAAACGCAAATGTACCGAACGGGCAGGTGAACGTGGTCTTCTCCTGATCCTCCGCAGCTATGGGTATCTGATTGTACCCTGAATATCCGTCCAAGAAACAAAAATAAGGCTTACCTGCTAGTCGATCCAGCATCTGATCTATGAATGGTAGCGGGAAATGGTCCTTGCGCGTGACTGCGTTAAGCTTCCTGTAGTCGATGCACATGCGCCATCCAGTCTGTATGCGCTTGGGAACAAGCTCGCCCTGCGCATTTTCTTCCACTGTGATTCCTCCCTTCTTAGGCACAACGTGCACTGGACTGACCCATTTGCTGTCCGAGATGGGGTAAATGACTCCTGCGTCAAGCAACTTTAAGATCTCCTTCTGCACTACCTCCATCATATTTGGGTTCAATCTGCGCTGAGCCTCCCTGGATGGTTTGGCACCATCTTCCAATAGTATTCTATGCATGCACACGTCTGGGCTCACTCCACGCAGATCTGCCAGTGTCCATCCTATAGCGCGCTGGTTCCTGCGCAGCACCTGCTGTAAACGCACTTCCTGCTCCTCTTCTAATCCTTTCTTTATGATTACTGGCAGGGTGTCCTCATTTCCCAGGAAAATGTATTTGAGTTGTTCTGGGAGCTGCTTCAGCTCGACCTTGGGTGCCTGTTCAATAGAGGGCAAGATTTTATTGGCAGTGCAAATATGAACTATATCGTGTACCTGTTTGAGCTCTGGTTCAGCACTGCTCAGCTCCTCGTCCTGCTCCTCCAACTCTGTCTGTGCCAGTGGCTATGGTCCTATTGTTGCGCTTGCGCATTGCGCATCTGTGACTAAATCATCTAAGCTGTCCATTGCGTGCACTGTGGCGTCCTCGTATGGGTGCTGCATCCCCTTGAATATATTGAAATGGATCTCTTCGCCATCTACCTCCATGGAAAGCGTGCCCCTCCACACGTCTATCTTTGTGCGCGCGGTCATCACAAAAGGTCTACCCAGTAGGATTTGCGCACTGCTGGTGCTCGATTCTCCCTCCATTTCTAGCACATAAAAATCTGCTGGAAACACCAGCTCTCCTACTCGTACAAGGACATCCTCTATCATGCCTGCAGGTTGTTTACAAGACCGATCTGCTAGCTGAATAGTGAGACCTGCAGGCTTTAGTGGTTCAAGGCGCAATGTCGCATATAGGGAATAAGGTAACAAATTGATGGATGCGCCTAAATCAATCATGCAGTTGCTCACTGTGGTTTTCCCTAGAGTGCACGGAATAGTGAACGTACCTGGGTCTCGGCACTTAGGTGGTACCTTATGTTGCACGATGGCTGAGGCCTGCGCATTTAGCATTACCTGTGCGCATTCGCCTTTCCTTCTCTTGTTTGTGCACAGCTCCTTTAAAAACTTGGCGTACCTAGGGATCTGCCGAACTGCTTCAATAAGGGGAATGTTGATTTCCACCTTGCTGAATAACTCGTATAGCTCTTTGTCCAGCGCTTCCTTTCTAGCCGATGGTGCCTGCACAGGAAAAGGTGCAGAAATATTAGTACGTTTCGTGCCCGTGTCATTTATTTGTGTTATACCTGGCGCTTCGCCCTGCTGGCTTGTGGCTGGCACTTCTGATTGCGCATCTTGCTCTGGTTGCGCATTCTGTTCTGCTGGATCCGGGACTTGCGCAACTGGTTGCGCGGGCGCCTTTGCGATCTGCTCTGCTCCTATTGTGCGCCCAGTCCTCAGTGTCACTGCATTGACTCCTCCCTTGGGGTTCTGAATCACTTGCGAAGGCAGGTTGCCATCGCTCTTTTTTAGCTCATATACCGTGGTAGCGATCTGTGATAGCTGCTTTTCAATGGACTCGAACCTCTTGTCATACTTCTCGTCATTTTTGCGTACTGTGTCTGCTAGCTGCCCCACGATATCTTCCAAAGATCGCCTCGGTTGCTGGTTGTTATGTGCTGGTGCGTCAGTGCGGCGATGCGGTGGATTGTAGGGCGCAGCTTGTTGCGTCTGCTGTGGCGCGCGCTTATCTGTGGACTGCCTCTGGAAATTGTTCTCCTCCTTCCATCTGAATCCATTTGCTGCCAGTCCAAAGCGCGGCTGATTCTGCCTTGGTGGTCCTCTGTTGTCCCATCCTCCGAGAGCATTGACATCTCCAGATTCCTCAAATAGTGTGGGACATTCATCAGTCTTGTGCTCGGTGGACCTACAAAATTCACATACCTTTGGCGCAACTGGTTGTGTGCTCTGCGCACTCATCAACTTCTGCAGCATGGCCTTCATTTCCTTGATCTCAGCGCTTGTTTCTACCTGATGCACAGAACGAGCACGACTATTTTCAAGTGTTAGCTGATGTCGTACCTGACCAGCAGAGTCTTCTATCAGCTGCACGCATCTTCTGGGTACATGTTGCAAATGTCGCCTCCTGCGCATGCGTTCAATAATCTCAGTTCCATGGGCAGCAATCCATTTAGGAAGTTCTCTATCAGCACATTCTGGGGTAGGCCATGATTGTAGCAGTTGGCCTCTAGCTCCCTGAACCGCTCGTAATACTCTGACAGAGACTCTCCTGCGCTTTGCCTTGGCGCGGCCAGTTCCCTCCTGAGTAGCGCGATCTTTGCTGCGGGATAGAATTTATCTAGGAACTTCTTCTGCAGCTGCTCCCATGTGTGAATTGATCCGGCTGGTAAGTTCATCAATCAATGTCTGGCTGTGTCACACAACGAAAATGGGAATGCCTTCATCTTCAGCGCCTCATCGCTCTCCCCTTCGGTCTTCATGTTCTCGCATATGACTAGGAACTCTCGCACATGCTTGACTGGATTTTCATTGTTCATCCCGTGGAACTTGGGCATGTGATGGATGAGCGAGCTTCTTAGTTCAAAATGACCGCCTGGCGGAAGCACGATGCACCATGGCTGGTTAACTGTGAGTGGGGCTGACATCTCGCGCACTGTTCTGCGTCGCGCGGCCTGTTGCACGGGAGGCGCATGATACACTTCAGCGGCCCTCCTTGCTTCAACCTCGCGCTGCACTTCCTCTCTGAACAGGGCTGCGCGGTTATGTGCTCTTGCTTCCTCTGGGGTTCTGTCCCCTAAGTTGTCCCCAACGACACTGTTATCCTCCATAACCTGTTCTATATCTCAAAGAAAACGAAATTAAAAGATAACTAATGCTGCTGCGTCTGTCAGTGCCCAACTAGAATCTGCGTAGCGCAACTGTTTCAAGGTTGCGCAGGCTGATGGTGAGTGCGCGCTGTCAGAAACAACAACGACAAAGCATAAAACAAACTGAAATAGCTAGTTACTAAAAGGGAAAAACGTAAACTAACTAGAACTTAGTTGTGTTGCTCCCCGGCAACGGCGCCAAAATTTGATCGCGCGTCGTTGTGCGCGTCAAATTAATTCCTTCCTCTTCCACTAGTACAGCGGTTAAGTAAGGGTCGATCTCCACAGGGAGCAAGTAGTTCAGTTCTAGCCAGTGACCTACACTTACGAAGATTAAGGGGTGAGTGAGTGAGTTGCGCAGTGCGCGAGTAAACAGTGGTTTCGTAACGCAGGAACTTGCACTAGACGTGCGCAGGCAGTAGAGATTAAGTACTATGACTATGATAAGTATCGGCGCAGACAATCCTCTATGAGTGTATTCCTTATCATTGACTCTAAATGTCTATAGCTCGAGTTGCTAATGTTAGTGTCCGATCAAGGCTTCCTAACATGTGCGCATGTTCCGATCAAAGTTCATGTGCTATTAATTCTTACACTAGACTTAATCAACTACGAATCCGATCAAGGTAGTAATTGCCTATCCTAGCGCGTTACTCCTAGTTGGCACCGTCAGGCTATTCAACTAGTTTAACAAACAACAACAAGCAACAAGAGTAAGATTGCGGTTCAAGGCTTCCCCTACTCATGCAACAAGCTGCCAGTAATGTGCACAGAATTAATATAAGCAAGCAAGTTACGCATTAAGTGCAAGTCTCAAAGGAAATACTCATAGATTCATGTCCAACCGATACTAAGCGTTTAGCTAGACATGCTAGTGATAAACATCATAGAATAGTAAAATAAGGTCTAATGTATCTGAGAAACAAGTAGCAAACAGTGCGTGCAGTATGTCTCTCGGCTGGCGCAAGTCCTCTCAACAAGTCCGTGTGTTTTCCAGATTGCCGCTCTCTCGCTCTCTCGTGGCCCTCTGATGTGGGGTGTTGCCTCTCTGTGTGTCTCTCTTAAACCCTAGACCTCCTCCCCTTTATATACTGCTCGAGAGGTCCATCCTTGGCAACTTCCAAATCTGGTCATGTCAGGATTAGGAAATACTGGACTCTGCGCCTGGCGCACGGCATACTGCTTAGCGCATTGGTCGGCGCAACTCTGCTGTCTCTCGCCATTTCTTCTGTTTGCGCCGCTAGCTCCGCAGGCTGTGTGCTGCGCGTCCTAAACACTGCCTGTTAGCGCGTATCCGACTTAGGCCCTTGTTTTGTCCTGAAATATAAAAACACTAGAAACCAGTAATCTTGTACATAAAATAATGCAAACAAGCATGGGGTTATGATCTAAATTATGCGTATAAATAGGCTCTATCAATCATCCCAAATGTAATGCTTGGACTCATGCTTTAATCTCATGCATTGGGTTTTAGTAAAATGAGGAGGAAACGTACCTGTGACCAGGTAATTCGCAATGTGCGTATACCATGGTACCTTACTTGCCAGCGCCATCAGATGCTCGTTAGGGAATGTCTCTGTGATCTGCCCTGGGTCCTCCTCTTTCACGATCCTGCTCAGGTGGTCAGCGACTGTGTTTTCCGTGCCCTTCTTATCCTTAATTTCCAAGTCGTATTCCTGAAGTAGGAGCACCCAGCGCATCAGGCGCGGCTTAGTCTCTTTCTTGGACATTAGGTAGCGGATGGCTGCGTGGTCTATGTAGATGATGACTCTGGCGCCTAGAACATATGCGCGGAACTTCTCTAGCGAAAAACGAATGCCAGAAGTTCCTTCTCCGTGGTGGTGTAGTTCCTCTGCGCAGTGTCCAGTGTGCGCGATGCATAATAAATGGCGTGCGGCTTCTTGTCCACGCGCTGTCCCAGGACTGCACCTACTGCATAGTCACTTGCGTCGCACATCAGTTCAAACGGTAGGCTCCAGTCCGGCGCGCGCATCACTGGCGCACTTGTCAGCGCCTCCTTCAGCTTATCAAACGCGGCCCTGCATTCGTCAGTAAATTCGAAGCACACATCCTTTTGCAAGAGGTTAGACAGGGGTATACAAATCTTAGAAAATCTTTTATGAAACGCCTATAAAACCCAGCATGCCCAAGGAATGATTTCACATCGCGCATGTTAGTGGAATAAGGCAGATTAGAAATAAGATCTATTTTGGCCTTATCTACCTTGATCCCCTCTTGTGAGATAATATGTCCTAGTACTACACCATGCGATACCATGAAATGACATTTTTCATAATTGAGCACTAGGTTTTTTGAAATGCAGCGCGCTAAGACCTTATCAAGATGAGTTAAGCATGCGTCAAAGGTACCTCTGTACATAGTAAAATCATCCATGAACACTTCTATGCATATACCAATCATATCAGAAAAGATGCTCATGATTAGACGTTGGAACGTACCTGGCGCGTTACACAGCCCAAATGACATGCGCCGAAACGCAAACGTACCGAATGGGCAGGTAAACGTGGTTTTCTCTTGATCCTCCGCAGCTATGGGTATCTGATTGTACCCTGAATACCCGTCCAAGAAACAAAAATAGGGCTTCCTTGCTAATTGATCCAGCATCTGGTCCATGAAGGGTAGCGGGAAATGGTCCTTGCGCGTGACTGCATTAAGCTTTCTGTAGTCGATGCACATGCGCCATCCAGTTTGCATGCGCTTGGGAACTAGCTTGCCCTGCGCATTCTCCTCTACGGTGATTCCTCCTTTCTTTGGCACAACGTGCACTGTACTGACCCATTTGCTGTCCGAGATCGGGTAAATGACTCCTGCGTCAAGCAGCTTAAGGATCTCCTTCTGTACCACCTCCATCATATTCGGGTTCAATCTGCGCTGAGGCTCCCTGGATGGTTTGGCACCATCTTCCAATAGAATCCTATGCATGCATACGTCCGGGCTCACTCCGCGCAGGTCGGCAAATGTCCATCCTTTAGCGCGCTGGTTCTTGCGTCGCACCTGCTGTAATCGCGCCTCCTGCTCATCTTCTAGTCCTTTCTTTATGATCACTGGCAGGGTGTCCTCATTTCCTAAGAATATATATTTGAGGTGCTCTGGGAGTTGCTTCAGCTCGATCTTGGGTGCCTGTTCAATAGAGGACAAGATTTTAACTATATCGTGTACCTGTCTGGGTGCTGGTTCAGCACTGCTCAGCTCGTCCTCATGTGCCTCCAACTCTGCCTGTGCCAGTGTCTCAGGTCCTTCTGCTGCGCTCGCACATTGCACATCTTCAACCAAGTCATCTATGTTGTCCATCGCGTGGCAGCTCATGAGGGTGCTGCATCCCTTTAAATATGTTGAAGTGAATTTCCTCGCCGTCAACTTCCATGGAGAGCGTACCCCTCCACACGTCTATCTTTGTGCGCGCGGGAATCAGAAATGGTCTGCCCAACAGGATCTGCGCACTTCCCTTGCTCGACTCACCCTCCATTTCTAGGACGTAGAAATCTGCTGGAAACACCAGCTCTCCTACTCGGACGAGGTCGTCCTCGATCATGCCCGTCGGTTGTTTGCACGACCGATCTGCTAGCTGAATGGTGAGACCTGCAGGCTTTAGTGGTCCAAGGCGCAATGACGCATACAAGGAATAGGGAAGCACATTTATAGATGCGCCTAAGTCAATCATGCAGTTACTTACTGTGGTCCTACCTAAAGTGCATGGAATGGTGAATGTACCTGGATCTCGGCACTTAGGTGGTACCTTATGTTGCACGATTGCTGAGGCCTGCGCATTTAGCATTACCTGTGCGCACTCGCCTTTCCTCCTCTTGTTTGTGCACAGCTCCTTTAAGAATTTGGCGTACCTAGGGATCTGCCGAACTGCTTCAATAAGGGGGATGTTTATTTCCACTTTACTGAATAACTCGTAGAGCTCCTTATCAAGCGCTTCCTTTCTAGCCAATGGTGCCTGCACAGGAAAAGGTGCAGGTATGTTAGTACGATTCATGTCCTTGTTTTTTGATTGCGCCATACCTGGCGCCTCGCCCTGCTGGCTTGTGGCTGGCGCTGCTGGTTGCGCATCCGGCTCTTCTGGCGCTGGAGCTTGCGCAACTAGTTGCTCGGGCGCCTCTGTGGTCCGCTCTATTCCTACTGTGCACCCAGTCCTAAGGGTCACTGCATTGACTCCTTCTTTGGGATTCTGAATCACTTGCGAAGGCAGGTTGCCATCGCTCTTTTTTAGCTCATACACCGTGGTAGCGATCTGTGATAGCTGCTTTTCAATGGACTCGAACCTCTTGTCATACTTCTCATCATTCTTGCGCACTGTATCTGCTAGCTGCCCCACGATATCTTCTAAGGATCGCCGCGGTTGCTGGTTATTTTGCGTTGGTGCGTCAGTGCGGCGATGCGGTGGATTGTAGGGCGCAGCTTATTGCGTCTGTTGTGGTGCGCGCTGATCCGCAGACTGCCTCTGGAAATAATTTTCCTCCTTCCATCTGAACCCATTTGCGGCTAGTAAAAAACGCGGCTGATTTTGCCTCTGCATCCCTCTATTATCCCATCCTCCTAAAGCGTTGACATCTCCTGATTCCTCGAAAAGTGTGGGACATTCATCAGTTTTATGCTCGGTGGACTTGCAGAATTCGCATGCCTTCGGCGCAGCTGGTTGTGCGCCTTGCGCAGTCATCAACTTCTGCAGAATGGCCTTCATTTCCTTTATCTCAGCGCTTGTTTCTACCTGATGCACAGAACGAGCACGACTATTTTCAAGTGTTAGCTGATGTCTTACCTGTCGAGCAGAGTCTTCTATCAGCTGCCACGTGTCCTCTGGGTACATGTTGCAAATGTCGCCTCCTGCGCATGCATTCAATAATCTCAGCACCATGGGTAGCAATCCATTCAGGAAATTCTCTATCAGCACATTTTGGGGCAGGCCGTGATTCTAGCAGTTGGCCTCCAGCTCCCTGAAACGCTCGTAATACTCTGATAGTGATTCTCCTGCGCTCTGCCTAGGTGCGGCCAGCTTTTTAGAATGCCCTTCTGATCATCCTCAGCAATGCATGACCGATATAATCCATCAGCGCATAGCCTATAGAGAAATGGCTCATCCCAATAATAATGGTTCACGTCATGGAGGAATTTCTTCCTTTGATTGTGATTTTGCCCCTTCTGGTAGAATACCACAAGCAAGAAAATTCACAAAATCAGCATACCAGGGGGCTTGCGTCGTCTCAATGCTCAGTAAATATTCTCCGATGAAAGAGTCTTCAATTGACACATTCTTGTCACCACATCCACTGATTTGCTCAAGCCTCAATAGGTGATCCGCGACCACATTTTCAACTCTCTTCTTATCCTTGATTTCCACGTCGAACTCTTGTAAGAGGAGAATCCAACGGATTAGTCTAGGCTTTGCCATAAGATATTTGATCGCTGCATGGCCCGTGCAGACAATTGCTTTGGACCCGATCAAGTATTGTCTGAATTTCTCGAGGCATAAATGATAGCAAGCATTTCTTTTTCTGTGGTCGAGTAATTTTCTTGTGTAGAGTCAAGGGCTTTACTCACAAAATAAATCACGTGCAGACGCTTGTCGATTCTTTGACCCAATACCGCTCCAATAGCGCTATCGCTAGCGTCACACATCAGCTCGAGTGGAATGTCCCACTTCGGAGGTTGAATAATTGGGCAGACACCAACGCTTTCTTGGGCATTCGAAACTCTTGATGGCATGATTCATCGAAATTGAACTCAACCTCATTACATAGTAGATTTGTAAGAGATTTAGAAATTTTCGAGAAGTCCTTGATGAACCTCCTATAAAATCCCGAGGAAACTCCTTATTCCCTTCGCGTCTCTTGGAGGTGGCAGCTTCTCAATAACATCAATTTTGGCTCCATCGACCTCAATTCCTCTTTTTGATACAAGATGTTCCAACACAATGCTTTCTTTGATCATAAAATGGCATTTCTCCCAATTTAGTACGAGGTCCACCTCAATACACCTAGCCAACACACGAGAAAAATTTGTGAGACGATCATCAAATGAGTAACCATGCACAGAAAAATCGTCCATAAATACTTCCATAGAGTTCTCTAAAAATTCAGCAAAAATGGACATCATACATCGTTGAAAAGTTCCCGGTGCATTACAAAGCAAATGTGCCATAGGGACAAGTAAATGTGGTCTTTTCTTGGTCATCGGGGTGAATAGGAATTTGAAAGAAACCACTATACTCATCAAGAAAACAGAAATATTCATGACCCGCTAGACGTTCTAACATTTGATCTATAAAGGGGATGGGAAAGTGATCCTTCTTAGTGGCTGAATTTAACCTCCTATAATCTACGCACATCCTCCACCCCGTGACCGTACGCGTATGTATCAACTCATTTTTCTCATTTCTAACCACAGTGAGCCCTCCCTTTTTAGGCACCACATGAATTGGGCTCACCCACCAGAATCTGGGACAGCATAAATAATAACTGCATTGCTCAATTTTTTGACTTCCTTCAATACAACTTCTTCTAACTTAGGATTTAAATGCCTAAGGATTTCACGATTGGGCTTCGCATTATCTTGTAAATGAATTCTATGCATGCACACATCGGGGTTAATCCCCTTCAAATCATCAATGGAGTGGCCAATGGCACTTTTTTATTCATGCAACACATTCATCAATTAGAAGTCTCAATATCATTCAAAGAAGCTTCTATGATAACATGTAAAGATTCGTTCGGTCCCAAGAATTCATACCTTAGATTCGGTGGAAGAGGTTTCAACCCTCATCGAATTCCTTACCTTTTGGCGCATCATTTATTTCGTTCGTACCATCATCAAACTCAACGGGGTCCTCATCAATTTCCATAATAGAGGCGAACAACGAGCTATATTTCTTTTGTGCAAGTAGCTCATACTCAAAGCTCGTTAGTTCACCAAGAGAGTCAAAAACATTATACGCATCATATGATTCAATCAAGTGACAATCCATAGAATTGCTAGGTGTCCTAAGCATGCTTTTCAAATCGAATTTAATCTTTTCACTACCAAAATTTAATTCGATTGTATCTTTCCCGCAATCTATAATAGCCTTAACCGTGTTCAAAAATGGTCTACCTAGGATTATGGGAATTTCCTTATCTTCATCCATGTCTAACAAGTATAAAATCAACCGGAACAAAAAATTGTCCAACTTTAATGGGAACGTCTTCTAGGATACCCTTAGGTGCCCGAGAAGAACGATCCGCTAATCTCAAGTTAACCGTGGTTGGAGTCAATTCCCCCATATCCATCTTATTGAAAAGTGAATAAGGCATTAAAGATATGCTAGCACCTAGATCACACAATGCACTAGCTATGCTAATTTCTCCAATAGAAATAGGAATAGAAAATGACCCATGATGGCTAAGCTTTCTAGGCACGGCACGCTGAATTATCGCACTACAATTTTCGTCTAAAGCTACATGGTCTAAATCATGCATTTCCCTTCTATGAGACATAATATCTTTCAAAAATGTAGCATAGGTAGGCATTTGAGTGAGTACCTCCGTAAATGGCAAAGTCACTTGCAGCTTTTTCAGCATCTCCGCGAAGCGCTTGAAATGCGCATCCTCCTTCTTCTTTTTCAGCCTTTGAGGGAAAGGAATTGGCGGCACATAAGGCGCTAGTTCCTGCAGTTTTTCCTTCTCTCGTATATCACTTGCATTCTGCGGCAAAGACCCTTCTTCGACAAATTCATCTGCTGCCTTTCCCACCTTGGCCTTTGGCTGCGGCTCCTCTAAAACTCTCCCACTCTTGAGTGTAATTGCGTTAATCATCTCGGAGGAGTTCACATCGGGTTCCGAGGGCAGCTTTCATTGATATTTCGAAGACGAACCAGCTTGTTGTGCGCCTGCAATTGATCTAGCCTTTGAAGAATAAGCTGGTTGTCTTTTTGTTATTGTGCTTGAGTCGCGGCCAGCTGGGCAACAATAGAAAGCAGGGATGGCTCCTCGTTACTTTGTTTCTCTTCGTGCCTTTGGTGCGTCCCCTGATTTTGATGGCTGAAATTGTTTGGTCTTTGATAATTACTTCTCGGTTGATATTTGCTGGAGGGGGATCCTTGAATCTGATTTCTTGGAACAAACCCTGGCGGTGCTGGTTTGGGCTCTATGTTCAGCGGCAGTCTTCTCGGAAAATTCGGATCTTCATGGAATCTCACATGAGCTGAAGGGTTCCTTGGCTGCTAACCGCGCAGTGGCACATATTCTCTCCCCTGATTTCTTACCAAGTAATTAATATCCCCATAATTGTCCGCGTGCTATAACAAATACCGCAAACTTGCTGGATGTCTCTCTTTTTCTTGAGGTTTAAATTGTCAATTGAAGCTGCCAAAGAATTCACAGTTTTTGCTAGGGAATTGAAATCTTCTTTCCTCACGGCATTGGAGGTATGCTCCTTCCCCTTCTTCTTTAGGTGATTTCTTTCTCCACCCCATTGATATGAGTTCCGCTCTATCTTGTCAATAATTTTGAAACCATCAGAGGCTCTCAAATCCATCATTGCTCCTCTGCTGGCTTGGTACATATGGTTTCTTGCGTCTTGATTCATACCATTGATGGAGTGTATTTATACGCTCCATTGAGTTATGTATTCCCATAGTTTTATTACATTTTGCGTGAATCGATTACTCTTTTGTAGTGTTTTCGTATCGCAGGTGTGTTCAAGATCGCATCGGATTTTATCGCATATTTGAAGCATTCACCAAAGACCAAAAAGTCAACAGCAGTCAACTCTGCTGGTTCAATTGGAAATCAGATTTGGTTCAAGCACATGTGGTTCAATCAAGATGGTTCAACCCAAAAACCCTAAACCTAAGACATGGACAAATGAGGAAAAGAATTATCTCACTTCAACACTCCATTTTTGGGACAGCACTATTCACGGAAGAGAGTGACGGCAGTGGAGGAGCTCTTGAGAGAAGCTGCTGGAAAAGTGGCCGAAATTCACTGTTCACGACCGGCCGGTTACTGTTCATCTTTACTGTTCACGTACTGTCACTGTTCATTACTGTTCACGGCCGGAATTCACTATTCACGGCCGGAAACACTATTCACCGAATTTGTATTTTAGCTCTGTTTCGTTTTATCTCAGTTTGTAGTGACTCAACCTAGTTTCTATTGTATACCATGGATATGATGAGTAGCTAAATCAATATTTCAGTTTGGGGTTTGCATTGCAATAGTTGGTTTGAGGTCCATGAATACATGATTTGAGCTATGGATTGCTGCCCTTGTATGAATGAAACGAATGCTTTGATTGACAATTTAGTGCAGCTTAGCGGCGAGCTAGATTGATATCAATTGTGTTACACTTGACTTGATTGCATTGTTGGGGAAAACCTAGCGGTAGAACCAATTTGTGGTATAAGTCGAGTAACTATTGAACTTGTTCGAAGGCCTAGCGGTTAAGAATAGGTAGAATTGATTGTCGACATATCTTTAGTGGGAATGTTGGACTGAGGCAGAATTCATTAGTTTATGCATGTATTAGATCGATGATAACTAGTTGCATTGCACTCCCCGAACTGATTTTCTTTGAATTGATATCCTCAGTTGTGTTCCTTTTTCTGTGACTTCCATTTGAACTCCGACTCATTTGCTCTCTTTGGGTTCGACCCTGCTTACCGCTTGCTAGTGTGTTAACAGGAGCTACAAATTCAAATTTGAGGCGCACGACGACGCGCTGTCAACCATCCTAAAAAATTTGCATGAGCTTGATAGAGCCTATTTATACGCACTATTTAGATCCTAACACTTTGCTTGTTTGCATTATTTTGTGTACAAGATTACTGATTTCCAGTGTTTTTGTATTCCAGGGCAAAACAAGGGCCTAAGTCGGATACGCGCTAATAGGCGCATTTAAGGAGCGCAACACACAGCCTGCGGAGGTAGCAGCGCAAACAGGATAAGAGGTGGCAGATCCAGACTGCGGTGCGCCAACCAACTGCGCGAACCAACGTGCGCAGTGAGCCATGCGCAGGGTAGCGGTATTTCCAAATCTCGAACACCATATCCCTACAAAATCTCCTAGGATTTGGAAGTTGCCAAGACTGTCCTCGGGCCTCACAAGCAGTATATAAAGAGAGGAAGGCTAGGGTTTGATCATCAAAAACAAGAGAGAGCCAGAACTGAAAAACACACGAGCTGCTGCGAGGACCTGCGCCGACCGACTGCGCTACCCGAGACACAACAACCTGCACGCACCTGCTTGTTACTGTTTCCTTGGATACTTTAGCTGTTATTTACTATTTCTATGATGTTTACTACTAGCATGTCTAGCTAAACGCTTTGTATCGGTTGGGCATGATTCTATGAGTATTTCCTTTGAGACTTGTGATTAATGCATAGTTGTTTGCTCGTATTAATTCTGTGCATACGGTTGACAGCTAACAACTTGTTTGTTATATGTTAAACTAGTTGGTAGCTTGACGGTGACAACTAGGAGTAACGCACTAGGATAATCAGTTGCTACTGTGACAGGATTCGTAGCTGCTTAGACTAGTTTCAAGAATTAATAGCTCATGAACTTTGATCGGAACATGCGCACATGTTAGGAAGCCTTGATCGGACACTAACTTCAGCAAATCGAACTATAGACGTTTAGAGTCGATGATAAGGAATACAGTCATAGAGGATTGTCTGCCCGATACTTCTCATAGTCATAGTACTTAATCTCTACTGTCTGCGCACGTCTAGTGCAAATTCTGCTACTGTTCATTCGCGCATCTACGCAACCCAATCACTCACAACCCCAATTTCGTAAGTTGTAGGTTTGCTCCCTGTAGGATCGACCCTGACTTAGCCGCTATACTAAGTGGAGAAGGAAGGATTAATTTGACACGTACAACGATGCGCGATCAGAGCTGCCATTTGCTAAACCCATGACGTGGACAATCTCTTTGTAGCTCCTTGAAAGGCTCATATGCCTCGTGAAAATTCTCGTCATCTTGTTGTGTGAATTGGCAAATTCTGTCCCGGATTTTCTTAGTTTTTGCCGGCGGAAATAATTGGATGAGGAAAGCTTGGGCGAGTTCTTCCCAAGTGCGGAAGGTATTCGGCTCGTGACTCATTAGCCAATTCTTGGCTTTTCCGCTTAGCGAGAATGGAAATACCTTCATGTATATGTTCTCCGGTTTGATCCCCTGCACTTCGTAAGTGCTACATAATTCTGTAAATTGTGCTAAATGCGCATTAGGGTTTCCATACCCTTCAAATTGATTCGCGGCTACCATGTGGAGAAGTGCTGACTTTATTTCGAATTCTTTATCGTCACCCTCTTACAAATAAATGGGTGATCCATAATGTCCAATGGTTGGGGCAATGTATTCCCTCACCGGTCTCTCGTCATCCGATTGCGGACGAGCAGCATTCCCTAGCCTCCTCGGGTTCGGTTGATCCGCAATTCTTGCTGGTGGTTGATCCATATTCTCCATTATTTGTTGATCAACTTGAATTTGATGCAGAGGAGTATCAAAATTTGGTGTTGACGTGGAAGCTTGTTCATGTGCCTTTTTCGTGCGCGATCGAGTTTGCATTCAAACACCTACCAAGCGATCGAAGAAAGCATTAATAAGTGTGAACTTAAATTTAAGTAGGCAAGAATAGCACGCAAACACGCAATCACGATCAAGAAAGTAAAGGAAAAAAATAAAGTAGACTAACTTAAAACAGTATTAAAAGCAAACTAGTCTAATCGCTAATCCTCTGCAACGGGGCCATTTTGAAAGTTGCGGTGATTGTGGTAGTAAAAATACTAGTCCAATCGGTACGCAAACAATATTTATAATCCGAGTGACCTCGAGTTGAACCCAAGAGAAAAGCCTAGATTAGTCTAAAGCTAGCTAGTAATGCTTAATGCGAATCTACTAAATAAAAATGGGGGCTTTTCCTCTATGCGAGGTATCTGATAATGCAAGTATGGCAGTATTTGACAAAACCAGCTTATGTGAACAAGGAGCTGCTGCAGCTCAAACAATCAAGCAGACCAGCAGAAGTAAACCAGCAGCAGATGCAGCAGAGGATGCTGCAGCAGGTGCTGGTTCAACTGTCCGAGTAGCAGCTTTGTGCTGAGTTCGTTCTGGAGGTATGGCAGTTGTGTTCTTGCTCTTCGAAGGTTTTCTAAAATGCTGCTGAGCATTTTCCAGCAAGGTTTGCTAGTCAGAGAAGGAGATTTGCATTGAAGATATTAATCAAATCTAATCTCCTAGATTTTAGGAGATAATTGATCTTGTGGGTCAATTGCCTAAACCTGGAAATTGCTTAAAGTGGTGTGGGTATTTAAGAAGAAGGTTTGAGGGCTGAAGAGTTTGATCGAAGCTGAGGGATACACGAGAGTAGACACAGATTTCAGAGAGAGGATTTTCTGGGTGCTACGGACGTTGTTCTTCGATCAAACACACACGGGCAGAGCGTTGAGCGCAGAGCTGTGGTGAGCATTGCAGAAGAGAATCAGGTCTTGCAAAGACTGATTCGTGCATTGATCTGGAATCCAATTCAGAGCTGTGGAGCTTGTTGGTTGATCAAAGGCAGCCGCGGAAGAACTGACGGGTGGAAGGCTCGGTGGAGGTTCGTGCGGAAGAACTCACTAGTGACAGGTGGTCACTGAGTGAGGGGGAGTTACTCAGAGTGTGCAGCGCTCTTGGAGTGGTTCGATCGGCTCGGCAGAAGGCCTTGGAGCGACGCGGAAAGTGTGCTTCAGCTGTGTGTTACAGCTGTTGCTGCAGCAACCCTGCTGAGTAGTGTAGGATAGAATAGGCTGAGTTCTTTGAGAAGATTGTAGCTATTCTAGACTGACATATTGTAGAGGGTGTGCTGGCACAAATCAAAGCTTGTTCTGATTGTGCTGAGTAGTCAACAAGAGGTTGAGTAGCATAGGTTGCGTGCGTTGTAACCTAGTGTACTTGGAACCTTTGGTTGAGTGGATTAAGGACTGGAGAATAGTCCTCCCCAGACGTAGGCAGATTGGCCGAACTGGGTGAACAAACTTGTGCATTGTTTGTTGCTTGCTGAGATTAATTCTAGTGAACAAGAGTGTGCTGCAGCAACTGCTTGTTCACAAATCTGCCGGATTGAGACACTGTGAAATTTCAATTGGTATCAGAGCAGGAACTCGACACACAGAGTTAAAAGATCCTACAGTGTCTCTGAAGAAGCCAAGACAATGAAGGAAGGACAGAGCACAAGTAGACCTCCACTATTGGAAGAGAGCAATTATGGTTATTGGAAAGCTAGGATGAAGGCTTTTCTTAGGGCCATTGACGAGAAGACATGGAGAGCTGTTGTAGTTCAGTGGTCTCCCCCAATCACCATAGATGAGCAAGGAGTGACAAGAATAAAACCTGAAGAGCAGTGGACTGCTGAAGAAGGTGCTGCAGCAACTGGTAATTCAAAGGCTTTGAATGCAATTTTTGCTGCAGTTGATGCTAACAATTTCAGGTTGATATCAAACTGTGATTTGGCCAAGCAAGCATGGGAGATTCTGCAAACTGCCCATGAAGGAACTGATAGAGTGAAGCTATCAAGACTCCAGATTATTGCCACACAATTTGAGAATCTGAGGATGCTGGATGAGGAAACAGTCACTGAGTTTAATGCTAAACTCTGTGATCTCGCAAATGAAGCTCATGCTCTTGGTGAGCCCATCCCTGAAGAAAAGCTTATCAGAAAGGTTCTCAGATCATTGCCCACAAAATTCGACATGAAAGTGACAGCCATTGAAGAGGCACAAAATGTCAGATTCATGAGGTTGGAAGAGCTGATGGGGTCTCTCAAACAATTTGAGATGAAGCTGGTTAAAGGAGACACCACTCCTAAGGATAAGAACATTGGATTGAAAGCTGAAGCAGAAATCAAGCAGACAGGCTCAGAGGAGCAGCTGAGTATGATTGTCAAGAATCTTGGAAAACTCCTGAAAAACATGGACTCAAGAAATGGACAAAGCTCATCTTCTCGAAAATTCAGAAGGGGTGGAGAAAATAAAAGGAAAGGAAAAGAATCTGCTCAGAATGAAGAGGAGAGGAAAGATATGAAAAAGGGTGTTCAATGCTGGAACTGTGAAGGGTATGGACACATTGAGGCTGACTGTCCAAGCAAATCTCTCAAGAGCTCAGAGAAAAAGAACAGTAAGTCTATGACAGCTAAATGGAGTGACTCTGAGGAAAGTGATGAGGAAAAATGTGTTGTGCTGACCAGTATATCTGATTTCAACCTCAAGGAGATTAAGAAGGACAAAATTCACTACGGGATTGAAGTATCTGAAAGTGAAGATGAAAGTGACTCATCTGCCAGTGAAGATGAGGAGGACTTATCTGGCACTCTTGCTAACTATCTGGAGAAGATACTCAAGCAGTGTGAAGCAGTTCTTCAGGCAAATCAAGCATTGACTGACAGAGTTAATCTCTTGGAAGAAGAACGAAGGAAATGTCCTCTTTCTTCCAACAGTCAAGTTACCATTCTGAAAAGGGAAGACACTGGAAGAAAGGGTACAGATATAGGTGCTTCACAAGCAACAGCCAAGGCAGATAACTCCCAGAAAAATATCTTGGACGAAATCTTGTCTTTCCAAAGACTTGGTAAAGGGAGAATGGGACTTGGATATACTGGTGAAGAAAGCTCTAGAGGGACAGTTTTTATTAAAGCTTCAGCCGTTGAGACAGATGAGAAGAAGAATTCAGATGACTTCTCAAAATCTGCAGCAAAAAATGGAACTAGACATATGAACAAGAGGATGCTGCAGCATCGGGAACAACATTTTTCTAAAACAGTGCAAAAGGCTCAGATTAATCGGGATTTTCGTACAAGTGTTGGGAATCAGAAGTTCAACTCAAAACTGAAGCAGCAGCGCAGAATCTGCACAGTTGAAAAAGAAGGAGTAAAATCCAGGAACTACACTTGCTGCACAAGGACTTCATTCCATGTTGCTCCACGGAATCACAGTTGCGGAAAGAATTGCAGATCAGGAATGCTCAGACTGGTACACAAGGGCACTGGATTGCTAAAAATGCATGTAAACAGCAGTTTTTGCGGATATGGAAACCCGAGCATGACAAACGAAGAGATTGGAGGCTGGCAGATCAGAAGAAGAAAAGCTCTGGTGTATCTCAAGTGTGGGTGAAGAAAGTTCCACCAGAATCCCTTAAGGATCCTCTGACCAGAACTGCAGCCTGAATTGAATAGGTGAACAAGCTCACATGTGCTGCAGCAACCTGGTCCGAATTAGCTTGTTCACATGTGTTGGTTGCTGAGGATGGAAAGGAAAATATTTGCACATGGGAGGCACGTGTCTTACATCTTCAAAAAGGAAAAAGAAAATAACGGGTAAATATTTTCTAGGGCAAAGATCAAGAGGAAAGGGCTTCTCAGAAATCTCTGCCGATCATCCTCTGTGCGCTCCTCATACCTTCCACATCTCTGCAGAAATGGTGAAGACACGCGGGTTGAAGAAGAATCTGGCTGCAGACAGGCAGGGGAGGTCTGAAAGAAGGACCAAGGCACGCAATGAAGACCCCACTCAGCGCCTGGATGTGGTAGTGTGGGAACCAAACCCTCTCCCTGAGTCGCACAGTGTGCCCTCGCCCTCTGAAGGAGCTTCGCAGAAGAGGAGGCGG
This sequence comes from Umbilicus rupestris, assembly GCA_963678935.1. Lineage (NCBI taxonomy): Eukaryota > Viridiplantae > Streptophyta > Magnoliopsida > Saxifragales > Crassulaceae > Umbilicus > Umbilicus rupestris. The sequence goes on along the minus strand of OY787628.1, from coordinate 3,144,691 downwards.
CTGGTACGTGATGGAGAACCTGTCTCCAGTTCTGGTGTGCTACCAGAAGAGGCTGTGGCCGAAGTTGCCTCTGGTGAAGAACAAGCAGCAGAGGCTGCTGTAGCAGTCTCTGCAGAAGAAGAGTGCAGATCACTGGTCATGTCCCCAGGTATTATTGGTGAAGGGGTTGAAACAGGTGCTGGTTCCCCTGAATAAGAACCTGCTCCAGCACATCCTCCTTCTTCAGACAAGGGAAAAGCTCCCATCCTGATTCCAGTCACCAGCAGTGAAGGATCATCCAGTGAAGAGGAAGAAGAAGGTTCGCTTGGTGGTCCCTCTGAGAGAGCTCCTCCTGCAGAAGATCTGTCTGCTCTCACAGTGGGAGGTACATGGTTCAGAAATAAAAGCGTCTCTCAAACCTGGAGTGCTGTAGAGAGGAAGCATATCGTGCATGAGAAGAGACTGGTCCAAGACAAGTACAGATCAGCTGTTATGATTCAGCTTCTGTCAGAGGTAAATCTTCTCAAGTCCCTAACCTTCCCTCTTCGATTCAATATTATTCTGGTTAGAGAGTTTATTGTGAACATGGAGGAGAAATTTGGAGAGGAAGGAGCTGATGAGTATGGAAGAAGCTGGGTACGGGGTAACCAAGTGGTTATTACCCCTGAAATTATTGACGCATTTCTTGGAATCCATGAGAATGCAAGAGCTCCCACTGAGGTTAAGCCAGATTTCTTGGCGAAGATTCTGACAGGGGGAGTGTGCCTGTCTTGGGGTGGCCCTAACCTCAGTGCTGCTGAGCTAACTTCCAAGTATGCCTTGCTGTATCATCTTGGGGCCAGGAACTGGATCCCTAGTTCTCACAGAGGGAAGGTCAGCAAAGATTTTGCTAACCTTCTCTATTCTATTGGAAAGAAGAGGAAGATCAGCCTAGGCAGTGTTATGTTCCCGCAGCTTGCAACACATGCTGGGAGTGCTTCCTCCAGCAAGCCTATTGTGCTGCCCTCCCTCATCCATGGGATCATGGTCTCTCAGCACCCAGAGTTTGGAGCGATTACTGAAGGCTTATCTGAGGAGCTGCAGGTCTTCACTGTTGATCACAAACTATTCAAGGGAAAACATGCAGTGGATGTTGCCTATGAGGATCTTCTCATAGTTGGTTCTTCAGCTCCAGCCCCCTTGGAGGAATCTCTTCCCCCTGCTGCCATAATCCAGTCTGCTCTTCGTGCCAGGATTGTGAGCCACCTCCGGTCTGAGCTGGCTATTCTTGAAGCTGAAGCCAAGAGGAGAGATGCCAGACGTGGACAGATCAGGAGCCTTCTCCGAGACCTGGAGTTCCCTGCCGATGATGAGCAGGCCCCTTGAGCATCTATGACAAAAAGGGGGAGAAGAAGTTTTTGTTGCTAAACTACTACTGTTGATGAATATTGTTTGACATTGCATTGTTCTTTGACCCTGCGTGGTCAGTATGCTATGGCCGAGTGTGGCCTCATCTACTTACTCTCTATTCATTTTATTTAGAGTATTTCATTTCTGGTTTTTTTTGGAAGAGTGCACTGGCCTCAAGGTTTTGTCAAAATGCCAAGGGGGAGATTGATAATGCAAGTATGGCAGTGTTTGACAAAACCAGCTTATGTGAACAAGGAGCTGCTGCAGCTCAAACAATCAAGCAGACCAGCAGAAGTAAACCAGCAGCAGAGGATGCTGCAGCAGGTGCTGGTTCAAGTGCTGGTTCAACTGTCCGAGTAGCAGCTTTGTGCTGAGTTCGTTCTGGAGGTATGGCAGTTGTGTTCTTGCTCTTAGAAGATTTTCTAAAATGCTGCTGAGCATTTTCCAGCAAGGTTTGCTAGTCAGAGAAGGAGATTTGCATTGAAGATATTAATCAAATCTAATCTCCTAGATTTTAGGAGATAATTGATCTTGTGGGTCAATTGCCTAAACCTGGAAATTGCTTAAAGTGGTGTGGGTATTTAAGCAGAAGGTTTGAGGGCTGAAGAGTTTGATCGAAGCTGAGGGATACACGAGAGTAGACACAGATTTCAGAGAGAGGATTTTCTGGGTGCTACGGACGTTGTTCTTCGATCAAACACACACGGGCAGAGCGTTGAGCGCAGAGCTGTGGTGAGCATTGCAGAAGAGAATCAGGTCTTGCAAAGACTGATTCGTGCATTGATCTGGAATCCAATTCAGAGCTGTGGAGCTTGTTGGTTGATCAAAGGCAGCCGCGGAAGAACTGACGGGTGGAAGGCTCGGTGGAGGTTCGTGCGGAAGAACTCACTAGCGACAGGTGGTCACTGAGTGAGGGGGAGTTACATAGAGTGTGCAGCGCTCTTGGAGTGGTTCGATCGGCTCGGCAGAAGGCCTTGGAGCGACGCGGAAAGTGTGCTTCAGCTGTGTGTTACAGCTGTTGCTGCAGCAACCCTGCTGAGTAGTGTAGGATAGAATAGGCTGAGTTCTTTGAGAAGATTGTAGCTATTCTAGACTGACATATTGTAGAGGGTGTGCTGGCACAAATCAGAGCTTGTTCTGATTGTGCTGAGTAGTCAACAAGAGGTTGAGTAGCATAGGTTGCGTGCGTTGTAACCTAGTGTACTTGGAACCTTTGGTTGAGTGGATTGAGGACTGGAGAATAGTCCTCCCCAGACGTAGGCAGATTGGCCGAAATGGGTGAACAAACTTGTGCATTGTTTGTTGCTTGCTGAGATTAATTCTAGTGAACAAGAGTGTGCTGCAGCAACTGCTTGTTCACAAATCTGCCGGATTGAGACACTGTGAAATTTCAGTATCCTTAGTGAATACTAAAGACAAAGTGGAAGTTGGTTTGAAGGAAAGTAATAGAGAAAACGTAGTGGAATCCTACTTCACCCCTAGGTCATGCGATTAGTAATGCAAAAGAAAAATATATTCATTAGTTAATTTGGTTGTTTATTCTAGGCTAAAGTATCACGCATTCTAAATTCAACTCTCGCTCCTTCTCTAGAATGGAATGACACCTTTTTGATACAATTCTCAAACTCTCGCTCTATTGAATCGTGTAGAACAAAAGTCTCCTAATCTCAACCTCTCGGTCTATTGATAATTAACTAAAGTCCGCTCTATGCTTAGCCTAAGAGATTGCCAATGTCACTCTCGCGCACAAAAGCTATCTAAAATAATCATGCTTGATCTTCTAAACAACCTAAGTTTAACTCTCGTTCCATCCCTAGGTGTTTTATATTGTCATACTCATTCATGCGTTCCGTCAAACACTTGGTGTGCATAAAATTAACATGAAGAACAAGCATAAGAATTTTCAACCAAACTTCACTCATATAGATAAAAGAACATGTTTTGCATTACGATCGAACCTAAAGGATTCATAAGGATCCCAACTACAATGGGACTACTCACTCATGGTGAGTTTGAAACAAAACATGATTTTTAATTGAAACTGTTCACCAATTGGATGCAAAGAAGTAGTGGTTGAGTACAGGGTTGATGTAGGATCTTCAATTGCGTGTGTCTTCTCTAAATCTTCGATAATTCTCCAAGTCATGCAAGAGTGATCGCCTAGGGTTTTTGAAATTGGAAGAAGCCCTTCTAAATTTGCGTCTCTTTCTTATTTATACTGTTTCGGAAAATTACCATATTGCCTGCCGTCCCCGAATCGATTGATACGAACAAGCTTTGTATAGTTGATTCGGACAGGGTGTCCGAATCAACTACTCGGTGCAGTTTCGTAGCTGGAGAGGGCGATTCGACCAAGCCTTGTCCGAATCAAATCTGACTCGGACACCCATCTGGTCGAGTCAGATTGTGCCTGGGCGAATCAAATCTGCCTTTCCCTTGATTTTGCTCTCGATCGACTAGAATTCTCCCGAAACTTCTTTGGACCACTTCATATCATGTAGTATGCATTTTCAACCTGAAATGGACAAAGAAAACATCAAATGACTTTATAAAATAACCGAACAAACAAGAAGTAAAGTGAAAATGTGGACAAATATAAGGTCATTTGTTCGCTCATCACTTGTGGCTCTTTTGTTTTGTCAGTCTACCTTTGCAAGTACCAGCTTCAAGTACCAGAGGTTGCTGTAGCCTCTTCTTTCGCTCGGCTTCTTCCGCTTTGTCACAGATGCCATATCCGTAACAATCTCCCCCTTTGCATTTTGATAAAAGTACATCCCTTTGCAGCCTTCACTCTTGACTGACAAAACCTATCATATCATAAACAATAATATTAACACCATCTTGGCAGCAGACACTTCTTTTTCTTCTTTTCTCCCTTTTTGTCACAAATGGCAAGAGGGTCCAAGAGTTGCTACAGCAACTTACTCCGACAACATACATAGACCCAGTGCAGATCTCAGATTCTCGAACCTAACCCCATCTAGTGGTTTTGTAAATAAATCTGCCAGCTGCTTCTCTGTAGCAATATGTTTAGCACAATCACTTTATTTTCAACCAAGTCTCTGATGAAATGGTGTCTGATGTCGATGTGCTTGGTTCTAGAGTGTTGTACTGGATTCTTGGATATGCTGATGGACTCATATTATCACAGTATAGGGTCATAGTATTTTATTGCATGTTGTATTCACTCATCATCTGCTTCATCCATAACATCTAGGCATAGCTGCTGCTTGCTGCTATGTATTCTGCTTCAACAGTAGACAGAGATGTGTTATTATGTTTCTTGCTAAACTAAGAAACTAGGTTATTTCACAAGAAGAAACATCCTCTAGTGGTACTTTTTCTATTTTACACAGCCTGCCCAGTCAGCATCACAATACCCAACCAATCCGGCACTTTTGTCCCTGGGGTACTATAAACCATACCTTGTCGTGCCTTAACATACCTGATGATTCTTTTAACCAGTAATAGTTGGTCCTCTTTTGGATAAGCTTGGTATCTTGCACATACCCTTACTGCATAGGATATGTCTGGTCTACTAGCAGTTAAGTAGAGTAGACTCGCAATCGTGCTTCTGTACAGCGTTTGATTAACTGCAACTCCTGCCTCATCTTTGATTGCCTATGAATAGGTGGCAGTAGGTGTTCGTTTGTGGCTTGCATTGTCCATGCCAAACTTCTTTACAAAATTCTTACCATATTTGCTTTGGGACATAAAGATACCATTCTTCTTTTGGTAGACTTGTAGCCCAAGGAAATAAGTTAGCTCAACAACCATGCTCATTTGGAATTCCGTTTGCATGTGACCCACAAACTGCTTCACCATCTTCAAGGATCCCAAACCAAACCCAATGCCGTCTACATATATCTGAGCTATAACAAAATCTGTCTTTGTTCTGCGGACGAAGTTTCTTATCTACTCCTCCACGATCATATCCGTGCTCAGTCAGAAAAATGGTCAGCCTCTCATACCAGGCTCTAGGAGCTTGCTTTAATCCATAGAGAGCTTTCTTTAGCTTGAACACATGATCTGGATGATGAGGGTCTTCAAAACCTTTGGGTTGAGCTACATAAACTTCCTCAGATAAGACTCCATTCAAGAAGGCACTCTTCACATATATTTGATACAATTTGAGCATTAAATGCCAGGCAAGGGCAAGCAATAGTCTAATAGCTTCCATTTTGGTTACTGGGGCAAAAGTCTCATCAAAATCCACTCCTTCAATCTGAGTGTACCCTTGAGCTACCCATGTGGCTTTGTTTATTGTAATGTATTCTTTCTCATCAGTCTTGTTTTTGTATATCCACTTTGTTCCAGTGATGTTCACCCTGCAGGTTGTGGCACCAGGTCCAACACATAATTTCTTTCGAACTCAGCGAGTTCTTCTTGTATTGCAGCTATCCGGAATTCATTGTCAAGGCTTCTTTGATGTTCTTTGGTTCAATGCTGGACAGAAGGCAAGAGTTACTGATCATAACACATAAACTGGTGTGAGAGGTACCTCATGTTCATCTCCCTTCAGTGAGATCACCGATGACATTTGTTAGAGGATGATTCTTCTACATTTTCTTTAGAGGTGCCCGAGCTGGTTCAGGAGAATGGGAGACTCTTCGGTGCTTGGTTCTGAGTCATCCACTGTATATGTTGGATCATAAGAATATAACATCCTCTGATACAGCTTCTAGTTCAACTTCTTTTGTTCTCTGAGGTTGATGCTAATTTTGATCATATGTTTCAGAATCTTCATCAGTTTCAATATACGATAGACCTCCTTTGTCTTTAATTATTTCCTTGACAATAACATTTATGGATTCTTGAAAGGTCTATGTCCATTGATTGTAGACTAGGTATGCCTTGCTGCTCATGGAATCACCCAGAAATATTCATTTGTCACTCTTCGAGTCTAACTTCTTCCGATACTCACAGTCTCTTAAGATATAGCATTCATTTTCGAAGATGTGAATGAGTTTATAGTGGGCTTCTTCTGTCTCCAAAGTTCATAACAAGTCTGGTTCGTTCTTTTTATGATGGACACTCTGTTGTGATGTAGCATGCTATGTTCATAGCCTATGCCCAAAAATCCAAGGGGATCTTCTTGACATGTATCATGACTCTGACCATCTCCTGTCTGGTTCTGTTTTTGTGTTCCACTATGCCATTCTGCTATGGAGTGTAGGGAGATGAGTATTGATGAGTGATACCTCTATCACGGCAGAACTTGTCCATTGCCTCATTCTCGAATTCCCTCCCATGGTCACTTCTTATGGAGGCCACTCTTAGGCCCCTTTCTTGTTCGAGTCGATTAGCCAGGTTGATTACAATCTTAACTGCTTCTGATTTCTCTCTTAGAAAGTAAATCCAGGAATACCAAGTGAAGTCATCGACACATACAAAAGCATGACTTTTTCATCCACACTTTCCATAGGACCCATTAGATCCATCTGCAACAGTTGGAGAGGTCTTGTGGTGCCAATCTCTGAAACTTTTGGATGAGAAACCCTTCTCTACTTGCCGATTTGACATTCCCCACAAATTAAGTTTGTCTCTCCTCTAATATCGGGAATTCCTCAGATTTGTTGATCTGCAGCAAGCTTTCTTAGTGTTACAAGTTCAGTTATCCCATACGTTTGTGCCATAAGTTTATCTCCTAGGATTTTTACATTAGGCAGGTTGATACAGTGGTTGTTGTAGCATCTTCTAGCAAATAGCAATTGTTGGCAGACCTCGTTCTTTTCATCAGGCACTTCCCCCTGCATCAAGTACTTGGCATAAATTCTCAGTAAACTTTACAAAGTATGTACCTTCACATAACTAACTTATGCTGACCAGATTTGCCTTTAATCTGTCCACGAGCATCAAATTTTTCATTTTGGGCAATCCAAGTACGTCTAGTGTCCCTTTCCCAAGAACTCTCCATTTTAGCCTGTTGCCAAATGTTACATACCGCTCTTTGCAAGGCTGAATAGTTTTCAGGAAGGATCTTTCTTCAGTCATGTGTCCCGAACATTCATTGTCAGAATACCAGCTTGCTTTCTTGAACTCGTTCGATGAGCTATAGGATACGAAGGCATACTGTCTTCTATATCGCTGGTGGTTGTTCTGTGATGGTTTTTGTAATCTCCAGTACTTATTCAGAATGGGAAAACTCGTTGAATGTGACCAGGTTGATTGAGAAATAACATATGCGCTTGTTTTGTGAAAATCGACCTCGGAGCGGAAGAGTTTGTTGTTCCATCTTCTGGTTCTTTCTTCTGTTCTTTTTCTTCCGACCCCGGTTTCTCTTCCTCTTCAGAACTACACAATCATGGACTTCTGGTGTCTCTGTTCTGACAAACGTTGTTACTCCAATGCCACCTTCTCTAGTATTTTGTCTTCAATTGGTGAACAATTTCTTTTAAAAATTATGTCTTGTATGTCCTTATGGATCCCTTAGGTTAGATTGTAATGCAAAACATGCAATTTTATTATGAATGAGGTTTTTGGATTGAAAATTCCAATGCTTTATCTTCATGTTAATTTTATGCACACCAAGTGTTTGACGAAACGCATGAATGAGTATGAATTAATGAAACACCTAAGGATGGAATGAGAATTAAACTTAGATTGTTTAGAAGATCAAGCATGTTTATTTTAGAGAGCGTTTGTGTGCGAGAGTGACATTCGCATTCTATTAGGCTAAGCATAGAGCGGGCTTTAGTTAATTATCAATAGACTGAGAGGTTGAGATTAGGAGACTTTTGTTCTACACGGTTCAATAGAACGAGAGAGTTTGAGTTAAATTTAGAATGCGTGATACTTTAGCCTAGAATTATCAATCAAACTATCTTATGCATATATTGCTATTTTGCGTTCCCAATCGCATAACCTGGCGGTGAAATAGGATTCCGACTACATTTTCTCTATTACTTGCTTTCGAAACCAATTCAACCTTGTCTTTAGTATTCACTAGAGATACCTCGCCTAGAGGAAAAATCCCCAGTTTTTATTTAGTAAACTCGCTTTAAGCATTACTAGCTAGCTTTAGATTAATCTAGGCTTTCTCTTGGGTTCGACCCGAGGTCACTCGGATTGTAAATATTGTTTGTGTACCGTGATTGGACTAGTAATTTTACTACCACAATTTCGACAACATTCAAAATGGCACTGTTGCCGGGGATTAGCCATTAAACTAGTTTGCTTTTTAGTATTGCTTTAGTTAGTTCACTTAATGTTTTTCTTTCTTTTTTTTGTTGATTGTGATTGCGTGTTTGGATGCTATTCTTGCCTACTTTGATTTAAATTCACACTTATTGATGCTTTCTCTAATTGCTTGGTAGGTATTTGAATGCAAACCAGAGGACATACTAAAAAGGCACAAGAACAAGGCTCTACATCAACGCCAAACCCGGATCAGAACTTGCCATATTTTGGTACTACTCCTAAATTCGTGTTGATTAAACACCAACAGAAATTATGGATCAACCGAATCCGAGGAGGGAAGGAAATGCAGCTCTTCCGCAAGAGGAAGATGAGAGACTGGTTGGAGCTTGGAGACTTCAAGCTTGACGACTCCACTTGATTCCCACACTATCGACTCATGCCACTTGAGAAGGGATCCTCGCAAAGGACTTCTCAAGTGTGTTTCTTATGAAGAAGGGAATCGGATACGCCTTAGCCAAGACGTTAAACTAGGCTTGTGAATATTTATGCTTTTGTTTTTACCTGATTGTAGTATAGAATCGTTGTGGAATTTGTGTTGCGTCGTTGATGGAGCTTATTTATATGATCCATAGAGTTGTTTATTCCCATTGTTTAATTACATTTAGCGTGTGATAGATTACTTCTTTTTAGTGTTTCGCATCGCAGGTATATCAAGACCGCTTTCGAAATTTATGGCCTTTTTGGAGAATTGATGTGCATCTCAGTGATTATGGCTCTGGAAGAACACTTTAGGCGCAGCTAATGTCTTCATTGGGTGCTTTGCTAATGTCTTCATCTGGAGCGGAAAGCATTTGATGATGTCATCATTGGGACCCACAGCCGAAAATCAGATTTAGAAGGTTGCACGATTTGGAAGTTGCATGATTTAAAAGCATGATTTACCTATAAATATAGCCTTGCTACTTCGAAAAAAAACAACAAATTTTGAAAATAATTTTGAGGATAAATTCAGAGAGAGAAACGGCAGAAGCAGCGAAGGATGCACGGAAATCGAGGTGGTCTACTATTCACTGCCGAAGTTACTGTTCATTACAGAGTTACTATTCACAGTTTTAGTATTTTTCTGAGCTCAGTTTACTCTCATTATTGTTATTAGATGGATTCTCATAGCTAAACTCATGATTTCAGTTTGGGGATTTTGTGTTGCAACGTACGGTTTGAGATACTTATGTTTCGTAATTCATTTCAGTAAATTCCTGTTCTTCGTTTGAATTGCATGCTCTGATTATCAAGTTAGCATAGCCTAGAGGTGAAACTAAGTTGATATCTATTGCGTGATATTGGAGTGACTTTACTATTAGCTAAGCCTAGCGGTATAACCTAATCGGTGTTGTTAATTGAATAATCATTAAACCTATTCGAGAACTTAGTGGTTGAGAGTAAGTAGAACACTGAAGTCGACATTACTCTAGCGGGATTGTTAGACTAGGAACAGTAGTTTACTCGTTGATGCATGTTATTACCAGTTGCAATGCATATCCCTGAACTGGCTTTTCTCTGAATTTGACAACAACAAACATTCTTCCTACAACCCCCTTTTTATCGTGACAATTATTCGTAGAACTTTATCCCTGATTGCTCTCTCGTGGGTTCGACCTTGCTTACCGCTTGCTAAGTATTAACAAGAGATTATAAATGTAAGTTTGGCGCACACAACGACGTGCCGCCAGCCGTGCGCCAAATGTTTGATTAGTAGTTTTGTTTGTGTGCCCTTGAATTACCCCTTTGGTTTGATTATCTATATGTAGCACTTTTAAGTGTGGGGTAATTCGATGATGTTTAGGTTGCGTCTTTGTATGTCATGACTTGTGTGTGTATTTTGCTATGTGATTTGCTTGACTTGTCGGCTTGTATTTAAACGCGCTTCGCCATGATATTTTTTGCATGACAGATGGTTTTCGAACTTGTATTGTTTTTATTTGGCAGTTTTTTCCCTTAGAACACTGATTTGGACTACACTGCTAGTTTGATTCGGATTACCTAGCCGAGTCACTTTTTTTTTCCCCTTGCCCGAATCAATTTTGATTCAGGGGACCTCATACCATCCGAGCTAGTCTGATTCGGACATCCTCGCCGAATCACTTTCTTTTGCCTTTCCCGAATCACTTTTGATTCGGGCAAGCTCACGATATCCGAACTGCTTTAATTCGACCAGGCTGTGGTCGGATCACTTTTTGTGCACCCAGAATCAATTTTGACATAACTATTTTCGGTTGTCTTTGGGAATTTTGCAACTTTAATCGCATTTGTTCGAAACCTTTTCAAGCACTATAATACACTAGTTCATGACTTTTGATTTACACGAACATATCTAACTAAACTCATCGTTTGAATCGTCGCACATTTTTTCCCAATCTTTTGCCTTGCTATATGTTTCACATTGATATATATGTCATAGCTATCTGTTTCAAACTGGAAATTTCAGGTGTCGCGCTAACCTTTTTCTTAAGTTTTAGCTTACCGCAACTGATTAGAGCATCATTCACGGACATATGCGGATGCGCATTTTGCTACCTCCACACGAGAGAAGTTCCTTCGAAACTCTCTCTACTTCTTTTACTTTCTATTGCTTAGGGACTAAGCAAATTTTTAAGTGGGGTGTTTGCGCTTGCTCTTTTATTTGCTTAACAACATGATTCTATGCTACATATTTTCGTTGCGCGCATTATACTCACATGATTGTTTTCATCCTAGCTTTAAGTATTGATCACACGAAGTAATGTTTGCTAAGCAATTAAGTAGTATCATTTAAAAAAAATAATTTCGGATGAGTTGTGCTTTGAATTCATGAATCGTATCTTTAAGTTGATTGATATTCTTTGTGATGATTTTATTCGCATGATTCTGTGTTTTGACTAGCTAAGTTCGATTAATTTTAAGCCTTTTTTTCGGGCATGAAAAATGATGTTAAGTTTAACAAGCACAGAAAAAAAATTAGTTTTCACATAAAAAACCTCGTACTTATTCTTGTTTGCTTTTAGGTGACTTCAGCATTCCTATTTAACCTTTGCATTTGTTTAGCTGACACTTCATGCTCCATTATATATCACTTAGGCACATTGTCAAGTATTAAGTGTGACGTTAAATAAATTGATTGCGAAAAGGGAAAAAAGGCGCAAGAAAAAAAATATATTTTCTAGGTTTTACAAAAGCTGAGGATTAGGAAGGTAAATTCTCCCTTGAAAGCATATGTATAAACACAAAAATATTATTTTTTTTGTCAAGAAAAAGTTTTACAAATGCCGAGCATAAGGAAGATAAGTTCCCCCTTGAAAGCATTTGTATAAATGTAAAAACAAAATAATAAACACACTTAATTCTAGACTTTATGCCTTTTCCGCAAGTTCTTTCGCATGTGTGTGAGTAGGGTATTTGCATTTCGCTTTTAGGAAACATCTAAGGTATGACCCTCGTTATTTATTACTTAAGCATCAAGATTTGTACGAGTGAATTTTAAAATTATCAATGTCAAAACTCCTCTTCTCTTACGAATTATGATGTATAGTCTAAAACATGAGAACGAGTTTGTTGTCATGAGCTTATGGACTTGCCCTTAGCAAGCATATGTAATTGACTAGACAAAATTTTTGTGTAAGCAACGCTTTTCTTCATACTACTTGCATAAGAAATTGAGCGGTAATTTAAATTTGACGAATGCTAGTTTTGATATCGATTCTATGAATATTTGTTGTGCGCAATGAATTGAATGATTCTTAGAGTTTGCATGAAGTGAATGATTTGCACAACTCTATTATTATGTGGGCTGATAAAGAACTACTTGCTTAGCAGACTATATTTGGATTTTGAACTACGTCTGGGAAGGACTATATTCTAGTCCTCAATCCACTAGTCTCCAAGGTACTCCGTACAACACATACTTGACTCCTCGACAATCTATGCTACCAAACCTCAACTAGCACTTCGTACACAATCAGAACACCCTCTGATTTGTGTCTCACTCACCTACACACTCGAGTTAATTCAGAATAGCTACTCCTCTATCACACAAACTCAGCCTATTCTAATTAACACAATGTCTCAGTAGGTTTGCACATAGACTCAGACTCAGCCTATTCTAATTAACACAATAGCACATCCTTGTGAAACTAGCTTGTACAGGTTCTGTCTGCTTGGCTCCAAAGCCTTCCGCTGAGCCGCTCGAACTCTATCTTGAGTGCTCCTCACACTGAAATGCTCCCCCTCACTCAGTGACCGCCTGTCACTAGCGAGAACAGGCCTTCTGCAGATTGTTCGAGTTCCTCCACTCGACAACTCTCCTGCTGTTTCCCTTGATCAACCAACAAGCATGCCCTACTTTGAATTGGTCCCCTGATCAAGCACTGATCAGACACTGCTAGTATGCAATCAGTCTATACAGAAACTACACTGATTTGCACTCACGTTCTAATCACGGTGGTGATCTGACTCTTCTAATCTCTGCTTTTCAATCTTCGGTGATAGAATGCTCTCTGTGTGTTTTTCTCTCTATTTGGATGAATATCAAGCTCTGCAGGCTCCTTCAAATAGGAACTTCATGCTCCATCAATATCAACTTTAGGAACCCTTTCCTAAAAGATCTTCAATAAGATTCTATCTCCTTTTTTTTTTTAGGAAATTTGATTTTCCAATCAAATCTAAAAGCTTGAGGCACGAAAATCTTTATTGGGATATTCTGAGAATATTTGGAAGCATCCCGTTGCACTGCTACTTCATATGCAGATTTCTCATCAGTAAAAACTATTGCTCTGCTGCTACATTTCCTGCTGTAGCAACTGCTTGTTCACTAGGCTTGTAAACTCTGGCAGGTTTTGTCAATTGAATGTCATTTGCATTATCAGAAAAGTTTTACAAATGCCGAGGGTTAGGAAGGTAAGTTCCCCCTTAAAAGCATTTGTATAAACGCAAAAAAAATAATAATAAACCCACTTAATTATTGACTTTATGCCTTTTTCGCAAGTTCTTTCGCATGTTTGTAAGTAGAACGACCTGAATCAAAAGAGAGAAAGAGCAGCTAAGGCGGAAGCACTGTTCATCATTTATTGTTCATCATGTTTATTGTTCATCATCTGAAGTATTGTTCAGTGTTTTCGTATTTAATGAACTCAGTTTATTTTCATTATTGTTTTATATGAATAGTAGTTGCTAAACCCTAATTTGGTTTGGGGATTTGTGTTGCAACAAACGATTTGAGATTTTCATAATTCGATTCAGTAAATTATTGTTCTTGAACTTAATGGCACGCTTGTATGTTTGATTGAAGGAACTTAGCGGTGATCTAATTAGACTAGCAATGCATAATATTCGATTCCAACATTAGAGTAAGCCTAGCGGTGGAACTAGTACTAGTAACTAAGAGGATAAATATAACATCTACTTGAGAACTTAGCGGTTAATAGTAGATAGAACTTGAATAAGACATTACCTTAGCAGGATTGTTAGACTAGGAATGGTAGTTTTACTAATTAATGCATGTTTCAATCAATGATTACCGGTTGCAATGCAAATCCCTGAATTGATTTTCTCTGAATTTGATAAACAACAGCATTCTTCTTGCAAACACCCTTTAAATGTGATAATAATTATTAGAACTTTATAACTGATTGCTCTCTTTGGGTTCGACCCTGCTTACCACTAGCTAGTAAGTAGGAAATATAAATTTAATTTTGGCGCACACAATGACGTTCAGTCAGCAATCAGACAGGACATCTTCAGAGACAATGTCCAACTCTGGCTAAGTGCAGGAAGTCTTGAAGAGCACCAAATACCAGAAAAGTCATAACAAGTAGTCCTCTGATCACCCAAGAATATTATAGCTCGCAGATGCCGGTGAGCAGAGGATAGCGTGATACTTTGTAGGAAATCTCCAGTCGTATTGGAGGGTCAACCAATCAGAGAAGGAGGCTGAACGTTGTCGAAATTGTGGTTGTAAAAATACTAGTCCAATCATGGTACACAAACAATATTAATAATTCGAGTGACCTCGAGTCGAACCTAAGGAAAAAGCCTAAATTAGTCTAAAGCTAGCTAGTAATGCCTAATGCGAGTCTACTAAATAAAAATGGAGGGTTTTTCCTTTATGCGAGGTATCTTTAGTAAATACTAAAGACAATATCAAATTTGGTTAAAAGAAAGTAATAGAGAAAACGTAGTTGGAATCCTATTTCAAACCTAGGTCATACGATTGGCAATGCAAAACAGAAGTATATTCATGAGTTAATTTAATTGATTATGCTAGGCTAAAGTATCAAGCATTCTAAATTCAACTCTCGCTGTGTTGAACCGTGTAGAACAAAAGTTTCCTAATCTCAACCTCTCGGTATATTGATAGTTAACTAAAGTCCGCTCTATACTTAGCCTAAGAGATTGCCAATGTCACTCCCACGCATAAAAGCTATCTAAAATAATCATACTTGATCTTCTAACAAACTAAGTTTAATTCTCATTCCATCCCTAGATGTTTTATAAATTCATACTCATTCATGCATTTCGTCAAACACTTGGTGTGCATAGAATTAACATGAAGAACAAGCATAAGAATTTTCAATCAAACTTATCTCATATAGATAAAAGAACATGTTTTGCATTACAATCTAACCTGAGGGATCCATAAGGATCCCAACTACTATGGGACTACTCACTCATGGTGAGTTCAATACAAGACATAATTTTTAAGGGAAATTATTCACCAGCGAAGACAAACTAGTATGGATTGAGTCTAGGGTTGGTGTAGAATCTTCAATTGTGTTTGTCTTCTCCAAATCCTTGACAATTCTCCAATTCGTCCAAGAGCAATCGTCTAGGGTTTTCATTTTTTGAAGAAGCCTTTCTAATTTTGCAAATCTTTCCTATTGATACGGTTCCAAGAAATTACTTTTTTAACCGTCGTGCCCGAATTAAAAGTGATTCGGGCAAGCCTTGATCATTTGATTCGGACAGAGTGTCCGAATCAAATACTCCGTGTGGCTTCATAGCTGGGCGAAACAGTCTTCCTACGCCGAATCACTTTTGATTCGGTCAATTCTCAGTCCATGAGTAAAAATCCTTCTTGAGTCAAGCTGATCAGGGAGGAGTACTTTTTCTTAGCCGAATCACTTTTGATTCGGTCAAGCCTTGTCAAATTTCTTCTCGATCAGATTGATCCGTGCAGCTAGAGAGGGTGATTCGGCCAAGCCTTGTCCGAATCAATTCTGACTCGAGCACCTCTCTGGTCGAGTCAGATTGTGCCTGGGCGAGTCACGTTCGCAGCTTGCTCATATTTGCTCTCGATCGACTAGAATTCATCCAGATTTTCTTTGGATCGTTTCATATCATGTAGCACGCATTTTTAACCTGAAATGGACAAAGAAGCATCAAACGACTTTACAAAATAATAGAACAAAGAAGAAGTAATGGGAAAACGTGGACAAATACAAGGTCATTTGTCTGCTCATCAAAACACCTCACACTTAAATTTTGTTCGTCCCGAACAAGTATACGCATAAGTCAAGTGGTGAGTAAGATGCTAGATCATATATGATAGTATCAAAGCACGTAGCAAATCTTACTCACATCAAACACATCTATCCCCTACTCATGTAACATAGCATAAAGATAACTAAACAAAGAAAATTAAATCTACTCTCACTCATTGTCGTAGGAATCATGGATGCATTTAGCGTATGCATCAAGCCTTTAAACCCCTAAGCTACCCTAGTGGACGGGTTATAGTGTCGTGAGAGTTTTCAGAATAGGAATACTGATCGCGCGTCGTCGTGCGCGTCAAATATAATTCCTTCCTCTCCCACTAGTACAGCGGTTAAGTAAGGGTCGATCTCCACAGGGAGCAAGCAGTGAGTCTTAGCCAGTAACCTACACTTAAGAAAACGGGGGTTGCGTGAGTGATTGGGGTTTTGCGCGATGCGCGAGTAACAGCGAATATCGTAACTCAGGGAATTGCACTAGACGTGCGCAAGCCGTAGAGATGAAGTACTATCTTTATGAGAAGTATTGGGCAGACAATCCTCTATGAATGCATTCCTTATCATCGACTCTAAACATCTATAGCTTGTGGTTTACTTGGGTTAGTGTCCGGTAAAGGCTTCCTAACACGTGCGCATGTTCCGTTCAAAGTTCATGTGCTATTAATCCTTAGAACTAGACTAAACAGCTGCGAATCCTGTCACAGTAGCAACTGCCTACCCTAACTCGTTACTCCTAATTGTCACGGTAAGTTTGCGGTTCAAGGCTTCCCCTACGCATGCAACTAGTTTAACAGGTGACAAGCAAGCAACACAAGTAAGTTTGCGGTTCAAAGCTTCCCCTACTCATGCAACTAACTGTCTCAGCGCGCACAGAATTAATACAAGTAAATAAACTATGCATTAAGCTCAAGTCTCAAAGGTAATACATCATAGGTTCATGCCCGACCAACACTAAGTGTTTAGCTAGACATGCTAGTGGTAAACATCATAAAATAGTAAATAACAACTACTGAATCACAGAAAACGGTAGCAAATAGTGCGTGCAGTGTCTTCTCTTGGCTGGCGCAGTCGGCTGGCGCAACTCTCCTTGACAGGTCCGTGTGTTTTTTCAGTTCTGCCGCGCAGTGCCTCTGGACTGTCACTGAGTGATGGTGTTCCCTCTTGAAACCCTAGACTTTCTTTGTTTAAATAGTGCCCCAGGAAGTTCATCTTTTGGCAACTTCCAAGTCTGGTCACTGGGACTTTGCGCCTGGCGCACAGCATTGATTGGCGCAATCGGGTAGCGCACCTCTGCTGTCCTTCGCCATTTCTTCTTTTGTTTGCGCCGCTAGCTCCACAGGCTGATCTTTCACTCCTAGAACGCTGCCTGTTAGCGCGTATCCGACTTAAGGACTCGTTTTACCCTGTAACACAAAAACACTAGAAACGAGTAATCTTGCCCATAAAATATTGCAAACAAGCATAGGTTTATGATCTAAATAATGTGTATAACTAGGCTCTATCAAATACTCACAAATCCTACTCACAATCATCTATAAGAGTTCAAAATCCAAATATAGTTTGCAAAGCAAGTAGTTCTTTATCAACACACATTATAATAAAGTTGTGCAAATCATTCATTTCACGCAAACTCTAAGGATCATTCACTTCATTGCGACAACAAATATTCATAGAATCGATATCAAGACAAGCATTCGTCAAATTCAAATTACCGCTCAATTTTCTATACAAGTAGTACGAAGAAAAGCGTCGCTTATACAAAAAATTTGTTGAGTCAATCACATATGCTTGCAAATCCATAAGCTCATGACAACAAACTCATTCTCAAGTTTTAGACGCTTCCTAAGTAATAAATTTTAAAATTCACTTGTACAAATCTTGATGCCTAAGTAATAAATTACGAGAGTCATACCTTAGACGCTTCCTAAAAAGCGAAATGCAAATGCCTTAGACACATGCGGAAGGACTTGCGGAAAAGGCACAAAGTCAAGAATGAAGTGTGCTTAATTTTTTTTTTTTTGCGTTCATACAAATGCTTTCAAGGGGGAACTTACCTTCCTAACCCTTGGCATTTGTAAAACTTTTTCTTGACCAAAGAAAAACAAATAATATTTTTCTGTTTATACAAATGCTTTCAAGGGGGAACTTACCTTCCTAACCCTCGGCCTTTGTAAAACCTTAAAAATATAATTTTTTTTCTTGCGCCCTTTTTCTCTTTTCGCAAATAGTTTATTTGACCTTACACTTAATACTTGACAATGTGTCTAAGTGATATATAATGGAGCATGAAGTATGAGCTAAACAAATGCAAAGGCTAAATAGAAATGCTAAAGGCACCTAAAAGCAAACAAGAGCAAGTACAAGGTTTTTATATGAAAACTATTTTTATTTTATTTTTGTGCTCGCTAAACTTATCTTCATTTTTTTCACAAAGACTCAGCCTATTCTAATTAACACAATATCTCAGTAGGTTCGCTATAGCACACCCTTGTGCAACTAGCTTGAACAAGTTATGTCTGCTTCGATCTAAAGCCTTCCGCTGAGCAGCTCAAACTCTGTAGTGAGTGCTCCTCACACTGTGATGCTCCCCCTCACTCAGTGACCGCCTATCACTAGCGAGAATAGGCCTTCTGCAGATTGTCCGAATTCCTCAACTCGACAACTCTCCTGCACCTTCCTTGATCAACCAACAAACAAGTCCTGCTCTGAATTGGGCTTATCTGATAAAGCTCTGATAAGACTCTACAAGTCTTCGATCAGCCTCTGCACTTAACCACTAAGCTCTGCTCACAGTGGTGATCCGATCCTCCGCACAACTCTTCTGATCTTCGCTCTACAATCTCAGGTGCTCGGATTCTCTCTCTGTGCTTGATTCTATGTTCGAACGATGGATCGCTGCTCAGCCTCCCCCGTTTATAGAAATTCTGTCGTCGTCAAAATTAGGAAGCCCTCTAAGATCTCAACAAGATCTTATCTCCTAATTTTTAAGAGATTTGATTTCTCAATCAAATCTTCAAGCTTGAGGCACGGAAATCTTTACTAGGATATTCTGAGAATATTTGGAAGCCTCCAGTTGCACTGCTACTTCATATCTTGACAGATTTCTCATCGGTCAAAACTGTTGCTCTGCTGCTACAGCTCCTACTGTAGTAGCTGCTTGTTCACTAGCTTGTACACGCTGGCAGGTTTTGTCAATTGAATGTCATTTGCATTAAAAATCTCCCTCTTGACAATTTTGAAAAAACCTGATGACCACTGATGCCTTGAGCTACTTCAAGCGAAATTTTACCATGGCCTGCCCATACCTACTGCCTTTTGGGTGGGCACTTCAGACCTCTCTCTTTTGTGGCTAACTCAATTCTAAGCTACTTAAATCCATTGTCTTAGAGCTAACGATTTGTCTACTAAAGTACCAATATTTGTCTGGGACAAATATGACCACATTTGGTCTTAAGGACAGCTCAGCCACGCAGGGCTGCTAAACAATAATAGCTACCTATTAAATCAGTTCAATTCATAATAGCTAAATTCACAGTTTCAGTTCATAATAGCTAAATTCACAATCAATTCTATTCATAATAGCTAAATTCATCTTCTGATACTGTTCACAGTTTCAGTATTCTTTCTAAACTCAGTTTATTTTCATTATTGTTTTAGATGGATCGTAGTAGCTAAACCCAACTTTCAGTTTGGGCATTTTGTATTGCGTTGAGATACTTATGTTTCGTAATTCAATTTAGTGAATTTCTGTTCTTCGTTTGAATTGCATAATCTAATTATCAAGTTAGCATAGTCTCGCCGTAAAACTGAGTTGATATCTATTGTATGATACTAGATTGACTTCCCTATTAGCTAAGCCTAGCGGTATAACCTAATCAGTGTTGTTAATCGAGTGATTGTTAAACCTATTCGAGAACTTAGCAGTTAAGAGTAGTTAGAATTTGAAGTCAACATTACCTTAACAGGATTGTTAGACTAGGAACAGTAGTTTTACTAGTTGATGCATATTTCAATGGATGATTACCAGTTGCAATGCATATCCCTGAACTGATTTTCTCTGAATTTGACAACAACAAACATTCTTCCTACAATCCCCTTTTGGTGTGACAATTATTAGTAGAACTTTATCACTGATTGCTCTCTTTTGGATTCAACCCTTTTTACTGCTTGCTAGTTACTATGAGATTATAAATATAAATTTGGCGCACACAACGACGTGCCGTCATTAGTCTACGTTTTTCTTTTTTTTCTTGTTGATCGTGATTGCATGTTTGCGTGCTATTCTTACCTACTTTGATTTAAGTTCACACTTATTGCCACTTTCTTCGATTGCTTGGTAGGTGTTTGAATGCAAACCAGAGCACGTGCAAAAAGGTACAAGAACAAGCTTCCACATCAACGCCAAATCAGAACTTTCCGTATTTCAATACTCCTCCTCAAATTCGTGTTGATCAGCCACCAATAGAGATTATGGATCAACCACCAGTAAGAATTGCGGATCAACCGAACCCGAGGACGTTAGGAAATGTCGTTTGTCTGCAAGATGAAGACGAAAGACCGGTTGGGGAATACATTGCCCCAACCATCAGACATTATAGATCACTCATATACCTGGAGGTGGGTGATGATAAATTGTTCAAGAAAAGTTGGCCCTTCTCCACATGGTATGAAGAAGGGGATCGGTTATGTCTTAGCCAACACGTTAAAGTAGGTTTGTGAGTATTTATACTTTTGTTTTTACTTGATTGTAGTATAGAATCGTTGCGAAATTTTTGTTGCGTCGTGTGCCAAATGTTTGACTGATGGTTTAAAGGATTTTGTGTGCCCTCGAATTACCCCTTTGGTTTGCTTAACGATATGTAGAAGTTTTAAGTGTGGGGTAATCAGTTAATGTTTAGGTTGCGTCTTTGTATGTCATGACTTGTGCAGGTATTTTGCTATGTAATTTGCTTGACTGTCGAGTTGTGTTTTGACACGCTTCGACTCGATCTTTTTATGACATTTTTATGGTTTTTGAACTTCTGCATTTTTATTTGGCATTTTTCCATTAGAACACTGACTCGACCATCGCTAGTCGAATCGAAATCGGATCTCCACGAATCAAGGTTGATTCAACCAAGGATGTTACACGCTGCTAGTTTGATTCGACTAACTTGGCCGAATCATTTTCTTTTGCCTTGCCCGAATCACTATTGATTCGAGGAACCACTACCATTACAGAATTGCTTTGATTCGACCACAGCCTTGTCAAATCACATTTTGTGCTACCTCGAATCAATTCTGATTCGGGTAATTTTGAGCACAATTGTTTTCGGTTGACTTTGGGAATTTTGAAACTTTAGGCACATTTGTTCGAACCTTTTTCAAGCACTATAATACACTAATCCATGACTTCTGATTTACACGAGCATATCTAAGTAAACTCATCGTTTGAATTGTCGCGCATTTATTTTCCAATCTTTTGTCTAGCTATATGTTTCGCATTGATTTATATGTAACAGCTAGCCTTGTAAATTTGTGAATTCAGGTGATGGGTTAACCTTTTTTTTGAGTTTCAGACTTACCATAAGTGATTAGAGCATCATTTACGGACATTAGCGAATCCACATTTGGCTACCTTCAAATGAGAAGTTCCTTCGAAACTTTCTCTTTACTTCTTCTACTTTTTATTGCTTAGGGACTAAGCAAATTTTTAAGTGTAGGGTGTTTGGCGCTTATGCTTTTATTTGCTTCACAACATGATTTTATGCTACATATTTACTTTGCCGCATTATACTCGCATAAGTGTTTTCATCCTAGCTTTAAGTATTGATCACACGATGTAATGTTTGCTAAGCGATTAAGTGGTACCATTTAAAACAAAAATTTTGGAATGAATTGTGCTTTGAATTATGAATCGTATTCTTTAAGTTGATTGACATTCTATGTGATGATTTTGTTCACATGATTTAATGTTTTGACTAGCTTAGTTCAATTCATTTTTAAGCCTTTTTTCGTGCATCAAAAATGAAGTTAAGTTTCGCGAGCACAGAAGTTTTCATTTAAAAACCTCGTACTTGCACTTGTCTGCTTTTAGATGACTTCAACATTCCTTTTTAGCATTTGCATTTGTTTAGCTCACACTTCATGCTCTATTATATATTACTTAGGCACATTGTCAAGTATTATGTGCGGGGTAGTGTTTGCGAAAAGAGAAAAAAGGACACAAGAGAAAAAATTATATTTTTAAGATTTTACAAATGTTGAGGGTTAGGAATGTAAGTTCCCCTTTGAAAACATTTGTATAAACAGAAAATTATTATTTATTTTTTTTCGTCAACTAAAATTTTTACAAATGCCGAGGGTTAGGACGGTAAGTTCCCCCTTGAAAGCATTTGTATAAACGAAAAAAATAAATAAACCCACTTAATTCGTGACTCTATGCCTTTTCCGCAAGTTCTTTTGCGTGTGTGAGTAAGGCATATATTCACGTCTAAGGATTGACCCTCGTAATTTATTACTTAAGCATCAAAATTTGTATGAGTGAATTTTAAATTTTCAATGTCAAAACTTCTCCTCTTACGAATTATGACGTATAGGCTAAAACTTGAGAATGATTTTGTTGTTATGAGCTTATGAACTTGCCCTTAGCAAGCATATGTGATTGACTCGATAAATTTTTGTGTAAGCGACGCTTTTCTTCATACTACTTGCATAAGAAATTGAGCGGTAATTTGAATTTGACGAGTGCTAGTTTTGATATCGATTCTATGAATATTTATTGTCGCAATAAATTGAATGATTCTTAGAGTTTGCGTGAAGTGAATGATTTGCACAACTCTATTATTATGTAGGCTGATAAAGAACTGTTTGCTTAGCAAACTATATTTGAACTTTGAACTCTTATGGAAGATTGCGAGTAGGATTTGTGAGTATTCCTATTCTGAAAACTCTCACGAAACTAAAACAGTCTTTGACCAACTGTTCTTTGGTCTAACAATGATAACATAGAAGATATTTATTAGTTCGCTTCGCTTTGAAGGGTCGAAGGTGTACGTTCCTTACTATTTTGAGGTCTCTGGTTAATAAGGCTATAGTCTCATCCTCATATTCTTCATTGTCGTTTGTTTGAGCAAGCCCAAAAGCTTTCTCAACCTTCAGTGCGATGGACTGGCTTCTGTCTTGTTCACGTCTTGCGGCTTTGCTTTGTTGTATTCGAAGCCGTGCCATGAGTTCCTCAAGGGTGACTTCCTTAATATCTTTCTGAGCTTAAAATGCTAGGTCTTCGCATCGCACTTGGAATTTAAAGCTTGGAGAAAGTGATGGGTAACTTGCCACTCGGAGATCTTTTCTCCTACGAACTTCATCTGTCCAACATAACTCTAAAATCATGAGTAAAAATCTTCAAAAGATTCATTCTTACTTTGAATGGCATTGTCATAGTCTTTCATGGCAGCTAAAACACGGTTCTTTTTTACATCTTCATATGCTGAGTACAACAGTTTAAGAGCATCCTAGATTTCTTTATTTGTTTTGTAGCGAGGCATTTTCTTCAGACTCCTGGACTGAGCGTCATGTGGAGTACCTTCTTGGCTCTGCTATTCTTCTCAAATATTTTGTAGTCGGCATTAGTGTAGTCTGCTCTATCTTTTTCTTTGGTCGGGTCTAATTATTAACTGTATTGCTCTCTTTTCTTTGATTCTCCAGAGTTGTATGTCCAAGTAGCATGTATGTGCCTTAAATTGTTCCGCCCACCAATCATATTCACTAGGTTTGACTACCGACGATTTCCAGAATGAATCATTGATCGCAGTGTTCAACGTCATTCTTTCTACAAAGCTCACTTAGAATAATCTAGAGACCAGACTCTGATACCACTTATTGGATCATAGTTAGCGTTTGTAGCGAGTAACAAAAATTTTGTTCCTCACTCGTTAAGAAAGCAGTGCAAATAATTATGTAGAAAACTTTGATACTCAAACAAATGGTGATAGAAAAATCACTACTTTCTAGCAAGCTAGAAGGATTTTGGAATTGCTCTTGTATTAAAGTGTTCCTCAGTTACACTAGGATAATAAACTAATAACAGCGAGACACTCCAATTCACTGTCTTCTATGGTACATTTCTAAAGTCAGCTGTACCACAAGTAGCGTCTTCCTTCTGACACAAATCAGACTACTGTTCTAGGTTCCCCTCGGAGTAGCACGCTCTTCCAGTTCAATCTTTATGGTAGCGCAATCTTCCGAGCCTCCTCTCCTGAGCATTGAGTGTCAATGGCTTCCTAGCAGAACCGAGAAATAAAGGTAGGCACACGCCTCCTTTTTATATCTTGTGCGCCCAACAAGAAACATATATTTGCTCAATCGCAATCCTAAATTTTCTTTCCTAATTGGAAGCAAAAAATCTCTGTACTTGATAAAAATCATCACATACTGATCTTATCAACTATTCAACAAAGATTATATATCACACTATATAATTTTTGTTGACCGGATCTTGATATCTTGTTTACTAGTTTGTAGCTCGGTGCATTTTAATATTTCTTATATCTTGTTTCCTAAATGGAATCGCGCTAGACGAGCCAGACTAGCCCATTGAAGAGGCCTAGCTCTACCACCTTTGATACTGAGATGTAAAGGACCATCGTCCGTGTTAAAAAGGGAACTTTCGCTTGATGGAGAACTCTTTCTTGAAATCCAGAGTTCATTTTAACATGAATGATCACTATGATGATTCCATTTTCTTTGCATACACTTCTGAAACGAAAATAATGCAATTTTAAAATGATTTCTGTGCCTCAATATTTTATTTTATAGAATGCCCACCAAAGATCATTATACTCTACCCATCTTATCATTTGTAATCCAATTCAGTACTCTCGTGATCTAATTTATCAAACTTCTGTCAGTTTGCTTTGTTTTGCTGTGAACATCCAGTGAAAGGAAAATAACAGACAGAATATCCTTTTGATGAGGGCGAGAAGTTAAGTAACTCGCCGCCCCTTCTCATCAGCAATCACAACCTGCGGCTTCCACTGCTACACTCTAGTATTGCACTCCCACGCGCCTTCAGTTTTCATATCCTTGCCACATCAAATTCATCTTCGTTAATTCCCCATAAGCGACAACCAGTGGTTCGATGTTTTCTTATATTGTTGCCACAAGCCATGATGGCCCAGAACCTCGATCATGATTACAAGGATTTGGAAATACTGTGTTTGTTGATCTTACCTATAATAAGTCCGTTTATGCTTCTCAATAGTAGGAAAAGCTGTAAACCAGTTTCCGGCGATGCTGTTTTTCAAAGGTGGACACAACCAGATCAATTGAATCCTCCCATGATTCAATTGTTTCAAGCTGGACATTAGCATCATTTTAGGTTTGATGTAAAGGAATGCTGTAAAAAAGAGAATAGAATAAGATCCACACAATGAACAATACCTCCTGGCAAAGGTCAAGAGTAAGTCGAGCACCAGTGGCAGCCTCTTCATGGTTGTCTTTAACTTCTAAATTGATCACCAACACCGGTTTCAGAAGAACATGGTCTCGAGTATGAAGATCTGCACATTGCAACAAATGTCAATGTTTCATACACCCATCAACAATAGCCCTCACAAAATTTTAGAAGGAATCTCAAAAAATAAAGGTTCACTACTATGGATAACTAAACAACTCACATTCTATTATCCAATACCATCAACGAGATGACAGCCTACACAATAGCAGAATCTAATACTACGCTTACACTATACCAGAAAAGGATTTGAGCATTCCAATCTAACCCTTTTCAATCGTCAGTGTGTTGATATAAACCTTCCATTCCACATGATGTGCTATTAAATTATCTCCATACCAGACTATCAAACAACTATAAATTTAACGAAATATATATCAGCATGTCTTAATAATTCTTTCGAGCAATGTTATAATTAATTTGCGTGTTATCCAGCCCCCAATATCAAAACCATCAAATTGTTATCAAGGGAAGCAGACTTGATGACCTTTCCCAGTTCAATCTCAGTGCACATTATCATGCTCCAATCAATTTACATCTAGAGCATCGGCTCCTTGTCTGCATAAATTGTAATCACACAAAAGGAAGCAGAATATGCTGGGCCACAACCAGAGAAACCTATAGAAGTAACATAATTAAAACCCATCAGGGTCACTACAAACATCATACTATTTGGTGATGAGTGATTTCTATTTTATATGTGAAATAATGTACAAAAATAACTAATAAGCTGGAAACGGCCAGCTGACAAGAAAGACTGGAAACAAACAAACTGCTACCCAGACAGCGACCTAAGAACCTACGGTACTTGAATGATCAGACCTATAACTCATATTTTCCTCTGGGCACTTAAACGATAGAATCTAGAATGTGATTAGACTCGAAATAGCAATCTGAATAAAAATTTAGGACTAAGAAAAGGCATCTCCAATCAATATATAGAAAGACCGAGCAAAAAGGATAGCTTTGTCAAGAAATCAACTTGTATCACACACATTATCTCACCATGCTAGTGATTCCAAGGATAATGAATTTTCTCTGAAAAATATGGGTGAAATCTATAACCTACATCAAAGCTAACACAAATTGACAGGGTGTCAGTACCCTAAGCAGCAAATCTTTGTGAACAATACCAAGCTTCCTTCAATCATCGAATCCCGGAGTATGCTGAATGTTGATTGTACATGTACCCAACAGTAAAATAGTGTAGCTCTAGAAATGAGGATTGTGTGGATAAAATGAGCAAGATCGGACTTGATGACAGTTTGCACTTCAATATCTGTGCACGTCGCCATGCTTCACTCTTACAATGAACCAGGAACATAAGCATATAGTACAATGATAACTGATCAAGTCATTAAGCTTACTGGAAGACCTCATGGTTAAAAATGATCGAACGATTTCTGAAGGCAAAACAAATCAGGAATATTTCGCCTCCTCATACAAAAGAAAACTATTTCTTTGACCAATGTCACGAAAAATCTGCTTTAAATTCTCGGAAGAAGCTTGCGATACGTACTGTACAGGTCATACAAATCTAGGGAACAATATATGAAATACGCAAGCCTGATTATTGTTTTGAAAATAAAAGATTCATATGAGCATAAGCCAAGATATTGTTTTGATAGTAAAAGATTCATATGAACATAATCCAGATTACTTTTACAATTCAATCTCCATGCACATGACGTTGCTTCTTTCACATTTAAATCACTGACTTATTGTACAAAATCAGCCAATAGTGTCCAGCAGCTCCGGAAAAAGCACATCCATACATTTCAAACCATAAATTATGACTCTGGAAGTTGACCTGAATGTGTTAACCTAACTTATCATTACTAGTTACTCATCAGAGTACACCTATTAAAGATATAAATATACCAACGGTAAAAGATAGTTAGGCCTAGATCAAGATGTTGAACATTAAGTAGTATCTAAGCTTAAATAGGGCATAGTTTCACAGTAAACAGGCATTTTCATTGTAAATCTGAATCCGGAAACCCTCATGAGCAGCAGCATTGCAGAAGTTAAGAGGACATCTATGCTTCTACTATGAAGGTACCTGACTGATATCTAAGTTTAGAGAAGATAGTTAATGTACTGAATAAAGTATATAGTACTATAACAGATTCGGCTGAATAATGATACACTTTGTCAAACAAGTCAATCAAATATTCAATCAATTCCAGATAATTAATTCAGTAGCGAAGTATCCACTGGTAATAAGTAATAAGAAAGGCACTAGGGAAGGCTTCAGCATACCTTCAAGAACCATATCAAAAACCTTTTCTTCGAAAGTAAGCACTACGTCAAATATTCCATCAGGGGCATTATCTTGCCAGCGTTGAGGAGCAAGTTTGACTCCCATATTTCTTTTTAGCATGGGCAAAATGCCATTGCGCTTGTATCTGTTGCGCAGTCATGTGTATCAATCAAGGTCCCATGAATGAGAATAAGTTTAATGTTGCAAGAGCATAAGTGTGTAAAATGACAAGGGGGATGCATACAGTTCAGGGTCTTTACGCCGAAGATCATCGAACATTTGCTTGTAGGGAGTACCAAAGTCATATACGTTAGGTTCTCTGAGGGAGGGGCCAGGGAGCTTGACGTGAGCACCAGTGCCGTAGGAACACACTTCAAAGCCTTGTCTCTTAAGAAGGTGATGAGCCTCCATGCTTCTGTTCTGATTCGAAGAACAAACCATCGCGTATCTGAGCGTCATCTTCTCGATCCAACTGACTGATGAGAAACCAAACCCTAGACCTAGGGTTGGCTTTTAGATTAACGAGCTTCAACTTTCGAGTTGGTATTTGTTTTTTTTAATATATTGATCCTTATAATTCAAAAAAAAACTATTACAAATGGATTTTAATTTTTTAATTGAAATCGTTTATGTATTTAATTAATTTAATTTATAATATTATTTATGATGCTTTTATTACTTTCGTTCAAACTTATTCACTACTAAACGCCATATAATATATTCACCACCCTACCGCTCACACATCATTATCCCATCACCATCACATATCATCCATCATTACCTCGCCACATCAACCACCATACTACCTTATAGGGGTGTGTACCGGACCGATTTGATCTGACCCACCCAATCCAAAAAAGTAACGGATCATCTTTTTATATCACGATCCGACCTGATCAGAAAAAAAATATGATTGATCCAAATCCGTCTCTAACCCGTGCCGAAAATATTTGATGAAAATATTTTAAATAAAATAAGACAAATATTATAAAATATAATTATATTCAAATAGACTGTATTTACAAAATGTTTGGGGAATAAGAGTGGAGCTTTCACATGCAACTGTCATCTCTAGAATGGTTTTTTGCTTTGAGTGAGTTATCTTCAAAAAAGTGAATGCATATTTAGGAATACAAAGTTTGAAGTACCAGTTGCTCTCCACTCTTCATCATCAAACTGTAAGACAAATTAGAACAAAAAGAAAGCAAATTATAAATAAATAAGAAAAGTTATCCATTTTTGGAATATGGAAAAGGTACAAAAATGTAATTATTGTGAAGTTATTATTCAGAGTTCAGTTTTCAAACATAGAAATTGTTTAATATAAAAGAATCAAGATGAGGTAAATTACGAATTTTAATTTTACGAGAGTATTACGTTTATATAATATAATTCAGTTCAAACAGATAAAGATTACAGTTCGATTAAAAAGGTGTGCGTCAATAGACGGATACTGCACACCCCTACTACCTTGCTACCACTCACCCCAACATCGATAACATCTACTATTTACAATCATACCACCTCCACATATTCACCATCGTCCTACCATCACACACTCATCCTTCACCTCACCACCAAACTGTTCTACAAAGTTTAATAGGTAAAATCTTGCACCTTTAGACTGTTTGACGTGTTGTTTTCCTTGAATGAACATCAAGAAAATGCTTATAATTATGTCCTCGTTTTGTTTTGTGGTCGAATAACTTAGCTTAGAGTCGGTGTTTTTAATTGAAAATTTAGACGAAATATTTGACTTGACTAACTTTACTTAACTTAACTGAAGTACTTAATTCAACATTCACAGACATCATATTCATCATCATCCATAACCTTATTCACTACCAATACAATCTATTCACCGCTCATTCAACATCAACCTCTCGCAACTATCCAAATCATTCACCACCACCCACATACTTTGATGTTTAGGGATTAAGCATATACCTATCATTTTAGATTTAAAATTGTATTCACTTTCGTTTATTCTTTACCATGCTACATTTAGGATCACTTATATTTGTTCACGTGTCTTAGTTATATTGAGATATTACTTGATTTTTATGGCCTAGCCTAGTTTCTATTTTTAACCCGCCTAATTTTAAATTCAAAACTTAAAATATTTCACATGATTGCATGTTCCTTTTACAAATACATTTGTCATCCTTTGACTATTGTGTGCTCTAATATATGAAGCATGCTTAGTACTTTAAATTAGTGAGCAATACCTGGATGACTTGAGCATATTATTTGATTTCTCTAATACATGAGTTGTCTTTCACACACACTTGCATTGACCTATTGCCAAGCTTTAAGTGTGGAGTGACTCAAATGAGAGAAAAGTTTCAAAAATGACGCAAATTAGGTCCGACAAGAAAAAAAGAAGCTCGTGAAAGGAAGGTAAGTATCATAAACAAAAAGGCCAAAGACCAAAAACAAATTATCCTAATCTTGTCAATTCTTCCTCTTTTCATTGTGTGTGACTGAATTATGCATTTAAACGAATATGCCCTAAGCTGGGAAGTGACTGTTTAAAAGAATCATTAGGATTGTTCGTGAATTGTTTGGAAATATTGTGGTCAGTATCCTCTTTCCTTATGGATTAAGGCCTAAACCTAAGAACTTGAAAAGGAACATTCTACTAGTCGCTTGTTGATTATTCATATATAAGAATTGTTCAAAATGTCTTGCTTAAGATGTTTTAGCTCGCATGCAGAGGCATTGGAATCTTATGCATTGGTGCAAGTTATTCAATATATACAGTATGTGAGTCATGATTGTTTTAGAATCTACTTAATTAAAGTTCTGTATGGAGACTAAACTCTCACATACGGTTTAAGATTAATGCATATACTCTAATTTATGAGTCATCACTGCTGGCTTCGGGATACTCCAGGTCACGGAGGGTGCTGCTGATCTGGGATCTTCTAGTAGAGCTCTTCTTGATCACCTCAGACATATGGGCATGCTCGGACTTCAGCAGGCTGATCAACCTGGTCCTCAGAGCAGAGTCTATAGCAGAAGTTGGAGCGATAGGGAGTGCTTCAGCACTATCTGGATCTTCAAATGATGGTTCCCCTTTGGATATGTGAAACGTTATTGCGGTAGTAAAAATACTAGTCCAATCACGGTATTCAAATAATATTTATTATCCGAGTGACCTCGAGTCAAACCCAAGAGAAAAGCCTAGATTACTCTAAAGCTAGCTAGTAATGCTTAAGGTAAATCTACTAAATAAAAAGGGGGTTTTTTTCCCTCTAACTGAGGTATCTCTAGTGAATACTAAAGACAAGATGAAATATGGTCTAAGATGTAAATAATAGGAAAGCGTAGTCGGAATCCTACTTCACCCCTAGTTCATGCGATTAGCAACACAAAACTTGTCTAAATCATGAGTAAATTTGAGTGATGGTTCTAGGCTAAGGTATCACACATTCTAAATTCAACTCCCGCTCCTTCTCTAGAATGGGAATAATACCTAAATAGTACGGAACTCTCCCGCGTAGAATTAAAGTCCTCTAATCTCAACCTCTCGATCTATTGATAGTTAACTAAAGTCGCTCAATACTTAGCTTAGTGGAATGCGTATGTCACTCTCGCGCTCACACGCAACCTAAAATAATCATGTTTGATCTTCTAAAAAACCATGGTTCAACTCTCATTCCATCCCTAGGTGTTCTACCAATTCGTACTCACTTAGGTATTTCTCAAACACTTGGTGTGCACAAAATTGATATGAAGAACAAGCAAGAGAATTTTCAACCAAACTTCACTCATATAGATAAAAAGACAAGTCTTGCATTACAATCTAACCTAAGGGATCCATAAGGATCCCAACTACAATAGGACTACTCACTCATGGTGAGTTTGAAACGAAACATGATATTCAAATTGAAATTGTTCACCAATTGGATGCAAAAGAGTAGTGGATGAGTAGAGGGTTGATGTAGGATCTCCAATTGCGTGTCTCTTCCTTCAATCCTTGACAATTCTCCAACTTCTCCAACTTCAAATCGCCTAGGGTTTCGAATTCTGGAAGAGAGAGATTCTAATTTTGCATCTCATTCTATTTATACTCTTTGAAAATTTCCAAATTTTAACCGCAGTGCCCGAATCACTTGATTTGGGCAAGGCTTAAGGAAACTGATTCGGACAGGGTGTCCGGATCAAGTGCTCAGTGTTGTTTCGAGCTGGGTGAATCACTTTGTCCTGGCCGAATCACTTTTTGATTCGGTCAACCCTTATTTGATTCGGTCAAGATCCTTGTAGAGCTAAACTGATTCGGGCACCTGGGCGAATCACTTTCTGATTCGGCCGTATCATATACTCAGTGTGCTTTCTGCTTGGGCGAATCGATTTCTCTTGGCCGAATCACTTTCTGATTCGGTCAAACTCCAATTAGTTCGGTCAACTTCCTTGTAAAGCTGAAGTGATTCGGACACCTCGCTCCTCCCTTGGCCGAATCACTTTCTGATTCGGTCAACCTCACATGTGATTCGGTCAAACTACTCAAGTTCTTCCCGAGTCAATTTGATTCGTGCAGCTGAGGTGATTCGGCCATGCTGGTGGGTGAATCACTTTGTGATTCGGCCGAATCACTTTTGCAGTCTTGCCCAATTTTGCTGTTTTTGATCTCGATCGACCGGAATTCATCCAGATTTTCTTCGGGCCACTTCGTATCATGTAGTACGCATTTTCGACCTGAAATGGACAAAGAAAATATCAAATGACTTTATAAAATAACGGAACAAACAAGAAGTAAGGGGAATATTATGTACAAATGTAAGGTCATTTGTCCACTTATCAAAACACCCCACACTTAAGTTTTGTTCGTCCCGAACAAGTATTTGCATAAGTCAAGCGAAGAGTAAGAGGCTAGATCATATATGACAATATCAAAGCATGGAGCACAACTTACGCGCATATAGCACATCCACCCCCTACTCATGTAACCTAACCTAAAAGTAACTAAACTAAAAAAATTAAAATCTACTCCTCACTCACTGTCGTAGGAATCACGGATGCATTTAGCGTATGCATCAAGCATTTAAACACCTAGGCTACAGTGGTGGACGAATTACAGTCTCATGAGAGTTTTCAGACTAGGAATACTCACAAATCCTACTTGCAATCATCCATAAGAGTTCAAAATGCAACTATAGTTTGCTAAGCAAGTAGTTCTTTATCAGCCCACATAATAATGGAGTTGTGCAAATCATTCACTTCATGCAAACTCTAAGGATCGTTCACTTCAATATGATAACAAATATTCATAGAGTCAATATCAAAACTAGAATTCGTCAAATTCAAATTATCGCTCAATTTCCTATGCAAGTAGTATGAAGAAAAGCGTCGCTTACACAAGAATTTTGTCGAGTCATCATACATGCTTGCTAAGGGCAAGTCCATAAGCTCATGACAACAAACTCATTCTCAAGTTTTAAACTATACATCATAATCCGTAAGAGAAGAGGAGTTTCGACATTGAAAAATTTAAATTCCACTCGTACAAATCTTGATTGCTTAAGTAATAAATTACGAGGGTCATACTTTAGACGTTTCCTAAGAACCAAATGCAAAAGCTCTACTCACACTCATGCGAAAGAAATTGCGAAATAGGCACAAAGTTAAGAATTAAGTGTGCTTATTATTTTTTTGCGTTTATACAAATACTTTCAAGGGGGAACTTACCTTTCTAATCCTCGGCATTTGTAAAACCTTAAAAATAAGATTTTTTTTCTTTTCTTGTGCCTTTTTTTTTTTTATTCTTTTCGTAAACAGTTCAAAACAACCCATACTTAATATTTGACAAGTGCCTAAGTGATATATAATGGAACATCGACTGTGAGCCAAAACAAATGCAAAGGCTAAATAGGAACGCTAAAGTCACGTAAAAGCAAACAAAAGCAAGTACAAGGTTTTTGTATGAAAACTATTTTTATTTTATTCTTGTGCTCGCTAAACTTCACTTCATTTTTCATGCACGGAAGAGCTTAAAAATGAATCAAGCTAAGCTAGTCAAGATACCGAATCATGCGAATAAAATCATCACAAAGAATGTCAATCGACTTAAAGATACGATTCATGAATTCAAAGCACAACTTATCCCAAATTTGTTTTTTTGATACTACTTAATTGCTTAGCAAACATTACTCTGTGTGATCAATATTTAAAGCTAGGATGAAAGCAATCATGTGAGTATAATGTGCTCAAAGTAAATGCGCAGCATAGAATCATGTCGTTAAGAAAATAAAAGCAAAAGCGCAAAACACCCCACACTTAAAAATATCCTTAGCCCCTAAGCAATATAAAGAATAAAGAATGGTAAAGAGAAAGCTGCGAAGGAACTTCTCTCGTGTGGAGGTAGCCAAATGCACATCCGCCCGGGTCCGTGAATGATGTTCCAATCCGTTGTAATAAATCTGAAACTCAAGAAAAAGGTTAGCGCAACACCTGAATTCCCAGAGAAAAAATAGCTAGCTATGACATATATAGCAATGCGAAACATATAGCTAGGCAAAAGATTGGAAAACAAGTGTGCGACAATTCATACGATGAGTTCACTTAGATATGTCCGTGTGCATCAAAAGTCATGAACTAGTGTATTATAGTGCTTGAAGAAGGTTTCGAACAAATGCAAATAAGTGGCAGAAATTTCCAAAGTGAACTGAGAAAAGTGCTGCTCAAGACTGACCGAATCACTTTCTGATTTGGGGAAGGCAAAATAAGTGATTCGGCCACACCTTGGGCGAATCAGTTCAGTTCGGATAAGATGTGCTTGCCCGAATCAAAATGTGATTCGGAAAAGGCAAAACAATATGATTCGGCGAGGGTGTCCGAATCAAATGAGCTTGGATAGCATGGTTCCCCGAATCACAGGTGATTCAGACAAGGCCAAAAAGGGTGATTCGGCCAGTGTGTCCGAATCAATTTACCAGGGCAGTTCAAAATGTTGTTCTAAGGAAAAATCTGCCAAATGAAAGAAACATACAAGTACAAAGACCATCTGTCATGCAAAAAAAATATCTCGGCGAAGCGCGTCAAAGTACAAATGGACTAGTTAAGCAAATCACATAGCAATAAAAGCACCATAAGTCATGAAAAACATAAAAGTAATCTAATCATCATTCCTACGCTTCGTGCGCCTCTCGAGACCTGAGTCTTCACTTTCTTCAGTGGCTGTCCCCTCGGCTACATGCTGATTCCCACTGGTGCCATGGCTGCCTGCCCTGGTAGCTCCCTCACCATTTCCTCCATCAACTCTGCCTTCAACCCTGGCTGAAATGGAGTCATCGCTCGCAGCTGCAAGCTGCATAGTCGGCTGAGGTGGTGGAATGTCTGCAATACCCATGTGTGCCGCCATGCGCGCCATGACACCTCCTTGCCATGCGACGAAATCGTAGACAAGTGTGGATAACACCTCGTGGGAGCGAATGAGCGACATGTGAGAATCTGAAAGTGAGTCCAAACGTGCGCTCATCAATCTCAAGTCCTCATGTGCAAGTGGCTCAGTCTCAGCGGGAGGAGCGGCAGTGGAAGATGGCCTGAATGCTGGAATGGGCTCAGAGATATGGGCAGGGGCAGATTCTGGTACAAGAGGTGGTGTTGGAAGTCGAGGAGCCCCATGTTCTTTTCTCTTCTTCGCTATCCGTTTCTGTAACTGTTTCGGGACATCCTTACGAACAATCCATTCTTTCGTCTTTATGTCTATCATGTGCATCTTGCGAGGCCCCTCCATGTCAAGCACCTTCTTGGGCAGAGGCGTGCCTTGGTCTAAAGTGAAGCCTAAGTGCTTCGCGAGAAGCGTAATAAATGGTCCCCCACCTAAGGCACGCCCCTTGTATTGTGGATTCTGATAAGACTCAAACTGGAGAGTTAAAGCGTGGACAATGCAAACCTTCTTGCCAGAACGAATTTGAAGCAGGAGGTCTATATCTGCGTTGTTCACATACCGGCCACCATCTTTGCGGATGTGAATTGATCTCGCAATAAAACGAAGGATCAGCCGCCAAACTAGAGACTGAATCATCGAAGCTGGCTGAGCTGGGGTGAAGAAAATGTCCTGCTCGGTAATTTCTTTCCAGAACTTGTACTGTTTGCCTTCCATGAATGTCATGTCGTCCCCATACTCAGTGCACCCAAATATAGTCGCGACGTCATTGGTGTCTAAGCTAAAAGCTTGTCCGCCCAACCGAAAATTCCAAAACTGCACAAAGCGCTCCTTCTTGCCCTTGCAATTTGAGTCAGGTCGACCATCTACCCAAGTCGCTGAAAACGAGGCCATAAATTCCTTAACCAGCCTCGGGTAAGTACCCGGATCACTCATCAAGATATAATGAAGATTACTAACACGTAGATAATCACAAATTTCATCCAAGATTTTAAGCTCATGTAGTGTGGGACGATGCGGGTAAGTGGGAGCTAGTACCTCATAGCTGTTGTGCTGCGCCAACAGGGCCTTCACTGAGCATCGGCAGCCAGGATTTCTCCCCTTAAAGGAAAGGGCGTCCTTGCCCTTTCTGTGCTTGAATGTGGGACGATGGCTAAGCTGGTTCGTGCACGGGATGATTCTTCCATGGGTTTGTATTCCTTGGAGGATGATGATGAGGAGGCACTGACTGGAGATGGCCTGGGGGAGGAGCAGAAGACAATGCCGTCAGCAGCTCGCCTTGGCTTTGGCTTGGTTTTGGCTGGGGCTTTAGGTTTAGCCAGTCCCTTCCCTTTCTGAGCTGCGGACAGTTTCTTGGTGGGCGGCTGTATTGGTTTCCCGTGTTCGTATTGGTGCGAGCTGACGTTGGCGTTTTAGGCAAGCAAAATGAAGTGCTATTCTAGTCACGCAAATATCAAACAATATTTATAACCGAGTGACCTCGGGTCGAACCCAAGAGAAAAGCTTAGACTAATTTACAACTAATTAATGCTATTATTAAAAGTCTACGGATTTGGGGGGGATTTGTCCTCCTTTAGAGGTACCTCTAGTAAGTACTAAAGATAAATGATGTTTTTGGTTTTTGGTTGATGAAACAAAAGAGTGACTAGGGATTCAACTTCTCTCCTAAGATATGAGGAAAATGAAATAACTCACTAACACATGCATGAACTACATTTGGTTGATAAAAGCAAGGCTAATGCATCGTCCACTCTAGGTTCAACTCTCGCTCCTTCCCTAGAGTGGAGAGGATACACAAAGGACATGGTTCTCAAACTCTCGCTCTATTGAACCGTGTAGAACTTGAGTCCCATAACCGCACCCTCTCGGTCTATTGGCCGGTTACTCAAATCCGCTTAAAACTTAGCCTAATGTCAAGAGTGCATGTCGCTCTCACGCACAAACACTCCATCTATGATCATACAATAGCTATGAGACATCCTAAGTTCAACTCTCGCTCCTTCCTTAGGGGTTTTAACCAAGCATACTCACTTAAGCACTTCGTCAAACACTTGGTGTGCATACAATGAATACATAGCTAGGGCACAATATAATCAAACCAAACTTCATTCAATGCAATCAATTAGAGTTCTACATCATATCCAATCCTAGGGGATCCATTTAATCCCCAACCACAAGAACAACTACTCACTCATAATGAGTGTGCACAAAAACATGACAACTAAAGGAAGCATGAATGTAAATACAAAGCTAAAGGGTTTAAGAGAGGTTGATGTAGAATCTTCAATCCAAGCTTGGGTCTTCACCCAAGCTTGGTCTTCTCCGAGCTCCAGTCGCCTAGGGTTGAGAAAATGTGGAAGCTCCTTTCTAGGGTTGAGAGAAAAAACAAGCTCTCTTACTTCACTTCCATCTCATTCTATTTATACTCTTTGAAGTTTCCCACAAAATGACCGAAGTGACCGAATCACTTGATTCGGTCAATGTCCATGTGATTCGCTCGAACCTTTTGTTCAGTGCAGTTTTGAGTTTGGGCGAATCAATTATCCTGGCCGAATCACTTTTGATTCGGTCAAATGTCTTTGTTTTGATACGGTCAAACGCCTTGTGGAGCTAAACTGATTCGGGCACCTCTGGGCGAATCAACTCTGATTCGGCCGAATCATCTGTTCAATAGCTTCTTGACTGGGCGAATCACTTCTCTTGGCCGAATCACTTTTGATTCGGTCACACCCATTATGTGATTCGGTCAAACCTTCAGGACTTCCCCGGATCAGGTCAATTCGTGCAGCTGAGGGTGATTCGGTCAAGCTGGTGGGCGAATCACTAGTGATTCGGCCGAATCACTTATGCAGTTTGCTCAGCTTTTCTTCTTTTGATCTCCATTGACCAGAATTCGCCTAGATTTTCTTCGGTCCACTTCGCATTGCGAGATACGTAATTTTAACCTGAAATGGACGAAGAAATCATCAAATGACTTTATAAAATAGCGGAACAAACAAGAAGTAAGGGGAAAATATGGACAAATATAAGGTCATTTGTCTGCTCATCACGAGCCATGGGAGCAGGGCAGGTGGAGAGTGATTCGGCCGGATTAGAGCTGAGTCGTCCACGGGCGGCTGGAGCGAGTGTTTCGAGCGAAGCAGGACGCGTGCGGCTAGGTCGGACGGAGGCGACGTTTTAGGGTTCGCTCGAGAGGAAGATGTTGGCGACTGAAGGCTAGGTCGGAGGGAAGGATCCTGGCGACGGACAGGGTCGGACGGAGTGGGAGAGATTTTAGGGTTTGCGGTTCGGAAGAAAAACGAGAGGAAACAAAGGCTGATATGGGATATAAGCCCGAATAAAATTTGATTCGGGCAAGGGTGAGTGAAGGGTTGTTTCCCGAATCATTTACTCAGTGCTGCTTTAAGGCCGAACGAATCAACTGATTCACAGACCCCCTGTCCGAATCAAAACTGGTTCGCAGACTTTGCCCTAATCGAAAGTGATTCGGGGTGGCTAAAAGTGATTAACCTGAATCATTTACTCAGTGCTGTCTTGAAAAGCTTCAGGCTACACGAATCACCGATTCGGGCAAGCCAGAAAACTGATTCGGGCGAATCAACTGCTGTGTGTTAACAGCCACTCTGCATAAAATTTTCACAGAAATGCACCAAATTCCACAATCACTTAAATATCCCTAACACTCGCTCAAAACACCCACACTTAAATATTTCTACACATAGATGATTAAACCAAAGGGGTAATTCGAATGCACTCAAACATAAAATCCCTAAAACCTCTAACTTAATATTGGCACGGCGCAACACAAAGGCAAAAAATAATTCTACACTACCAACAAGTAGAAGCAAAGGCACCAGTACTCACCAGCCTAGTTTAACGTCTTGGCTAAGACGTAGCCGATTCCCTTCTTCATAAAAAACACATTTGAGAAGTCCTTTGCAAGGATCCCTTCTCAAGTGGCATGCAAATAGGTAGAATCATCAAGCTTGAAGTCTCCAAGCTCCAAGCTTTCCCGTCTCCATGGTACGCTTTAATTAGATGGCCATTCACTTTGAAATTTTCGCCTTCTTTGTTCATCAATTCGAAATGGCCATCTTCGTACACTTTTTCGAACTTGAAAGGCCCCGACCACCTTGATTTCAGCTTTCCCGGAATAGTCGAAGTCTGGAATTGAAAAGTAAGACGCTGTCCCCCTTCGAGAAAGTTCTCCTCTAAATTTTCTTGTCGTGCACAGCTTGGCTTTCTCCTTATATAAATTCTGGCATTTTCATACGAGTCAAGTCTAATTTCATCTAGCTTATGAAGCTGGAGTAGTCTCTTCTCCTCAGCTGATTTCAAGTCCAAATTTAGCTTCTTTACGGCCCACATGGCTTTATATTCAAGCTCCACGGGGAGATGGCAAGGTCTCCCATACACGAGTTTATAAGGGGACATACTGATTGGTGTCTTAAACGCCGTTCGGTAAGCCCATAATGCTTCATCAAGCTTTGACGACCAATCCTTGCGAGAACTACTAACCGTTTTCTCCAATATTGCCTTGATCTCACGATTAGAAACTTCAACTTGCCCGCTGGTTTGAGGGTGATATGGCGTCGCTATCTTATGGTAGACACCATATTTTCGGAGTAATGCCTCGACCTGTTTTTCTTTAAAGTGCGATCCATTATTGCTAATCACTGTCCTTGGTGCACCGAACCTTGGAAATATTATTTTGGTGAAAAGTCTCTTTAGCACATTAGCATCACAAGAAGGAGCAGCGACGGCTTCCACCCATTTGGAGACATAATCGACGGCAACCAAAATATATTTGTTCCCATTTGATGATGGGAATGGTCCCGTGAAGTCTATCCCCCAAACATCAAATATTTCAACCTCAAGGATTCCCTTCTAGGGCATCTCGTCACGCTTAGAAATGTTTCCCGTACGTTGGCATGCGTCACAAGATTTTACAAATTCATAGCTTCCTAAAACAACGTAGGCCAATAAAAACCGCATTGTAGAACCTTTGCGGCTGTTTTGGAGCTAAAGCCATGTCCACCATATGGGGAAGAGTGGCAACTTCGCAAAATACCCTTTTGATCCTCCTCCGCGATGCATGACAGATATAACCCATCAGCGCATAGCCTATAAAGAAATGGCTCATCCCAATAATAACGGTTCACATCATGGAGAAATTTCTTCCTTTGATTGTGATTTGCCCCTTCCGGTAGAATACCACAAGCAAGAAAATTTACGAAATCAGCATACCAAGGGGCTTGCGTCGTCTCAATGTTCAACAAATATTTGCCAATTAAAGAGCCTTTAATCGGCACACTCTTGGCATCATCACCACTGATTTGCTCAAATCGATAGATGATCCGCGACCACATTTTCCACTCCTTTCTTATCTTTAATTTCAACATCGAACGCTTGTAAAAGGAGAATCCAGCGGATTAGTCTCGGTTTTCCCTCCTTCATTGCCATAAGATATTTAATCGCTGCACGGTCCGTGTAGACAATTGTTTTGGACCCGATCAAGTATTGTCTAAATTTCTCGAAGGCATAAACAATAACAAGCATCTCTTTTTCTGTGGTCGAATAATTTTCTTGTGTAGAGTCAAGGGCTTTACTTAAGCACTTGTCGACCCTTTGACCCAATACCGCTCCAATAGCGCTATCGCTAGCGTCACACATTAGTTCAAA
Organism: Umbilicus rupestris; assembly: GCA_963678935.1. Taxonomy (NCBI): domain Eukaryota; kingdom Viridiplantae; phylum Streptophyta; class Magnoliopsida; order Saxifragales; family Crassulaceae; genus Umbilicus; species Umbilicus rupestris. The sequence goes on along the minus strand of OY787628.1, from coordinate 3,103,835 downwards.
TGAAATTTCCCAATTTGGTGGTTGAATTATTGGGGCGGACACCAAAGCTATCTTTAGCATTTGAAACGCTTGATGGCACGGTTCATCGAAATTAAATTCTACCTCAATACATAGCAGATTTGTAAGAGGTTTAGCAATTTTTGAGAAGTCCTTGATGAACCTCCTATAAAATCTAGCGTGCCTGATCGCGCGTCGTTGTGCGCGTCAAATTAATTCCTTCCTCTTCCACTAGTACAGCGGTTAAGTAAGGGTCGATCTCCACAGGGAGCAAGCAGTTCAGTTTTAGCCAGTGACCTACACTTACGAAGATTGGGGGGGTGAGTGATTGGTTTGCGCGATGCGCGAGTAAACAGTCGTAAAACGCAGGGAATTGCACTAGACGTGCGCAGGCAGTAGAGATTAAGTACTATGACTATGAGAAGTATCGGCGCAGACAATCCTCTATGAGTGTATTCCTTATCATCGACTCTAAATGTCTATAGCTCGAGTTGCTAATGTTAGTGTCCGATCAAGGCTTCCTAACATGTGCGCATGTTCCGATCAAAGTTCATGTGCTATTAATTCTTACACTAGACTTAAACAACTACGAATCCGATCAAGGTAGTAATTGCCTATTGATAGAGGCTATTTGTACGCATTATTTAGATCATAACTCTATGCTTGTTTGCAATATTTTATGAGCAAGATTACTCGTTTCTAGTGTTTTTGTATTACAGGGCAAAACGAGTCCTTGAGTCGGATACGCGCTAACAGGCAGCGTTCTAGGAGTGAAAGATCCGCCTGCGGAGCTAGCAGCGCAAATAGGAGAGAAGTTGGCAAGAGTCAGCAGAGGTGCGCTAGCCCATGCGCTAGCCGATGCCGTGCGCCAGGCGCAGAGTCCAGTACTGCCTAAACTTGACATGACCAGATTTGGAAGTTGCCAAGTGTGGACCTCTCGAGCAGTATATAAAGGGGAGAAGGTCTAGGGCTTGAGAGCATCATATCATCATCAGAACCTCACGAGAGAGCGAGTGAGCGGCAAAACGGGAAAACACACGGACTTGTTGAGAGGATTTGCGCCAGCCGACTGCGCCAGCCGAGAAGACAAGCTTCACGCACTGTTTGCTACTGTTTTCTCAGACACATTAGTCATTATTTACTATTCTATGATGTTTATCACTAGCATGTCTAGCTAAACTCTTAGTGTTGGTTGGGCATGAATCTATGATGTATTTTCTTTGAGACTTGAGCTTAATGCATAGTTTACTTACTTGTATTAATCCTGTGCATACGGAGACAGCCAGTTGCATGAGTAGGAGAAACCTTGAACCGCAATCTTACTTGTGTTGCTTGCTTGTCATATGTTAAACTAGTTGATAGCTTTACGGTGACAACTAGGAGTAACGAGCTAGGGTGATCAGTTGCTACTTTGAACGGATTCGCAGCTGTTTTAGTCTATGTTCTAAGGATTAATAGCCCATGAACTTTGAACGGAACATGCGCACGTGTTAGAAAGCCTTGACCGGACACTAGCCCAAGTAAACCGAAAACTATAGACATTTAGAGTCGATGATAAGGAATGCACTCATAGAGGATTGTCTGCCCAATACTTCTCATAATCATAGTATTTAATCTCTACTGCTTGCGCACGTCTAGTGCAAATTTCCTGCGTTACACTAGTTACTGTTCACTTGCGCATCGCGCATTTCAATCACTCACACACCCCCCATTGTCGTAAGTGTAGGTTGCTAGCTAAAGACTTACTATTTGCTCCCTGTGGAGATCGACCCTTACTTAACCGCTGTACTGAGTGGAAGAGGAAGGATTATATTTGACGCGCACAACGACGCGCGATCAAATTTTGGCGCCGTTGCCGGGGAGCAACACAGCTAAGTTTTAACTAGCTTACATTTTTTTCATTTTTAGTAACTAGTTATTTCAGTTTGTTTTCTCGTTGTTGTTTCTGACAGCACGCAATCACATCAGCCTGCGCAACCTTGAAACAGTTGCGCTGCGCAGATTCTAGTTGCGCACTGACAGACGCAACAACATTAGTTATCTTTTAATTTCATTTTCTTTGAGATTCAGAACAGGTTATGGAGGATAACAGTGTCGTAGGAGACAACTTGGGGGACAAAACCCCAGAGGAAGCAAGAGCACATAACCGCGCAGCCCTGTTCAGAGAGGAAGTGCAGCGTGAGGTTGAAGCAAGGAGGGCTGCTGAAGTGTATCATGCGCCACCCGTGCAACAAGCCGCGCGACGCAGAACAGTGCGCGAGATGTCAGCCCCTATCACTATTAACCAGCCATGGTGCATCGTGCTTCCACCAGGCGGTCATTTTGAGCTAAGGAGCTCGCTCATCCATCACATGCCCAAGTTCCACGGGATGAACAACGAAAATCCAGTCAAGCATGTGCGAGAGTTCCTAGTCATTTGCGAGAACATGAAGACCGAAGGGGAGAGTGATGAGGCGCTGAAAATGAAGGCATTCCCATTTTCATTGTGTGATACAGCCAGACATTGGTTGATGAACTTACCCGCAGGATCCATTCACACATGGGAGCAGCTGCAGAAGAAATTCCTAGATAAATTCTATCCAGCAGCAAAGATTGCGCTGCTCAGAAGGGAACTGGCCGCGCCAAGGCAGAGCGCAGGGGAGTCTCTGTCTGAATATTACGAGCGTTTCAGGGAGCTGGAGGCCAACTGTGACAATCACGGCCTGCCCCAGAATGTGCTGATAGAGAACTTTCTGAATGGACTGCTTCCCATGGAGTTGCGACTACTGAATGCATGCGCAGGCGGGGACATTTGCAACATGTACCCAGAGGATGCGTGGCAGCTGATAGAAGACTCTGCTGGGCAGGTAAGACATCAACTAACGCTTGAAAATAGTCGTGCTCGTTCTGTGCATCAGGTCGAAACAAGCGCTGAGATCAAGGAAATGAAGGCCATGCTGCAGAAATTGATGAGTGCGCAGAGCGCACAACCAGTTGCGCCAAAGGTATGTGAATTCTGCAGGTCCACCGAGCACAAGACAGATGAATGCCCAACACTTTTTGAAGAATCTGGAGATGTCAAAGCTCTTGAAGGATGGGACAACAGAGGGCCGCAGAGGCAGAATCAGCCGCAGTGTGGGCTTGCCGCAAATGGATTCAGATGGAGGGAAGAGAACAATTTCCAGAGGCAGTCCACTGATCAGCGCGCGCCACAGCAGACGCAACCAGCTGCGCCCTACAATCCACCGCATCGCCGCAATGACGCACCAGCGCATAACAACCAGCAACCGAGGCGATCCCTAGAAGATATCGTGGGGCAGCTAGCAGACACAGTGCGCAAAAATGACGAGAAGTATGACAAAAGGTTCGAGTCCATCGAAAAGCAGTTATCACAGATCGCAACCACAGTATATGAGCTAAAAAAGAGCGATGGCAACCTGCCTTCGCAAGTGATTCAGAACCCTAAAGGAGGAGTCAATGCAGTGACACTGAGGACTGGGCGCACAGTAGGAACAGAGCAGACCGCACAGGGGCCCGCGCAACCAGTTGCGCAAGTCCCGGATCCAGCAGATCAGAATGCGCAACCAGAGCAAGATACGCAACCAGAAGCACCAGCCACAAACCAGCAGGGCAACACGCCAGGTATGTCTCAGTCCAGAAACAAGGACATAAATCGTACTAACATACCTGCACCTTTCCCTGTGCAGGCACCATTGACTAGAAAGGAAGCGCTGGACAAGGAGCTTTATGAGTTGTTCAGCAAGGTGGAAATCAATATTCCCCTCATTGAAGCTATTCGGCAGATTCCCAGGTATGCAAAGTTCTTAAAAGAGCTGTGCACAAACAAAAGGAGGAAGGGCGAATGCGCACACGTAATGCTAAATGCGCAGGCCTCAGCAATCGTGCAACAGAAGGTACCACCTAAGTGCCGAGATCCAGGTACATTTACTATTCCATGCATGCTAGGTAAGACCACAGTGAGTAATTGCATGATCGATTTAGGCGCATCCATCAATTTGCTACCTTATTCTCTATATACAACATTGCGCCTTGGACCACTAAAGCCTGCAGGTCTCACCATTCAGCTAGCAGATAGATCGTGCAAACAACCTGCAGGCATGATAGAAGATGTCCTAGTTCGAGTAGGAGAGCTGGTGTTCGCAGCAGATTTTTATGTGCTCGAAATGGAGGGTGAATCAAGCGCCAGCGGTGCGCAGATCCTCCTAGGCAGACCGTTTCTGATGACCGCGCGCACAAAGATAGACGTGTGGAAGGGCATGCTCTCCATGGAGGTAGATGGCGAAGAAATCCATTTCAACATATTCAAGGGGATGCAGCATCCGCATGAGGACGCTACAGTGCACGCAATGGACAGCATTGACGATTTAGTCACAGAAGCGCAATGTGCGAGCGCAACCGTAGGACCAGAGCTACTGACACAGGCAGAGCTGGAGGAGCAAGAGGAAGAGCTGAGCAGTGCGGAACCAGCACCCACACATGTACGTGATATAGTTCATATTTGCACCGCTAACAAAATCTTGCCCTCTATTGAACAGGCACCCAAGATCGAACTGAAGCAACTCCCAGAGCACCTCAAATACATTTTCTTGGGAAGTGAGGACACCCTGCCAGTGATCATCAAGAAAGGATTAGAAGAAGAGCAGGAAGTGCGCTTACAGCAGGTACTGCGCAAGAACCAGCGCGCCATAGGATGGACACTTGCAGATCTGCGCGGAGTGAGCCCAGATGTATGCGTGCATAGGATTCTACTGGAAGATGGTGCCAAACCATCCAGGGAGGCTCAGCGCAGGTTGAATCCAAACATGATGGAGGTAGTGCAAAAGGAAGTCCTGAAATTGCTTGGCGCAGGGGTCATTTACCCAATCTCGGACAGCAAATGGGTCAGTCCGGTGCATGTTGTGCCAAAGAAAGGAGGAATCACAGTGGAAGAAAATGCGCAGGGCGAGCTAGTTCCCAAGCGCATACAAACTGGCTGGCGCATGTGCATCGACTACAGGAAGCTTAACGCAGTAACGCGCAAGGACCACTTCCCGCTACCCTTCATGGACCAGATGCTGGATCGCTTAGCAGGTAAACCTTATTTTTGTTTCTTGGACGGATATTCAGGGTACAACCAGATACCTATAGCTGCGGAAGATCAAGAGAAGACCACATTCACATGCCCGTTCGGTACGTTTGCGTTTCGGCGCATGTCTTTTGGGCTCTGCAACGTGCCAGGTACGTTCCAACGCCTTGTCATGAGCATTTTCTCTGATATGATTGGTATATGCATAGAAGTGTTCATGGATGATTTTACCGTATATGGAAGTACCTTTGATGCATGCTTAACACATCAAGATAAAGTCTTAGCGCGCTGCATTTCTAAGAACTTAGTGCTAAATTACGAAAAATGTCATTTCATGGTAACGCACGGAGTAGTACTAGGTCATATCATTTCAGAGGAGGGGATCAAGGTAGACAAAGCTAAGATAGATCTTATTTCTAATCTACCTTATGCCACCAACGTGCGCGACGTGAAATCATTCTTAGGGCATGCTGGGTTCTACCGGCATTTTATCAAGGATTTCTCTAAAATTTGTATACCCCTGTCTAACCTTTTGCAAAAAGATGTGTGCTTCGACTTTACTGATGAGTGCAGGGCTGCGTTTGATAAGCTGAAAGAAGCGCTGACCAGTGCGCCAGTAATGCGCGCACCAGACTGGAACCTGCCATTTGAGCTGATGTGCGACGCAAGTGATTATGCAGTAGGTGCAGTCTTGGGGCAGCGCGCAGACAAGAAGCCGCATGCCATTTACTATGCATCGCGCACACTAGACTCTGCGCAGAGGAACTACACCACCACGGAGAATGAGCTTCTGGCAATTGTATTTGCGCTGGAGAAGTTCCGAGCATATGTTCTAGGCGCAAGAGTCATCATCTACACTGACCACGCAGCTATCCGCTACCTCATGTCCAAGAAGGAAACCAAGCCGCGCCTGATGCTGATCAAAGACTTGGAGATCTTACTGCAGGAATTTGACTTGGAGATCAAAGACAAGAAGGGCACGGAGAATCCAGTTGCTGAGCACCTGAGCAGGATCGTGAAAGAGGAGGAACCAGGGCAGATCACGGAAACATTCGCTGACGAGCATCTGATGGCGCTGACAGGTAAGGTACCATGGTATGCGCACATCGCAAATTACCTGGTCACAGGTACGTTTCCTCCGCATTTCAATAAAACTCAGTGCATGCGATTAAAACATGAGTCCAAACATTACCTTTGGGATGATCCTTACATGCTTAGAATAGGACCAGATCAGATATTGAGGCGTTGCGTGCCTGACCACGAAATTAATTCTGTTTTGATGTTTTGTCATGCGCACGCATGCGGAGGGCACTTCGGTCCCAAGCGCACAAGCAGAAAGGTCCTGGACTGCGGATTCTATTGGCCGCACCTGTTTAGAGATGCCTATAATCACTGCAGGAATTGTGACAGGTGCCAGCGCACAGGAGGAATATCCGCACGCAATGAGATGCCACAGACCCCGATTCTGGTGGATGAAGTGTTCGATGTTTGGGGAATCGACTTCATGGGGCCATTTCCCCCATCTGCAGGTTACGAGTACATATTGGTGGCAGTAGACTATGTCTCCAAATGGATTGAAGCTAAGGCTACGCGAAAAGATGATGGTAAAACTGTCGCTGATTTTCTCAGAACTAACATATTTTGCAGGTACGGAGTGCCTAAGGCAGTAATCAGCGACCAGGGGACACACTTTTGCAACAGGGTCGTGGCGCAAATTTTCAAGCACTATGGGGTGCGCCACAAGACGTCCACCGCTTACCATCCGCAGACGAATGGACAGGCCGAAGTTTCTAATAGGGAGATCAAGCGCATCTTAGAAAAGACTGTGAGACCATCGTGCAAAGATTGGAGCCAGCGACTTGATGATGCGCTATGGGCATACCGCACTGCGCATAAGACGCCCATTGGGACCTCACCATTTCGTCTGGTCTATGGGAAAGCATGCCACCTGCCAGTAGAGCTCGAGCACAAGGCATATTGGGCCTTACGCATTTGCAACCTGAACTTGGATGAGGCAGGAAGGGAGCACGCATTTGAGCTGAACGAACTAGAAGAGCTGCGCCTGGACGCCTATGAGGGACTGTGCGATTACAAGGAGCGCACCAAGGCCTTTCACGACAAGCATATCCTCAGACGCACTTTTGAACCAGGAGACCAGGTATTACTATTCTCATCACGCCTGAAGCTTATGCCTGGAAAGCTGCGCAGCAAATGGACGGGACCATACACGGTCGCCAAGGTTTTCCCCTACGGAACAATCGAGTTAGAAGATGGGCACCGGCATCGTTTTCAGGTTAATGGGCAGAGAGTCAAACGGTACTTAGGAGAACCTTGGGATAGCACAGCACGCAACATTGACTTGGCCGAACCAGAGATAATAGATGCGCAAGCTGCTGCGCCAGACACACCACCGGATGTACCAGAGGGAGCACTGGAACCTATTGCTCATATCTCTTCTTCCTCTGCATCTACCCTCGTTACGCATAATTTATCACATGCTGACTTCCCATCTTACCCTTTGCGCAGGACCAATGAGATCGCAACACACACACTGGCGCAGGAACACTCAGAAGCAAGAGTGGGGAAGGTCGCAGGCACACATTTTGGCACGTAACGAGGTACAGTCGAGCCAACGACGTTAAACAAAGGCACTTGTCGGGAGGTAACCCACACGTTTTCACTTTTGCATATTTTATTTTCTACTTGTTTTTTTTTTTTGAGTTTTTTTAGCTAGTTTAGGACTTGGTAGTTTTTTAGTCACGCAGTAGTGCGCAGGACCGTACGCCTAGCACTGCGCAGGTCAGATTCTTCAGAGGATGAGGCGCTTGGATCAGCAGCTGCGTCTAGCTCGGAGGACTTCTAAGGCCGAGGGGCAGCAGCATTAGTTTTCTTTAGGGTGGTGTCTTTTATTTTGCTGCGTCTTATTGGATATTATGTGCTGAATATTTGTGCCGACTATTTTGTGACCCTTGTGCTATCGTTTATGCTGTGTGACTATTTGTTTTTTTTCTTATGTTCTTTATTTTTGCATTACATGCCTGTGTGCGCTCTCCATGCGCTTGCGCTTGAGTCGTGGGGACACGTCTCTGTTCAAGTGTGTGTGGGGGGGGGGGGGGGGCGTTACATTCACTTTTCACGTTTTTAAGCATTTTAGAATAGCTTAGTTTAAGTTAAAGAGAATAGTAGCAGTAGTGCGCTAGAGTGCAGGATGCGCATGCGCTCCAGCTAGTTTTGCGCTATCCGTATTGCGTGCGCTGCTATTTACTATTTTAGTATAATTTTTTCGTTTTTTTTGCTCCTGTTAGTTGGGATATGCAGGGGATGTGGAGTTGACAGAAATGCTCCAGAGAGGCGGTTAGTCGCTTTTGCTTCGAAGGCAAGGTATATGGTCGAGAGCGTTAGTGGAGGCCGGTGCTTCGCGCCTTCGGTACAAAAGAGCGCGCTCAGTCACGCAGATGCCAAAGGCGAAATACCCATAGCGTGGCGAGGTGGGAAAACAGACCACCTTCTCTCTGAAAATCGAGCTAAGGAAGGCAGGCGCGGTTGTAAACGCGTGCGCTGACCTGCGCAGACAAACAGGAGAGAGAGCGGGGCGAGTTCCATAACTGCTATCCGAAGGCTGAGACTGGAACTGCTCTGGGAATGTAAAAAAATTAAAGAGAAAGCTGTACAAAAGAAAAATACCAGCAGATGACTCGCGCTACAAAAGAATCAGCATGCGCACAAGCATCAACATGCGCAAAGACCATAAGGAAATCATCAGAAAGCTCAGGTTCCCAGGAAGTGCGCGGACAAATCACGCACTGGAAGAAGCTGCGTTATCCACCATATACCTATCTTCGGAGTAGGAGCTGGCAGCTTGGAGCCTAAGAAGAGCTATCTCCCAGCCATCCAAAAATCTTCATCCCGGCTGAGAGATAATGAATTTCGAAATTATTATATTAGAACTGTTGAGTGCAGTTGTGCGCAGGTGATAGAGCAGTGCGAGTTGAGCAATTGTGCATTCGCATCAGAGTGCAAGACTGTGCGCTAAACTCCAGAAGAGGTAATTGTATCCGCGCTTCAGTGCTTGTTCGGGACGAACAAGGGGCAAGTGTGGGGGGTTTGATAGAGGCTATTTGTACGCATTATTTAGATCATAACCCTATGCTTGTTTGCAATATTTTATGAGCAAGATTACTCGTTTCTAGTGTTTTTGTATTACAGGGTAAAACGAGTCCTTGAGTCGGATACGCGCTAACAGGCAGCGTTCTAGGAGTGAAAGATCCGCCTGCGGAGCTAGCAGCGCAAACAGGAGAGAAGTTGGCAAGAGTCAGCAGAGGTGCGCTAGCCCATGCGCTAGCCGATGCCGTGCGCCAGGCGCAGAGTCCAGTACTGCCTAAACTTGACATGACCAGATTTGGAAGTTGCCAAGTGTGGACCTCTCGAGCAGTATATAAAGGGGAGAAGGTCTAGGGCTTGAGAGCATCATATCATCATCAGAGCCTCACGAGAGAGCGAGTGAGCGGCAAAACGGGAAAACACACGGACTTGTTGAGAGGATTTGCGCCAGCCGACTGCGCCAGCCGAGAAGACAAGCTGCACGCACTGTTTGCTACTGTTTTCTCAGACACATTAGTCATTATTTACTATTCTATGATGTTTATCACTAGCATGTCTAGCTAAACTCTTAGTGTTGGTTGGGCATGAATCTATGATGTATTTTCTTTGAGACTTGAACTTAATGCATAGTTTACTTACTTGTATTAATCCTGTGCATACGGAGACAGCCAGTTGCATGAGTAGGGGAAGCCTTGAACCGCAATCTTACTTGTGTTGCTTGCTTGTCATATGTTAAACTAGTTGATAGCTTTACGGTGACAACTCGGAGTAACGAGCTAGGGTGATCAGTTGCTACTTTGAACGGATTCGCAGCTGTTTTAGTCTATGTTCTAAGGATTAATAGCACATGAACTTTGAACGGAACATGCGCACGTGTTAGAAAGCCTTGACCGGACACTAGCCCAAGTAAACCGAAAACTATAGACGTTTAGAGTCGATGATAAGGAATGCACTCATAGAGGATTGTCTGCCCAATACTTCTCATAATCATAGTATTTAATCTCTACTGCTTGCGCACGTCTAGTGCAAATTTCCTGCGTTACACTAGTTACTGTTCACTTGCGAATCGCGCATTTCAATCACTCACACACCCCCCATTGTCGTAAGTGTAGGTTGCTAGCTAAAGACTTACTATTTGCTCCCTGTGGAGATCGACCCTTACTTAACCGCTGTACTGAGTGGAAGAGGAAGGATTATATTTGATGTGCACAACGACGCGCGATCACCTATCTTAGCGCGTTACTCCTAGTTGGCACCGTCAGGCTATTCAACTAGTTTAACAAACAACAACAAGCAACAAGAGTAAGATTGCGATTCAAGGCTTCCCCTACTCATGCAACAAGCTGCCAGTAATGTGCGCAGAATTAATATAAGCAAGCAAGTTATGCATTAAGCGCAAGTCTCAAAGGAAATACTCATAGATTCATGTCCAACCGATACTAAGCGTTTAGCTAGACATGCTAGTGATAAACATCATAGAAACAGTAAATAATAACTAGAGTATCTAAGAGAGCAATAGCAAACAGTGCGTGCAGGTTGTAGTCTTGGCGGGCGCAGTCGGCTAGCGCAGATCCTCTCAACAAGCTCGTGTGTTTTCCAGTCCTGGTGCGCAGTGCCTCCTTGGTGTACGAACTGTGCCGCGGTGTCGAAATGTATGAATTGTCCTCTTAACCCTAGCCTCCTCCTCTTCTTTATATACTGCTCAGAGGCTCACTCTTGGCAACTTCCAAATCTGGTTGTGTCAGGATTTGGAAACACCATCATCTGCGCCTGGCGCACGGCATACTGCTTAGCGCATTGGTCGGCGCAACTCTGCTGTCTCTCGCCATTTCTTCTGTTTGCGCCGCTAGCTCCGCAGGCTGTGTGCTGCGCGTCCTAAACGCTGCCTGTTAGCGCGTATCCGTCTTAGGCCCTTGTTTTGTCCTGAAATACAAAAACACTGGAAACCAGTAATCTTGTACATAAAATAATGCAAACAAGCACAGGGATATGATCTAAATAATGCGTATAAATAGGCTCTATCAGTGCCCGAGGAAACTCCGTATTCCTTTCGCATCTCTCGGCGGTGGCAGCTTCTCAATAACATCAATTTTAGCCCTATCGACCTCAATTCCTCTTTTTGACACAAGGTGTCCCAACACAATGCCTTCTTTGACCATAAAATGGCATTTCTCCCAATTTGATTCTAGGTCCATCTCAATACATCTAGCCAACACACGAGACAAATTTGTGAGACAATCATCAAATGAGTAACCATGCACATAAAAATCGTCCATAAATACTTCCATAGAAGTCTCTAAAAACTCAGCAAAAATGGACATCATACAACGTTGAAAAGTTCTCAGTGCTTTAAAAAGACCAAAGGGCATCCTCCTATATGCAAATGTGCCGTAGGGGCAAGTAAATGTGGTATTTTCATGTCCCGCTAGACGTTCTAACATTTGATCTATAAAGGGGATGGGAAAGTGATCCTTCTTAGTGGCTGAATTTAACTTCCTATAGTCTACGCACATTCTCCACCCCGTGACCGTACGCATAGGTATCAACTCATTCTTCTCATTTCTAACCACGGTGAGCCCGCCTTTTTTAGGCACCACATGAATTGGGCTCACCCACTCGGAATCCGGGACAACATAAATAATCCCTGCATTTCGCAACTTCGTGACTTCCTTCAATACAACTTCTCCTAGCTTAGAATTTAAACGCTTAAGGAACTCATGACTAGGCTTCACATTATCTTCTAAACGAATTCTATGCATGAACACGTCGGGGTTAATCCCCTTTAAATCATCAATGGAGTGACCAATGACACCTTTATATTCATGCAACACATCCATCAATTTAGAAGTTTCAACATCATTCAAAGAAGCTTCTACGATAACAGGTAAAGATTCGTTTGGTCCCAAGAATTCATACCTTAGATTCGGTGGAAGAGGTTTCAACCCTTCACCGAATTCCTTACCTTTTGGCGCCTCATTTATTCCTTACGCACTATCATTAAAATCAGCATGATCCTCATCAATTTCCATTATAGAGGTGAACGACGAGCTAGTTTCCTCATGTGCAAGCAACTCATACTCAAGGCTCGTTAATTCACCAAGAGAGTCAAGAACATTATACGCATCATATGATTCAATCAAGTGACAATCCATAGAATTACTAGGTGTCCTAAGCATGCTTTTCAAATCGAATTTGATCTTTTCACTACCAAAATTTAATTCGATTGTACCTTTCCCACAATCTATAATAGCCTTAACCGTATTCAAAAATGGTCTACCTAGAATTATGGGGATTTCCTTATCTTCATTTATGTCTAACACGTAAAAATCAACCGGAACATAAAATTTTCCAACCTTAACCGTATTCAAAAATGGTCTACCTAGAATTAACCGTGGTTGGAGTCAATTCCCCCATATCTAGCTTATTAAAAAGTGAAGGCATTAAAGATATGCTAGCACCTAAATCACACAATGCACTAGCTATGCTAATTTCTCCAATAGAAATAGGAATAGAAAATGATCCATGATTGCTAAGCTTCCTAGGCATGGCACGCTAAATTATAGCACTACAATTTGCGTTTAAAGCCACATGGTCTAAATCATGCATTTCCCTTCTATGATACATCTTAAAAATTTAGCATAGGTAGGCATTTGAGTGAATACCTCCGTAAATGGCAAAGTCACTTGCAGCTTTTTCAGCATCTCTGAGAAGCGCTTGAAATGCACATTCTCCTTCTTCTTTTTCAGCCTTTGAGGGAAAGGAATCGGCGGCACATAAGGTGCTGGCTTTTGCGGCTTTTCCTTCTCCCGTACATCACTCGAATTCTGCGGCAAAGACTCTTCTTCGACAACTCCATCTGCTGCCTTTCCCACTTTGGCCTTTGGCTGTGGCTCCTCTAATTGCGTTGATCGTCTCGGAGGCGTTCACATCGGGTTGCGAGGGCAGCTTCCCTTGATATTTCTAAGACGAGCCAGCTTGTTGCGCAATCTGCGTTTTGACTATTTTATTGTGTGCTTGCAATTGATCTAGCCTTTGAAGAATAAGTTGGTTGTCTTTTTGCTGCTGAGCTTGAGTTGCGGCCAACTGGGCAACAATAGAAATCAAGGACGGCTCCTCGTTGCTTTGTTTCTCTTCGTGCCTTTGGTGCGTTCCCTGATTTTGATGGCTGAAATTATTTGGTCTTTGGTAATTTCCGTTTTGATAATTATTCCTCGGCTGATATGTGTTGGAGGGAGCTCCTTGATTCTGATTTCTTGGAACAAATCCTGGCGGCGCTGGTTTGGGCTCTATATTCAGCGGCGGTCTTCTTGAAAAATTCGGATCTTCATGGAATCTCACATGGGCTGGAGGGTTCCTTGGCTGATAACCGCTAGCTTGTGGTGGCACATCTTCTCTTCCTTGATTTCGGACCAAGTAACTAATATCCTCATACTCGTCCGCGTGCTTTTCGGTGCACCAGTCATCATTATGAGCCCGACTAGAACAAATACCGCAAACTTGCTGATTTTCTCTCTTTTTGTTGAGGTTTAAATTTCCAATTGAAGATGCCAAGGAATTCTCCGTCTTTGGTAGGGAATTGAAATCTTCTTTTGTCACGGCTTTGAAATTATGCTCCTTCCCTTTCTTTTTTAGGTGGTTCCTTTCTTCACTCCATTGATGTGAATTCCGCGTGATTTTGTCAATAATCTTAAATCCATCAGAGGCTCTCTAGTCCATCATTGCTCCTCCGCTAGCTTGGTCCATATGGTTTCTCGCGTCTTGATCCATTCCATCGTAGAAGCTTTGCATGAGCTGTCATTTGCTGAATCCGTGATGCGGACAATCTCTTTGTAGCTCTTTGAAGCGCTCATATGCCTCATGAAAATTCTCATCATCTTGTTGTGTGAATTGGCACATTCTATCCCGGATTTTCTTAGTCTTTGCCGGGGGGAAGAATTGAATTAGGAAGGCTTGGGCAAGTTGTTCCCATGTGTGGAAGGTATTCGGCTTGTGACTCATTAGCCAATCCTTGGCTTTTCCGCTTAGCGAGAATGGAATTACCTTCATATATATGGCCTCCGGTCTGATCCCCTGCACTTTGTAAGTGCGACATAATTCTGTGAATTGTGCTAAATGCGCATTAGGGTTTCCATACCCTTTAAATTGATTCGCGGCTACCATGTGGAGAAGCGCCGACTTTATTTCGAATTCCTTATCGTCACTTTCTTCCAAATAAATGGGTGATCCGTAATGTCCAATGGTTGGGGCAATGTATTCCCCAACCCGTCTCTCATCGTCCTCTTGCGGACGAACGACTTTCCCTAGCCTCCTCGGATTCGGTTGATCTGCAATTCTTGTTGGTGGTTGGTCCATATTCTCCATTATTTGTTGATCAACTTGAATTTGAGGAAGGGGGTATCAAAATTTGGTGTTGACGTGAAAGCTTATTCTTGTGCCTTTCGTGCGCGTTAGAGTTTGCATTCAAACACCTACCAAGCAATCGAAGAAAGCATTACTAAGTGTGAACTTAAATTAGAGTAGACAAGAATAGCACGCAAACACGCAATCACGATCAACAAAGTAAAGAAAAAAAATAAAGTAGACTAACTAAAGCAATACTAAATAGCAAACTAGTCTAATGGCTAATCCCCAGCAACGGCGCCATTTTGAAACGCTGTGGTTATTGCGGTAGTAAAAATACTAGTCCAATCACTGTGTTCAAACAATATTTATTATCCGAGTGACCTCGAGTCGAACCCAAGAGAAAAGCCTAGATTAGTCTAAAGCTAGCTAGTAATGCTTAAGGTAAATCTACTAAATAAAAATGATGTTTTTTTCCTCTAAGTGAGGTATCTCAGTGAATACTAAAGACAAGATGAAATATGGTCTAAGATGTAAATAATAGAGAAAGCGTAGTTGGAATCCTACTTCACCCCTAGGTCATGCGATTAGCAACACAAAACTTGTCTAAATCATAAGTAAATTCAAGTGATGGTTCTAGGCTAAGGTATCACACATTCTAAATTCAACCCTCACTCCTTCTCTAGAATGGGAATAATACCTAAATAGTACGATTCTCAAACTCTCGCTCTATTGAACCGGGTAGAACTAAAGTCCTCTAATCTCAACCTCTCGGTCTATTGATAGTTAACTAAAGTCGCTCAATATTAGCCTAGTGGAATGCGTATGTCACTCTAGCGCACACACGCAACCTAAAATAATCATGCTTAATCTTCTAAACAACCTAGGTTCAACTCTCATTCCATCCCTAGGTGTTCTACTAATTCGTACTCACTTAGGTATTTCGTCAAACACTTGGCGCAAAATTGATATGAAGAACAAGCAAGAGAATTTTCAACCAAACTTCACTCATATAGATAAAAAAGACAAGTCTGGAAGAAAGACTTGTCTTTCAATCCTTGACAATTCTCCAACTTCTCCAATTTCAAATCGCCCAGGGTTTCGAATTCTGGAAGAAAGAGATTCTAATTTTGCATCTCATTCTATTTATACCCTTTGAAAATTTCTAAATTTTACCCGTAGTGCCCGAATCACTTGATTCAGGCAAGGCTTAAAGAAACTGATTCGGACAGGGTGTCCGAATCAAGTGCTCAGTGCTGTTTCGAGCTGGGCGAATCATTTTGTCCTGGCCGAATCTTTTTTTGATTCGGTCAACCATTTGATTCGGTCAAGATCCTTGTAGAGGTAAACTGATTCGGGCACCTGGGCGAATCACTTTCTGATTCGGCCGTATCATATACTCAGTGTGGTTTCTGCTTGGGCGAATCGATTTCTCTTGGCAGAATCACTTTGTGATTCGGTCAAACTCCATTTAGTTCGGTCAACCTTCTTGTAGAGCTGAAGTGATTCGGAAACCTGGCTCCTCCCTTGGCCGAATCACTTTCTGATTCGGTCAACCTCACATATGATTCGGACAAACCACTCAAGTTCTCCCTGAGTCAATTTGATTCGTGCAGCTGAGGTGATTTGGTCATGCTGGTGGGCGAATCACTTTTGCAGTCTTGCGCAATTTTGCTGTTTTTGATCTCGATCGACCGGAATTCATCCAGATTTTCTTCGGGCCATTTCGTATCATAATTTTCTACCTGAAATGGACAAAGAAAACATCAAATGACTTTATAAAATAACGGAACAAACAAGAAGTAAGGGGAAAATTATTGATAAATATGAGGTCATTTGTCCGCTTATCAATATGTCTACCACATGTCTCCCTTTAAAAACTTTATGGTCCAGCAGAAATATTTGAGGTGCACTAGACATGCCCTCTTGTGCAGCTTCCATCTCTCTATGCTAGCCGATCAAGATCTCATATATGAGGGAAGGGAATCCAATGCACAGATTGGGCTTGGGTTTGACAGCTGTGCAGCATTCTGCTAGAATATGATCTGCCCGAGATTCACCTCCTATACTAAACAATAGCGGCCCCGTTTATGTTGACCACTATTGCTCTTATTTGATAATGCAAATGGCATTCGATTGACAAAAACCTGGTAAAGTGTACAAGCCTATTGAACAAGCAGCTGCTGTAGCAAGGAGTTGTAACACCAGAACACAGTGATTGGCCCGAAGAGAATTCTGCCCAGAGATGAAGTAGCAGTGCAACGGGAGGCTTCTAAATATTCCAAGAATATCTCCAGTGAAGATTCCATACCACAACCACCTGAGATAATAAAGAGGTATTTAGAGAGTCATGCGGAGGATCGGATCACCACCGTGAGCAGAGTGCGAGAGCTGAGCTGAGTGGTTAAGTGCAGAGGCTAATCGAAGACTTGTAGAGTCTGATCAGAGAATGGCAATGCAGAGCAAAACATGCTTGTTGGCTGATCAAGGAAGATGCAGGAGAGTTGTCGAGTGGAGGAACTTGGGCAATCTACAGAAGGCCTATTCTTACTAGTGACAGGCTTCACTGAGTGAGGGTGAGCATCGCAGTGTGAGGAGCACTCATGAAAGAGTTCAAGCGGCTCAGTGGAAGGGTTTGGAGCAAAGCGGACAGAACCTCTACAAGCTAGTTGCACAAGGGTGTGCTATAGCAACCTACTGAGACATTGTGTTAATTAGAATAGGCTGAGTTTGTCTGATAAGAGGAGTATCTATTCTGAATTAACTCAAGTGTGTAGGTGAGCGAGACACAAACAAGAGGATGTTCTAATTGTGTGCAAAGTGCTAGTTGAGGTCGGGTAGCATAAATAATCGAGGAGTCGAGTCTGTGTCGTACGGAGTAACTTGGACACTAGTGGATTGAGGACTGGAGTATAGTCCTCCCCGAACGTAGGCAGATTGGCTGAACTGGGTGAACAAATCTCTGTTCACTGTCTTGTTTCTTGTTGCACCAGATCCGGCTGAACAAGGAGTTGCTATAGGAACTGCTTGTACATTATCAGTAACCCAGGGGCGCTGCAAATTTCATTTGGTATCAGAGCGGGAACTCGACACATAGAGTAAAGATCCTGAGCACCTAGCTGAGACGAGCAGTAAACAATAAAGGAAGGTCAGAGTACAAGTCGGCCACATCTGTTGGAAGAAAGCAACTATGGTTATTGGAAGGGTAGAATGAAAGCGTTCCTCAAAGCTACTGATGAGAAGACTTGGAGAGCTGTTATGACAGAATGGTCCCCTCCGTTGACCAATGATCAGAAGGGAGTCACCAGAAAAAAAACCCGAGGGGGAATGGACTAACGAAGAGGATGCTAGAGCACTTGGTAACTCAAAAGCTCTAAATGCTATTTTTGCTGCTGTAGATGCTAAGAATTTCAGGTTGATTTCCAACTACGACATTGGAAACTGAGCCTGGGAAATTCTTCAAACAGCTCATGAAGGAACCGATAAAGTGAAGACATCAAGGATGTAGATTATTACTTCTCAGTTTGAGAACCTGAAGATGCAAGAAGAGGAATCCATCACTGAGTTCAACGCCAAGTTGTATGATCTATCGAATGAAGCTCATGCCCTCGGAGAACCAATTCCAGAAGAGAAACTGATAAGGAAAGTTCTCAGATCACTGCCCACCAGATTTGACATGAAGGTGACAGCCATTGAAGAAGCACAAAATGTCAAACATATGAGGCTGGAGGAATTGATTGGATCCCTCAAACAGTTTGAGATGAAGCTGACCAAGGATGATACACCAGTCAAAAGCAAGAGTGTTGGTCTGAAAACTGAAATAGAAAAGAAGAAGCCTTCAACTGATGATCAACTACGACTGATGGTAAAGAACTTTGGGAGATTCTTGGAAAACATGGAAGCAAGATCTGGCCAGAACTCAAATCCTCGAAGAAAAGTCAAAAAGGGTGGTGAAAAGCAAAAAAAGGGGAAGGAACAAATCCAGGATGGGGATGAGAAGAAAGAGAAAAAAAAAAAGGGTATCCAATGCTGGAACTGTGAAGGTTATGGACATTGTGAAGCTGACTGCCCTAGCAAACAGATGAAGAACTCTAAGAAAAAGGGAACAACTCTCTGACGGCCAAGAGGAGTGATGAAGAATCTGAGGAGAGTGAGGAGGAGAACTATATACTGTTTTAACTATCGTATCCAATTTTGATTCTAAAGATTCAATAAAGGAAGAGTTCAATTATGGGATTGAAGTGTCAGATAGTGAAGATGAGGAAATAAACACTGAATTTACTTGAGATTTCCTCACTAATCGCTTCATCAACATATACTCACAATCATTCTTCAATAATGATCAGCAAGAAACCGTAATGATACATGTTACCTGAGAGGTCAAGATGGAATTCAATTGATGACTTGGAGATAGTCCTCTTTAGACTCCTGACTCCATTCTTCAGCTCGAGGTCATAGTCACGTGCATACGCTGAGTTCGCTTTCTCTGGCACGCGGGAAATCCAAGCTACGAGGAACTCAACTTCTCTTTTTTTATTTGGTAGGACAGCTCTTGAAACTTTCTTGTTTTGTTTGGTCCGAAGACTTCACTCAACTCTATTTCTTTTCTAATTTTTCTCTTTCACATTTGGCTAAATTTTCTTTTTGAGTTTTGCTCTCCAATGTGAATTGCTTGTCTTGTTTGCATTTGCTCTTTGAACCGTTCCAATCATCGCCTTCGAATAGCAGCAAATGGAGCGTGTCCCGCTCTTTCTCATCATTATCCTTTCAGCGCGAGGCACGATAGAGGTTACCTACCCATTTCGGGTTACTAGGACTAGAGATAGGACGGTTTGTTTTTCCATCCCACCATTGCATAAACGCTACAAAGGCGGAGTGAAAGTCTTACTCCTCATAACTCAGAATGCCAACCTCCACAAACTCAGCGTGCTACGCGACTAATCCTCTGAACATTTGAATGTTTGTCCAGTCCCTCTAGAATATTTTCTCTCAACTCCACATCCTGTAATATCTCAAAAACACATATAACATCACGTAACTCGCATCACAATACTGTAGAAATCGTGCAAAGCGTACACATCAAAACCTCATAGAATCAAACATCATCTCGTACAATCAGTGTCTTCATCATAGCATATACAAATTTGAAAGAAAAAAATGTGCCCTAGCTACCACTAATGAATGATAATAAAGGTAAACGTGCTCACATGACAGACTCTACTACCCCACCCCACACTATTGAACATAGCCGTGTCCTCACGGGTCGACTTATGCTCAAGGGCGGGTCATGCAACACACTACCAAATAACAGAAATAATAATAAATAAGAAATAAATAAGAAAGAAATTAGAAACTCCCCTAGAACTCAATAGAGTCGTCTGTGGATCCGCTGGGGGATGATGAAGACTCCTGCGCAATCATGTACTCCAGAGGGATCGGCTAACGTGGAAACCACCGTGGCGGTGCTAGTACTGGCTGTGTCCTAGGCGGCATGAAATAATCCAACACCCTATAGGCGTTGAACGCAGAGTCCAACTATGCCTGGGTGAAGGTCGGTGGTGGCTGCTCACTATCTCTTGGAGCTGTCCTATGCGCGACTTTCCAAAAACCGGCAACTAAGATTTAGCCTGCTCTGTCGCTGCTGGCTGCCTGTCCGTAGGAAGCTGCTCATGAAGTCTCCGATCCAAATGATATGTCCACGCAAACTGATCTGGCCTCCGTGGACGAACAGTGAGTGCACGCATCCCTGTGAAGGCCTCTCGAGTGAGAAACTGCGGCGGGACACGCTGGTGAGACTCCAAGACTGGCTGATGGTGCAAGCGTCGCAACATTTAGGTGATCAGACCCCCATAAAAAATTCCTACTATAGAAGACTTCCCCCTCCAAAACTTGCTCATCGCATCTACGAAATCAAGAGCTAACTGGTGTTGGCAGCATTGGAATAAAAGCATCTCGTACGAGGGCAATTTGTCGCCCCCATTGTCTCTCCCGAAGACTGACCCAGAGAGGAGATTCTAGAGGTAGAAATAGGCTGGCTCACGTAGAGTGCGCGGCTTGCTGGCGCTGGGGTAGTATGACCCTGTTCTTTAGAACTTAAATTTTCAGCACTTAAGTTTAGTTAAGTTAAATTAAATTCAGTTAAGTTAAGTACCACCACTATTCGTCACAACCACAACAACACCACCAACACTATTGATCATTTCTTTCATCCACACACCACCACCACCGCAACACCACCACCAACCATAACACTACTGCATCACCACATCACCACCACACTACTACACCGCTACCCCAACCATAACACTACTACACCACCACAAAACCACCACACCACACTACTACACCACCATAACACCATCACTCCAACCATCACTCCAACCATAAAACTACTACACCACCCCAACCATAATAATACTACATCACCACACCACCATCACCACACTACTACACCACCAGCCCTACCTTAACACTACTACACTACCACACCACCACCACCACCACCACCACCACAACACCACCACTCAAACTACCACCACCACAACACCACCTCTACACCTCTACACCACCACCACAACACCACCACCACCCCAACCATACTACTACTAGACTACCACAAAAAATTACAGTATTTAAGTTAAGCTAAGTTAACTTATATTAAATTAAATTCAGTTAAGTTAATTTAAGTATAAGTTCAGCTCTAAAGAGCAGACCCTAAGCCTCCGCATCCGAAGAGAGGTCGCACCATGTATGATAAAATCGGGTCGGATGCGATGCCCAACTGTTGCGGTCATCCACCTGTCATCCAAATAATTCACGCAGCTGCGGTGAGTGAGTGATATAAAATTCATCGCGGTGCCTGTACCGGATACTGAGATGGTCTACATCTGTCTCGGACTAGATATTCAGCAGTCCAGACCACCCAACTCCATTATCCAATTGCAATATCCGATCATATAAACCACTGGCTCTCAAGAATTCCACATCAACAAAATGTACTGGCACCACACGGCTTCCGAGTGAACTGCTAGTAATGTTCCTCAAAAAATGTCAATCAACGCAATTCAGGAGTAAAAGCGCTGGAAGAAGACATAACTAGGCTTATTGTCTAAATCCAACGCGGAACTAATGTTCCTTTGTTGCGCGGTACTAATCTACCCTTCCGACGCGGGAGTTCTGGGAATTGAAGTACGGAGGCCACTATGAACCCTAGTCTTTATCAACCCCTAAAACTCAAAATTAATATCCAAAAGTAGGAACCTAGCACCCCAGAACATGTATGAGTGACCTGCAAACAATAATGACATCTAATTTCGCCCAACCTTGCAGATCAAGCATAAACCTTAAAACTCCCAAAACTTGAGATACTGTTGAATATTGCACGAATTGAGTAAGGGATAGGATTACGGAGTACCGGGGATGTTTAAGCAATTGGAAAATGCCTTTAGATTGTCGTGAAAAACAAAATTTTCCAGCAAGATTTGGCTGGCGTGGGAGATGAGAGAAGTTGGGGTTATGAGGCGCGCTCTGACCCTTACAGGGTTGAAATGCGGCCTGCTAAATTTGACACACGTCGTTGTGTATGTCAAATTTGTAATTTATATCTCCAAGCTCTAGCTAGTGTAGCGGCAAGCAAGGGTCGAACCCAAGAGAACTGACTGTGAAGTGATTTTCTGTAAATATTAAACTAAAGGGGGTTTAAGTAATCGTAAGAACGAAAGTAAGTAAACGTGAATAAAAATTAAGAGTAGTAATCAACCTCGGGAATTCAATAGTGACTGTTATCATTGACTTCTAAAGATTGCGATTCTAATCAAGCATGTGGTCATTCCGACAAAGGTAATAACCTAGAGTACCCCAACAAAGGTGATACTAAACCTGGATTTTACTACTTGTTTCCACGACAAAGTTTCGACAAGCATAAAAAATCAGAATTGATAATTGAAGTAGTTTCACGACAAAGTATACGCTAACTGCAAAATACAATTCATGCAATTTAAGATCCAGAACTAGAATTGAATAGAAACATGCATTAAATTCGAGTCTCAAACATGTATTTCACCAACTGAAAATTCTAAACTGAAATAGAAATTTAGCTACTCATAATCATGACTGAAAAACACATTACATTGAAAGGAAGGAAAAATACTGTTCACGCAAGATTTCGTCTCTCTCCAAAATCTCCGTCCGTTCGTCCGTTCCAAAACATCCGTTCCCAAAGCTGTCGTCTCCTCTGATTGTGAAACCCTAATTGAGAAAAGGCTCTAAATTTTGATTTCGGGCTTCGGTCCCGATGCTGACATCATCAAACATTATCCGCGCCAACAAGAGAATTTAGGCTCTGGCGCGCGACGGTAATGTTGTCTTCCGGCTCGAAACAAACTAAATCGCACTTCCTTTATCGTCGATTTTTGCATTAGGCTCTCTAAAAACACCATTTTAAGTCACGAATCTCTTTTCATATATTCCAAACACCTGAAATGCAAATAACACTAAAAGTAACAGTTCACATAAAAACATGTCGAAATAGTTGGGTTTAAACTGTTTAACGATTCGTATAAATACGCCTTATCACAATCCCTGAAGACTTGAAGCTGAGACATTATCTAAAGAATGGGCAAGAGACAGCTATGAAGAGACAGAGTCTGCTTCAACACTCTGTGATTAGGGAAGAATCCTTACGTTGCACCGAGAGGCTCCGGCATCATCCGGCTAGCATTAGGGAAGCTCCGGGAGGTATGATGACGTCATCAAGAGCTCATCTAATAGCCAGAAATGATAAAGATGCAAACTTCTAGATTTGGCAGCGAAATCTTCAACAAACTTGCTGAAATCTAGGAGAAGATTCTGATAATGACCTTTGGCGTTTTTGGTGTGCTGGAGAGGTTGACAAGGCAGGCGAAGGGCAGCCGGAAGACACACGATCAGAGAGAGAGAGAGCAATTTGAGTGCACACAGAGATCAATTTACAGTAGAAGGGTTTTATACACTAGTTGAAGTCGTGTGTGGTGTAGAGGGAATCTGAACTCGTGGAGTTTGATTCAGGTTTGATTCAAGTTCAGTTGGAGCGCTGTTCATTGAAGGATCAACCGAAGCTCGGTGAACAGTCGTGGATAGGGACTGTCGCGGGCTGCTAGGCAGAGTTTGACGCTTCTCAAAATTGACGGAGGGAGTCATTGTTTGAGGGGGAGCCGAGGCTGAGTTTGAAGAACTCAGAAGGTTCGACTGTTGGCGAGAGAGCTTGGTGTGGTACGGACAGAAGATACATCAACTCTGGTGAAGAGTGTGCTGAAGCATTCAGTGGGTTACACATTGTAATAGAATAGGCTAAGTTTGAGAGTCAGAGCTGTAGCTATTTACTGCTGAGAGGTTTAGGCTGCACGAAGAGAGTCTCTATGATCAAACTGCTTGCTAGTCTACGAGGGTAAACTGAGCGTTGGATTTCGGCTAGGTACGAAGTAGAGGTGTGAGTCCTTGTACTTCAAACTGTGTAGTCATCCTCCCCAGACATAGGCAAGTTGCTGAACCGGGTAAACAGACGCACTGTGTCTTTCTTATTTCTCAGTAGAATAGTTCCACAGAAAGATACAGAGAGTGCTTAAGCAAAAGCTATATTACCGCATCAGCAACGAAGTAGAATTCCAACATGTGTATCAAGACTGCTTTGGAGCTTTATTGCATATTTGAAGCATTCTAGGCCTCACTCAATCACTCGAGAATGCAAAGAGTGAAGAGTCGATGGCAATAGCATCGATACTGGCCAGGGGCCCACAGTCCCAAAAATCGAGGCCCAAAATTCCTGGGGCCCTTAGGCCAAATCCCGAGGCCCATGTCCAGGGGTCCGCATCCACCAAATTTTGGTTTTGTTTGCATTTAAATAGAGGGTTCGAGGAGAATTCGAAGAGAAACAACACAAATCATCAGAGACAAGTCAGAAGCGCGAAGTCAGCGCTGGTGAACAGTGCGCGACGATGAACAATGATCGGCGCGAAGAGGATCTAGTACTGGTAACTAAGAGGATAAATATTACATCTACTTGAGAATTTGAGGTGGACATTACCTTAGCAGGATTGTTAGACTAGATTTACCATATTAATATTGCCAAATATTTTGACCCATATACAAAATCTCTCTCTTAAGCTCTTATGTTTCCAAGCATTTAATTTCCTCTTTTGCACCTCTGATCAACGGTGATGCCCATATATATAGGGCATATCAAATGAGACAGGCCCAAAAGTTTGAGACGGTGAGACAGTTAATCAATCGTTGGATCAAATTTAAACAATGATTGTAAATATCTTAGAGATAAATATTATTAATCATTTAATAAATTAAAAAGGTAATTTTGTTATTTGTATTCAATTAAAATTTAATAAAAGGTTATCTAATTTGAAGAGCTATATATAAGAAATCCAACAAGAAATATCCAAAACATAAAACAAATTAAAATGTATTTTACTAAAAATAATTATTAAAAATAAAATAAACTTATAAGTTTATAAAGTCAAATTACTTTTCAATTGTAAATTGTTTTACAGCTAAATGCATTATATTAATTTTAAAGTGTATTATTTTATATTTTAAAGTGTGTTAAAATATTATTTGCGTTGATGCAATTTAATTTATACATGAAATGCACAATACAAATCATGATGAATATAATATGTTTAAAGTTCATTATCTAAAATTTCAAAGTGTGTTAAAAATATTAAACATGTAGTTGTACTCTAATTTATTCTTAAAGTGAATTAATATAAAGAATCTAAATTGTATTTATGAATAAATAATAAAATAAGAATTGTATATTGTTATTTAAAAAGAAACAAATATAAATAACTAAAATTAGAATTGTATACGATTTTCCGGTTTTGGTTGATTTGGTAGGATAGTTTTGAGTGATTTTGAAGATTTCATTAGATGACAGCAAACAAATATGAATTAGTATAATAAATGATTACTTTTTGTGCACTTTTCCATTTATTAAACTAATATATAGGATTATCATGTGTTAATTTAAGATACACTTTAATCATTCAATCAAATGAATAGAACTGAGCCTATTGCCTGTCTCAAAGGATCCACCGCTATATAGATCTAGGATCAGCTTCGGGTACAAGCCCCTTTAAGTTACAAACTTGGAACCAATCCTAGCCTTCGATCAGATTGAACTGATGGATGTGATTAATGAGCCTAAGTACAATTCACTTAAAATTATGACTATCTAATTAATATCAGTAAGGTCGGATTTGGGTAAATTAGTCACATAACGTCAAATTTCTTCTCCGTTCATCTCATCGGTGATTCAACTTTTTTCGGCTACATTCTCCATGGACTAGAGCTCTTGGCGACAAAGCTTCGATTTATTCTTTGTCAGATAAACTTTCATTTCAATTTGATACCTTGTTGGGTTACTCGAATTTTTTGTTCATCATAGTCCATTTTTTTTTCTGAACGAAGATGTCTGGTCTTGACACAAGTCGTATCTTATCAATTAGATCAGAAACTCAATTCTTTTAGCCTATGTTTATCAGTTGCTCAAACGTATATCAATTTGTTAACTTTGATGCATATAAATATATACACAAATTGAACTCATGAATATTATTACAAGTGAATTCAAAGTGTTGAACTTTATAACTTTAGAATACAATTTTACCATGTCTGTTATATAGTATTGTGTTCAAAACAATGAACATAGTCATCAAACAAATGAATCTGGCTTTCAAATTGAAGATTGTAGCTATCAAATCTTATTGGTGAATAAACTATATAAAATTGTTTTGTTGATGAGTTTGTAAATATGAGTTTGGTTGATGAATTTCTGTTTGTGTTCATTAGTTTTCTTGTTGGGTTCATTAGTTTGTTTATTATGTTCATCAATGTGTAAAATCATTTTATCTCTTAATATGATAAATATTACTTAAACTCATCATTATATGATCATCGATTTGATGATATTAATTATATTCATCACTTATACTTGAATTATAAAATATTAACTAAATAAGTTCAAATTTCTACAGATTTAGATTGCACTCCTAAAAATTGAGACCAATTAACTCATTTAAAATTAAATTTGCAATATAATTTCAAATCATTTGTATTTGATAACCACATTTAATTAAGTGTTTTCGAAAGCTTAAAGATGAGAGACGATGAAACTATCACTGACTTCGAAGAAACATGTGTGACATTGCAAATGAATCTTTTGCATTGGAAGAACCCATGAATGATGAAAAGTTAATCTGGAAGGTGCTTCGATCTCTATCATCCAAGTTTGCAATGACAGTAACAATCATTAAAGAAGCTCAAGATATAAAAAATATGAGACTAAATATACTGGTGGGATCACTGAGACGTTCGAGATGAAGCTACAAGAGGATGTTCTAGAAAAGAAGATAAAAAGCCTTGCACTAAAAGTTAAAAAGTCTGACGTTAAGAAAGAATATGAGGAGATGTTTTAATACTTTGCTTTGCTGGCCAATAACTTTGGAAGATTTATGAAAAACTTATTAGAGGGTTCGAGGAGAATTCGAAGAGAAACAACACAAATCATCAGAGACAAGTCAGAAGCGCGAAGTCAGCGCTGGTGAACAGTGCGCCGCGATGAACAGTGATCGGCGTGAAGAGGATCTGGTACTGGTAACTAAGAGAATAAATATTACATCTACTTGAGAATTTGAAGTGGACATTACCTTAGCAGTATTGTTAGACTAGAGTAGTGGTTTTACTAGTTGATGCATGTTAGATAGATGATTACCAATTTCAATGCATATCCCTGAACTGATTCTTCCTGAAATTGTTCAACAACATTCTTCTTCCAAACCCCCTTTTTGTGTGACTTTTCGCAGAACTCTATAACTAATTGCTCTCTTTAGGTTCGACCCTGCTTACCACTTGGTAGCAATATAAATTTGGCGCACACAACGACGTGGCGTCAGACATTCACTCCATAGAAATGTTGGAACACTCAGATGGTTACTCCAGCTCCAGTGAGGATGTAGAAATCACAAACGAATGTCTCGTGGGAAATTACAAGATTCTGTATGAAAAGTGGGAAAAATGTGAAAGATTTGAACAAGAGCCTTAGCAGGAGTCTAACAACTTTGAATGTTGAAAAGGGTGAGTTACGTGACATCATATCAACTCTTAGAAGGCAGACCAAAAATATTTGAGTATAATAAAGTGGTGATGGAATTGGATAATCTCAAGAAATCTGTGAGAATGCTGAGCTGTGATACAATTTGTAATTCTTTCCTTATTATTGAGCTTGTCTGGTCAGGTGTAACATATTGTTCGAATAGTGTATAAAACTACTATGGGTTGAACAGTGTAGAGAACTTGTGTATGCAAAAAGAAAAAAATGACACATGCAAGATTGTTACCTAGTTCGGCGTTAAGTAGCCTACATCTGAGGGCTTATCCCAAGCCCGATGGAAAACAATTCACTAATATAAAGTTAGGGTATAAGACTTTCGTTTATAGAATGCCTTTAAACTACCACCATCTTACACTTTTAGTGAATGCATTCTAAGCTCCCCTCAGATAAGATATCCCTCTCTATAGTCCACCTTCTTCTCTCGAAGGTACAAATCTTCTCATGAATATTTAAGAGCAATAATGCGTATGCTTTCGTTCATGCACAACAATCAATCTTGAACAGCACTTCGAACATATGGATTAGAATAATGTTAAGCTTTTCTCCCGGATGACTGATTCCGGTAGTAATCCAAGCTCAACCAGACCTTCGTCTTTCTCCGTTTATACGATCAGGTCGTACTGCATGCATGATGTTCTTCTCTTTTGGTGTTTTTTTATGTTTTCCGAGTGTGAGATATGCTCTTTGAGGAACTTTGGCCATCCATATATGTAATCGTCCTTCCAATAGTATTATTTCTAAAATTAAATTTGGAAATCAAATTTTAATTAATGTTTGGAATGTATCCAACCTAGATATTTGGTTAGGATATATTTTCTAGTATCGACTTGATTCTATCCGTCAGCTGGACTTGATCCTTAACCGCTTTTGATTGTCAAACCTTAACCTCTTTTGACCAAATCCGTCATTTCGACATGTTGCGGTGAAGTCTTGAACAACTCCTTGTCTGAACTAGAATAATGTTTTGGACAGGATGTCAGGATGCCAAACTATGCCACTATCCAAGTTCTAACATAGTATTTGTTAGGATAAGGTTGTTTGATTTGGCCATAACATTGATAAGGATCCCTCATGCAATCTTCATACTACAACCATGTGAAACTACTACCTGTATCCTGATCCTAATAGCATGACTTATGTGAAAAAAACCCTATACCAGAAAATGTGCCAAGCTTCACCTTCAGTAAAAAGCAGATTACTTAAGATCACGTCTTGTTTTCCTTTGTGGTTGAACTAACCAAACTCGTTTGTTGTTCATGAGCTTATTGTTTGAAAATTTAGCGTTTCGACTATTTCTTGATAAGTGAGATTGGTGTCATGAAATAGAGACTCCGGCGCATATCGATGAATGAGCTTGACCATGAAGGCTAATGGCTACTCTATAACACAACAGAAAAGCATGAAAATAAATAAGAGGTGCAAAAGAAAAAATTGCATCATTGGATACATAAGAGCTTAAGAGAGAGATTTTATTTATCTAGATCAAAGTATTTGAAGCTATATTATTACGATAATTCATGGTATCTTATTAATCAAAAAAGCTAAATTTTTATTATTTGATCAGCAATTTACATTTTCATGAGCATAAAATTTTGAAAGTAGATTTACTGCCATATAATAACTTTTCCTAACCAAATAAAAATGTGATCCTTATCTAAGACAATTTATGTCATCAGTGCTTAGAACAAACAACTTTATTTATAAAAGATGATTTTAAGTTTTCTTGATTCATTTTGAAAAGAGAGAAATAAAATTGTACTAAGAAGTGATATGAGTTGTATAAGTCAATTTTTTTAAAATGTAAAAGACCTTTCTTATTAATATCCGTTAATGTTGGGTTCAAGTGGCAAATTCATCATTGGAAAAAGTGTGTAAAACATAATGTTGAGACTCCATTTTAGGATGAAATTTTAATAAAGTTATACATGTTGAAATTTATAAATTATTCTTATTAAGTTCTTATATCGAGAAGTATTAAATAAATTATTCATACTTGAAAGGATGAATGAGATATTGATGTTCAAAGTGCGCATAAAAAAATGTGAGACGTATTTAGATGAACAAGTTTTTACTCCATGGTAAGATGAAAAACCATAGAGACTCTCTTGTGCAAGGATACTGGTATATTTATTTTTGAAAAAATATTAATACAAAGTAATAATATTTTGAACTATTATTATCATATGCCATTCAATTATTGTTTTCCTATTATATACCCAATGCATCTCCCTGAATATTTTTATAACACCTAATTTATGATCATTCTCCTTATTAAATATCACATCTTATATCCATTCAATCAACAATAAAAATAACTCTGCAGGTTCTTTTTCCACAAATATTAGCATAGCTTCTAGAATATCACAGCCCTCAGCATCAAGTGGTGAGAAGACACTCATCCAAGGCTCCTAAAGGTTTGTATGTATGCTTCTACCCTTCCGCAAATCATATTTAATTTCCCAGATGGCGTTGAATGATTTATGTTAAACGGATAAACAAAATTCTGCATAGAAGTACTCATAATTTTCTTAATCATTATCACTTCCAATATTTCCTTGAGCTTCTCTATTTTGACATGTACACTTCCAAGAATGTACATGTCAATGTGACCAATGAATTTTGGGGATGTGTTGAGGTAATTACTTCTTTTTATGATCGAACTGCTTGGGGCATCCCCAGTCCCCAGTAGTTCCAGCTAATTGTATTCGTGGTTCTTTCCTGGCTCAATGTGGCATCATTGACAAACTCCTACAGAGTGCACAAGGCATTGCTACAGCAACCAGTGTAGCAGAGAGCTGTAGCATCCTAAATAGCAGATTTCCGTGTGAAGAACAAGCTGCCCAAAATTAAAGAGAAGAGCAACGGAAGCTTTCTAAATGCAATTGAGAAGATTCCCAGAGTCAATAGCATGCCGATCAACTTGGAGCAGTCCAAAGAACGTACGGAGGGTTGCTGCCAGCATCGCAACAGGTTGGTAGAGTATCGTGAAGATTGAAAGCAAGATGATACAGCTACCCGTGTGAAGACAGCAGCTGGTGCAAAACCAGCCAGAGTGAACAAGCTTAGTGTACAAGCAGTTGCTACAGCAGGAGTTGTAGCAGGGAGCAGTAGCAGCAGAGCAGCAGTTTTGGCACGAAGAATAATCTGCCCAGATATGTCATAGCAGCGCAGCGGGAGGCTTCCAAATATTCTCAGTGAAGATTCCATGCCACAAGCTTGAAGATTTGATTGGGAAATCAAATCTCCTAAAAATTAGGAGATAGGATCTTGTTGAGGTCTTTGAGGCTTCTTAAATTTGACAGCAGCAACAAACAACTCAGCAAACTCAAGGTAAAGATAAGATTTCTAATATTGGTTTTAGGAAATCAAATCTCAACAAACTTGCAAGAATCTGGAGAGCTTTTTGAAAGACTTCCTAAATTTGATATTAATGGAGCATGGAGTTCCTATTTAAAGGAGGCTAGGCAGAGCAGCAAAGTATCCATCCATTCAACAATCAACGAGCAGAGCAATATACTGAGAGATATATTCAGGGTGCTAGAGCGAAGAGATTGGATCACCACCAAGGGCAGAGCGTAAGCGCAGAGCTGAGTGGTTAGAGCAGAGGCTGATCGAAGACTTGATCAGAGCTTGATCGGAGAAGGCCAATTCAGAGCAGGGCTTGCTTGTTGGCTGATCAAGGAAGGCGGCAGGAGAATTGTCTAGTGGAGGAATTCGAACAATCTGCAGAAGGCCAGGTCTCGCTAGTGACAGACGGTCACTAAGTGAGGGGGAGCATTCCAGAGTGTGCAGCGCTCGTGAAAGAGTTCGATCGGCTTGGCGGAAAGATTTGGAGCAATGCGGACAGAACCTGCACCAGCTAGTTGCTACAGCGGGTGCTATAGCAAACCTACGGTCAAGTTGTACGAATTAGAATAAGCTGAGTTTGTGGGATCAGAGGTAGAGCTATTCTGAATTGGTTCAAGTGAGTAATTGTATGTGAAACACAAGTCAGAGCGTGTTCTGATTGTGTGTGATCGGCTAGCTAAGGTTGAGTAGCATAGGTTGCGTGGAGTCGAACCATGTTGTACAACAGACCTTGAGACTAGTGAATTGAAAGACTGAGGTTCAGTCTTTCCCAGAGGTAGGCACTTGGCCAAACTGGGTGAACAAATAGTTATTCATTGTTTTATCTTGCTGCAAAAGAACAGTCGGTACAAGAGTATGCTATAGCAACTGCTTGTACCCAATCTGCAACTCAGAGGCACTGTGAATTTCACAATCTAATACCCTAAGATTTGTCATCGATAGTTGCTTGCTGGTTCTTTTCTTAATTAAAAGTCAAATAAACTAACAAGGTCGTATACAATAAATTGATTCGCTTGTGTATAAGCCATTATGACTAACATACTTTCATCAACTGACGGTAACATTACCGGACAAATATATTCATGCCTATTATTATTAGAAATAAGATAAAAGGCAGTCTTAGATCTTACCATCAAATCAACATTTCTTTCAAAATGAAAAGTAATTGAAGGCATGTTTCTGTGCCCTCGGAAGGGTCTGGACATCCTATAGCAATGATCGTGTCCATATCCGTCCATAGGATATCAGATATTTCTATGTATCTTTGTATTGCTTGTCTAAACATTTGGTAAGTGGGTATCGAAACATGGGTCACTATAGTTCTTGAACGTTATTGAAAGTGTGGTAGTAAAAATACTAGTCCAATCAAGGTGTTCAAACAATATTTATAATCCGAGTGACCTCGAGTCGAACCCAAGAGAAAAGCTTAAATTAGTCTAAAGCTAGCTAGTAAAGCTAAATGCGAGTCTACTAAATAAAAATGGGGGTTTGTCCTCTAAGCAGGGTATCTCTAGCAAATACTAAAGACAATGTGGAATTTGTTTCGAAGAAAAGTAATAGAGAAAACGTAGTCGGAATCCTATTTCACCCCTAGGTCATACGATTGGCAATGCAAACCAGAAATATATTCATGAGTTAATTTGATTGATAGGGCTAGGCTAAAGTATCACGCACTCTAAATTCAACTCTCGCTTCTTCTCTAGAATGGGAATGACACCTATGTGACCCAATTCTCAAACTCTCGCTCTGTTGAACCGTGTAGAACAAAAGTCTCATAATCTCAACCTCTCGGTCTATTGATAGTTAGCTAAAGTCCGCTCTATACTTAGCCTAATAGCAGGCGTATGTCACTCTCGCGCACAAACGCTATCTAAAATAATCATGCTTGATCTTCTAAACAACCTAAGTTCAATTTTCATTCCATCCCTAGATGTTTTATCAATTCATACTCATTCATGCGTATCGTCAAACATTTGGTGTGCATAGAATTAACATGAAGAACAAGCATAAGAATTTTCAACCAAACTTCACTCATATAGATAAAAGAACATGTTTTGCATTACAATCTAACCTAAGGGATCCATAAGGACCCCAACTACAATGGGACTACTCACTCATGGTGAGTTTGAAACAAAACATAGTTTTTAATTGAAATAGTTCACCAATTGAATGCAAAGAAATAGTGGTTGAGTAGAGGGTTGATGTCGAATCTTCAATTGCGTGTGTCTTCTCCAAATCTTCGAAAATTGTCCAAGTCGTGCAAGAGTTATCGCCTAGGGTTTTCGAAATTGGAAGATCCCCTTCTAAATTTATAAGATTTCCAAGATTTACCCGCAGTGCCCGAATCAAAATTG
Source organism: Umbilicus rupestris (assembly GCA_963678935.1). Taxonomy (NCBI): domain Eukaryota; kingdom Viridiplantae; phylum Streptophyta; class Magnoliopsida; order Saxifragales; family Crassulaceae; genus Umbilicus; species Umbilicus rupestris. The sequence continues at coordinate 3,070,471 of OY787628.1, read as the reverse complement.
ATTCGGGTAAGGCTTAATGAGTTGATTCTGGCAGAGTGTCCGAATCAAACACTCAGGGCTGTTTCGGGCTGGTCGAATCACTTTGTTCTGGGCAAATCACTTTTGATTCGGTCAAACCTCTATTTGATTCGATCAAAATCCTTGTAAAGCTTAACTGATTCGGGCAGCTCGCTCCTCCCTTGGCCAGATCAATTTTGATTCGGTCAAGTCTTCATTTGATCGGTGAAATGCTTAATGGTTCTCCCACAGTCAAGTTGATTCGTGCAGCTGAGGTTGATTCGGCCAAGCTGTTGGGCGAATCACTTTTGATTTGGACGAATCACTATTGCAGCTTGCCTAATCTTGCTGTTTTTGATCTCGATCGACCGGAATTCATCTAGATTTTCTTCGGGCCACTTTGTATCGTGTAATACGCATTTTTAACCTAAAATGAGAAAAAAAAACATCAAACGACTTCATAAAATAAAGGAACAAACAAGAAGTAAGGGGAAAAATACAGACAAATATAAGGTTATTTGTCGGCTTATCAGTTCTCGTGTTAAAAATACATCCACCAACACTATATGCCCTTCCTCTTTGAAATTTATAGGATAGAATATCTAAACCACATCAAAGAAGTACGAGAACCCTCGAGCAGCTTCTCTCGCTGGAGGGAAGCAATAAGAAAACTGGCCTCGACTAATATTATGTATTTATGAATGCCACATACAAAAATATCAGAATTGAAATTTCGACACGCGTTGCTGTTGACGTGACCAAACAGGATGGTATAACAACTTCTGGATAATTTGCGGATTTCACTTGTCAAGGCCGAACCTGGAACACTCAAACACTTCGGTTACCCAGTTCGACAATTGCCTACGTCTGGGGAGGACTTCTATCCAGTCCTCAAGATTCCAACATCACGGTTAAAGTACAAAAGCTCCAGTTCAAGCCTACTGTTAAAGTACATTATGCTTGTTTGCGATATTTTATGTACAAGATTACTGGTTTCCAGTGTTTTTGTATTTCAGGGCAAAACGAGGGCTTAAGTCGGATACGCGCTAACAGGCAGAGAGAAACTGGCGAGAGTCTGTAGCGGTGCGCTAACCGATGCCGTGCGCCAGGCGCAGAGTCCAGTATTTCCTAATCCGGACATGACCAGATTTGGAAGTTGCCAAGGATGAGCCTCTTGAGCAGTATATAAAGGAGAGGAGGTCTAGGGTTTGAGGGAGACACACAGAGAGGCAACACCCACATCAGAGGCCCACAAGAGAGCGAGAGAGCGGCAAACTGGAAAACACACAGACCTGTTGAGAGGACTTGCGCCAGCCGACTGCGCCAGCCGAGAGACAAACTGCACGCACTGTTTGCTACTGATTTCTCAGATACATTAGTCATTATCTACTATTCTATGATGTTTATCACTAGCATGTCTAGCTAAACGCTTAGTGTTGGTTGGGCATGAATCTATGATGTATTTCCTTTGAGACTTGAGCGTAATGCATAGTTTGTTTACTTGTATTAATTCTGTGCATACGGAGACAGCTAGTTGCATGAGTAGGGGAAGCCTTGAACCGCAATCTTACTCTTGTTGCTTGCTTGTCATATGTTAAACTAGTTGATAGCTTTACGGTGACAGCTAGGAGTAACGAGCTAGGGTGATCAGTTGCTACTTTGAACGGATTCGTAACTGTTTTAGTCTAGTTCTAAGGATTAATAGCACATGAACTTTGAACGGAACATGCGCACGTGTTAGGAAGCCTTGACCGGACACTAACCCAAGTGAAACCAAGCTATAGACATTTAGAGTCGATGATAAGTAATGCACTCATAGAGGATTGTCTGCCCAATACTTCTCATAGTCATAGTACTTAATTTCTACTGCCTGCGCACGTCTAGTGTAAATTCCTGCGTTACGTTAGCTACTATTTACTTGCGCATGGCGTAACCCCCAATTTTCGTAAGTATAGGACACAGGTTAAAGACTGAACTGCTTGCTCCCTGTGGAGATCGACCCTTACTTAACCGCTGTACTGGTGGAAGAGGAAGGATTATATTTGACGCGCACAACGACGCGCGATCAATGATCCTTAGAGTTTGTGTGAAATGAATGATTTGCACAACTCTATTATTATGAGGACTGATAAAGAACTACTTGTTTAGAAACTATATTTGGATTTTGAACTCTTATGGATGATTGCGAGTAGGATTTGTGAGTATTCCTCTTCTAAAAACTCTCACAAGACTATAACTCGTCCACTAGGGTAGCCTAGGGGTTTAAAGGCTTGATGCATATGCTAAATGCATCAGTGATTCCTACGACAGTGAGTTAGGAGTATATTAATTTTCTTTGTTTAGTTATTTTTTTGATATGTTACATGAGTAGGGGTTGGATGTGTTTTATGTGCGTAAGTTTTGCTACATGCTTTGATATTGAAATCCGCAGTACCTCTGAGTTGGAGACTGTGTACAAGCAGTTGCTACAGCACACTCTTGAACACCCAAATCTAATACAGCAAGATAGGACAAGGAATAAAGGTTTGTTCACCCAGTTCGGCCAATCTGCCTGCATCTGGGAAGAGCTGAACTCCAACCCTTAATTCACTAGTTTCTTAGGTCCACAGTACAATACGATTCAACGAACGACACCTATGTTACCTGACCTAAACTAGACACACAATCAGAACAGGCTCTGACTTGTGTATAGCACACCTACAGACTCGAATTAATTCTTAATAGCTACTCCTCTGATCTCACAGACTCAGCCTATTCTAATTAAATCAAAGTCCCCGTAGGCTTGCTAAAGCACCTGCTGTAGCACACAGCGGGTACCAAAACTGTCCGTGTCGCTCCAAGCCTTCTGCTAAGCCGATCGAACCTCTCCACGAGCGCTGCACATTCTGGAGCACTCCCCCTCAGTCAGTGACCACCTTCCACTAGTGAGTTTAGTTGTCCAGTTACTTGACCGAGTTCGTCCACTAGTTAATACCTCCGCGGCCTCCCTTGATCATCCAACAAGCAACCGCTGCTCTGAATTGGCTTCCTGATCAAACTATGATCAGACTCTGCAAGTCCTGATCACACTCTGTTAAAATCAACTCAGCTCTGCGCTACGCTCTGCTCTCGGTGATTATCGAAGATCCTCTCGCACTTAAATTCTTCTCTCACGGTATTCTGTGTACGCTCTTATGTTTGCTCTCTTCACTTCGATACCCTTGACGCTCTGCCCAGTCTCCTTTAAATAGGAACCCCCTGTTCCATCATTAACAGTTTTAGCAATTTCCTTCAAACGACGATATCTCCTAATTTTTAGGAGATTAGATTTGATTTGCAAATCTAATCTTCTACAAACAAATCTTCTCTGCCATCTGGGAATCTCCACTGGAATATTCTCTCTGAGTATTTAGGAACTCCCTTGATGATAACGGATGCACTCCCAAGCTCCTTCCGCGAAGATCCGAGCTGCTGCTGGCGAATAGATGCTATAGCTTCCTGAACCTGCTCCAGCTATAGCAGTAGCTTGTTCAGCCGCTGGTTCACTTGTGCTGGTTTTATCAAAGACTGCCATACTGCATCATCAGATATTGTCATATATGATTTAGCATCTTACCCTCCGCTTGACTTGTGCATATACTTGTTCGGGATGAACAAGATTTAAGTGTGGGGTATTGTGATGAGCGGACAAATAACCTTATGTTTGTACGTATTTTCACTTTACTTCTTATTTGTTTCGTTATTTTATAAGATCATTTGATGTTTTCTTTGTCCATTTCAGGTTGAAAATGAGTACTACATGATATGAAATAATGTGAAGAAATTTCGGGTGAATTCTGGTCGATCAAGAGCAAAAGAGAGCAAAATCAAGCAAAAGGCAGATTTGATTCGACCTGGCTAGTTTGATTCGTCCAGGCTGATTGACCTATTCATCTTCAAAGGCTGGCCGAGCTCATGATTCTTATCCAATTAAGGCGTGCTATATCTTGTTGGAAAGCTAACTCAAAGGGCTACCACTTCATAGTTTACATTAAGACGTAATTCGAAGATTTAAAGGGTCAAAATAGGCGAGATTCTAGCACTGCAAAGTTGATTGGCCCAAAGAGGAATTCAAGGTAGGCCGAATCACTTTTGATTGGGCCAAAGAAAAGTGATTAGCCCAAGAAAATTACAGCACTGACATTATGATTCGGCCGAATCAAATTATGGGGCGGCACGAATCACTTGATTCGGGGAGAATTCGCTTGTAGATCAAATCTGGGCAGACTGACCTGTTCATCATAGACGTCTTTCCGAGCTTGCGATTCTTACCCGTTTGAGGCATTCCATAGCTCGTTGGAAATATAATTCAAAGATCTACAACTTTCTAGTTTATGTCAAGACGTGATTCGAAGGTTTAAAGGGTCAAACAAGCGAGTTTCTAACGCTTCAAAAGTGATTCGCCCAAGCAGTGGGCGAATCAAAAGTGATGCGGCCAAAGAGAAGGATTTCATCTCATGGACAAAGGTTTGACCGAATCAAATAAGGGTTGACCCAATCAAAAAGTGATTCGGCCAACGAAAAGTGATTCGGCCAGCCCGAAACAGCACTGAGATAGTGATTCGTCCGAATCACCTGCAAAGTGATCTGTTCACTTTCGAAAGCTTACCAAGCGCATGATTCTTATCCAATTGGGGCGTGCTATAGCTTGTTGGAAAGATAATTCAGAGGCATCGAACTTTGTAGTTTACATCAAGATGTAATTCGAATGTTTAAAGGGTCAAAAAGGCAGGAATCTAGCTTTGCAAAGTTGATTCGAGGACTGGGGGTGATTTGGTAATTTTCAGACACAGTATAAATAGAAGAAGAGGAGAAAAATCAAGATGAGCCTTGGGGTGCCTAGGGTTCCTCTCATGGGATGAAACCCTAATTGGAGAACTTGGAGAATTCGAAGAAGACATCATCAATTGAAGATTCTACATCAACCCTTTACTCATTCTCTACTTCCCTACTACTTTACTTTCCTTACTTTTCCTTGTTGAACTATTTCATTATGTCTTGTTTCAAACTTACCATGAGTGACACATGAGTGAGGAGTCTTTTAGTAGTTGGGGTTCTTATGGATCCCTTAGGTTTGATTGTAATGCAAGAATTATCTTTTTATTTATATGAATGAAGTTCGATTGGAAATTCTCATGCTTTCTCTTCATATCAATTTTGTGCACACCAAGTGTTTGACGAAACGCATGAATGAGTACGAATTGGTAGAACACCTTGGGATTGAGCATGTTAATTTTAGGTCGCGATTGTGTGCGAGAGTGACATACGCATTCCACTAGGCTAAGTATTGAGCGACTTTAGTTAACTATCAATAGACCGAGAGTTTGAGATTAGGAGACATCTGTTCTACGCTGTTCAATAGAGCAAGAGTTTGAGAACCGTACTATTTAGGTATCATTCTCATTCTAGAGAAGGAGCGAGAGTTGAATTTAGAATGTGTGATACCTTAGCCTAGAACCATCACTCGAATTTACTCATGATTTAGACAAGTTTTGTGTTGCTAATCGCATGACCTAGGGGTGAAATAGGATTCCGACTACGTTTTCTCTATTACTTTACTTCACACAAATATTGAACTTGTCTTTAGTATTCACTAGAAATACCTCGCATGGGGGTAAAACCCCCTTTTTATTTAGTAGACTTGCATTTAGTATTACTGGCTAGCTTTAGACTAATCTAGGCTTTTCTCTTGGGTTCCACTCGAGGTCACTCGGATTATAAATATTGTTTGAACACCATGATTGGACTTATATTTTTACTACCACAATTAACGTTTTAATAACACAAGTCTTCAACTCAGTGTGTATACCCTGCTTCCTTTAGTTGATCTCTGTGTGTACTCTTTTGCGCTCGCTCGATTGATCTGTCTAGCACCTGCCTCTGCCTTTCTTTTGTAGCTTTTTAGGTTGCCAGGGACGGAAACCTCGTTTCCATCATTATCAGGATCTTCTTCTAGATTCTCTAAAGGTTGTTGAAGATCCCGTTGCCTACTTTGATTAGGATCCTTATCTTTTTTGACCTCGTGTTGGCGTTTGCTGAGCTCTTGATGGTGTCTGCATACCACCCTAGTTTTTCAGGCAGCGGCACCATGCCAGAACCTCACGTGCAACTCCAGGTTGATCGGGCATGCTGCTCTAGCTCTGGATCATCACGGAGTGCTGAAGCAGAATTTGGTGCTTGGTTGTTGTCTCTTACCCATTCTTCAGATAATGTTGCAGCTTCAAATCTTCAAGGATTGCTGAAGCAGACTCTTGCTTAGTTTTGTCAAGGGATGCCATACTTCAACAATCTCCCCTTTGGCATTTTGACAAAACTAAAGTACTACAAATTGCCTAGTAGTCCCTTTTTCTCACAAATGACAAGGGCTGCTTTAACACAAATCATTCAGAAACTACACATAATCCCAGGGCAGCTCTGAGTTCCTCGAACCGAGCTCCATCCAAAGGTTTGGTGTGTCAGCCAGCTGCTTCTCCGTAGCCACATGTTTTAGCACAATAGTTTGATTCTCTTCCAAGTCCCTGATGAAGTGGTGTCTGATGTCAATGTGCTTGGTTTGAAAGTGCTGTAGCGGATTCTTGCTAATGGTAATGGCACTCATGTTGTCACGGTAAATAGTCATGGTGCCCTATTGAATCCCATATTCTACCAGCATTTGTTTCATCCATAACAGTTGCGCACAGCAGCTTCCAGCAGCAATATACTCAGCTTCAGCAGTAGAGAGAGAAATATTATCCTGCTTCTTACTAAACTAGGATACCAGATTGTTTCCAAGGAAGAAACATCCTCCAGATGCACTCTTCTTGTCTTCTGCATTGCTTGCCCAGTCAGCGTTGCAGTATCCAACAAGTTCTGCACTTGTGTCCTTTGCATACCACAGTCCATAGTTGGTTGTCCTTTCAACATATCTAATGCTTCTCTTTACAAGCTGCATGTGTCTCTACTTTAGGCAGGTTTGATATCTGGCGCAAACTCCAACTGCGAGGGATATATCTGGCCGGCTAGCAGTAGGATATAAAAGGCTTCCAATCATGCTTCTATATAATGTCTGATCCACAGCAATTCCAGCTTCATTTTTAATGGCTTTAGTATAGGTTGCTGCAGAAGAACGTTTGTGACTGGCCGTGTCCATCCCAAATTTTTCCCATACTTGCTTTGTGAGATAGAAATTCCATCTTCTTTTTGTGAGATTTGCCGGCCAAGGTCCTGCAAAGGTCTGATTTAATGTCTTGACAAAGACGCAGTCAGTTCTCAATAGGTGAGGTGACTAGGGGTACCTTCTAGAGATGTCTTCTTTGGCGTTCTTCCTCCCCGACACCTCTTTCTCATTCCTGCCGCGCCTTCCGTTTCGTGGCCTGCCTTTTGTGATCCTTTAGCTCCCACCTCGACTTCTGAGTTCGAGAACATACGGTAGTCGAGGCTGCTCACATACTGGATGATCTGGTTCTCCAAAGGATGGGTCTGGCTTTCCTCTTCATCAACCACATCCCCCACTAATATAGCATTGTAGAACTCCATCCATCTACCTTCTGGTTGCAATGGTAGCTTCTTTGGTCTGCGCTTGAAGCTGTCAACCTGCTCTGCTAGCTGGGTGTCGAGCATTCGAGGCTTTGAAGCTTCTCATCTATGTGGAGGATAGTTGAGTTCTGCTGGTGTGGAGGATAGTTGTTCCACTCCTTCCTGTACGGTATGGGCTCTTGTGTCTTCTAGAATAAGTTGGGATGATTCTTGAACTGGTAGGAATGGCTGAAGGTCTGGCCTTCTCCGAATATGCCTTGGTTGCGCGCGAGATAGTTGGCGAGAAAGCTTGCCTCCTCGATGGTGGAATCCACGTTGAGCTTGGTAGTACTACTGCTTCGTGTGCACTTGATCTACATATCTCATATGGGGTCAAGCACTGAGGTCTTGATTCTGCAATCTCATCCACCTTGCTGGCCAAGGATGTAAAGGCATCTGATGATGGGCAGCTCAAACGTCATATCTTCCATAGGGCTTCCTTGTCTAGAGGTTTGAGTTTTGGACCACCTTCTCCATGACTCTCTAGCCTTTCCTCATGCTCACGTCCATGATGGCTCTTCGTGTTGCTTGATCTAACACATGGCGGGTGGAAATACTACCTCCATTGTAAAAGGTGTAGATAAGCAACCTTTTTTTTTGAGGCCATAGTTTGGCCAGGCGTGGATGAGACCTTTGAAGTGTTCCCAGGCTTCGTACAATATGTCGCCTTTATCCCGGTGGAAGTTGGTGATGCAGCTTCTAATTGGTAGTCTTCGCGGGTGGGACGTATTTGTTCATGAATTTCCTGCCTAACTGCTCCCAGTTCCATAAGTCCCCTATGGCTGGCTGTCTAACCAAGTTAGGGTACTATCACGGATTGAGAATGGGAACATTCGGAGATATGCAGCATCCTTCATGACACCATTGATCTTGAAGGTGTGGCACATCCTGAGGAACCTTTGGAGGTGGCTGGGTCAGAATTGATGCCTACGTCGAAACGGTCTATCATCATCAAATGGATCAATGAGGGCTTAATCTCGAACGTGTTTGCCTCAACGTGGGCATCTGATAGCCGAATGCATCTCATGGTGGGTCAACGCCACATAGTCGCAGAGTGCTTGATCTTATGGGAGCTACTTTCGTACGGTTGGCACAATCTCTCCCTAGGTTGCCATCGTCTCTGGGGCTAAAATCCTACTGATCCTCTTTTGTATACTAGGGTCCTACGTTGCGATCTGATCCTGAGGTTTCTTAGGCATGCAAGAGAAGGTTCTTGAAAAGAAAACGATCAAAACTTTCACTTTAAGTAGAGAATTCAAATAAATAACTGATAGTCTTAGAAAATAATCACATCAAAGTATAAGGTATGTCAAAGCTTAGTTCTCCGGCAATGGCGCCATTTTGATCGGTAGTATTTTTAACCTCTATAGAAATCAAGAAAGTATTATTAAGGGTACGCTGTAACCAAACAATATTTATAGTCCGAAGTACCTAGGGTCGTTCAAGGAAACAATGTGAACATACATACAAGTTATGATATGATATTTCCTAATCTATCCCAACCGATTAAGGTTCTATGTATTAGAAGTGTTATTCTGAGTTAGGAGAGATCCATAGATAGCGGATCAACTCTAAGCAAGCCTAGAATATATACAACTTATCGTGCAAGTAGAACATAAAATATAGAGTAAGGGATAACAAACTCAATATATAATGAAAATTAAGTTCTACAAGTCATATGATGGGAAATTAATAGGAGTACAACGAGAGTAAGAGAGGAGGGGCTAATCCTGTCCCGATGAGTCTTTCTTACTAACTCGATCATTGCTCGGTATGTTCCAAAGGGCTCATTGCTTGAGGTTACTACTCTTTAACTCTTCTCAACACTCCAAGAATATGATTTGAGGTGCAATACTCAAATGAAGAATGCTCATCATTAACTGCCTATATATAACGAAAACGAGGTGTCGCCTCGTCTTTTGGCGAGGCATCACTTGGATAGTGTGGAGCATCGTCTGGAGGCTTCTAAATTTGCCAAGGCATTCCCTGGTAAAGAGAGGTGTTGCCCAACACTATCGTAACAGATTGAAACATCGCTTGGCTATAGGTGAGGCATCGGCTAGAAATTTCTAAAATAGTGACACGTCGCCTGGATATTTCTTAAATAGTGAGGCATTGCTTGATGCTTTCCAAAACAATGAGGCATCACCGCGTGTTCCATCCTCTGGATCTTCCTTGAAATGTAAATGTCATAAAAGGTAAACAACGAGACATCAGATTAACAAAAGTCGCTTAGAAATGAGTCCAAAAGTGTAACAAAATCCACTTACGAATATATATATATATTTGAGCGCTCAAATGAGGCCCCACTATTTATACATTCCTGAGGCCTTTTTGTGTCAGTAGACAAAAGTGAGAAATTTTATCTTTCAGTGGGTTGAAAGGGTATCTTAGACATGTTGCATTAACTTTTATCCCTTTTAGAGATATATTTATAGGTTTTCATTTATTTTGTTTAAAGTGCATTGGATACTACGAATTTTGATTCTTTAAATATGAGTTTTAGAAAAAGTGCATAGTATGACACATGACATATGTGGGTTTAGTGAAAATAATGAAAGAGAAAGAGAAATGTAGATGATTGGAGAGAGAAAGATAAAAGAAGGATTAAAAAAAGAAAACTTTATGGGTAACAATCAAAATTACCTTTTTGACCAATTTCTTATTTCAAAAGGAATGCTTAATTAGTGACATGTGACTTATTGTGAGCCATTTGATCAAATGATCAAACTGCTCACGAAGTTCCTCGGGGATGTTAGCTTATTAGGGGGACATCAATTGAGTGCTCATATATATATATATATATAGAGAGAGGGGTATTCAATTGCATCCCCCTCTTTTAGGACATTCATTTCTCAACCATTTGATCAAATGACTCACAAATTACCATGGCAGTATGCAAAAGTAAAAAACTTTTATCGTTTGGTGGGTTGAAAGGGTATGTTTGACATTTTGTAGTAGCTTTTTGGCTTTTACTAGTTTTGTTATTTTAGAAATGGATTTTGATTTATTTTGTTTAAATTGCATTGGATAATGAGTTTTGAATCTTGAAAAAAGGGTTTTAAAGAAAGTGCATTGGTTTTATTTATCAAAAGTTTAATAAAAAGTGCGATGACTCTCAAATGCTCTAAAAACATAAAGTACATTCCTACATCTATGTTGAAAAGCTGTAAAAAAAATAAAGTGCGCTTTGATATACGTATATCCGAATTCAGATTTTAATCATTTAATTAATCAAAATAAAGGCAATAATAGGAATAAGTTTAAATAGGTAAAATTTGTATTCCAGATTTATTAATTTTTAAATTAAACGAACGTTTGACCCCTAAATCGCTTATTTAGTTATTATTTTCCTATCCAATCTAGAGATATTTCATTATAATAATTACATTGTAAAATAAGAAAAAATAATAATACAAAATTATAAATGGTGTAATTAAACCATATTGATTTTTTAATCAAATTAAATAAATAAATTTATATATATAAAGTTTTTGAACCAATCATTACAGTTTATAATTCATTTAATATTAAATTTTGCAACCACCAATGATGTTTTTATTTTAATACAATTTCTGAATTAATTAAAATGCATCAACATGTTTTATATTTTTAATCAACTTTCATTGTAAATAATGCACTTTAATTATTATATTTTTTAGAAAAATCACCTAACTTTAAACACTTTTATGTTGAGAATTGCATTTTGCTTTAAAAGTTTAAATAATACATTTTAATTTATTTTATTTTATACGTAAAATCACATAACTTTAATTACCTTTATTTTGAGAATAAATACTTTTTACTTATAAATTAAAGTGCAGCAACCATGGTTATCAAGTCGTCGACTCGGCGACACATTGATGTCTTGGCGGTTTTTGAAGTTCGAATGGTCGGACGACTTGTGGATCTCAGTGAACAAAACCATCTCTCATGAAATTAAACAAAAATCTAGCTCCCATCATCTTTTAACGGCTTAGATTTGTCAAATCTGTGACAGGAAGAGACAGAAACGATTGTTGGAACGTCTGTTGCAGTAGAAAGCTGGTGGTGAAGATAGCCAACCTTGAACCATAGGGTTTTGTCATAAGATATAAAGTTTTACTATTATATTAAAGTCCTTAAGTGTAGGAAATTATAACTAACCCCGAAATCTTTAACTTTAATTGTAAATTGACCCAAATTTCACAATATTAATTATAAATTGATCCCTAAGTTATCATAATATGACTAGTCGTTCCCCGTAACGACTAGTCACTCTGGCGGTACCCTAGCATCGTAAGTTACCACGCTGCCATGAACATTTTTGTAGCAATTATTATTTTAACACATTTGAATTTCATAATAACGCACTTTATAGCAAAAACCAAAATGACATTAAGAGCTTCACATAACGTTATTAATTCTTTGTCAAAATAACAGAAATGTATCATCAAACCAGCAAATAGAAACGTGCATATAAACACATATCACATATTTCTCGTGCACACTTTAAATAAGTATGAATAACCAATATATCACTTGTCGATACAAGAACTTAATAAGAGTACATTTATTCATTTCAGCATGTATAACACAGTTAAAAATTTGATCCCAAAGTAGAATCTCACCATCATTTTTACTCACTTTTTCCAACAACATGAATCTAAACATTAATAAATATTAATTTTACATGTTTTAATAAATAAATAAATTGTACAACTGATATCACTTCTTAGGATAATTTATTTTTCCCTCTTTCCAAACCAATCAAATAAACTTAAAATCATCTTTTTTAAGTAAGCTTGTTTATCAAAGCATTAATTACATAAATTTGTCTTAGAAAAGGTTGCATTTTATGACAATAAATCTACTTTCGAAAATTTTATGGCTAGCCAAAAGCAATTTTCTAATCAAATAATAAAACTTTTGCTTCTTTTTGTCTTGATTTACCATATTAATATAAAACTCTCTCTCTCTCTCTCTCTCTCAAGCTTTCATCATCTCTCCAAGAATGAAATTTCCTCTTGTGCATCTCCTTTCTACTGTCACGCTTTTCTGGTGTGTTGTAGACCAGCCATCAGCCTTCACCATCAAGCTTATTCATCGATACGCGCCAGAGTCCCCATTTTATAATGTGAATCTCACTTATCATGAAATAATTAAAAGACTAAATTTTCAAACAAAAACTCGTAATCAGCCAACAGGTTTGGGTAGTTCAACTCTTAAACAACCAACAGGTTCGGGTAGTTCAACTCGTAAACATCCAATAAGTTCATTTAGTTCAACTCGTAAAAGTCAACCAAAAAGTATTCGCCCCTTGATAGAGTTTAATCGTCCTATATCCACCTTTTTGGTAAAACTCAGTGTTGGCACATTTTCTAGTAGACGGTCTTCCGTTTTATTAGCATAGTATAATTTTAGTATAAGGGTAATTTAGTCTTTTCATTATTTGCTTGTATTAGGGTTATATACCCACAACATTGCCGTTCATTGAGTTTAATAACATGCTTCAAACTTTTATCTAAGCTTTCATGGTATCAGACGCCCCATCCCAATCCATGGCCGTAGTTGATTGATTGAAGAAAGTTTCAATACCAATTACTGTTCTCGCGGATCAAACAACAATACAACCTAAGGTTTAGGGTTTAGTGTTTTTTTGGTGATTGTTCTTCGTTTTGGATGCCATAATGGCCCGGGGTTAGGTTTTTTTGGATTTCGATTTGGAGGTTCTCTCTGGTTGTTTGAGTATCGATTTTAGGGTTTAGGGTTTATAATTTAATCTAAGGAATCATTCAAACTTCACTCATATAGATAAAAGAACATGTTTTGCATTATAATATAACATAAGGGATCCATAAGGATCCCAATTACAATGGGACTACTCATTCATGTTGAGTTCAATACAAGAAATGATTTTTAAAGGAAATTGTTCACCAATTGAATGCAAACTAGTAGGGGTTAGGTAGAGGGTTGCTGTAGAATCTTCAATTGCGTGTGTCTTCTTCAAATCCTTGAAAATTCTCCAAGTCGTCCAAGAGCAATCGTCTAGGGTTTCATTTTTTTGGAAAAAGCGCTTCTAATTTTGCATCTCTTTCTATTTATGTTGTTTCGGAAATTAACAATTCACCCGCAGTATCCGAATCAAAAGTGATTCGGACACTCTCTAGTTAATTCGGTCGAATCCATATCTCAGTGCTGTAATGAAGCTAGGCGAATCACTTTCTCCTGGGCGAATCACATTTGATTCAATCAAGCCCTTCAGTTGATTCGGTCAAAATCCTTATAGAGCCAAGCTGATTCGGGCAGCACACTTCTTCCTTGGGCGAATCACTCTCTGATTCGGTCAAGTCTGTTTGATCCGGTCAATCTTCTCCTCGAGCCAGGTTGATTCGTGCAGCTGGAGGATAATTCGGCCAAGGCTGGTCGAGTCATATGTGATTCGGTCACCTTGTTGGCCGAATCAAATCTACCTTGGGCGAATCACTTTTGCCTTTTGCTCAATTTTGCTCTCGATCGACCGGAATTCATCCAGATTTTCTTCGTGCCACTTCATATCATGTAATACACATTTTAAACCTGAAATGGACAGAGAAAGCATCAAATAAATTTATAAAATAAGGAACAAGCAAGAAGTAAAGTGAAGATACGGACAAATATAAGGTTATTTGTCCGCTCATCATATAGTCCTCACCAGACATACGCAAATTGGCCGAACTGGGTGAACAAATCTCTATTCACTGTTTTGTTTCTTGTTGCACCAGATCTGGCTGAACAAGGAGTTGTTATAGCATCTGCTTAAACACTATCAATAACTCAGGGGCACTGCAAATTTCAAAGACATCTTCCAAGAAGGACATGCTTGCGGATAAGTCTGTGCAAAAAGGGGTAGGGGTCTGAACCTCAAGAGCCAGCCAAAAGAGTAGCGCCAGCGCCTAAGCCTAAAAGAACAGGCTCCAAGAAGGTCGTGGGGCGAAAAGAAAACAAAAGCAGAGAAGAAAAGGAAGTCTGAGACTCAGAGAAAAATTAAAGAAGAAAAGAGGACAAAAGCCGAGTTGATAGCAAAGGAGAAAGTTGACAGACTAGTTGCAGAGATGGCTAGAGCTAAAGCTGAGAAAAAGGCTGCTGAAGAAAGGATTCGAGCTGCCAGGGAGAAGGCAGAACATTTGAGGCGTGAAGCAGCTGAACTTGAACTGCCGATTAACGCGTCAGAGGATTTTGAACCAGTTGTTGAACCAGCAGTTGAGGACGCTGATATTGCGTCGTTTGTTGAGCTAATACTTATTTCTATTAATATTGAGAAAGGTATTGAAGGGGTTGTTGCTCCCGATGTTGAGGAAACTGTTGTAACGGTCGTTGGACCGTCTATGAACAAAGAAACCACTGAGGGTGGTGTTGAGGAGACTGTCAAGGCAGTTGTTGAAATGACTGAAGATAGCCCTTCAGGGGGACCAGACCCTGTTGAAACGGTCCCCGCTCGTAATGAATCAAAATCCAAGGAGGAGAGTGTGAAGAGTCCAGCTGGTACTGAAGCCACTGAATAGACCATTGGAGAGCAATTATCCAAAGGGGAGAAACAGTCTGAAGCAGTTGATATGGAGTCAGATCCATCTTAGGACAGCCTATCCCCATCAGAAGAAGAAGTTCAAGTTGTGAACGTTCTTCATGTTGAGCAGCCAGTGTGTGTGGAAGGTGTTGTCCCGACAAGAGCTGACCAAGCTGAGTCCAGCTGGCCGAAAAGAAAAGGGAAGAGTATTGATGATGCCCCGGCGGGAAAGAGCCTAAAGCCAGCAAAACCAGTTGGTGTGATGAGGAGCCAAGTATGGTTTATTGACAAACCACGAGCAGATCGCTGGAAGAATGTGATGAAAAGATGCTTGGTGTCTGAAAGGGTGCTAAATGAAAATAGATTTACTTTCAAGCACATGATTCAACTTGAAATTCACAGTGTCTTGGTTCGACAGATTTTGTGAACAAGCAGTTGCTGCAGCACACTCTTGTTCACTCGAAAATTGTCTTAGCAAAACAATGAACAAGGCACAGGTTTGTTCACCCAGTTCGGCCAATCTGCCTACGTCTGGGGAGGACAATTCTCCAGTCCTCAATCCACTCAACCAAAGGTTCCAAGTACACTCGGTTACAACTCACGCAACCTATGCGACTTAACCCCGTGTGGATCACTCGGCACAATCAGAACAAGCTCTGATTTGTGTCTGCACACCCTCTATAATACGTCAATCTAGAATAGCTACAGTCTTCTCAAAGAACTCAGCCTATTCTAAACTACACTACTAAGCAGGGTTGCTGCAGCAACAGCTGTATCACACAGCTGAAGCACAAATGTCCGCGTCGCTCCAAAGCCTTATGCCGAGCCGATCGAACGATTCCACAAGCGCTGCACACTCTGGAATACTCCCCCTCACTCAGTGACCACCTGCCACTAGCGAGTACTGCCGCACGACACTCAACCTAGCCTTCCACCCGTCAGTTCTTCTGCGGCTGCCTTTGATCAACCAACAAGCTCCACAGCTCTGAATTGGCTTCCAGATCAAGCACGAATCAGACTCTGCGAGTCCTGATTCCCTTCTGCAATACTCACCTCAGCTCTGCGCTCAACGCTCTGCTCACGGGTGATGATCGAAGAAAGCTTCCGTCGCACACCAAGGATTCTCCCCCTGAAATCTGTGTATGCACTCGTGTATACCTCTACTTCGATCAGCCTCTCTGCTCTGAACACCTTCAGCTTAAATAGCAGCGCCACTTTAAGCAATGTCCAGGTTTAGGCAATTGTCTCAACAAGATCAATTATCTCCTAAAATCTAGGAGATTAGATTTGATATTTATCTTCAATGCAAATCTCCTTCTCTGACTAGTAAACCTAGCTGGAAAATACTCCACAGCATTTTAGAAATTCTTCTGATGCTCTGCAAAGGATTTCCAGCCCTTCTGGACAAGCCCAGACTGCTGCTGCTTCTTGGACGGTTGAAACAACCAGTTGAACTAGCACCTGCTGCAGCATCCCCTGCTGCAGCTGCTGCTAGTTCCCTTCTGCTGGCCTGCTTGATTGTTTGAGCTGCAGCAACTCCTTGTTCACTAATGCTGGTTTTGTCAAACACTGCCATACTTGCATCATCAATCTCCCCCTTGGCATTTTGACAAAACCCACCAGAAATTTGCTTGAGCTATTTTCCTCCACCTTTTTATCCTGCGCTTCTCCTCCCCCTTTTTGGAAAACATGACAAGGGGGTGCGCCCGGGGAAACTTAAGGGGACAACATGCAGAGCCCCAGAGAGGCTCTCAGGTCTTCGAACCGAGCTGCATCTAGAGCTTTTGTGAAGATATCAGCAAGTTGTTTGGCAGACTCAACATGTTGGAGAGCAATGGTCTTCTTCTCAACCAAATCACGGATGAAGTGATGACGAATGTCAATGTGCTTGGTTCTGCTGTGCTGCACCGGATTCTTGGAAATGCTGATGGCACTCATATTGTCACAGTAAAGAGTCATTTCATCCTGATGAAGACCATACTCACTCAGCATTTGCTTCATCCACAGCATTTGAGCACAGCAGCTCCCAGCAGCAATGTATTCAGCCTCAGCAGTGGATAGAGAAATGTTGTTTTGCTTCCTGCTGAACCAGGACACCAGATTATTTCCTAAGAAGAAGAAACCTCCTGAGGTGCTCTTCCTGTCCTCCGAACATCCAGCCCAGTCCGCATCACTGTATCCAACCAGATTAGCATTTGTGTCTTTAGTATACCAAAGGCCATAGTTCACGGTTCCTCCCACATACCGAATGATTCGCTTGACCAACTGTAGGTGACTGTCTTTGGGAGAAGCTTGAAATCTGGCACAGACTCCTACTGCGAAGGAGATGTCAGGACGACTGGCAGTCAGGTACAATAGGCTACCAATCATGCTTCTGTAGATTGTCTGACTCACAGCCACGCCATGTTCATCTTTGATTGCTTTGACATGAGTGGCAGCAGGGGTTCGTTTGTGACTCGCCTTGTCGAGCTCGAATTTTTGCACAAGATTCTTGTTGTATTTGCTCTAGGCGAGATACGAGAGACACTATAACTCTCACAGTATCCGATTTCTCTCTGATAAAATCAATCCAAGTAAATCTAGAGTAGTCATCAACACAAACAAAAGCATACCTCTTTCTGCCCAGACTTTCAACCTCCATTGGTCCCATCAGATCCATGTGAATCAACTGTAACGGTCGGGTAGTGCCTACATCTTTGACTCTTGGATGTGTTGCCTTCTTTTGTTTTCCAATCTGACAATCTCCGCAGATGGAAATTGTCTCCCCTTTAAGCTGTGGAATTCCTCTGACTAGTCCTTCTGCTGCAATTCTCTTCAGAGTTCTCAGGTTAACATGTCCCATTCTTCTGTGCCATAGAGTCATTTCCTCGGCCTTGGTCAGCATACATTTCTGAATTGATGTGTTTGGACTCACATTGAGAAGGTAACAGTTGCTCTTTGATCTGGTACCTTCCATTAAACATTTTCCAGATTTGTCGAGGACTTTGCAAG
The DNA here is from genome assembly GCA_963678935.1 of Umbilicus rupestris. Classification (NCBI taxonomy): domain Eukaryota; kingdom Viridiplantae; phylum Streptophyta; class Magnoliopsida; order Saxifragales; family Crassulaceae; genus Umbilicus; species Umbilicus rupestris. The sequence continues at coordinate 3,052,386 of OY787628.1, read as the reverse complement.
AGTCTTTCGTAAATTTTACCTGCTTAGTCCCATCACACAGCTGACTGATGCTTATGAGATTAGCCTTTAGCCCTTCCACCAGAAGCACATTGCTCAGACTTGGCATTCCTTCCACTGCCAGAGTTCCTCTTCCCAGAACTCTTCCTTTTAGCCCATTACCAAACTTCACACGTTGTTCCAAACAGGGTGTAATGTTCTTCAAGAAGGATCTTTCTCCTGTCATGTGTCCTGAACAGCCACTGTCAAAGTACCAGCTTATCTTGTCAGAGGAACTAGCTGTGCTAACAAGAGCTAGGAGCTGAGTCTGTGCACGCTTCTGCCTGACTGATTTCTTGACAGAGGCTAATTAAGCAAAAGCTGAGGGACAGTTTCTTTTTAAGTGACCTTTCCGACCGCAGCTGTAGCATTTTTTATACTTCGACGCTCTCTTGTACCGGTGATACAGAGGTTGCTGCAGCAGGTCCTGGTTCAATCTTCCTTGTATTTTTCTGCCTTTTCTGAACGACCTGTATCTGGCCAAGTTGCACTCGTCTTCACTCAGCTCTTTCTCGTCTTCACTTTCACTGGCAGAGAGAGCCCTCTTTTTCATCGGTTTGCTAGTGCAGTTAATTTGTCGATGACCGTAGCCTGCACAGTTCCAACATTGGACTCCCTTCTTTAATTCTTTCTTTTCCTCTTCAATCTGAGCAGGTTCCTTTCCTCTCCTTTTACTTTCGCTGCCCCTTCTGAATTGTCTTCGCGAGGAAGAGCTTCTCCCGGCTCTGGGTTCCATGTTTTTCAGAAGCTTCCCAAAGTTCTTAACAAGCATGCTCATCTGATCATCTGGAACTGTCTGCTTGGTTTCTGCTTCAGCACTTGCTGTAGCATCTTCTGGAACTGCAGCTTGTTCACTTCTGGTCTGTCTGTCAGACACTTCTTCAAGATCAGAGTCTTCTTCACCAGAGTCAGTATCAGGGGTAGACTCTTCTTCCGCATCATTGACAACAACATTAATTCATTCCATGACTGTATTTGTTCGCTGATTATAAACTCGATAGGCCCTGCTGTTTGTTGAATACCCCAAGAACAATCCAGGATCACTCTTAGGGTCGAGTTTCTTTCTGTACTCCCGATCTCTCAGAATGAAACATTCACTTCCAAAGATGTGGAAATATTTAACTGTGGGCTTCTTCTGATTCCAGAGCTCATAGCAGGTCTGATTGGTTCCTCTCCGTAAGGTGACTCTGTTGATGATATAACATGCGGTGTTCATGGCTTCTGCCCAAAATCTCAGAGGAACTCTCTTAGCATGAATCATGACTCTGGCCATTTCTTGAATTGTTCGATTCTTTCGTTCCACTACACCATTCTGCTGTGGAGTGATGGGAGAGGAGTACTGATGGGAGATACCCCTTTGACGACAGAAATCATCCATAGCTTCGTTCTCAAATTCCCTGCCATGATCACTGCGGATGCTGCTGATTCTGAGATCTTTCTCTTGCTCTAGGCGAGATACGAGAGACACTATAACTCTCATAGTATCCGATTTCTCTTTGATAAAATCAATCCAAGTAAATCTAGAGTAGTCATCAACACAAACAAAAGCATACCTCTTTCTGCCCAGACTTTCAACCTCCATTGGTCCCATCAGATCCATGTGAATCAACTGTAACGGTCGGGTAGTGCCTACATCTTTGACTCTTGGATGTGTTGCCTTCTTTTTTTTTCCAATCTGACAATCTCCGCAGATGGAAATTGTCTCCCCTTTAAGCTGTGGAATTCCTCTGACTAGTCCTTCTGCTGCAATTCTCTTCAGAGTTCTCAGGTTAACATGTCCCATTCTTCTGTGCCATAGAGTCATTTCCTCGGCCTTGGTCAGCATACATTTCTGAATTGATGTGTTTGGACTCACATTGAGAAGGTAACAGTTGCTCTTTGATCTGGTACCTTCCATTAAACATTTTCCAGATTTGTCGAGGACTTTGCAAGAGTCTTTCGTAAATTTTACCTGCTTAGTCCCATCACACAGCTGACTGATGCTTATGAGATTAGCCTTTAGCCCTTCCACCAGAAGCACATTGCTCAGACTTGGCATTCCTTCCACTGCCAGAGTTCCTCTTCCCAGAACTCTTCCTTTTAGCCCATTACCAAACTTCACACGTTGTTCCAAACAGGGTGTAATGTTCTTCAAGAAGGATCTTTCTCCTGTCATGTGTCCTGAACAGCCACTGTCAAAGTACCAGCTTATCTTGTCAGAGGAACTAGCTGTGCTAACAAGAGCTAGGAGCTGAGTCTGTGCACGCTTCTGCCTGACTGATTTCTTGACAGAGGCTAATTAAGCAAAAGCTGAGGGACAGTTTCTTTTTAAGTGACCTTTCCGACCGCAGCTGTAGCATTTTTTATACTTCGACGCTCTCTTGTACCGGTGATACAGAGGTTGCTGCAGCAGGTCCTGGTTCAATCTTCCTTGTATTTTTCTGCCTTTTCTGAACGACCTGTATCTGGCCAAGTTGCACTCGTCTTCACTCAGCTCTTTCTCGTCTTCACTTTCACTGGCAGAGAGAGCCCTCTTTTTCATCGGTTTGCTAGTGCAGTTAATTTGTCGATGACCGTAGCCTGCACAGTTCCAACATTGGACTCCCTTCTTTAATTCTTTCTTTTCCTCTTCAATCTGAGCAGGTTCCTTTCCTCTCCTTTTACTTTCGCTGCCCCTTCTGAATTGTCTTCGCGAAGAAGAGCTTCTCCCGGCTCTGGGTTCCATGTTTTTCAGAAGCTTCCCAAAGTTCTTAACAAGCATGCTCATCTGATCATCTGGAACTGTCTGCTTGGTTTCTGCTTCAGCTTTCAAACCGATATTCTTGTTCTTGGGAGTGGTGTCTCCTTTAACCAGCTTCATCTCAAATTGTTTGAGCGACCCCATCAACTCTTCCAACTTCATAAATCTGACATTTTGAGCTTCTTCAATGGCCGTCACTTTCATGTCGAATTTTGTGGGCAGTGATCTGAGAACCTTTCTGATAATCTTTTCTTCAGGGATGGGTTTACCAAGGGCATGAGCTTCATTTGCAAGATCACAGAGTTTAGCATTAAACTCAGTGACCGTTTCTTCATCCAGCATCCTCAGATTCTCAAATTGTGTGGCAATCATTTGGAGTCTTGACAGCTTCACTCTATCAGTGCCTTCATGCGCAGTTTGCAGGATTTCCCATGCTTGCTTGGCCATGTCGCAGTTTGAAATCAACCTGAAATTGTTAGCATCTACTGCAGCAAAAATTGCATTCAGAGCCTTTGAATTACCAGTTGCTGCAGCACTTTCTTCAGCAGTCCATTGCTCTTCAGGTTTTATCCTTGTCACTCCTTGCTCATCCATGGTGATTGGGGGAGACCACTGAACCACGACAGCTCTCCATGTCTTCTCATCAATAGCCTTGAGAAAGGCTTTCATTCTAGCTTTTCAATAACCATAATTGCTCTCTTCCAACAATGGAGGTCTGCTTGTGCTCTGTCCTTCCTTCATTGTCTTGGCTTCTTCAGAGACACTGTAGGATCTTTAACTCTGTGTGTCGAGCTCCCACTCTGATACCAATTGAAATTCACAGTGTCTTGGTTCGACAGATTTTGTGAACAAGCAGTTGCTGCAGCACACTCTTGTTCACTCGAAAATTGTCTTAGCAAAACAATGAACAAGGCACAGGTTTGTTCACCCAGTTCGGCCAATCTGCCTACGTCTGGGGAGGACAATTCTTCAGTCCTCAATCCACTCAACCAAAGGTTCCAAGTACACTCGGTTACAACTCACGCAACCTATGCGACTTAACCCCGTGTGGATCACTCGGCACAATCAGAACAAGCTCTGATTTGTGTCTGCACACCCTCTACAATACGTCAATCTAGAATAGCTACAGTCTTCTCAAAGAACTCAGCCTATTCTAAACTACACTACTCAGCAGGGTTGTTGCAGCAACAGTTGTATCACACAGCTGAAGCACAAATGTCCGCGTCGCTCCAAAGCCTTCTGCCGAGCCGATCGAACGATTCCACGAGCGCTGCACACTCTGGAATACTCCCCCTCACTCAGTGACCACCTGCCACTAGCGAGTACTGCCGCACGACACTCGACCGAGCCTTCCACCCGTCAGTTCTTCTGCGGCTGCCTTTGATCAACCAACAAGCTCCACAGCTCTGAATTGGCTTCCAGATCAAGCACGAATCAGACTCGTCCTGATTCCCTTCTGCAATACTCACCTCAGCTCTGCGCTCAACGCTCTGCTCACGGGTGATGATCGAAGAAAGCTTCCGTCGCACACCAAGGATTCTCCCCCTGAAATCTGTGTATGCACTCGTGTATACCTCTACTTCGATCAGCCTCTCTGCTCTGAACACCTTCAGCTTAAATAGCAGCGCCACTTTAAGCAATGTCCAGGTTTAGGCAATTGTCTCAACAAGATCAATTATCTCCTAAAATCTAGGAGATTAGATTTGATATTTATCTTCAATGCAAATCTCCTTCTCTGACTAGTAAACCTAGCTGGAAAATACTCCACAGCATTTTAGAAATTCTTCTGATGCTCTGCAAAGGATTTCCAGCCCTTCTGGACAAGCCCAGACTGCTGCTGCTTCTTGGACGGTTGAAACAACCAGTTGAACTAGCACCTGCTGCAGCATCCCCTGCTGCAGCTGCTGCTAGTTCCCTTCTGCTGGCCTGCTTGATTGTTTGAGCTGCAGCAACTCCTTGTTCACTAATGCTGGTTTTGTCAAACACTGCCATAGTTGCATCATCACAACTATTTAGAAGAACTGGCTTGTATCACTCGTTAAGGAAAGCAAAGAGATTTGACGAAGCTGTGGTGAGGGAGATGATTGCCATTCTGAGCTATGATTTTCGTGATGGGACGAGTCCCGAGTATGGACAAGTGTGGGTCAGAGGGAGCCTGAACAAGATTACGCCAGGGGTCATTAATAAATTCTATGACATAGATGTTGAAGTTCCATTTGAGGAGAATACTGACTGGGATGCAGTGGCTAGGAAGCTAACAGGGGGATCACTGTTTGCATGGTCTGCAGATCTAACTTCTGGAGTGCTATCTACAAAGCACGCTGTGATCCATGATGTGAGTCAGCATAACTGGTGGACCTCTATCAATGTCACCAAGATCAGCAAAGGTTACGCCCTGCTTCTAGAGGCAATTGGGGATGAGAAGAAGGTCAGCCTTGGGAAGGTGATCTTTGACCAGATAGCGAAGCACGCCATCTTCAAAGGGGAAAACTTAAATATTGGTTTTCCCTCATTAATCTATGAATTGGCTATTGGTCAGTGTCCAGAGTTAAAGAAAGGCAGAGCAAAGCTTTCCAGCAGCCCAGAAGCCCTTGTGAGCGATCACAAGGTATTCAAGGGAAAGCATGTTCTGGACATTCCCCTGCCCACTGGTGAACGTCAGACTCCAGTGCCGGTTGGAGCCATTACTAAAGAGGCTAGCTCGACATTTGCTGTTATTGGAAAAAGCATGGTGGGATGAATGATAGATCTCCTGGAGGCTTAGAGAGCAGCGCTGACTGAGTCTGTTGTGAGCCAAAACCGCCGCATCAAGAAGATTGTCCAGATGCTCATTGACCTCCGCTATCATCATCAGCTTGCACCAGAAGACGATGAAGCTGGTAATATCTGAACCTTCATCATTTGGAGAACTTGAACTCTAGTTGTTGAATTGTTTTTGGCATTCTGTTACAACATTTGCACTTCTATTCCCTTGCCGAGTTTATGGCAACATAAGGGGAGAATATTTTGGGGATTTTGGGGGAGTAGTAGTTTCTTTTTGTGCATCTAACTTGAACAATTACGATAGCATAGAAGCAATGTATTTTTCCAAACACTGCCAAGGGGGAGATTATTAGTCCCATATTTTATGTATGGCATGTTTTTGCGCAAAGAGTTGTGCAAGTGAGTTAGACAAAATGCGTAGAATAGCCAAAAGATATAACTGCAATACTGAAGTCTGGAGATGGAACACAAGATGTTACAACAAGTGCTGAAGTACGAGTTAGTTGGGAACCAAAGGTGGATATTCTCGGGAATCACCAGATTCCGTGAATCAACAGCGGATGTCGAGAATTAAGGGCCCCGAGATCCCCAGAGTCTTGGCTACGCAGAATATTCTTCAACGTCATCTTCAATATGCTATCTCTTGGTTTGGCAACAAGATAAGATCAACGAATATTCAAATTAAATATTGTTGAGATCTTTTACGAGATTGGCGAGGGCTTTAAAAGAAAGGTGAACGAAGTTGAAGAATGAAGAAAAAGATCAAACATTCAAGCAACTATCTTCCATTATAGCAATATCCAAAGAGGACGAGGTTGAGTGATTGAGTACACTGATGATGCAGTGTGGCAGTCTTTGACAAAACCAGCTCAAGTGAACAAGCGGCTGAACAAGCTGCTGCTATAGCAGGAGCTGGTTTAGGAAGCTACAGCTTCTGTTCGTCAGCAGCAGCTCGGATCTTCTCGGAAGGAGCTTGGCAGTGCATCCATTAGCATCAAGAGAGTTCCTAAATTCTCAGAGAGAACATTCCACTGAAGATTCTCAGTTGGCCGAAAAGATTTGTTTGTAGAAGATTAGATTTGCAAATCAAATCTAATCTCCTACAAATTAGAAGATATTGTTGTTTGGAGGAAATTGCTAAAAGTGTGAATTGTGAAACTTGGTAATCCTATTTAAGGGAGGCTACTCAGGGCGTTGAAGGCATCGAAGTGAAGAGAGAAAACACAAGAGCATTCACAAAATACCGAGAGGATAGAATTTAAGTGCGAGGATCTTCGATCATCACCGAGAGTAGAGCGTGAGCGCAGAGTTGAGGTGATTGAAGCACAGTGTGATCAGGGCTTGTAGAGTCTAATCACAGCTTGATCAGGAAGCCAATTCAGAGCAACGGTTGCTTGTTGGTTGATCAAGGGAGGCCGCGGAGGTATTGACGAGTGGACGAACTCGGTCAAGTGACTGGTCAGCTAAACTCACTAGTGAAAGGTGGTCACTGAGTTAGGGGGAGTGCTCCAGAGTGTGCAGCGCTCGTGGAGAGGTTCGATCGGCTCAGCAGAAGGCTTGGAGGGACGCGGACTGTTTTGGTACCAGTTGGGTGCTACAGCAACTTGCAGATAGCATTGAATTAATTAGAATAGGCTGAGTATATGGGATCCGAGTTGTAGCTATTCTGAATTATTTCAAGTCTGTAGGTGTGCAATACACAAGTCAGAGCTTGTTCTGATTGTGTGACTAGTTTAGGTCAGGTAGCATAGGTGTCGTGCGTCAAACCGTGTTGTACTGTGGACCTGAGAATCTAGTGGATTAAGGGTTGGAATTAAGCCCTTCCCAGACTTAGGTAGAGCAGGAGCTCAACATACAGAGTCACCATCCTGTGCACCTAGCTGAGCAAGACAATGAAGGAAGGACAAAGCACAAGCCGCCCTCCACTGCTAGAAGAAAGCAACTATGGCTACTGGAAGGCTAGGATGAAGGCGTTTCTCAAGGCTATTGATCGCGCGTCGTCGTGCGCGTCAAATATAATTCCTTCCTCTTCCACTAGTACAGCGGTTAAGTAAGGGTCGATCTCCACAGGGAGCAAGTAGTTCAGTTCTAGCCAGTGTCCTACACTTACGAAGATTGGGGGGGGGTGTGTGATGAGTGATTGAAATGCTCGATGCGCAAGTGAACAGTAACTAGTGTAACGCAGGAAATTTGCACTAGACGTGCGCAAGCAGTAGAGATCAAATACTATGATTATGAGAAGCATTGGTCAGACAATCCTCTATGAGTGCATTCCTTATCATCGACTCTAAACGTCTATAGTTTTCGGTTTACTTGGGTTAGTGTCCGGTCAAGGCTTTCTAACACGTGCGCATGTTCCGTTCAAAGTTCATGTGCTATTATTCCTTAGAACATAGACTAAAACAGCTGCGAATTCGTTCAAGGTAGCAACTGATCACCCTAGCTCGTTACTCCTAGTTGTCACCGTAAAGCTATCAACTAGTTTAACATATGACAAGCAAGCAACACAAGTAAGATTGCGGTTCAAGGCTTCCCCTACTCATGCAACTGGCTGTCTCCGTATGCACAGGATTAATACAAGTAAGTAAACTATGCATTAAGCTCAAGTCTCAAAGAAAATACATCATAGATTCATGCCCAACCAACACTAAGAGTTTAGCTAGACATGCCAGTGATAAACATCATAGAATAGTAAATAATGACTAATGTGTCTGAGAAAACAGTAGCAAACAGTGCGTGCAGCTTGTCTTCTCGGCTGGCGCAGTCGGCTGGCGCAAATCCTCTCAACACGTCCGTGTGTTTTCCAGTTCTGCTGCGCAGTGCCTCTAGGTGATCTCTGATGCGTCTCCAGAAGGTCTCTTGTTTCTCCTTTTTGTTGCCCTAGCCTTCCTCTTGTTTATTTACTGCTTGGGAAGCTCACTTTTGGCAACTTCCAAATCTGGTCACGTCAAGATTAGGCAGTACTGGACTTTGCGCTTGGCGCACGGCATCGGCTAGCGCATGGGCTAGCGCACCTCTGCTGACTCTCGCCAACTTCTCTCCTGTTTGTGCTGCTAGCTTCGCAGGCGGATCTTTCACTCCTAGAACGCTGCCTGTTAGCGCGTATCCGACTCACAGACTCGTTTTGCCCTGTAATACAAAAACACTAGAAACGAGTAATCTTGCTCATAAAATATTGCAAACAAGCATAGGGTTATGATCTAAATAATGCGTACAAATAGCCTCTATCAAACCCCCCACACTTGCCCCTTGTTCGTCCCGAACAAGCACTGAAGCGCGGATACAATTACCTCTTCTGGAGTTTAGCGCACAGTCTTGCACTCTGATGCAAATGCACAATTGCTCAACTCGTACTGCTCTATCACCTGCGCACAACTGCACTCAACAGTTCTAATATAATAATTTCGAAATTCATTACCTCTCAGCCGGGATGAAGATTTTTGGATGGCTGGGAGATAGCTCTTCTTAGGCTCCAGGCTGCCAGCTCCTACTCCGAAGATAGGTATATGGTGGATAACGCAGCTTCTTCCAGTGCGTGATTCGTCCGCGCACTTCCTGGAAACCTGAGCTTTCTGATGATTTCCTTATGGTCTTTGCGCATGTTGATGCTTGTGCGCATGCTGATTCTTTTGTAGCGCGTATCATCTGCTGGTATTTTTCTTTTGTACAGCTTTCTCTTTAATTTCTCACATTCCCAGAGCAGTTCCAGTCTCAGCCTTCGGATAGCAGCTATGGAACTCGCCCCGCTCTCTCTCCTTTGGTCTGTCTGCGCAGGTCAGCGCACGCGTTTACATCCGCGCCTGCCTTCCTTAGCTCGATTTCCAGAGAGAAGGTGGTCTGTTTTCCCACCTCGCCACGCTATGGGTATTTCGCCTGGCATCTGCGTGACTGAGCGCGCTCTTTTGTTCCGAAGGCTGCGAAGCACCGGCCTCCACTAACGCTCTCGACCATATACCTTGCCTTCGAAGCAAAAGCGACTAACCGCCTCTCTGGAGCATTTCTGTCAACTTCACATCCCCTGCATATCCCGACTAACAGGAGCAAAAAAACAAAAAAATTATACTAAAACAGTAGATAGCAGCGCACGCAATATGGATAGCGCAAAACAAGCTGGAGCGCATGCGCATCCTGCACTCTAGCGCACTACTGCTACAATTCTCTTTAACTTAAACTAAGCTGCACTAAAATGCTCAAAAACGTGAAAAGTGAATGTAACGCCCCCCCCCCCCCCCCCCCCCCACACACACACACTTGAACAGAGACGTGTCCCCACGACTCAAGCGCAAGCGCATGGAGAGCGCACACAGGCATGTAATGCAAAAATAAAGAACATAAGAACAAAAAACAAATAGTCACACAGCATAAACGATAGCACAGGGTCACAAAATATGCGGCACAAATATTCAGCACATAATATCCAATAAGACGCAGCAAAATAAAAGACACCACCCTAAAGCAAACTAATGCTGCTGCCCCTCGGCCTTAGAAGTCCTCCGAGCTAGGTGCTGGATTTTTTCCTAAGTCCTGCCTTATATACTCCCCTAGCTAGCGCATCTGACCTGCGCACTACTGCGTGACTAAAAAACTACCAAGTCCTAAACTAGCTAAAAACTAAAAAAACAAAACAAGTAGAAAATAAAATATGCAAAAGTGAAAACGTGTCGGGTTACCTCCCGACAAGTGCCTTTGTTTAACGTCGTTGGCTCGACTGTACCTCGCTACTTGCCAAAATGTGTGCCTGCGACCTCCCCCACTCTTGCTCCTGAGTGTTCCTGCGCCAGTGTGTGTGTTGCGATCTCATTGGTCCTGCGCAAAGGGTAAGATGGGAAGTCAGCATGTGATAAATTATGCGTAACGAGGGTAAATGCAGAGGAAGAAGAGATATAGGCAATAGGTTCCAGTTCTCCCTCTGGTACATCCGGTGGTGTGTCTGGCGCAGCAGCTTGCGCATCTATTATCTCTGGTTCGGCCAAGTCAATGTTGCTTGCTGTGCTATCCCAGGGTTCTCCTAAGTATCGTTTGACTCTCTGCCCATTAACCTGAAAACGATGCCGGTGCCCGTCTTCTAACTCGATTGTTCCGTAGGGGAAAACCTTGGTGACCGTGTATGGTCCCGTCCATTTGTTGCGCAGCTTTCCAGGAATAAGCTTCAGGCGTGATGAGAATAGTAATACTTGGTCTCCTGGTTCAAAAGTGCGTCTGAGGAAATGCTTGTCGTGAAAGGCCTTGGTTCGCTCCTTGTAATCGCGCAGTCCCTCATAGGCGTCCAGGCGCAGCTCTTCTAGTTCGTTCAGCTCAAATGCGCGCTCCCTTCCTGCCTCATCGAAGTTCAGGTTGCAAATGCGTAAGGCCCAATATGCCTTGTGCTCGAGCTCTACTGGCAGGTGGCATGCTTTCCCATAGACCAGACGAAATGGTGAGGTCCCAATGGGCGTCTTATGCGCAGTGCGGTATGCCCATAGCGCATCATCAAGGCGCTGGCTCCAATCTTTGCGCGATGGTCTCACAGTCTTTTCTAAGATGCGCTTGATCTCCCTTGTAGAAACTTCGGCCTGTCCATTCGTCTGCGGATGGTAAGCGGTGGACGTCTTGTGGCGCACCCCATAGTGCTTGAAAACTTGCGCCACGACCCTGTTGCAAAAGTGTGTCCCTTGGTCGCTGATTACTGCCTTAGGTACTCCGTACCTGCAAAATATGTTAGTTCTGAGAAAATCAGCGACAGTCTTACCATCATCCTTCCGCGTAGCCTTAGCTTCAACCCATTTGGAGACATAGTCTACTGCCACCAATATGTACTCGTAACCTGTAGATGGGGGAAATGGCCCCATGAAGTCGATTCCCCAAACATCGAACACTTCATCCACCAGAATCGGGGTTGCGGCATCTCATTGCGCGCGGATATTCCTCCTGTGCGCTGGCACCTGTCACAATTCCTGCAGTGATTATAGGCGTCTCTAAACAGGTGCGGCCAATAAAATCCGCAGTCCAGGACCTTTCTGCTTGTGCGCATGGGGCCGAAGTGTCCTCCGCATGCGTGCGCATGACAAAACATCAAAACAGAATTAATTTCGTGGTCAGGCACGCAACGCCTCAATATCTGATCTGGTCCTATTCTAAGCATGTAAGGATCATCCCAAAGGTAATGCTTGGACTCATGTTTTAATCGCATGCACTGAGTTTTATTGAAATGCGGAGGAAACGTACCTGTGACCAGGTAATTTGCGATGTGCGCATACCATGGTACCTTACCTGTCAGCGCCATCAGATGCTCGTCATGGAATGTTTCCGTGATCTGCCCTGGTTCTTCCTCTTTCACGATCCTGCTCAGGTGATCAGCAACTGGATTCTCCGTGCCCTTCTTGTCTTTGATCTCCAAGTCAAATTCCTGTAGTAAGAGCACCCAGCGCATCAGGCGCGGCTTGGTTTCTTTCTTGGACATGAGGTAGCGGATAGCTGCGTGGTCAGTGTAGATGATGACTCTTGCGCCTAGAACATATGCTCGGAACTTCTCCAGCGCAAATACAATTGCCAGAAGCTCTTTCTCCGTGGTGGTGTAGTTCCTCTGCGCAGAGTCCAGTGTGCGCGATGCATAGTAAATGGCATGCGGCTTCTTGCCTACGCGCTGCCCCAAGACTGCACCTACTGCATGATCACTTGCGTCGCACATCAGCTCAAACGGCAGGTTCCAGTCTGGTGCGCGCATTACTGGCGCACTGGTCAGCGCTTCTTTCAGCTTATCAAATGCAGCCCTGCACTCATCAGTAAAGTCAAAGCACACATCTTTTTGCAAAAGGTTAGACAGGGGTATACAAATTTTAGAGAAATCTTTGATAAAACGCCTGTAGAACCCAGCATGCCCTAAAAATGATTTCACGTCGCGCACGTTGGTGGCATAAGCTAGATTAGAAATAAGGTCTATCTTAGCTTTGTCTACCTTGATCCCCTCCTCTGAAATGATATGACCTAGTACTACTCCGTGCGTTACCATGAAATGACATTTTTCGTAATTTAGCACTAAGTTCTTAGAAATGCAGCGCGCTAAGACTTTATCTAGATGTGTTAAGCATGCATCAAAGGTACTTCCATATACGGTAAAATCATCCATGAACACTTCTATGCATATACCAATCATATTAGAGAAAATGCTCATGACAAGGCGTTGGAACGTACCTGGCGCGTTGCACAGCCCAAAAAACATGCGCCGAAATGCAAACTTACCGAACGGGCATGTGAATGTGGTCTTCTCTTGATCTTCCGCAGCTATGGGTATCTGGTTGTACCCTGAATATCCGTCCAAGAAACAAAAATAAGGTTTACCTGCTAAGCGATCCAGCATCTGGTCCATGAAGGGTAGCGGGAAGTGGTCCTTGCGCGTTACTGCGTTCAGCTTCCTGTAGTCGATGCACATGCGCCAGCCAGTTTGTATGCGCTTGGGAACTAGCTCGCCCTGCGCATTTTCTTCCACTGTGATTCCTCCTTTCTTTGGCACAACATGCACCGGACTGACCCATTTGCTGTCCGAGATTGGGTAAATGACCCCTGCGCCAAGCAATTTCAGGACTTCCTTTTGCACTACCTCCATCATATTTGGATTCAACCTGCGCTGAGCCTCTCTGGATGGTTTGGCACCCTCTTCCAATAGAATCCTATGCATGCACACGTCTGGGCTCACTCCGCGCAGATCGGCAAGTGTCCATCCTATGGCGCGCTGGTTCTTACGCAGTACCTGCTGTAAGCGTGCCTCCTGCTCCTCTTCTAATCCTTTCTTTATGATCACTGGCAGGGTGTCCTCATCTCCCAAGAAAATGTATTTGAGGTGCTCTGGGAGTTGCTTCAGTTCGATCTTGGGTGCCTGTTCAATAGAGGGCAAGATTTTGTTAGCGATGCAAATATGAACTATATCACGTACCTGTGTGGGTGCTGGTTCCGCACTGCCCAGCTCTTCCTCTTGCTCCTCCAGCTCTGCCTGTGTCAGTAGCTCTGGTCCTACGGTTGCGCTCACACATTGCGCTTCTGTGACTAAATCGTCAATGCTGTTCATTGCGTGCACTGTAGCGTCCTCATGTGGATGCTGCATCCCCTTGAATATGTTGACATGGATTTCTTCGCCATCTACCTCCACACGTCTATCTTTGTGCGCGCGGTCATCAGAAACGGTCTGCCTAGGAGGATCTGCGCACCGCTGGCGCTTGATTCACCCTCCATTTCGAGCACATAAAAATCTGCTGGGAACACCAGCTCTCATACTCGAACTAGGACATCTTCTATCATGCCTGCAGGTTGTTTGCACGATCTATCTGCTAGCTGAATGGTGAGACTTGCAGGCTTTAGTGGTCCAAGGCGCAATGTCGTATATAGGGAATAAGGTAGCAAATTGATGGATGCGCCTAAATCGATCATGCAATTACTCACTGTGGTCTTACCTAGCGTGCATGGAATAGTAAATGTACCTGGATCTCGGCACTTAGGTGGTACCTTTTGCTGCACGATTGCTGAGGCCTGCGCATTTAGCATTACTTGTGCGCATTCGCCCTTCCTCCTTTTGTTTGTGCACAGCTCTTTTAAAAACTTTGCATACCTGGGAATCTGCCGAATAGCTTCAATGAGGGGAATATTGATTTCCACCTTGCTGAACAACTCATAAAGCTCCTTGTCCAACGCTTCCTTTCTAGCCAATGGTGCCTGCACAGGGAAAGGTGCATGTATGTTAGTACAATTTATGTCCTTGTTTCTGGACTGAGTCATACCTGGCATGTTGACCTGCTGGTTTTTGGCTTGCGCTTCTGGTTGCGTATCTTGCTCTGGTTGCGCATTCTGATCTGCTGGATCTGGGACTTGCGCAACTGGTTGCGCGGGCGCCTGCGCGGTCTGCTCTGTTCCTACTGTGCGCCCAGTCCTCAATGTCACTGCATTGACTCCTCCTTTAGGGTTCTGAATCACTTGCGAAGGCAGGTTGCCATCGCTCTTTTTTAGCTCATATACTGTGGTTGCGATTTGTGATAACTGCTTTTCGATGGACTCGAACCTTTTGTCATACTTCTCGTTATTTTTGCGCACTGTGTCTGCTAGCTGCCCCACGATATCTTCTAAAGATCACCTCGGTTGCTGGTTGTTATGCGCTGGTGCGTCATTGCGTCGGATTGTAGGGCGCAGCTGGTTGCGTCTGCTGTGGCGCGCGCTGATCAGTGGACTGCCTCTGGAAATTGTTCTCTTCCCTCCATCTGAATCCATTTGCGGCAAGCCCAAAGCGCGGCTGGTTCTGCCTCTGCGGCCCTCTGTTGTCCCATCCTCCAAGAGCGTTGACATCTCCAGATTCTTCAAAAAGTGTTGGGCATTCATCTGTCTTGTGCTCGGTGGACCTGCAGAATTCACATACCTTTGGCGCAACTGGTTGTGCGCTCTGCGCACTCATCAATTTCTGCAGCATGGCCTTCATTTCCTTGATCTCAGCGCTTGTTTCGACCTGATGCATAGAACGAGCACGACTATTTTCAAGTGTTAGTTGATGTCTTACCTGCCCAGCAGAGTCTTCTATCAGCTGCCACGCATCCTCTGGGTACATGTTGCAAATGTCCCCGCCTGCGCATGCATTCAGTAGTCGCAGCTCCATGGGAAGCAGCCCATTCAGGAAGTTCTCTATCAGCACATTCTGGGGCAGGCCGTGATTGTAACAGTTGGCCTCCAGCTCCCTGAAACGCTCGTATTATTCTGACAGAGACTCCCCTGCGCTCTGCCTTGGCGCGGCTAGTTCCCTTCTGAGCAGCGCAATCTTTGCTGCTGGATAGAATTTATCTAGGAATTTCTTCTGCAGCTGCTCCCATGTGTGAATGGATCCTGCGGGTAAGTTCATCAACCAATGTCTGGCTGTATCACACAACGAAAATGGGAATGCCTTCATTTTCAGCGCCTCATCACTCTCCCCTTCGGTCTTCATGTTCTCGCAAATGACTAGGAACTCTCGCACATGCTTGACTGGATTTTCATTGTTCATCCCGTGGAACTTGGGCATGTGATGGATGAGCGAGCTCCTTAGCTCAAAATGACCGCCTGGTGGAAGCACGATGCACCATGGCTGGTTAACAGTGATAGGGGCTGACATCTCGCACACTGTTCTGCGTCTCGCGGCTTGTTGCACGGGTGGCGCATGATACACTTCAGCGGCCCTCCTTGCTTCAACCTCGCGCTGCACTTCCTCTCTGAACAGGGCTGCGCGGTTATGTGCTCTTGCTTCCTCTGGGGTTCTGTCCCCCAAGTTGTCTCCTACGACACTGTTATCCTCCATAACCTGTTCTGAATCTCAAAGAAAATGAAATTAAAAGATAACTAATGTTGTTGCGTCTGTCAGTGCGCAACTAGAATCTGCGCAGCGCAACTGTTTCAAGGTTGCGCAGGCTAATGGTGATTGCGCGCTGTCAGAAACAACAACGAAAACAAAACAAACTGAAATAACTAGTTACTAAAAAAAGGAAAAAAAACGTAAACTAACTAGAACTTAGCTGTGTTGCTCCCCGGCAACGGCGCCAAAATTTGATCGCGCGTCGTCGTGCGCGTCAAATATAATTCCTTCCTTTTCCACTAGTACAGCGGTTAAGTAAGGGTCGATCTCCACAGGGAGCAAGTAGTTCAGTTCTAGCCAGTGTCCTACACTTACGAAGATTGGGGGGGGGGGGGGGGGTGTGTGATGAGTGATTGAAATGCGCGATGCGCAAGTGAACATTAACTAGTGTAACGCAGGAAATTTGCACTAGACGTGCGCAAGCAGTAGAGATCAAATACTATGATTATGAGAAGCATTGGTCAGACAATCCTCTATGAGTCCATTCCTTATCATCGACTCTAAACGTCTATAGTTTTCGGTTTACTTGGGTTAGTGTCCGGTCAAGGCTTTCTAACACGTGCGCATGTTCCGTTCAAATTTCATGTGCTATTATTCCTTAGAACATAGACTAAAACAGCTGCGAATCCGTTCAAGGTAGCAACTGATCACCCTAGCTCGTTACTCCTAGTTGTCACCGTAAAGCTATCAACTAGTTTAACATATGACAAGCAAGCAACACAAGTAAGATTGCGGTTCAAGGCTTCCCTTACTCATGCAACTGGCTGTCTCCGTATGCACAGGATTAATACAAGTAAGTAAACTATGCATTAAGCTCAAGTCTCAAAGAAAATACATCATAGATTCATGCCCAACCAACACTAAGAGTTTAGCTAGACATGCTAGTGATAAACATCATAGAATAGTAAATAATGACTAATGTGTCTGAGAAAACAGTAGCAAACAGTGCGTGCAGCTTGTCTTCTCGGCTGGCGCAAATCCTCTCAACACGTCCGTGTGTTTTCCAGTTCTGCTGCGCAGTGCCTCTAGGTGATCTCTGATGCGTCTCCAGAATGTCTTTTGTTTCTCCTTTTTGTTGCCCTAGCCTTCCTCTTGTTTATTTACTGCTTGGGAAGCTCACTTTTGGCAACTTCCAAATCTGGTCACGTCAAGATTAGGCAGTACTGGACTTTGCGCTTGGCGCACGGCATCGGCTAGCGCATGGGCTAGCGCACCTCTGCTGACTCTCGCTAACTTCTCTCTTGTTTGTGCTGCTAGCTTCGCAGGCGGATCTTTCACTCCTAGAACGCTGCCTGTTAGCGCGTATCCGACTCATAGACTCGTTTTGCCCTGTAATACAAAAACACTAGAAACGAGTAATCTTGCTCATAAAATATTGCAAACAAGCATAGGGTTATGATCTAAATAATGCGTACAAATTGCCTCTATCAGCTATTGATGAGAAAGTGGACTGCAGAAGAGGATGCTGCAGCAAATGGCAATTCAAAAGCCCTGAATGCAATCTTTGCTGCTATGGATGCCAACAATTTCAGATTAATCTCCAATTGTGACACTGCAAAACAAGCTTGGGAGATCTTGGAAATTACTCATAAGGGGACTGACAAAGTGAAGATATCCAGAATGCAGATGATTACTACACAGTTTGAAGGTCTGAAAATGCAGGAAGAGGAAACCATCACAGAATTCAATGCCAAGCTGTGTGACCTGTCAAATGAAGCCCATGCTCTTGGAGAACCTATCCCTGAAGAAAAGCTAATTAGGAATGTCCTCAGATCATTGCCATCCAGATTTGACATGAAGGTGACAGCCATTGAAGAAGCTCAGAATGTCCGGGACATGAGGCTGGAAGATTTAATTGGATCTCTCAAGTAGTCTGAGATGAAGCTAGTCAAAGAAGATGCTCCTCCCAAAAGCAAAAATGTTGGATTGAAAGCTGAAATAGAAGAGTAGAAGCCCTCAGCTAATGACCAACTGAGTTTACTGGTAAAAAATCTGGGAAAGTTCTTGAAAAACATGGAAACAAGGTCTGGTCAGACCTCAACCTCTCGAAGACAATCCAAAAGAGGTGGAGGTGAAATTCACAGCGTCTCAGTTAGGCAGATATGTGAACAAGTAGTTGCTGCAGCACACTCTTGTTCACTTGGAAGTTGTCTCAGCAAACAACGAACAAGACAGAAGTTTGTTCACCCAGTTCGGCCAACTGCCTACGTCTGGGGAGGACTATTCTCCAGTCCTCAATCCACTAACCACGAAGGTCTCAAAGTACACTCGGTTACAACTCCACGCAACCTATGCTACTAAACCTTGTGTGGATCACTTGACACAATCAGAACAGGCTCTGACTTGTGTCTGCACACCCTCTACAAATGTCAATCTAGAATAGCTACAGACTTCTCAAGACTCAGCCTATTCTAAACTACACTCACTCAGCAGGGTTGCTGTAGCAACTGCTGTAACACACAGCTGACGCACAATTGTCCGCATCGCTCCAAAGCCTTCTGCCGAGCCGTTCGAACGATTCCACGAGCGCTGCACACTCTGGAATACTCCCCCTCACTCAGTGACCACCTGCCACTAGCGAGAACCACCGCTTAGACACTCGACCGAGCCACACACCCGTCAGTTCTTCCGCGGCTGCCTTGATCAACCAACAAGCACCACTGCTCTGAATTGGCTTCCAGATCAAGCTTGAATCAGACTCTGCAAGTCCTGATTCCCTTCTGCTTCTGTCACCACAGCTCTGCGCTCACGCTCTGCTCTCGGGTGATGATCGTAGAATTCGTCCGTCACATACCAAAATTGCTCTCTCTGAATTCTGTGTATGCACTCGTGTATCCCTCAGCTTCGATCTACCATTCTGCTCTCAACCCCTTCCTCTTAAATAGCAGCACCAGCTTTAAGCAAGACCAAGTTTAAGCAATGTCCCAAAAAGAACAATTATCTCCTAAAATCTAGGAGATTAGATTTGATCTTTATCTTCAATACAAATCTCCTTCTCTGGCTAGGAAACCTCACTAGAAAATTCTCCACAGCATTTTAGAAATTCTTCTGATGATCTCCGTAGCGATCCCAGCCCTTCTAGACAAGCCCAGGTCGCTGCTGCTTCTCGGTCAGATGATGCAGCCACTTGAACAAGCTCCTGCTATAGCATCCCCTGCTGCAGCTGCTGCTTGTTCACTTGTGCTGTAACAGCTCCTTGTTCACTTGTGCTGGTTTTGTCAAACACTGCCATACTACATCATCAATCTCCCCCTTGGCATTTTGACAAAACCCTAGAACACTTATGCACACTTTCATGAACCAGAAAATACTCTAAATGAAAAACAAATTCAACAAAAGAGTAAGAAGCACGACCACGCAGGGTCAAAAAAAATCAGTTCATCAGCCTACAACTATACTCCCCCTTTTTGTCACAGATGCTCAAGGGGCCTGCTCCTCATCCGCCGGGAACTCCAGGTCTCTGAGCAGGCTTCTAATCTGGCCACGCCTAGCATCCCTCCTTTTGGCTTCGGCTTCAAGGATGACCAGCTCAGATCTGAGATGACTCACAATTCTGGCACGGAGAGCTGATTGAATTGTGGCAGCAGGGGGAAGAGATTCCTCCAGAGGAGCTGGGGCTGAAGAACCAACCAAGAGTGGATCCTCATATGCAATGTCCACTGCATGTTTCCCTTTGAACAACTTGTGATCAACTCTGAAGACCTGCAGCTCCTCAGATAAACCTTCAGAAATCTCACCAAGCTCCGGATGCTGTGAGACCATCATCCCATAGATGAGGGAGGGAAGCACAATGGGCTTGCTGGAGGAAGCGCTGCTGGCATGAGTAGCCAGCTGGGGAAACATCACACTGCCCAGGCTGATTCACCTCCTCTTCCCAATGGAGTAGAGAAGGTTAGCAAAGGCTCTGCTAACCTTCCCCCTCTAAGAGCTGGGGATCCAGTTTCTAATGCCCAGATGATACAGCAGGGCATTCTTGGAGGTTAGTTCAGCAGCACTCAGATTTGGACCGCCCCAAGACAGGCACACTCCCCCTGTCAGAACCTGAGCCAGCATCTCTGGCTGAACATCAGTGGGTGCTCTGGCATTCTCATGGATCTCTAGAAACTCATCAAATTTTTCAGGGGTAATAAGAACTGACTTACCCCGCACCCAACTCTTTCCAAATTCCTCTCCTCCTTCCTCACCAAATTTCTCTTCCATATTCACAATAAACTCCCTAACCAGGCCAATATTGAATCTGAAAGGATAAGTTAGGGACCTGAGAAGGTTTACCTCAGTGAGAAGCTGGATAATTGCTGCTGATTTGTACTTGTCCAGGTCCAGCCTCTTTTCTGACACAATGTGCTTCCTCTCAACAGCACTCCAGGATTGAGAAGCATTCCTATTTTTGAACCAAATACCTCCCACTGTGATTGCAGTTGTGTCTGCCAATGCGGGTCCTCTCTCAGACGGTTCTCCAGTAGCACCTGCGTTTTCTTCACTTGATTCTTCTTCTTCACTGCTGGAGACAGGAATTAGGATAGGGGCTTTTCCTTTGTCTGGGCGAGGAGGATGTGCTGCAGCAGGTTCTTGCTCAGGGGACTCAGTGTCTAACTCCTCCCCTTCACCCACAATGCCAGGCGACATAACAAGCGTTCTGCATCTCTCTTCAGCAAATCCTGCTACAGCATCCTCTGTAGCTTGTTCTTCTCCAGAGAGTTCTTCAGCCACAGCCTCTTCAGATAGCACGGCTGTACTGGATACAGGTTCCCCGTCACGTACGAGGCGCCTCCTTTTCTGCGAAGTTCCTTCTTGTGGAGAGGGCTCGTTGTGCGACACAGGAGGGTGCTGATTCCCACACCACCACATCCAGACGCTGAGCAGGGGTTTCATTATGCGACTTGGTCCTCCTTTCAGACCTGCCTTGACGGTCTGCGGCCAGATTCTTCTTCAAACCACGAGTCTTCACTATTGTTGCAGGGTTGTAGAAGGTTTGAGGAACACACAGATGGGATGATCAGCACCGATTTTTGAGAAGTGCCTTCAACTTGACTTTGCCCTAGAAATTGATTTACCCGTTATCTTCTTTTTTTTTCAATTTGAAGCTTCTGGATCACGTGCCCCACATGTGCCTTCTTCCAGCTTTAGCAACCAAAACATGTGAACCAGCTTATTTTGACCAGGTTGCTATAGCAGACGTGAGTTAGTTCACTTATTCATTCCGGAAGACAGTTTTGCTCGGCGGATCCTTGACGGGTTCTGATGATGACTTCTTTACCCATACCTGAGTTTGTCTAGAGTTTCTCCTCTTTCGGCCCTCAAGACTCCTATCTCTTCGTTTGTCATGTTTGAGTTCCCACACCTGAATAGCCTATGGTTTCCTCCTGTCTTTAGCAATCCAGTGCCCTGGTGCACCAATCCTAGAGTTCCTTCTCTTCGATTCTTTCCAGTAGTGAGCCTTTCTCGAAACTACTGGGTACTGAGTCTCTATGCAGCATGTGTTGGTTCTGGATTTTGCTCTCCCTTTTTCAACTGAGGAGGTTCTATGCTGCTGCTTCAGGTTGGAGGGAATCTTCTGATTTCCAATACTTGTGCACGAACTCCTTTATTCTGACTCTTTTGCTTTGTTTTAGAAGGATGATGTGCCAGGTGCTGCAACATCCTCTTGTTCACGTGTGTAGTTCCATCTTTCCCTGCAGGTTTCGGAGGCTCACCTGAATTATTCTTTTCTTCTATCATGGCATCCGAGGCTTTAATGAAAACTGTTCCTCTAGAACTTTCTTCACCAGTATACCCAAGCCCCATTCTCCCTTTTCCAAGTCTTTGATAGGACAAAATTTCATCCAAGATATTTTTCTGAGAGTCAGCTGCCTTGGCTGTTGCTGGTGAGGGACCGATGTCAGTGCCTTGTCTTCCTGTGTCTTCCCTTTTAAGAATGGTGACTTGATTGTTGGATGCGAGGAGAAATTTTCTTCGTTCTTCTTCCAGAACCTTGACTCTGTCAGTCAATGCTTGATTTGTTTGAAGAGCTGCCTCACACTGTTTAAAGATCTTCCCCAGATACTCAATCAGACTGTCAGATGAGCCCTCTTCATCTTCACTTTCAGATACTTCAATCCCATAGTGAAGTTCATCCATCTTTAGTTTTTTGAGGTTGAAATCTGACACACTAGTTAGCACAACACAGTTTTCTTCATCACTTTCTTCAGAGTCACTCCATTTTGCTGTCAGGGACTTGCTGTTCTTTTTCTCTGAATTTTTGAAGGTTTTGCTCGGACAGTCAGCCTCAATATGTCCATATCCTTCACAGTTCCAGCATTGGACTCCCTTTTTCATTTCTTTCTTCTCATCTTCATCCTGAGCCGGTTCCTTCCCTTTCCTTTTATTTTCACCACCCCTTCTGAATTGTCTTCGCGAGGAAGAGCTTTTCCCAGTTCTTGAGTCCATGTTCTTCAAGAGCTTTCCAAGGTTCTTGACAAGCATACTCAGCTGATCATCTGGAACTGGCTTCTTGGCTTCTGCTTCAGCTTTTAGTCCAACATTCTTGTCCTTGGAAGTGGTGTCTTCTTTAACCAGCTTCATCTCAAATTGTTTGAGGGACCCCATCAACTCTTCAAGCCTCATGAATCTGACATTTTGAGCTTCTTCAATGGCCGTCACTTTCATGTCAAATCTTGTGGGCAGCGATCTGAGAACCTTTCTGATCAGCTTTTCTTCAGGGATGGGTTCACCAAGAGCATGGGCTTCATTTGCAAGATCACAGAGTTTAGCATTAAACTCAGTGACAGTCTCCTCTTCCAGCATTCTCAAATTCTCAAACTGTGTAGCAATGATCTGGAGTCTTGACAGCTTCACTCTATCGGTTCCTTCATGTGCAGTTTGCAGAATTTCCCACGCTTGTTTGGCCATGTCACAATTTGATATCAATCTGAAATTATTAGCATCAACTGCAGCAAAAATCGCATTCAGGGCCATTGAATTACCAGTTGCTGCAGCTCCCTCTTCAGCAGTCCATTGTTCTTCAGGCTTTATCCGTGTGACTCCTTGTTCATCCATGGTAATTGGGGGAGACCACTGGACCATGAGTGCTCTCCAGGTCTTTTCATCAATGGCCTTGAGAAAGGCTTTCATCCTAGCCTTCCAATATCTATAGTTGCTTTCTTCCAACAATGGAGGTCTGCTTGTGCTCTGTCCTTCCTTCATTGTCGTGGCTACTTCAGAGACACTGTAGGATCTTTTACTCTGTGTGCCGAGCTCCCGCTCTGATACCAATTGAAATTCACAGCGTCTCAATTAGGCAGATATGTGAACAAGCAGTTGCTGCAGCACACTCCTGTTCACTTGGAAGTTGTCTCAGCAAACAAGGAACAAGACAGAAGTTTGTTCACCCAGTTCGGCCAACTGCCTACGTCTGGGGAGGACTATTCTCCAGTCCTCAATCCACTAACCACAAAGGTCTCAAAGTACACTCGGTTACAACTCCACGCAACCTATGCTACTCAACCTTGTGTGGATCACTTGACACAATCAGAACAGGCTCTGACTTGTGTCTACACACCCTCTACAAATGTCAATCTAGAATAGCTACAGACTTCTCAAGACTCAGCCTATTCTAAACTACACTCACTCAGCAGGGTTGCTGTAGCAACTGCTGTAACACACAGCTGACGCACAATTGTCCGCATCGCTCCAAAGCCTTCTGCCGAGCCGTTCGAACGATTCCACGAGCGCTGCACACTCTGGAATACTCCCCCTCACTCAGTGACCACCTGCCACTAGCGAGAACCACCGCTTAGACACTCGACCGAGCCACACACCCGTCAGTTCTTCCGCGGCTGCCCTTGATTAACCAACAAGCACCACTGCTCTGAATTGGCTTCCAGATCAAGCTCGAATCAGACTCTGCAAGTCCTGATTCCCTTCTGCTTCTGTCACCACAGCTCTGCGCTCACGCTCTGCTCTCGGGTGATGATCGTAGAATTCGTCCGTCACACACCAAAATTGCTCTCTCTGAATTCTTTGTATGCACTCGTGTATCCCTCAGCTTCGATCTACCATTCTGCTCTCAACCCCTTCCTCTTAAATAGCAGCACCAGCTTTAAGCAAGACCAAGTTTAAGCAATGTCCCAAAAAGAACAATTATCTCCTAAAATCTAGGAGATTAGATTTGATCTTTATCTTCAATACAAATCTCCTTCTCTGGCTAGGAAACCTCACTGGAAAATTCTCCACAGCATTTTAAAAATTCTTCTGATGATCTCCGTAGTGATCCCAGCCCTTCTAGACAAGCCCAGGTCGCTGCTGCTTCTCGGTCAGATGATGCAGCCACTTGAACAAGCTCCTACTATAGCATCCCCTGCTGCAGCTGCTGCTTGTTCACTTGTGCTGTAACAGCTCCTTGTTCACTTGTGCTGGTTTTGTCAAACACTGCCATACTACATCATCAGGAGGAAATCAGAGAAGAGCCAAAGAACCAGCCCAAGAGGAAGAAGAAAAGAAAGAAAAAAGGAAAGGCATCCAGTGCTGGAATTGTAAGGGATATGGTCATCGAAAGGCTGACTGTACCAGATTGGCCGAACTGGGTGAACCAACCTTTACTCCTTGTTCTATCTTGCTGGATCAGATTCGGGTGTTCAAGAGTGTGCTGTAGCAACTGCTTGTTCACTATGTGCAACTCAGAGGTGCTGCGAATTTCATACACCCATCCGAGATTGGAGCGAAGTTATCACTCAAGCACGGGAACTAGAAGTATCTGCTGAAGCAATACGCTTGACGTGCCCTGTTGCAAAATAGAGCTATCCAGCTATTCAGAAGGACGATTAGTGGACAAGTAGTTGTTTGGGAGAACGAAGCTGCTGTGACAAGGCATAGAGAGGGATCTCTACACTGAGGTGATATCAGTGAGAGGGATCTCTAGACTGAGGTGAGATCAGTGTGCACCCAGACGATTCGGTGGTAGAAGGACTTGAAGAGGGAGTCTTGTCCCCCCCCCCCCCCCCCCCCACACACACATTACAGACACATTGTCCAGAAGTGGGTTACCAAATCCCTGCGTCAAGTATTTACTTTATAGTATTTGTCTTTCACTCAAAAATAGTCGAAATATTCTTAACGCGTTTTCTCAGCAGTTGTCATAACAACAGCTGTGTTCTATCGTTAGTACTAGAACTACAAAGTATCATTCCCGCTCTAGAGAAGGAGCGAGAGTTGAATCTAGAGTGCATGATACTTTAGCCTAGAACTATCAATCAAATTATCTTATGCATGTATTACTGTTTCGTGTTGCTAATCGCATGACCTAGGGGTGAAATATGATCTCGACTACTCTTTTTGTTTACTTTCTTTCAAAACAATTAAAACTTGTCTTTAGTACTTACTAGAGATACCTCGCCTAGAGGACAAAATCTCAGTTTTTCTTTAGCGGACTTACATTAAGCATTACTAGCTAGCTTTAGACTAATCTAGACTTTTCTCTTAGGTTCGACCCGAGGCCACTCGAATTATAAATATTGTTTGCGTACTGTGATTGGACTAGTAACCGTTGCCGGGGATTAGCCATTAGACTAGTTTGCTTTTTAGTATTGCTTTAGCTAGGTTACTTTATTTCTTTTTCTTTTTGTTGATCGTGATTGCGTGTTTGCGTGCTATTCTTGCTTACTTTAATTTAAGTTCACACTTATTGATGCTTTCTTCGATCGCTTGGTAGGTGTTTGAATGCAAACTAGAGCACGCACGAAAAAGTCACAAGAACAAGCTTCCATATCAACACCATATTTTGATACTCCTCCTCCTGAAATTCAAGTTGATCAACCAACATTAGAGATTATGGATCAACTGCCAGAAAGAATTGTGGATCAACCGAACCCGAGGAGGTTAGGAAATGACGTTCGTCTGCAAAAGGGAGACGAAACACCGGTTGAGGAATACATTGCCCAACCATCAGACATTATAAATCACCCACATACCTGGAGGAGGGTGATGATAAAGAGTTCGAGGTAAAGTCGGCGCTTCTTCATATGGTATAAAGAAGGGGATCGGCTACGTCTTAGCCAAGATGTTAAACTAGGCTTATTTACCGCAACTGATTAGAGCATCATTCACAGACCTTGGCAGATGCGCATTTGGCTACCTTCACACGAGAGAAGTTCCTTCGAAACTTTATCTTTACTTTTTTTACTTTATATTGCTTAGGAACTAAACAAATTTTTAAGTGTGGGGTGTTTGGTTTGCGCTTGTGCTTGTGCTTTTATTTTCCTAACAACATGATTCTATGCTACATATTTATTTTGCGCGCATTATACTCGCATGATTGTTGTCATCCTACCTTTAAGTATTGATCACACAAAGTAACGTTTGCTAAGCGATGAAGTGGTACCATTTAAAACAAGATTTTTGGAATGAGTTGTGATTTGAATTCATGAATCGTATCTTTAAGTTGATTGACATTCTTTGTGATGATTTTATTCACATAATTCAGTGTTTTGACCAGCTTAGTTTATTTTCGAGCTCTTTCCGTGCATAAAAAATGAAGTTAAGTTTAGCGAACATAAAAATAAATACTTTTCATATAAAAACCTCGTACTTGTTCTTGTTTGCTTTTAGGCGACTTTAGCATTCCTATTTAGCCTTTGCAATTGTTGAGCTCATACTTCATGCTCCATTATTATTTTTATTGGTGGTGGGTTGTTGTGATTTTAGAAGTGTTGCGGTAATAGTGGTGGGTTGTTGTGGTGGTGATGGTGGTGGGTTGTTGTGATTCTGGTGGTGGTGGGTTATTGTGGTGATGGGTTGTGGTGGTGATGATGGTGGTGAGTTATTGTGGTGGTGGTGGTGGGTTATTGTGATGGTGGGGGGGGGGGGGGGGGGGGATGTGGTGGTGGTGGTGGTGGTGAATAGTAATTTAAGTACTTAAGTTAAGTTAAATTAAGTTGACTTAATTTAAGTTAATTAAGTTAAGTTAAAGACTTATGTAACTGACTTAAGGTCAAAAAATCAGGTCCTAAGTGTGGGGTCAAATAAAATGTTTGCGGAAAGAGAAAAAAAAGAGCGCAAGAAAAAAAATTATATTTTTAAGGTTTTACAAAAGCCGAGGATTAGGAAGGTAAGTTCCTCCTTGAAAGCATTTGTATAAGCACAAAAATATTATTATTATTTTTTGTCAAGGAAAAGTTTTACAAATGCCGAGGGTTAGGAAGGTAAATTCTCCTTTAAAGCATTTGTATAAACGCAAAATAAAAAAAATAAACTCACTTAATTATTGACTTTATGCCTTTTCCGCAAGTTCTTTCGCATGTGTGTGAGTAAGACATTTATATTTCGCTTTTAGAAAACGTCCTAGGTATGACCCTCTTTTTAAGAGTGAATTTTAAAATTTTTAATGTCGAAACTTCTCTTCTCTTACGGATTATGACGTATAGTCTAAAACTTGAGAATGAGTTTTTTGTCGTGAGCTTATGGACCTGCCCTTAGCAAGCATATGTGATCGATTCGACAAACTTTTTGTGTAAGCGACACTTTTCTTCATACCACTTGCATAGGAAATTGAACGGTAATTTTAATTTGACGAATGCTGGTTTTGATATCGATTCTATGAATATTTGTTGTCGCAATAAATTGAATGATTCTTAGAGTTTGCGTGAAGTGAATGATTTGCAGAACTATATTATTATGTTGGTTGATAAAGAACTACTTGCTTAGCAAACTATATTTTGATTTTGAACTCTTATGGATGATTGCGAGTGGGATTTGTGAGTATTCCTATTCTGAAAACTCTCACGAGACTATAACTCGTCCACTAGGG
Organism: Umbilicus rupestris; assembly: GCA_963678935.1. Classification (NCBI taxonomy): domain Eukaryota; kingdom Viridiplantae; phylum Streptophyta; class Magnoliopsida; order Saxifragales; family Crassulaceae; genus Umbilicus; species Umbilicus rupestris. The sequence continues at coordinate 3,024,753 of OY787628.1, read as the reverse complement.
TAGCCTAGGGGTTTAAAGCTTCATCCATACGCTAAAGCGATTCCTACGACACTGAGTTAGGAGTAGATTAATTTTCGTTGTTTAGTTATTTTTGTGTTATGTTACATGAGTAGGTGATCGATGTGTTTTGTGTGCGTAAGATTTGCTACATGCTTTGATACTGTCATATATGATTTAGCATCTTACTCTCCGCTTGACATGTTCATATACTTGTTCGGGACGAACAAGACTTAAGTGTGATGTGTTTTGATGTACGGACAAATAACCTTATATTTTGTATCTTTCCTTTACTTCTTGTTTGTTCCGCTATTTTATAAAGTCGTTTGATGCTTTCTTTGTCCATTTCAGGTTAAAAATGTGTATTACATGATATGAAATGGCCCGAAGAAAATCTGGATGAATTTTTGTCGATTGAGAGCAAAAGGCAGACTTAATTCGCCCAAGGCAGATTTGATTCGACCAGAGGGGGTGCACGAATCACATGTGATTCGACCAACCTTGGTCGAATCAACCTCTCAGCTGCCCGGATCAGAAATGACTTGAGGAGAATTCGCACGTAGATTAAATCAGAGCAGATTGACCTGTTCACCATCGAAGGCTTTCCGAGCGCATTATTTTTATTCGATTGAGACGTGTCATATCTTGTTGGATAGCTAATTCAAAGGGCTACAATTGCTTAGTTTACATCAAGACGTAATTCGAAGGTTTAAATGGTCAAACGAGCGAGATTCCAGCACTGCAAAAGTGATTCACCCAAGAAGAAAGTGATTCGCCAGCTCCGTTCGCTACTGACCCTTTGATTCGACCAACCCTGGTCGAATCAAATTATGAGGCTACACGAATCAAAAGTGATTCGTGCAGTGCTGGTAAATCAGTAAAACAATTCAGGGTATAAACAGAAAGAGATGGAAAAATTAGATGTGTGCCTCCGGTGCCTAGAGTGTGCCTCTCTTGGAAAGAAAACCTAGGCCAGAGAACATCGGAGACTTGGAGAATTGTCAAGATTCCGGAGAAGAGACCAACAATCGCAGACTTTACAACATCCCTCTATTCAATTCCTACTACTGTACTACTTTACTTTCTTTACTTTTCCTTGTTGAACTATTTCATTATGTTTTGTTTAAAACTCACCATGAGTGAGTAGTCGTTTAGTAGTAGAGATCCTTGTGAATCCCTTAGATTAGATTGTAATGCAAAACATGCAATTTATTATTATGAATGAGGTTTTTGATTGAATTTTCTTATGCTTTATCTTCATATTCATTTTATGCACACCAAGTGTCTGACGAAACGTATGAATGAGTATGTATTAATAAAACACCTAAGGATGGAATAAGAACTGAACTTAAGATGTTTAGAAGATTGAGCATGTTTATTTTAAATAGCGTTTATGCGTGAGAGTGACACTCGCATTCTATTAGGCTAAGCATATAACGGACTTTAATTACCGATCAACAGACCGAGAGGTTAAGATTAAGGGATTAATGTTCAACATGGTTCAATACAGCGAGTGTTTGAGAACCGTGTCCTTTAAGTATCATTCCCACTCTAGAGGAGCGAGAGTTGAATCTAGAGTGAGTGATACTTTAGCCTAGAACTATCAATCAAATTATTTTATGCATGTATTGTTGTTTTGTGTTGCTAATCGCATGACCTAGGGGTGAAATATGATCTCGACTAAGCTTTTTTTTTTTTTACTTTCTTTCAAAATAATTAAAACTTATGTTTAGTACTTACTAGAGATACCTCGCCTAGAGGAAAAAATCCCAATTTTTCTTTAGCAAACTTACATTAAGCATTTCTAGCTAGCTTAAGACTAATCTAGGCTTTTCTCTTGGCTTCGACCCGAGTTCACTCTGATTATAATTATAATTTACGTATTGTGATTGAACTAGTAACTTTACTACCACAATTTCGACAACGTCACTGCTCCTGTGCTGATCGAACGGTGATTAAATTTGTGTATAAAAGGTAAGTGCTGGAGAAAGCTAGGGCACGAAATTGGGAAATCTTCAGAACTACTTCTTGAGTTGAGAGAGAACGAAAGAGCAAGAAAATCTCCCGTCTTCAAGTGTGCACTGCTGAGAGTGCGAGATCGAGAGGGACGAAGAGGCTTTGGCTCTGGTGTTGCTATTGTCCATCGAGTGTTCCCTTGGCGACTGGGATATTGCTCGAGAAGGTGCGGTGAGACCTGAAGATTGGTTTGCACTGCAGGTTCGTTGGTAGCAGTTCTTTTTTGAGCGTTCTTTGTTAGATCTGTGTACTGCTATTGTATTAGCAGTTTCAAGTTCGTTTATGTAAAACTTATACCCGATTAATGCATCGCTCTGAGCCTCTGCGTTCAACGTGGATGTAGGCTTGTTCACAAGCCAAACCCCGATAAAAACTTGTTAGTCCCATGATTATGTATGGCATGTTTTTGTGCAAAGAGTTGTTCAAGTAAGTTAGAAATATGCGTATAATAGTTAGTTATTAAAGCTGCAAAACTGAAGTCAGGAGATGCTACACAAAATGTTAGAGCAAGTGCTGAAGTTCGTGCTGGCTGTGAACTGAAGGAGTATATCCGCAGATTTTGAGAATCAAGAATCTACAGATTCCGAGAATCAAGAGGTGTGAAGCATATCCGCAAGATTGCTGAATTCTCGGCTGCACAAAATATCCTCAACGACATCTTTGATACACAATCGCTTGGGATGATAACAAGATAAGATCAACAAATATTCTAATTGAATATTTGGTTGAGATCTTTAAGGAGATTGGTGAGGGCTTTAAAAGGAGTGAAAAACGAAGTTGAAGTTGGACATCCATAAAATTATTCAAGCAGCTATCTTGCATTATAGCAATATACAAGAGAGGGAGAGGTCAAGTGATTGAGTGCATTCGACGGAGATAGGAGCTAGTTATCACTCAAGCACGAGGACCATAAGTATTTGTTGGAGCAACACGTTTAACAAATCCTGTTGCAAAACAGACCTGTCCAGATATCCGGGAGGACGTTGAGTGGACAAGTAGCTGTTCGGGAGAAAGAAGCTGCTGTGACAAGCCACAGAGAGGGATCTCTACAGTGAGGGGAGCTCAGTGTGCATCCAGACGAGTCGGTGGTAGAAGGACTTGAAAAGGGAGTCTTGCAAGGTTGTACTTTTATGAAGATGATTACTATTTTTTTGATATGTTATTACAAACTAATCTCCAACTATTTGTACGTAGCTTATGTTGGATTCTAAAAAACTATAATGAAATTGGAGATTAATTCATAATTTAACATCTTAATTTCATGTCACTATTGCTCTTTTGTCTTCTTGACTCATGGTCTTCTTGTATTCATTGCTAATTAGCATAATTTATATTCTCTGCCTGTAACTTGGATGATTTTTAGAGCTTAGCTTAAAGTATGAGTTGACAAAAGGAAAAAATGATTTTGTAGACAAGGATGACATCACTCCATTAGTGCTGTATTTATTTTCATATTATGCATGTGGGCAGATTTGTCAAAATGTGATTAACAGGCAGAGGACATGTTTTCTCACACTTCTCCTCAAAATCAAATGAACAACATACATTTGTTCTTCTGAAAGTTGTCAAATTCAATGGATGAGCTACATAAACACAATCGCATCCCACGGCAACTCATAAATTCTCCAGAAAAGCCAGGGAATGTACTTGATGTTCTCAGCTCTCTGATCTTGCTACGAACATTGCAACTGATCACCAACCTGGGGAACAGAAAAATCTTCTTAGCAAGAATGCACTCCGTGTTTTTACTAACACTATGTATGAGTTCTTACTGCTACTGCTTATCAGCTTCAAGATTCTTTTGGGTCGAGTGTTAACTGGCCCTGAAGTAGTTTGTATCACTGTAGACAACGTGCTTGTTCTTGACCTATTTTCAAATGAACTTGAATGAAGCAACAGCCTGAGAGTGGCACGTATGGGGTCAGACACTCATCATCAATAAACTACGATTGATGAATGGTAAATAACATCATCCCCTTTCTTGCAAAAAGGGCAAGAGCTAAGTGTCATGTTGTCAAGGGTGAGCTAACAGTGGAGGTGGTGCTCCACACTAACCTTCTGAATGTCAGAGCCAAATTTTTCTGATTCTTCTTCCACAAACTGCGGCATATGTTTTTCGAATTTAAGAAGGATATCGTTATCTAAATTAAAAGATACGATAGATATGTCAGTAATATTAATTACCTGCCCAGTGACAGTATATAGCCTATTGTACCATCCGTTGGAGGCCATACCAATTGCTGAGTATATATGCTTCTTACTGTCCCCCGGATTCTTCAGTGAATACTCGATGTAATAAAATCCTTCTCGTTAAAAAAAAGCAAATCGTGATGAGTTTCAAATATGAACTATAATCTATCAAATAAATGGTTTCATTACAATTAATAGACTGGACATCCAGCATGAGCGAGAAAAACGATGAATTTACCTTTAGAAGACTTGCAATCAATTAGTTTAGCAGTAACACCTGGTGGCCTTTGCCAGCTTCTGTCCAACCCGCTAACCTGTTCAGTCATAACTTCACACATTGAGTATAAAAATATACAGCACACATTACGAAGATGTAAATGTTTATGAAACACACCAGTGTCTCAGCGAATTCATCAACCTTGCCGAAGGATTCCAGTCTAGTAAAATCAGCACCAAGGCCCGTGATAACCACGCTGACTGAGGCATAGCATATACAAAACAGCTGACATCCATGAATAGAATACTGGCAATGGATACTCTACACATACCATTAGACGTAGAGGTTTCTTCAGGGTAGAAAGCAGTAATGGACTTGAATCCGTTGGGTGCTCCTTCACCTACTTGCCAATCTACAGAATTTAAAAAATGAATCCTACCCAACAAGGTACCCTTTCAACTCAAATAAGACCAACGATTTTCAAATTTGAAGTCAGTCACTCAGCGTTTCCTTAATCGTTACCATTAGGGAATGAAATCTTGAACTTGTTGACTTCATCAGTGTAAACCTTGAGATCCTCGGCAGCCACTATAATCACAATATATAAACCAAATCATTCAAAACTCTAAAGAACCCAAAACAGTGGAATCAGAATTCAAGTTTACCGGCCGAAGAAGCATCAGAAGAAAGCATAGCTGGAAGCGACAACGAGGTCAGTAAAGCGTGGAGCATGACATCCCTTCTCATGTGGAAACCACCCCATTTCGCTTGCAAACTAATTTTTGCAAAACACAGCCAAAAGATGAATCAAAAGAAACCCAAAAAAAAAAGGGATTAAACAGAAGCTGAAGTAGAAAGATGGGCAACCTGGGCGCTCGATCTGAGTCCTGGTCCGTGCAGCACCGAACGATAAATTGCTTGCTCGGTTTGAGAATGCCTGGATAAAATCCATAAAAAAGTTGATGAGATGCAAACTTCAGATTGAGAATGGAAGGGAAGGGTACAACCTTTGTGGAGCGATGAAGGCGTGGAGCAGCAGGAAGGAGTGGAAATGAAAAAGTTCAGGGAAGAAACGGACACCATTCTTTTTTCCAGGCTTTGATGATTACAGGATAAAGAGAGGATGTGCAACAATTCATTTGTTTTCTGAAAAAGAAAATAATGTCATTTTTTATTAATGGGGAATAAAAGAGCAACGTGAGGGTGATATTGAGAGGCTGAAAGTTGTGTTGCATACTTATCTACATCTATTTTGTGGAGCCATATTACTTTTCGTATCAATTAAATAAAAATAAAATTATTATTATTAGAACCAAGTCTATTAAGCAAAAATCGAAAGGCAATTTTAATAAATATATACTTATATATGTTTCAAAAAAGGGAATCAAATGGATCCCTACGTTTAGATAAATCTACGAGTCTTTGTGATTCATTTGATTAAATGTGTAACATATCTTTCATTTAACATGATTTGTAAATTAACAAATTAATCAAAAGGGTACATATGACTTTTTATCTGTTAATTTTTCTCTCTTCTATGTCTATTTTTGCTTTTTCTCTCCGATCAACCCAATTCTCTTTTTCTTTGAACTTCAAAATAGAAGAAATTAAACTTTTATGAATTTTGGATGCTTAGAAATGGTTTTGACTGTGAAAAGTAAGTTTTAATATATTTACATTTCAAGGTCACATACCATTGATTTTCAAGTGATATATTTTTGGATTACGTATGCATATAAAGTTCAATACACTTTCCACCCTTAACCCTTAAAGTTCAGTTCACTTTAAACACAACAATTCAAAACATATATTAATAAAACTAATCCACTCTGAAAGTGTAGTGATGTGGACATACCTAAAATCTCAACATGAAAGTGTCGCAGAGTCATGAACCCATTTGTACATTTGAGTGGAGAGGGAATATGAAAGTAAAGAGATAATATAAATCTGACATGAAATTCTTAGTGTCTTAGTTCGACAGATTTTGTGAACAAGCAGTTGCTGCAGCACACTCTTGTTCACTTAAATATTGTCACAGCAAGCAATGAACAAGGCACAGGTTTGTTCACCCAGTTCAGCCAATCTGCCTACGTCTGGGGAGGACTATTCTCCAGTCCTCAATCCACTCAACCAAAGGTTCTAAGTACACACGGTTACAACCCACGCAACCTATGCTACTCAACCTCGTGTAGACCACTCAACACAATCAGAACAAGCTCTGATTTGTGTCTGCACACCCTCTACAATATGTCAATCTAGAATAGCTACAATCCTCTCAAAGAACTCAGCCTATTCTAAATTACACTACTCAGCAGGGTTGCTGCAGCAACAGCTGTAACACACAGCTGAAGCACAATGTCCGCGTCGCTCCAAGGCCTTCTGCCGAGCCGATCGAACCTCTCCAAGAGCGCTGCACACTCTGGACAACTCCCCCTCACTCAGTGACCACCTGCCACTAGTGAGTACTGCCGCACGACACTCGACCGAGCCTTCCACCCGTCAGTTCTTCCGCGGCTGCCCTTGATCAACCAACAAGCTTCCCAGCTCTGAATTGGCTTCCAGATCAAGCACGAATTAGACTTTGCAAGTCCTGATTCTCTTCTGCAATACTCACCACAGCTCTGCACTCAACGCTCTGCTCTTGGGTGATGATCGAAGTAAACCGTCCGTAGCACACCAAAAATCCTCACTCTGAAATCTGTGTCTACTCTCGTGTATCCCTCAGCTTCGATCAGCCTCTTCAGCCCTGAACACCTTCTGCTTAAATAGCCGCACCACTTTAAGCAATTTCCAGGTTTAGGCAATTGACCCACAAGATCAATTATCTCCTAAAATCTAGGAGATTAGATTTGATTATTCTCTCCAATGCAAATCTCCTTCTCTGACTAGTAAACCTAGCTGGAAAATACTCCATAGCATTTTAGAAATTCTCCAGATGCTCCGCATAAGGTTTCCAGCCCTTCCGAACAAGCCTAGACAGCTGCTACTTCTTGGACAGTTGAAACAGCCTGTTGAACAAGCTCCTGCTGCAGCATCCCCTGCTGCAGCTGCTGCTAGTTCACTTCTGCTTGGCTTGCTTGTTCGTTTGAGCTGTAGCAGCTCCTTGTTCACTTATGCTGGTTTTGTCAAACACTGCCATACTTGCATCATCAATCTCCCCCTTGGCATTTTGACAAAACCTTAGGGCATATGCACTCTCCCGTGAACCAGAAAAAAAATACTCTAAATAAAAATAATAGAGAGTAAGTAAGTGAGGCCACAGATGGCCATAGCATGACCACGCAGGGTCAGTAAAAAACAGTGTTCATCAGCAGCAGTTCAGCAAAACAAAAACATCTTCTCTCCCCCTTTTTGTCATAGATGCTCAAGGGGCCTGCTCCTCATCCTCCGGGAACTCCAAGTCTCTGATTAGACTCCTAATCTGGCCACGCCTGGCATCCCTCCGTTTGGCCTCAGCATCAAGAATGAGCAGCTCAGACCTGAGATGGCTCACAATTCTAGCACGAAGAGCTGGCTGAATTGTTGCAGCAGGGGGAAGAGATTCCTCCAGGGGAGCTGAAGCTGAAGAACCAACCATTAGAGGATCCTCATAGGCAACATCCACTACATGTTTTCCCTTGAATAGGTTGTGATCTACTGTGAAGACCTGCAGCTCCTCAGATAAACCTTCAGAAATCTCACCAAACTCTGGGTGCTGAGAGACCATGATCCCATAGATGAGAGAGGGTAGCACAATAGGCTTGCTGGAGGAGGCACTCCCGGCATGAGTAGCCACCTGAGGGAACATAACACTGCCCAGGCTGATCTTCCTCTTCTTCCCAATAGAATAGAGAAGGTTAGCAAAGTCTTTGTTAACCTTCCTCCTGTGAGAGCTAGGGATCTAGTTTCGAATGCCCAGATGATACAGCAGGGCAAACTTGGAGGTAAGTTCAGCAGCATTGAGGTTAGGACCACCCCAAGACAGGCACACTCCCCCTGTCAGAATCTTCGCCACAAATTCTGGCTTAACATCAGTGGGAGCTCTTGCATTCCCAGAAATTCCAAGAAATGCATCAATAATTTCAGGGGTAATAACCACTGACTTACCCCGTACCCAGCTTTTCCCATACTCATCCGCTCCTTCCTCTCCAAATTTCTCCTCCATGTTCACAATGAATTCTCTAACCAGGATAATATTGAATCGGTGAGGAAAGGTTAGGGACTTGAGAAGATTTACCTCTGTCAGAAGCTGAATCATAGCAGCTGATCTGTACTTGTCGTGGACCAGTCTCTTCTCATACACAATGTGTTTTCTCTCAACAGCACTCCAGGATTGAGAGGCGCTTCTATTTCTGAACCATGTACCTCCCACTGTGAGAGCAGACAAGTCTACCGCTGGAGGTCCTCTCTCAGAAGGTCCACCAAGAGAACCTTCTTCTTCTTCTTCACTGGCTGTTCCTTCACTGCTGGAGACTGGGATCAAGATAGGGGCTTTTCCCTTGTCTGAAGGAGGAGGAGGATGTGCTGCAGCAGGTTCTTGTTCAGGAGACTCAGCCCCTGTTTCCACCCCTTCACCCATAATGCCTGGGGACATGACAAGTGATCTGCACTCTTCTTCTGCAGAGGCTGCCACAGCAGCCTCTGCTGCTTGTTCTTCTCCAGAGACAACTTCAGCCACAGCCTCTTCTGGCAGTACAGCAGTACTGGAGACAGGTTCTCCGTCACGTACCAACCGCCTCCTCTTCTGGGGTGTTTCTTTGAGTGTAGAGGGCTCGCTGTGGGACACAGAAAGAGGTGCTGGTTCCCACACCACCACATCCAGGCGCTGAGCAGGGTCTTCGTTGCGAGACTTGGTCCTTCTTTCAGATCTCCCTTGTCGGTCTGCAGCCAGATTCTTCTTCAAACCACGTGTCTTCACCATTGCTGCAGAGATGTAGGAGTTTTGAGGAACGCACAGAGGATGATCGGCAGAGATTTTTGAGAAGCCCTTTGCACTTGATCTTTGCCCTAGAAAAGATTTACCCGTTATTTTCTTTTCCATTTTGAAGTTGTTAGGTCACGTGCCTCCCATGTGCCTTCTCCCATAATTAGCGACCAAAACATGTGAACAAGCTTTATTCTTGGCCCGGTTGCTATAGCACAAGTGAGCTGGTTCACCTATTCAATTCAGACTGCAGCTTTGTTCAGAGGATCCTTAAGAGGTTCTGGTGGAGATTTCTTCACCCATACTTGAGATAAACCAGAGTTTTTCTTCTTCTGATCTTCCATCCACCTATCTCTTCGTTTGTCATGTTTGGGTTTCCAAATCTGTAAAAACTGCTGTTTACATTTGTTTTTAGCAATCCAGTGCCCTTGTGTAATAGTCTTAGCAATCCTTCTCTGTGATTCTTTCCAGGAACTGTTTTTCTGAGAAGCAGCATGAAACGGAGTCTTTATGCAGTATGTGTTGTTCCTGGATTTTACTCTTTCTTTTTCAACTGAGCAGGTTCTGCGCTGCTGCTTCAGATTAGAGTTGATCTTCTGATTCCCAAAACTTGTACAGGTACCCTGTTTATTCTGAGTCTTTTGTTTTGTTTGAGAAGAATGTTGTGCCTGATGCTGCAGCATCCTCTTGTTCACATGTCTAGTTCCAACTTTCTCTGCAATTTTTGAAGAGTCATCTGAATTCTTTTTCTCATCTATCTCAACATCTGAGGCTTTAATGAAGACTGTCCCTCTAGAGCTTTCTTCACCAGTATATCCAAGCCCTGTTCTCCCTTTTCCAAGCCTTTGGTAAGACAGAATTTCGTCCAAGATATTTTTCTGGGGATTGGCAGTCTTGGCGGTTACTGGAGAAGATTCAACGTTGATCTGCCTTCCAGAGTCTTCCCTTTTCAGTATGGTAACTTGATTATTGGATGGGAATAGACATTTCCTTCGTTCTTCTTCCAAGAGCTTGACTCTGTCAGTCAGGGCCTGATTGGTCTGAAGAACTCCCTCACATTGTTTCAGTATCTTCCTCAGAAGATCAGCAAAACTGTCAGAGGAGTCCTCTTCATCTTCACTTTCAGAGACTTCAATCCCATAGTGAATTTCTACCTTCTTTAGCTCTTTGAGGTTGACATCTGAAACACTGGTCAGCACAACACAGTTTTCTTCATCACTTTCATCCGAATCACTCCATTTTGCTGTCATGGACTTATTGGTCTTTTTCTCTGGATTTTTGAGGGGTTTGCTTGGGCAGTCAGCCTCAATGTGTCCATACCCTTCACAGTTCCAGCATTGAACTCCCTTTTTCATCTCTTTCTTATCATCTTCATCCTGAGCTGGTTCTTTCCCTTTCTTCTTTCTTTCACTGCCCCTTCTGAATTGTCTTCGCGAGGAAGAGCTGCTCTCAGTTCTGGATTCCATGTTTTTCAGAAACTTCCCAAGATTCTTAACAAGCATGCTCAACTGATCATCTGGAACTGTCTGCTTGGTTTCTGCTTTAGCTTTCAATCCAACATTCTTGTCCTTGGAAGTAGTGTCTTCTTTGACCAGTTTCATCTCAAATTGTTTGAGAGACCCCATCAGCTCTTCCAACCTCATGAATCTGACATTTTGAGCTTCTTCAATGGCCATCACTTTCATGTCAAATTTTGTGGGCAGCGATCTGAGAACCTTTCTGATAAGTTTTTCTTCAGGGATAGGTTCACCAAGGGCATGAGCTTCATTTGCAAGATCACAGAGTTTAGCATTAAACTCAGTGACTGTTTCTTCATCCAGCATCCTCAGATTCTCAAATTGTGTGGCAATTATCTGGAGTCTTGACAGCTTCACTCTATCAGTTCCTTCATGGGCAGTTTGCAGAATTTCCCATGCTTGCTTGGCCAAATCACAGTTTGATATCAACCTGAAATTGTTAGCATCCACTGCAGCAAAAATTGCATTCAAAGCCTTTGAATTACCAGTTGCTGCAGCACCTTCTTCAGCAGTCCATTGCTCTTCAGGTTTTATTCTAGTCACTCCTTGCTCATCCATGGTGATTGGGGGAGACCACTGAACTACAACAGCTCTCCATGTCTTCTCGTCAATAGCCCTGAGAAAGGCTTTCATTCTAGCTTTCCAATATCCATAATTACTCTCTTCCAATAATGGAGGTCTGCTTGTGTTCTGTCCTTCCTTCATTGTCTTTGCTTCTTCAGAGACACTGTAGGATCTTTAACTCTGTGTGTCGAGCTCCCGCTCTGATACCAATTGAAATTCGTAGTGTCTTAGTTCGACAGATTTTGTGAACAAGCAGTTGCTGCAGCACACTCTTGTTCACTTAAATATTGTCACAGCAAGCAATGAACAAGGCACAGGTTTGTTCACCCAGTTCAGCCAATCTGCCTACGTCTGGGGAGGACTATTCTCCAGTCCTCAATTCACTCAACCAAAGGTTCTAAGTACACACGGTTACAACCCACGCAACCTATGCTACTCAACCTCGTGTAGACCACTCAACACAATCAGAACAAGCTCTGATTTGTGTCTGCACACCCTCTACAATATGTCAATCTAGAATAGCTACAATCCTCTCAAAGAACTCAGCCTATTCTAAATTACACTACTCAGCAGGGTTGCTGCAGCAACAGCTGTAACACACAGCTGAAGCACAATGTCCGCATCGCTCCAAGGCCTTCTGCCGAGCCGATCGAACCTCTCCAAGAGCGCTGCACACTCTGGACAACTCCCCCTCACTCAGTGACCACCTGCCACTAGTGAGTACTGCCGCACGACACTCGACCGAGCCTTCCACCCGTCAGTTCTTCCGCGGCTGCCCTTGATCAACCAACAAGCTTCCCAGCTCTGAATTGGCTTCCAGATCAAGCACGAATCAGACTCTGCAAGTCCTGATTCTCTTCTGTAATACTCACCACAGCTCTGCACTCAACGCTCTGCTCTTGGGTGATGATCGAAGTAAACCGTCCGTAGCACACCAAAAATCCTCACTCTGAAATCTGTGTCTACTCTCGTGTATCCCTCAGCTTCGATCAGCCTCTTCAGCCCTGAACACCTTCTGCTTAAATAGCCGCACCACTTTAAGCAATTTCCAGGTTTAGGCAATTGACCCACAAGATCAATTATCTCCTAAAATCTAGGAGATTATATTTGATTATTCTCTCCAATGCAAATCTCCTTCTCTGACTAGTAAATCTAGCTGGAAAATACTCCATAGCATTTTAGAAATTCTCCAGATGCTCTGCATAAGGTTTCCAGCCCTTCCGAACAAGCCCAGACAGCTGCTACTTCTTGGACAGTTGAAACAGCCTGTTGAACAAGCTCCTGCTGCAGCATCCCCTGCTGTAGCTGCTGCTAGTTCACTTCTGCTTGGCTTGCTTGTTCGTTTGAGCTGTAGCAGCTCCTTGTTCACTTATGCTGGTTTTGTCAAACACTGCCATACTTGCATCATCAGTATTGTTGTTGGAATCCTCGGATTTCCTGGGTTCAGTGGGTTGCCTAGTTTGGCTGGTTTGTTCATTAGAAGAACGTGAAGACATCATGTGATCCTGTGTGGTTTGGGTGTGTATGTGCTGTCTTTTAGGGTTGGAGGGTGTATTATGATATGGTGGTTGTTAGTTCTAGGGTTTTGAATTTGGATTGTGATTTATTTGGTTGAGTTAGGAATTTGATTTTGTGGCTATTATTTGGAGATTGATTTCGGTTTGGGTGGATTTTTAGGGTTTTGATGGAGAATGGGGTGGAGAATGATTTGGTGAAGAATAGAGAGGTTGGAAGGGGAAAGTGGAACTGAGTTTTTATTAGTTTAGCAGTTAATGATGTTTTTGAGTAGCGGGTTGATTTAATTTAAGTGTTGTTAATTTAGTGTTTATTGGTAGGTATTGATATGTGTTAGTTGGAGCCTTGTCGACAATACAGTGCCATGGAGAAGAATTGAATAATCTTAGAGTATGACGAGATAATAATAATAATATATATAACTATTTTATTATGTTATAGGTTCTGGAAACGAAACTGTCAGTAGAGCGAGGTGACTACATGCTTTCAATCGAGTTTTAGTTATGAGTAAATAATTCTCACATATTCGTTTCATATTAAATATAAAGTTTCATTATGTATATTGCATTATCATTCGTAGATTTGTCAAATTTGAGAAGAGACTTTGTGATAAGTATCATTCACGTGCATACATATTGCATTCTGAGACTGCAACTTTTGTTATGCGATGATAATTCCACATTTTGTTACGCGATGATAAATTTCGCATTTTGATGATCCGGATCAGCAGTGACGACTGCCTATATACATGATTTTGTTAGTTGCAGTACTCATTTTGAGCATTCACGCACATGCATATGTGCATTCGAATTATCAAATTGTTTATTAGCTTGTTGTTATACATATACAAGCTTAATAAATGACATATCTCGTTTACTGGATATGTAAGTGTGTAACCGCTTACTAGAGTACGTGCGGGCTATTTCCTTATCGAGTCTTCCTGACTCACCCTTTTTATTACCTTTCTTTACAGATAAGTGCATCGGTAGCTGCTCAAGGGTCTAGTTTTCCTCGACGAGAGAGATATCATTTCTTACAGTGCCATCCAACTTCAGATTTTTTTTGGGGCTCGTTATCAACTATCCTTTTGATTCGTTTTGGATAGAGTTACGCTCCGTTGTCTAGGGCAGGTTACTGGGAACACATTTTTCTTATTTTAGTAGTAAATTCGTTTCCGTGAATATTTTAAATTTTATGAATGAATCAATTAGAAAAAAAGAACTATTTACATGTAACATTGTGATATGTAAGGCTTGTTTGGTGGTTGGTCAAGCGCCGGTCTCGATCTGGATTTTAGGTCGTGACAAAGTTGGTGTTCAGAGCCTAGGTTCATCCCCATAGCACACAGAGCTAGGATTTAGGAAAATTTTGATGCGCGCCACCATCATAAACAATGTTATGCTATGACCTTTATGAAATTTCTTCTTATTTGCAGTCAAACCACTTTCTTGACGTTCCGATTTGCTGATACAAAGTTATTCATATAGGTTGTAATGGCACCACGTGGGTCAGCTCGTTCGGAGGTACTTCTCGACCTGGCAGAGGTGTTAACACCAGCAGAGGTATGGGTTTTGGTGGTATGGGTGTTGGTGTTGATGATACCAATCAGTTATTCCCTACCGTTGTGCCAAGCAATACTCGGACAGGGACCAATTCGAGAGGTGCACATAGCAAACCACCGGGGAGCGAGCAAGTTATTCCACCTCAGGCCACAATGTCATATACCAATGTAGTGAGCAGTATTTAGGGTTTGATTCAGGTGTTGCATGGTATGGTGCCACAGGGTGTTGCTCAGGGCCAACCCGTGATGCAATCATTCGTTGCTCCATCACCAGCAAGTGGTGGTCATGTACATTTACACCCCGCTCAGGGCGTATAATAGTCTGTTGACGATGAAGGTGTGAAGTTGGATGAGTTCATCAGGCATCAGCCACTGACTTTTAGTGGAACGGATGAAAAGATGACCCTCATACATTTATTGATCAGACTCAGCGTCTTTGTCAAGTTCTTCATTGCCCGACTTGGAGGTCAGTGGAGTTGGCTTCCTTCAGATTGTATGATGTTGCTATGGCTTGGATTGATGCTGTGATGAGGGGTAGGAGCACCGAGCAGCCGCGTTTGGAATGGGATGAATTTAAGACATTGTTCTTGGAGAGATTTTTGCCTAATAATGTGAGGGATGCGAAGGCAAGAGGGTTTGAGATGTTGAGACAAGAAGCTATGACGGTTATGGAATATGCTAATAAGTTCACCGTATTTAAAGCTTATGCCCCACATTTTGTGACGACAGAGTAGATGCGCATTAAGCATTTGATTATGGGGTTACGTCATAATATTTTTCGATCAGTGGTCAGTACTCAATTTGCTAGTTTCTCAAGAGCAGTGGCTACTGAACGAGTTATAGAAGACAGAGAGTTTTTAGAGAAAGCTACTCGTGACCCGAGAAAGAGGCCTCGTGAGATGATCAGTATGAGAACCAGCGCCGAGGAGACTGATGAGCGGACAAATAACAATATGTTTGTTGGTATTTTCACTTTACTTCTTGTTTGTTCCGTTATTTTATAAAGTCATTTGATGTTTTCTTTGTCCATTTCAGGTTAAAAATGCATACTACTTGATATGAAGTGGTCCGAAGAAGTTTCGGGTGAATTCTAGTCGATCGAGAGCAAAAACGAGCAAAATTGAGCAAAAGGCAAAAGTGAGTCGGCCACCCTTGGCAGAATGACCTGTTCTTCTTCAAATGCTTTCCTAGCACGTGATGCTTATCCGATCGAGGCGTGCTATAGCTTGTTGGAAAGATAATGCAAAGGGCTACAACTTTTTAGTTTATATCAAGATGTAGTTCTAATTTTTAGAGGGTCAAAAAGGCGAGATTCTAGCACTGCAAAAGCGATTCGCCCGGATCAGTTTGGCCCTACAAGGGTTTGACCAAATCAATTGAAGGTTTGATCGAATTAAAAGTGATTTGGTCAGGACAAAGTGATTCGGCCAGCCATGAAACAGCACTGAGGTATTGATTCGGCCAAATTAACTCAAGGCCTGCCCGAATCACTTGATTCGGGGAGAGTTCGCATGAAGATCAAATCTGGGCAGATTGACCTATTCATCATCGAAGGTTTGCCGAGTGCGCGATTCTTACTCGATTGAGGCTTGCCATAGCTTGTTGGAAAGTTAATTCAAAGATCTACAAATTCCTAGTTTACGTCAAGACGTGATTCGAAGGTTTAAAGGGTCGAATAAGCAAGATTCTAACGCAGCAAAAGTGATTCGGACACTCTGTCCGAATCAACTCATTAAGCCTTGCCCGAATCACTTTTGATTCGGGCATGGCGGGTAAGTATAAATATAAAATAGATGGGAAACATTAAAGAGTGCCTTGGGGTGTCTAGGGTTCCTCTCTTGGGAGGAAACCCTAATTGGAGAACTTGGAGAATTCGAAGAAGACATTAAGAATTGAAGATTCTACATCAACCCTTTACTCATTCTCTACTTCCCTACTACTTTACTTTCTTTACTTTTCCTTGTTGAACTATTTCTTTATGTCTTGTTTCAAACTCACCATGAGTGACACTTGAGTGAGTAGTCCCATTGTAGTTGGGATTCTTATGGATCCCTTAGGTTTGATTGTAATGCAAGACTTGTCTTTTTATCTATATGAGTGAAGTTTGGTTGAAAATTCTTGTGCTTGTTCTTCATATCAATTTTGTGCACACAAAGTGTTTGACGAAATACCTAAGTGAGTATGAATTGATAAAACACCTAGGGATGGAATGAGAGTTGAACCTAGGTTGTTTAGAAGATTGAGCATGTTAATTTTAGGTTGCGTTTGTGCGCGAGAGTGACATACGCATTCCACTAGGTTAAGTATTGAGCGACTTTAGTTAACTATCAATAGACCGGGAGGTTGAGATTAGGAGACTTTAGTTCTACGCGGTTCAATAGAGCAAGAGTTTGAGAACCGTACTATTTAGATATTATTCCCATTCTAGAGAAGGAGCGAGAGTTGAATTTAAAATGTGTGATACCTTAGCCTAGAACCATCACTCAAATTTACTCATGATTTAGACAAGTTTTGTGTTGCTAATCACGTGACCTAGGGGTGAAATAGGATTCCGACTACATTTTCCCTATTATTTTCTCTTAACCATATTTCATCTTGTCTTTAGTATTTACTAGAGATACCTCACCTAGAGGAAAAAACTCCCCTTTTATTTAGTAGACTCGCATTAGGCATTACTAGCTAGCTTTAGACTAATCTAGGCTATTCTCTTGGGTTCGACTCGAGGTCACTCGGATTATAAAGATTGTTTGAACACTGTGATTGGACTAGTATTTATACTACCACAACAACCACAACATTTCAAAATGGCGCCGTTGCCGGGGATTAGCCATTAGACTAGTTTGCTAGTTAGTATTTAGTCTCCTTTATTTTCTTTTTTCTTTTCTTTTTTTGTTGATTGTGATTGCGTGCTATTCTTGCTTAATTTGATTTAAGTTCACACTTATTGACGCTTTCTTCGATTGCTTGGTAGGTGTTTGAATGCAAACCAAAGCACGCACGAAAAAGGCACAAGAACAAGCCTCCACATCAACGCCAAACCCGGATCGGTAATTGCCAGATTTTGATACTCCTTCACCTCAAATTTGTGTTGATCAACCACCAACAGATATTATGGATCAACCAAACTCGAGGAGGGAAGGAAATGCCGCTCTTCCGCAAGAGGAAGACGAGAGACCGGTTGAATTCCCACGCTATCGATGCATCCCACTTGAGAAGGGATCCTCGCAAAGGACTTCTCAAGTGTGTTTCTGAAGAAGGGAATTAGCTACGTCTTAGCCAAGACGTTAAACTAGGCTGGTGAGTATTTGTGCTTTTGCTTCTACTTGTTGGTAGTATAGAATTGTGTTGGACTTTGTGTTGCGTCGTGCGCCAAATGTTTGATTAGTGGTTTTTTTGTGTGCCCTCTAATTACCCCTTTGGTTTGATTAGCTATATGTAGCAGTTTTAAGTTTGGGGTAATTGGATGATGTTTAGGTTGCGAACTTTTGATTTACAAGAGCATATCTAAGTAAACTCATCTTTTGAATCGTTGCACATTTGTTTTCCAATCTTTCGCCTAACTGTATGTTCCGCATTGATTTATATGTAATAGCTAGCTGTTTCAATTTGCGAATTCAGGTGTTGCGCTAATATTTTTCTCGAGTCTCAGATTTAAAGCAACCGATTGGAGCATCATTCACAGATGTGAGCGGCAGCACATTTTGCTACCTCCACACGAGAGAAGTTCGTTCGAAACTCTCTTTTACTTCTTTTACTTTCTATTGCTTAGGGACTAAGCAAACTTTTAAGTGTGGGGTGTTTGCGCTTGCGCTTTTATTTGTTTAACAATATGATTCTATGCTACATATTTATTGCTGAGCACATTATACTCGCATGATTGCTTTCATCCTAGATTTAAATATTGATCACACGAAGTAATGTTTGTTAAGCAATTAAGTAGTATCATTTAATTAATTAATTTTTTTTTGGAATGAGTTGTGCTTTGAATTCATGAATCGTATCTTTAAGTCGATTGACATTCTTTGTGATGATTTTATTCACATGATTTGGTGTTTTTGACTAGCTTAGTTCTATTTATTTTTGAGCTCTTTCTGCGCATGAAGAATGAAGTTAAGTCTAGCGAGCACAAAAAATAAAATAAAACTAGTTTTGATATAAAAACCTCATACTTGTCTTGTTTGCTTTTAGATGACTTTAACATTCCTATTTAGCCTTTGCATTTGTTTAGCTCACACTTCAAGCTCCATTATATCTCACATAGGCAAATTGTCAAGTATTAAGTGTGGGGTCAAATAAAGTGTTTGCGAAAAAGACGCAAGAAAGAAAAAATTAAAATTTTAAGGTTTTACAAATGCCGAGGGTTAGAAAGGTAAGTTCCCCCTTGAAAGCTTTTGCTGTAATTAGGATCTGATTTTTGTTAGTCATTTGCTCATGTTAGTTGTTTGTTTCTTGTATTTGAATTTTGCATGAGCATCCTTCTCTTAGATTTGACCATGAGGACACGGTTCGATTCAGGTGTGGGGTGGGAAGTTAGTTTGCTATGTTTATCATGTTTCCCTTCGCGTTAGCTTGCATTAGTTAGTAGTTAGAGCATGTTAGCACGTTTTGTGTTTTTTTTATGCTGAGTTATTGTGCTGCTGCCTTTTATGCTGAGTTGCTGCTATATCTTGCTGAGTTGCCGCTGATTTTTGAGATATGTATCATGCGATGTTGTGGCTGAGTTCGTGAGTATATGCTGCGATGGTTATGATGATATGCTGCTGAATTGCTGCTAAATTCTTGAGACGAGACATTATGCTGCAATGTAAATGCTGATTTTATAAGATGATGTCTATCCTATGATGTTTTGACATGTATGCTTTTCATGTTTCTAAAATATTGTGATGGTTGCGCTTTAATGTTATATGTTCTTTTGAGCTGAGATATTTCAGGATGTGGAGTTGATAGAAATCTCCTAGAGGGACTTGTCATTAATTCCGAGGTTCAAAGGATTAGTCGCGTAGCGCGCTGAATTTGTGGAGGTTGGCACTTCGAGTGATGAGGGGTTTCACTCCATCGTTGCAGTGTTAGGCAGTGGTGGGACAGGAAAACAAACCATCCTATCTCTAGTCCGAGTAACCGGGAATGGATGGGTAACCCCTATCCTGCCTAGCGCTGACAAAGCAATGATGAGAAAGAGCGGGACGCGTTCCTTATGCTGCCATTCGAAGTCTATGATTGGAACGGTTCAAATTGGAGAGCTAAGCTCGAAAAGGACAAGCATTTTACATTGGACACCTCTGAAAAGAAAAAAATTCAGATATACAAGAAAAAAAAAGAGATGTCTGAACAAAAAGAAATCGAAAAACAGCAATTAAGAGCTGTCCTATAAGAAAAGAAGAAAAGTTGAGCTCCTCATAACTCGGATTCACCACGTGCTAGAGAAAGCGAATTTAGCGTGAAGGCATGGCTATGAAGTTGAACCAAAGAGTGGAGTCAGGAATCCAAAGAGGACTAACTCCCAGCCATCAACTAAATCCCATCTCGGCCTTAAAGGTAATATGTATCATTTTAGTTCTTGTTGATCATTATTAGAGAATGAATGTGAGCATGTGTTGATGAACTGATTGGGAATGACTTCTCGAATGAATTCAATGTTTATTCTTTGCCATGATAGGAATAATTTGAGTGCTTGCTGATGATGCAGTAGGACAGTATTTGACAAAACCAGCTCACAAGTGAACAAGATGCTGCTATAGCAGGAGGCCAACATAACAAGACCAGTGAACAAGGAGCAGCTATAGCAGGAGAGAGCTATAACAGGAGTTTGTTCAGAAGAGCTGTAGCGTCTGTCCGAGCAGCAACAACCTGGGTCTTTGGAAAGAGGGCGTAGCAGTCCTTCGAAGAGCATCAAACAAGGGTCAGAGTTGCTGCAGAGAATATTCCACTAGAGATTCCCAGCTGGAGAAGAAGATTTGATTGTAGAAGATTAGATTTGCCAATTGAATCTAATCTCCTACAAATTAGGGGTTTTTGCTTTTGGAGCTATAATCTGATAATGATGGAAGTGGGTGCTCCTATATAAAGAAGACCCTTCAGAGCAATGAAGATTGATCAAAGAAGTAAGCGTGAACGAGTATACACACTGAATTCCGAGAGAGTATTTTTGATGTGCGGACGAAATCTTTGATCTTCACCGAGAGCAGAGCGTGAGCGCAGAGCTGTGGTGACTGAAGTAGAGGGTGATCAGGACTTGCGTAATCTGATCCAAGCTTGATCGGGAAAGCCAATTCAGAGCAGTGGTGCTTGTTTGTTGATCAAGGGCAGCCGCGGAAGAACTGACGGGTGAGTGACTCGGTTGAGTGTCTGGACGGCAGTGCTTACTAGTGACAGGAGGTCACTGAGTGAGGGGGAGTATTCCAGAGTGTGCAGCGCTCGTGGAATCGTTCGAATGGCTCAGCGGAAGGCTTCGGAGCGACGCGGACAGATTGGGCATCAGCTGTGTGCTACAGCAGATGCTATAGCAACCCTGCAGAATCTGAGTATTGTTTAGAATAGGCTGAGTTTCGAGCGGACAGTAGCTATTCTAGATAGATATCAGTAGAGGGTGTGCAGACACAAGTCAGAGCCTGTTCTGATTGTGTACGAGGATCCAACTAAGGTTGAGTAGCATAGGTTGCGTGGGTTGTAACCGTGTGTACTTGGAAACCTTGAGATTAGTGGATTGAGGACTGAGAAGAGTCCTCCCTAGACGTAGGCAATTGGCTGAACTAGGTGAACAAACCTTTGTCCTTGTTCATTCCTGCTGAAACAGTTTTCGGGTGAACAAGAGTGTGCTGTAGCAACTGCTTATTCACAAATCTGTTTATCAGAGGCGCTGCGAATTTTCAGTTGGTATCAGAGCCGAAGCTCAACACACAGAGTAAAAGATCCTACATCGTCTCTGAAGAAGTCAAGGAACAATGAAGGAAGGATAGAGCACGAGCAGACCTCCATTGTTGGAAGAAAGCAACTGTGGATATTGAAAGGCTAGGATGAAGGCCTTTCTCAAAGCCATTGATGAGAAGACCTAGAGAGCTGTCGTGGTCCAGTGGTCTCCTCCGATCACCATGGATGAACAGGGAGTTACACGGATAAAACCTGAAGAACAATGGACTGCTGAAGAGGGAGCTGTAGCAACTGGTAATTCAAAGCCTCTGAATGCTATCTTTGCTGCGGTTGATGCTAACAGTTTCAAGTTGATATCAAACTGTGATATGGCCAAGCAAGCTTGGGAAATCCTGCAAACTGTCCATGAAGGAACTGATAAAGTAAAGCTGTCAAGATTACAGATTATTGCTACGCAGTTTGAGAACCTGAGAATGCTAGAAGAGGAGACGATCACTGAGTTCAATGCGAAACTGTGTGACCTGGCAAATGAAGTCCATGCTCTTGGAGAACCTATTCCTGAAGAGAAGCTGATTAGGAAGGTCCTCAGATCGTTGCCCACAAGATTTGACATGAAAGTGACGGCCATTGAAGAAGCTCAAAATGTCAGACACTTGAGGCTGGAAGAATTGGTTGGATCCCTCAAACAATTTGAGATGAAGCTGGTTAAAGAAGAGCCCACTCCTAAAGAAAATATAGGACTGAATGCAGAAACAGAAGTAAAGAAGCCAGCTTCAAACGACCCCCTGAGCCTATTAGTGAAGAATCTCGGGAAGCTCTTGAAAAACATGGAGTCAAGATCTGGACAAAGCTCATTCTCACAAAGGCCACCTAGAAGAGGTGGAGGAAATCAAAGGAGAGGGAAGGAACCTGCTCAAAATGATGATGAGAAGAGAGACAGAAGAAAGGGCATGCTGTACCTGACTGCCAGCCGCCCCGACATTTCCTTTGCAGTAGGAGTCTGTGCCAGATTTCAAGCCTGTCCCAAAGATAGTCACTTACAGTTGGTCAAGCGAATCATTCGGTATGTTGGAGGAACTGTGAACTATGGCTTATGGTATACTAAGGACACAAATGCTAATCTGGTGGGATATAGTGATGCGGACTGGGCAGGATGCTCAGAGGACAGGAAGAGCACTTCGGGAGGATGCTTTTTCCTAGGAAATAACCTGGTGTCCTGGTTCAGCAGGAAGCAAAACAACATTTCATTATCCACTGCCGAGGCTGAATACATAGCTGCTGGGAGCTGCTGTGCACAAATGCTGTGGATGAAGCAAATGCTGAGTGAGTATGGTCTCGATTAAGATGAAATGACTCTCTACTGTGACAACATGAGTGCCATCAGCATATCTAAGAATCCGGTTCAGCACAGCAGAACCAAGCACATTGACATTCGTCATCACTTCATCCGTGATCTAGTAGAAAAGAATATCATTGCGCTACAGCATGTGGTGTCTGTCAAACAACTTGCTGATATCTTTACAAAAGCTCTGGTTGCAGTCCGGTTCGAAGACCTGAGAGCCTCTCTGGGGCTCTGTGTATTGCCTCCATAGGGCAGCCTGGAACACCTCCTTGTCATTTATTCCAAAAAGGGAGAGGAAAAGAAGGGGGGTTCAGAAAAATTCTCTGTATTGAAACTGATTTAGGGTTTTGTAAAAATGCCAAGGGGGAGATTGATGATGCTGTATGGCAGTATTTGACAAAACTAGCACAAGTGAACAAGGAGCAGCTACAACACAAGTGAACAAGGAGCAGCTTCAGCAGGGGATGCTATAGCAAGAGCTTATTCAAGTGGCTGCAACATCTGTCCTTGAAGCAGCAGCAACCTGGGCTTCGCTAGAAGGCTTGGCAGCTCTACGGAGAACACCAGAAGAATATTTTAAAGTGCTGCGGAGAATATTCCAGTGGGGTTTCCTAGCTAGAGAAGGAGTTTTGTGTTGAAGATCAAAATCAAATCTAATCTCCTAAATTTTAGGAGATAATTGTTCTTTTTGGGACATTGCTTAATCCTGGTCTTGCTTAAAGCTGGTGCTGCTATTTAAGAGAAAGGAGTTCAGAGCTGAGAGGTTGATCGAAGCTGAGGGATACACGAGTGCGTGCGCAGAATTCAGAGAGAGGAATTTTTGGTGTGCGACGGACGAGTTCTTCGATCATCACCCGAGAGCAGAGCGTGAGCGCAGAGCTGTGGTGACAGAAGCAGAAGGAGATCAGGACTTGCGTAGTCTGATCCGAGCTTGATCAGGGCAGCCAATTCAGAGTAGTGGTGCTTGTTGGTTGATCAAGGGCAGCAGCAGAAGAACTGACGAGTGTGTGGCTCGGTCGAGTGTCTAAGTGGCAGTTCTCGCTAGTGGCAGGTGGTCACTGAGTGAGGGGGAGTATTCCAGAGTGTGCAGCGCTCGTGGAATCGTTCGATCGGCTCGGCAGAAGGCCTTGGAGTGACGCGGACAATAGTGCATCAGCTGTGTGTTACAGCAGTTGCTACAGCAACCCTGCTGAGTGAGTGCAGTTTAGAATAGGCTGAGTTTCGAGGAGACAGTAGCTATTCTAGATTGACATTTGTAGAGGGTGTGCAGACACAAGTCAGAGCCTGTTCTGACTGTGTCCAGTGATCCACATAAGGTTGAGTAGCATAGGTTGCGTGGAGTTGTAACCGAGTGTACTTGGAGACCTTTGTGTTTAGTGGATTGAGGACTAGAGAATAGTCCTCCCCAGACGTAGGCAGTTGGCCGAACTGGGTGGACAAACTTCTGTCTTATTCATTGTTTGCTGAGACAATTTCCGAGTGAACAAGAGTGTGCTGCAGCAAGCTTGTTCACAAATCTGTCTAACTGAGATGCTGCGAATTTCACATCAGAGAGCTGTGTGATGGAACTAAACAGGTGAAATTTACGAAAGACTCGTGCAAAGTTTTCGACAAAACTGGAGAATGTATAATGGAAGAAGCCAGATCAAAAAGCAATTGTTATCTTCTCAATGTGAGTTCAAACTCACTGGCTCCGAAACGTATGCTGACAAAGGCTGAGGAAATGATTCTATGGCACAGAAGGATGGGTCATGTTAACCTGAGGACTCTGAAGAGAATTGCAACAGAAGGGCTAGTCAGAGGAGTACTGCTGATAAAAGGGGAGACAAACTCTATCTGTGGAGATTGTTAGATTGGGAAACAAAAGAAGGCTTCACACCCAAGAGTCAAAGATGCAAGTACTACCAGACCTCTACAGTTGATACACATGGACCTGATGGGTCCGATGGAAGTTGAGAGTCTGGGCAGAAAAAGGTATGCTTTCGTCTGTGTTGATGACTACTCCAGATTCACCTGGATTGATTTTATCAGAGAAAAATCAGATACTGTGAAAGTTATAGTGGCACTGGTGTCCCGTCAAGAGCAAGAGACAAATCTCAGAATCATCAGCATTCGTAGTGATCATGGTAGGGAATTTGAAAACGAAGCTGTGGATGATTTCTGTCGTCAAAGGGGTATCTCACATCAGTATTCTTCTCCCATCACCCCTCAGCAGAATGGAGTAGTGGAACGAAAGAATCGGCCAATTCAAGAAATGGCCAGAGTCATGATTCATGCTAAGAAGGTTCCCCTGAGATTTTGGGCAGAGGCCATGAACACCGCATGTTACATCATTAACAGAGTCACCTTACGGAAAGGAACCAACCAGACCTGCTATGAGCTCTGGAATCAGAAGAAGCCCACAGTTAAATATTTCCACATCTTTGGAAGTGACTGCTTCATTCTGAGAGATCGGGAGTATAATCATGCTTCTGTAGATTGTCTGACTCACTTCCATTCCATGTTCATCTTTGATGGCTTTGACATGAGTGGCAGCAGGGGTTCGTTTGTGACTGGCCTTATCTAGCTGGAATTTCTGCACAAGATTCTTGCTGTATTTGCTTTGAACAATAAAGATGCCATCTTCTTTCTGGGTAATCTCCAGACCAAGAAAATATGACAGTTCTCCGACCATGCTCATTTGAAATTCCTGCTGCATGTGATTCACAAACTGCTTCACCAGGTGCTGAGACTTTGATCCAAAGACAATATCATCCACATAGATTTGTGCAATGATCACATCTGACTTGGTTCTTTTGACAAATAGAGTTTTGTCAGCTCCCCCTCGTTTATAGCCATGTTTTTCTAGGAACACTGTCAACCTCTCATACCATGCCCGAGAAGCCTGTTTCAGTCCGTATAAGGCTTTCTTCAACTTATATACATGCTCTGGGTGATGAGGATCTTCAAAACCTTTTGGCTGAGAAACATATACTTCTTCAGAGAGGTCTCCGTTCAGGAACGCACTTTTGACATCCATTTGATATAGTTTAAACCCTAGGAAACAGAACATGGCTAGAAGGAGTCTGATGGCCTCCAGGCGAGCAACTGGAGCAAACGTTTCTTCAAAATCTAGGCCCTCAATCTGAGAGTATCCCTGAGCAACCAGTCTGGCTTTATTTCTTCTGATGTTTCCCTTTTCATCAGTTTTGTTTTTGAAGATCCACTTTGTGCCTATAATATTCACTCCATTGGGTCTGTCCACCAAGTCCCAAACATCGTGTCTTTCGAACTCTCCCAGTTCTTCCTGCATCGCCATCATCCAGAATTCATCACTCCTGGCTTCCTTGAAGTTCTTAGGTTCAATGCTGGACAAAAAAACATGTATTGAGGTAAGCATGGTTTCTGGTTCTTCTTCTTTCTGCCGGATCTCCAATCACATTTGTCAGGGGATGATTCTTCTGAATCTTCTTCTGAGGCTGCCTTGAAGGTGGATCAGGAGCCTCAGTGTTCAGATCTTCAGACAGGCTTTCTAATTGTACATCTGGATTTTCTGCTTCAGCACTTGCTGTAGCATCTTCTGGAGCTACAGCTTGTTCACTTCTGTTCTGACTGACAGGCACCTCTTCAAGGTCAGAGTCTTCATCATCAGTGGCAGTATCCGTGGAAGGGACTTCTTCAGCATCATTGACAACTACATTTATGGATTCCGTTACTGTATTTGTCCGCTGGTTATAGACTCGATAAGCCCTGCTGTTTATCGAATAACCCAAGAACACTCCAGGATCACTCTTTGGGTCAAGTTTCTTCCTATACTCCTGATCTCTCAGAATGAAACATTCACTTCCAAAGATGTGGAAATATTTAACTGTGGGCTTCTTCTGATTCCAGAGCTCATAGCAGATCTGGTTGGTTCCTCTCCGTAAGGTGACTCTATTGATGATGTAACATGCGGTGTTCATGGCCTCTGCCCAAAATCTCAGGGGAACCCTCTTAGCATGAATCATGACTCTGGCCATTTCTTGAATTGTTCGATTCTTTCGTTCCACTACACCATTCTGCTGAGGGGTGGTGGGAGAAGAATACTGATGTGAGATACCCCTTTGACGACAGAAATCATCCATAGCTTCGTTTTCAAATTCCCTACCATGATCACTGCGAATGCTGCTGATTCTGAGATTTTTCTCTTGCTCTAGACGAGACACCAGTGACACTATAACTTTCACAGTATCTGATTTTTCTCTGATAAAATCAATCCAGGTGAATCTGGAGTAGTCATCAACACAGACAAAAGCATACCTCTTTCTGCCCAGACTCTCAACTTCCATCGGTCCCATCAGGTCCATGTGAATCAACTGTAGAGGTCTGGTAGTACCTACATCTTTGACTCTTGGGTGTGAAGCCTTCTTTTGTTTCCCAATCTGACAATCTCCACAGATAGAGTTTGTCTCCCCTTTTATCAGCGGTATTCCTCTGACTAGCCCTTCTGTTGCAATTCTCTTCAAAGTTCTCAGATTAACATGCCCCATCCTTCTGTGCCATAGAATCATTTCCTCGGCCTCTGTCAGCATACATTTTGGGACTAGTGAGTTTGAACTCACGTTGAGAAGATAACAGTTACTTTTTGATCTGGCTCCTTCCATAATACATTTTCCAGATTTGTCAAAAACTTCGCACGAGTCTTTCGTAAATTTTACCTGTTTAGTCCCATCACACAGCTGATTAATGCTTATGAGATTTGCCTTTAGTCCTTCCACTAGTAAGACATTGCTCAGGCTCGGCATTCCTTCAACTGCCAACGTTCCCTTTCCCAGAACTCTTCCTTTTATAACATCTTTTATACCTTGAGACTCTCTTGTCACGGTGATACAGAGGTTGCTGTAGCAGGTGCTGGTTCACTCTTCTTTGTGTTTTTCTGCCTCTTCTGACTGACCTGTATCTGGCCAAGTTGCATTCATCCTCACTCAGATCTTTCTCGTCTTCACTTCCACTGGCAGAGAGAGCCCTCTTTTTCATCGGTTTGCTGGTGCAGTTGATTTGTCGATGACCGTAACCTGCACAGTTCCAGCATTGGACACCCTTTTTATTTCTTTCTTCTCATCTTCATTCTGAGCAGGTTCCTTCCCTCTTCTTTTATTTTCCCCACCTCTTCTGAACTGTTTTCGTGAGGATGAGCTTTGCCCAGTTCTTGAATCCATGTTCTTCAGGAGTTTTCCAAGGTTCTTGACTAGCATACTCAACTGATCATCTGGAACTGGCTTCTTAGCTTTTGTTTCAGCCTTCAGACCAATA
Organism: Umbilicus rupestris; assembly: GCA_963678935.1. NCBI lineage: Eukaryota > Viridiplantae > Streptophyta > Magnoliopsida > Saxifragales > Crassulaceae > Umbilicus > Umbilicus rupestris. The sequence goes on along the minus strand of OY787628.1, from coordinate 2,996,793 downwards.
TTCTTGTCCTTAGGAGTGAGATCTTCTTTAACCAGTTTCATCTCAAATTGTTTGAGGGATCCCATCAACTCCTCCAGCCTCATGAATCTGGCATTTTGAGCTTCTTAAATGGCCGTCACTTTCATGTCAATTTTTTTGGGCAACGATTTGAGGACCTTCCTGATCAGCTTCTCTTCAGGGATAGGTTCACCAAGCGCATGGGATTCATTTGCCAGATCACAAAGTTTAGCATTAAACTCAGTGACAGTCTCCTCTTCCAGCATTCTCAGATTCTCAAACTGTGTGGCAATGATCTGGAGTCTTGATAGCTTTACTCTATCAGTTCCTTCATGTGCAGTTTGCAGAATTTCCCACGCTTGTTTGGCCATGTCACCATTTGATATCAACCTGAAATTGTTAGCATCAACTCCAGCAAAAATTGCATTCAGAGCCTTTGAATTACCAGTTGCTGCAGCTCCCTCTTCAGCAGTCCATTGTTCTCCAGGCTTTATCCGTGCTCCCTGTTCATCCATGGTGATTGGAGGAGACCACTGGACCATGATAGCTCTCCAGGTCTTCTCATCGATGGCCTTGAGAAAGGCTTTCATCCTAGCCTTCCAATATCCATAGTTGCTTTCTTCCAACAACGGAGGTCTGCTTGTGCTTTGTCCTTCCTTCATTGTCTTGGCTTCTTCAGAGACACTGTAGGATCTTTTACTCTGTGTGTTGAGCTCCCGCTATGATACCAATTGAAATTCGCAGCGTCTCAGTTAGGCAGATATGTGAACAAGCAGTTGCTGCAGCACACTCTTGTTCACTTGGAAGTTGTCTCAGCAAACAACGAACAAGACAGAAGTTTGTTCACCCAGTTCGGCCAACTGCCTACGTCGGGGGAGGACTATTCTCCAGTCCTCAATCCACTAACCACGAAGGTCTCAAAGTACACTCGGTTACAACTCCACGCAACCTATGCTACTCAACCTTGTGTGGATCACTTGACACAATCAGAACCGGCTCTGACTTGTGTCTGCACACCCTCTACAAATGTCAATCTAGAATAGCTACTGTCTCCTCGAAACTCAGCCTATTCTAAACTACACTCACTCAGCAGGGTTGCTGTAGCAACTGCAGTAACACACAGCTGATGCACTATTGTCTGCGTCACTCCAAGGCCTTCTGCCGAGCCGATCGAACGATTCCACGAGCGCTGCACACTCTGGAATACTCCCCCTCACTCAGTGACCACCTACCACTAGCGAGAACTGCCGCTTAGACACTCGACCGAGCCACACACTCGTCAGTTCTTCTACTACTGCCCTTGATCAACCAACAAGCACCACTACTCTGAATTAGCTTCCCTGATCAAGCTCGGATCAGACTACGCAAGTCCTGATCTCCTTCTGCTTCTGTCACCACAGCTCTGCGCTCACGCTCTGCTCTCGGGTGATGATCGAAGAACTCGTCCGTCGCACACCAAAAATTCCTCTCTCTGAATTCTGCGCACGCACTCGTGTATCCCTCAGCTTCGATCAACCTCTCAGCTCTGAACTCCTTTCTCTTAAATAGGAGCACCAGCTGTAAGCAAGACCAGGATTAAGCAATGTCCCAAAAAGAACAATTATCTCCTAAAATTTAGGAGATTAGATTTGATTTTGATCTTCAACACAAAACTCCTTCTCTAGCTAGGAATCCCCACTGGAATATTCTCCGCAGCACTTTAAAATATTCTTCTGGTGTTCTCCGTAGAGCTGCCAAGCCTTCTAGCGAAGCTCAGGTTGCTGCTGCTTCAAGGACAGATGTTGCAGCCACTTGAACAAGCTCTTGCTATAGCATCCCCTGCTGAAGCTGCTCCTTGTTCACTTGTGCTGTAGCTGCTCCTTGTTCACTTGTGCTGGTGTTGTCAAACACTGCCATACAGCATCATCATGATGCTTATGAGGTTCGCCTTTAGTCCTTCCACTAGCAAGACATTGCTCAGGTTGGGCATTCCTTCAACTGCTAATGTTCCCTTTCCTAGAACTCTTCCTCTCAAGCCGTTTCCAAACTTCACCCGTTGTTCCAGGAAGGGTGTTATGTTTTTCAAGAAGGATCTTTCTCCTGTCATGTGCCCTGAACAACCACTGTCAAAATACCAGCTTATCTTATCCGAGGTGCTTGATGTGCTGACAAACGCGAGAAGCTGAGTCCGCGCATATTTCTGCTTGATTGGTTTCCTAGCTGAACCTTTTCCGGTGTATGCTGAAGAACAGTTCCTCTTTATGTGACCTTTGAGCCCGTAGCTATAGCATCTTTTATACTTCGAGACTTTCTTGTCACGGTGATACAGAGGTTGCTGTAGCAGGAGCTGGTTCACTCTTCCTTGTGTTTTTCTGCCTCTCCTGGCTGATCTGTATCTGGCCAAGTTGCATTCATCCTCACTCAGATCTGTCCCTTCTTCACTTCCGCTGGCTGAGAGAGACCTCTTTTTCATCAGTTTGCTGGTGCAGTTGATTTGTCGATGGCCATACCCTGCACAGTTCCAACATTGCACCTTCTTTCTCATTTCTTTCTTCTCATCTTCATTCTGAGCAGGTTCCTTCCCTCTCCTATTATTTTCTCCACCTCTTCTGAATTGTTTTCGTGAGGATGAGCTTTGCCCAGTTCTTGAGTCCATGTTCTTCAGGAGCTTCCCAAGGTTCTTGACTAGCATACTCAGATGATCATCTGGAGCTGGCTTCTTAGCTTCTGTTTCAGCCTTCAGTCCAATATTCTTATCCTTAGGAGTGAGATCTTTTTTAACCAGTTTCATCTCAAATTGTTTGAGGGATCCCATCAACTCTTCCAGCCTCATGAGTCTGACATTTTGGGCTTCTTCAATGGCCGTCACTTTCATGTCAAATCTTGTGGGCGACGATCTGAGGACCTTCCTGATCAGCTTCTCTTCAAGGATAGGTTCACCAAGAGCGTGGGCTTCATTAGCATTAAACTCAGTGACAGTCTCCTCTTCCAGCATTCTCAGATTCTCAAACTGTGTGGCAATAATCTGTAGTCTTGACAGCTTTACTCTATTAGTTCCTTCATGTGCAGTTTGCAGAATTTCCCAAGCTTGTTTGGCCATATCACATTTTGATATCAACCTGAAATTGTTAGCATCAACTGCAGCAAAAATCGCATTCAGAGCCTTTGAATTACCAGTTGCTGCAGCTCCCTCTTCAGCAGTCCATTGTTCTTCAGGCTTTATCCGTGTGACTCTTTGTTCATCCATGCTGATTGGGGGAGACCACTGGACCACGATAGCTCTCCAGGTCTTCTCATCAATGGCTTTGAGAAAGGTTTTTATCCTAGCCTTCCAATATCGATAGTTGCTTTCTTCCAACAATGGAGGTCTGCTTGTGCTTTGTCCTTCCTTCATTGTCTTGGCTTCTTCAGAGACACTGTAGGATCTTTTACTCTGTGTGTTGAGTTCCTGCTCTGATACCAATTGAAATTCTCAGCGTCTCAGTTAGACAGATTTGTGAACAAGCAGTTGCTGCAGCACACTCTTGTTCACTCGGAAATTGTCTCAGCAAACAATGAACAAGACAAAAGTTTGTTCACCCATCGGCCAACTGCCTATGTCTGGGGAGGACTATTCTCTAGTCCTCAATCCACTAATCACAGAGGTCTCCAAGTACACTCGGTTACAACTCCACGCAACCTATGCTACTCAACCTTGTGTGGATCACTGGACACAATCAGAACAGGCTCTGAGTTGTGTCTGCACACCCTCTACAAATGTCAATCTAGAATAGCTATTGTCTCCTCGAAACTCAGCCTATTCTAAACGACACTCAACTCTGCAGGGTTGCTGCAGCATCCGCTGTAGCACACAGCTGATGCACAATTGTCCGCGTCGCTCCAAGGCCTTCTGCCGAGCCGATCGAACGATTCCACGAGTGCTGCACACTCTGGAATACTCCCCCTTGCTCAGTGACCTCCTGCCACTAGCGAGAACTGCCGCTTAGACACTCGATCGAGCCACACACCCGTCAGTTCTTCCGCAGCCTTCCTTGATCAACCAACAAGCACCACTGCTCTAAATTGGCTTCCAGATCAAGCTCGGATCAGACTATGCAAGTTCTGATCTCCTTCTCCTTCTATCACCACAGCTCTGCGCTCACGCTCTGCTTTCGGGTGTGATAATGTAGTATGGCAGTGTTTGACAAAACCAGCACAAGTGAACAAGGAGTTGCTACAGCTCAAGTAAACAAGCAAGCCAGCAGAAGTGAACTAGCAGCAGCTGCAGCAGGGGATGCTATAGTAGGAGCTTGTTCAAGTGGCTACATCATCTGTCCGAGAAGCAGCAGCAACCTGGGCTTGTCTAGAAGGGCTGGAAACTCTACGGAGAGCATCTGAAGAATTTCTGATATTGCTGTGGAGTATTTTCCAGTGAGGTTTACTAGTCAGAGAAGGAGATTTGCATTGTAGATAAAAATCAAATCTAATCTCCTAGATTTTAGGAGATAATTGTTCTTTTTGGGACATTGTCTAAACCTGGACATTGCTTAAAGCTGGTGCTGCTATTTAAGAAGAAGGGGTTTAGAGCAGAAGTGTTGATCGAAGCTGAGGGATACACGAGTGCATACACAGAATTCAGAGAGAGCAATTTTGGTGTGCTACGGACGTTTTCTTCGATCATCACCTGAGAGCAGAGCGTGAGCGCAGAGCTGTGGTGATAGAAGCAGAAGGGAATCAGGACTTGCAGAGTCTGATTCGAGCTTGATCTTGAAGCCAATTCAGAGCTTGGTGCTTGTTGGTTGATCAAGGGTAGCCGCGGAAGAACTGACGGGTGTGTGGCTCGGTCTAGTGTCTAAGCGGTGATTCTCGCTAGTGGCAGGTGGTCACTGAGTGAGGGGGAGTATTCCAGAGTGTGCAGCGCTCGTGGAATCGTTCGAACGGCTCGGCAGAAGGCTTTGGAGCGACGCGGACAAATTGTGCTTCAGCTGTGTGTTACAGTAGTTGCTACAGCAACCCTGCTGAGTTGAGTGTAGTTTAGAATAGGCTGAGTCTTGAGAAGTCTGTAGCTATTCTAGATTGACATTTGTAGAGGGTGTGCAGACACAAGTCAGAGCTTGTTCTGATTGTGTCAAGTGATCCACACAAAGGTTGAGTAGCATAGGTTGCGTGGAGTTGTAACCGAGTGTACTTGGAGACCTTCGTGGTTAGTGGATTGAGGACTGGAGAATATTCCTCCCCAGACGTAGGCAGTTGGCCGAACTGGGTGAACAAACTTCTGTCTTGTTCATTGTTTGCTGAGACAATTTTCGAGTGAACAAGAGTGTGCTGCAGCAACTGCTTGTTCACAAGTCTGCCTAATTGAGACGCTGTGAAATTTCAGGGTGATGATCGAAGAACTCGTCGCACACCAAAATTACTCTCTCTGAATTCTGCGTATGCACTCTTGTATCCCTCAGCTTTGATCAAACTTTCTGCTCTGACCTGTTCTCCCTTAAGTAGCAACGCCAGCTTCAAACAAGAACAAAATTTAGCAATGTCCCACAAAGAAACAATTATCTCCTAATTTTTAGAAGATTAGATTTGTTTTGAATTCCAAAATAAATCTCCTTCTCTAGCTAGGAAATCCCAACTGGAATATTCTCCGCAGCACTTTAAAAAATTCTTCTGATGCCCTCCGCAGAGCTGCCAGGCCTTCTAGCCAATCGCCCAGGTTGCTGCTGCTACTCGGACAGATGCTGCAGCAACTTGAACAAGCTCCTGCTATAGCATCCCCTGCTGTAGCTGCTCCTTGTTCACTTGTGCTGGTTTTGTCAAACACTGCCATACTGCATCATCACTACACATCCTGCCCAATCTGCATCACTGAAACCTACCAGGTTAACATTAGTATCCTTGGTGTACCGGAGCCCATAGTTCAGGGTCCCTCCAATATATCGAATAATACTCTTTACCAATTGCATGTGGCTCTCCTTCGGATAGGCTTGGAATCGAGCACAAACTCCTAGTGAGTAGGAGATGTTAGGCCGGTTGGCTGTAAGGTACAACAGTCTACCAATCATGCTTCTGTATGTAGCTTGATTCACTTCAACTCCTGCTTCATCTTTGACAGCTTTGATATGGGTGGCAGCTGGTGTACGTTTATAACTTGCATTATCTAGCTGGAACTTCTTTAGCAGATTCTGACAATATTTTCTTTGTGAGATGAAGATCCCGTCACGCTTTTCGCTTACTTCCAATCCAAGGAAGTAGGTTAATTCTCCTACCATATATTTGGAGCAAACTAGGATTCATTCTTCATGTGATCTACGAATTGCTTCACCAACTGCTGGGATCTGGAGCTAAACACAATGTCATAAACATATATTTGAGCAATGATCAGATCTGACCTGGTTCTTCTTATGAAAATAGTCTTGTCAACTCAGCCTCTTTCATAACTGTGCTTCTCCAAAAAGATGGTCAGTCTATCATACCAAGCTCTAGGAGCTTTCTTCAACCCATACAGGGCCTTCTTGAGTTTGTACACATGCTCCGGACAGTGAGAATCTTCAAATCCTTTGGGTTGTGCCACATATACCTCCTCTGAAAGATCACCATTCAAGAATGGACTCTTGACATCCATCTGGCAGAGTTTGAATTCGAGGCAGTAGGACAAGGCCAAGATAAGTCTGATGGCTTCCAACCGAGCTACTGGTGCAAATGTTTCATCAAAGTCCAAGCCTTCAATCTGAGTATACCCATGTGCAACCAATCTGGCTTTGTTCCTTGTGATATTTCCTTTCTCATCAGTCTTGTTCTTGAAGATCCACTTAGTTCCTATGATGTTTACTCCTTCTGGTTTGGCAACCAGATCCCATACATCATGTCTTTCGAATTCAGCTAATTCCTCTTGCATCGCCAATATCCAATATTCGTCACTCATAGCCTACTTGAAGTTCTTTGGCTCTGCATAGGACAACAAGCAGGAATTGCAAAAAGATTCGCAGGTGCTGAAGTGTGATGAACTTTGTGTCCTTCTCCCTTCTGTAGGATCTCCAATCACATTTGTCAGCGGGTGGTTTTTTTGAATCTTCTTTGGAGGTTTCCTTGATGATGTCTGAGGGGCCTCACTGTTCTATTCTGTGACAGTGGTATCCATGTGTTGATCCACAGGTTCTACTTCAGCATCGGTACAACATCCTCTTGAGCAACTTCTTGTTCACTCCTGTTCTGCTTCAAAGGACCAACCTCTGTGTCCGAGTCTTCATCTTCGTAGCTGGTGGATGCCTCTTCTTCAACATTATTGATGACTACATTTATTGATTCCATCACGGTTTCTGTTCGCTTGTTGTAGACATGATATGCTCGGCTGTTGATTGAATAGCCCAAAAATATCCCTGTGTCACTTTTTGGATCAAGTTTCTTTCTGTACTTTCAGTCCCTCAGAATGTGACAGTCTATCCCAAATATGTGGAAATATTTGACTGTGGGCTTCTTCTGATTCCAAGCTCAGAATGTGACAGTCTCCCTTTGCGTATGGAGACTCTATTGATGATATAACAGGCTGTGTTCATTGCTTCAGCCCAAAACCTCAGGGGAATCTTCTTTGCATGGATCATGACCCGGGCTATTTCTTGTATTATTCAATTCTTCCTCTCCACCACGCCATTCTGTTGAGGAGTAATTGGAGAAGAATACTGAAGAGTGATTCCATGTTTGCTGCAGAAACTATCCAAGGCTTCATTTTCAAATTCCCTCCCATGATTGCGTCTAATGGCGGTGATTCTGAGGTTCTTTTTTTGCTCTAACCGAGATACCAGGGTGACTAACACCCTCAAAGTGTTTGAATTTTCCCTGATGAAGTCAAACCATGTATATCTAGTATAATCATCAATGCAAACAAATGCATACCTCTTTTTTCCACAGCTTTCCACTTCCATTGGTCCATCAAGTCCATGTGTAATGCAGAGGTATGATTGTGTTGATGTTGCCAATTCTGGGATGAGACGCTTTTTTCTGTATTCGTATCTGGCATTCTCCACAAATGGTGTTTAGGTCGCCCTTGATCACAGGAACTCCTCTGACTAATCCTTCAGCTGCAATCTTCTTTAGAGTTCTTAAGTTGATGTAGCCCATTCTTCTGTGCAAGAAACTCATTTCTTCTGTGCTGGTTAACATGCATGTTGGTGAAGGGGTTGTTGTACCAACCTTGAGGGTAGCAGTTGTTCTTTGATCTGATTCCCTGCATTATGCACACTCCAGTCTTGTTAATAACTTGACAAGATTTTGAGTGAACTTTACCTGGAATGTACCGTCGCAGAGCTGGCTGATGCTTATGAGATTTGCTTTCAATCCATCTACGAGCATTACATTGGTTAACTTGGGCAGCCCTTTGACTGCCAAAGTACCATTTCCCAGAACTCTCCCCTTCAAACCGTTTCCGAACTTTACCAATTGTTCTAAGCAGGGTGTTATGTTCTTCAGAAAGGATCTCTCTCCAGACATATGCCCAGAGCAACCACTGTCAAAATACCAGTTATCTTCGCTTGATGATCTTGACTCTGCGATCTGGGATCAGTAGCTGTTTTCAGGAATCCGATGATAGACGGGCAGAGTCTTTTTAATGTGTCCCTTGTGACAGCAATCATAGCATCTTCGATTTCTTATTCTCGGATTTATTCCAGATTTCTGATGGTGGTACAGGGGTTGTTGTAGCAACTTCTTGATCATCTTTCCATGAACTCTTTTTTCAGTGAAATTAACCAATTTTCTGATTGTTCTAGTTCTGACCATGTTACATTCATCTTTGATGTTGTCAGTATCATCATCACTCCAATTTACCGAAAGCGATTTTCTCTTTCCTTTTTGTTTATCGGGACAGTTCACCTTTCGATGACCATATTCTCCACAGCTCCAGCACCGTGGCCCCTTCTTTTTCTCTTTCTTCTCATCCTCATCCTGATCCTGTCTTCGAGAATTTGAGTTCTGCCCGGCTTTTTCTTCCATGTTTTTCAAGAGTCTCCCAAAGTTCTTTACCAGCAGCCCTAGCTGATCATCGGTGGAGAGCTTCTTCTTCATTATTTCCGCTTTTAGATCAACAGTCTTGCTTTTGTCTGGAGTATCATCCTTGGTCGGCTTCATCTCAAATTGTTTAAGGGATCCAATCAGTTCCTCCAGCCTCATATGTTTGATATTTTGAGCTTCTTCAATGGCTGTCACCTTCATGTCAAATCTGGAAGGCAGGACCTGAGAACTTTCCTTAGCAACTTCTCTTCTGGAATTGGTTCTCCGAGGGCATGAGCTTCATATGATAAATCACACAGCTTAGCATTAAACTCAGTGATGGATTCCTCTTCTTGCATCTTCAGGCTTTCAAACTGAGAGGTATAAATCTGCATCCTTGATGTCTTTACTTTGTCAGTTCCTTCATGAGCTGTTTAGAGAATCTTCCAAGCATGTTTTGTAATGTCGCAGTTGGAAATCAGCCTAAAATTGTTAGCATCTACGGCATAGAAAATAGCATTTAGACCTTTTAAGTTACCAGTTACTCTAGCATCCTCTTCGTCAGTCCATTCCCCCTCAAGTTTTATCCTGGTGACTCCCCTCTGATTCATGGTCAACGGAGGGACCATTCTGTCACAAAAGCTCTCCAAGTCTTCTCGTCAATAGCTTTGAGGAATGCTTTCATTCTAGCCTTCCAATACCCATAGTTGCTTTCTTCTAACAGAGGTGGCCGACTTGTACTATGTCCTTCCTTCATGTTTCTTGCTCATCTCAGCTAGACACTCAGGATCTTTACTCTGTATGTCGAGTTCCCGCTCTGATACCAATTGAAATTTACAGCGCCCCTGAGTTACTGATAGTGTATAAGCAGTTGCTATAGCAACTCCTAGTTCCGTCAGATCTGGTGCAACAAGGAACAAAACAGTGAACAGAGATTTGTTCACCCAGTTCGGCCAATCTGTCTACGTCTGGGGAGGACTATACTCCAGTACTCAAACCACTAGTCTCCAAGGTACTCCGTACAATACAGACTCGACTCAGCGACAATATATGCTACTCGACCCCAACTAGCAGCTCACACACAATCAGAACACCCTCTTATTTGTGTCTCACTCACCTACACACTCGAATTAATTCAAAATAGCTATTCCTCTGATCCCACAGACTCAGCCTATTCTAATTAACACAATGTCTCAATAGGTTTGCTATAGCACACGCTCGTGCAACTAGCTTGTACAGATTCTGACGCTTCGCTCCAAAGCCTTCTACTGAGCTGCTAGAACTCTGTCGTGAGTGCTCCGAACACTGGAATGCTCCACCTCACTTAGTGACCTCCAGTCACTACCGAGAACAGGCCTTCTTCCTTGATCAACCAACAAGCACGCCTTGCTCTGAATTGGTTCTCATGATCAAGCACGGACCAGACACTGCTAGTCTGTAGTCAGTCGATACAGAAACCACACTAATCCAAGCTCACGCTCTGCTCACGGTGGTGATCCGATCCTCCGCACAACTCCACTGATCTTTCCTTTGAAATCTCAGGTGCTCGGATGCTCTCTAGATTTTTCTCCCTATTTGGATGCCCGTCATGGTTTGCCGCGCTTCCTTCTAAAAGAACTCTGCCGCCATCAAAATTAGGAAGCCCTCAAAGATCTCAACAAGATCCTATCTCCTAATTTTTAGGAGATTTGATTTCCTAATCAAATCTTTAAGCTTGAGGCACGAAAATCTTTACTGGGATATTCTGTGAATATTTGGAAGCCTCCCGTTGCACTGCTACTTCATATCTGAGTAGATTTCTCATCAAGCCAAAACTGCTTGCTCTGCTGCCAGGGGCGGAGCCAGGATTCGAAAACTTGTAGGGCTAAAAAAATTTTTGCGAACAAATGAGGAGACTCATCACTATACTTGTTTCATCCTAAAATGATCATTCACTAGCAAAAACATATCACTGTATTAACTAATAACCCCATCATAATATGAAATGGGGTCTAAGTGAGTGAGAACAAACTATATTATCCTCCAAACTTTTTAAGATCACAATCTTGAAATATTATGGAAAAATGATGATTACTTATGGAGGAAAAAAGAAGCTTGCAATGAAAAAGAAAAGGATGCCATAAATATACTCTTTCTAGACTCCTGCTGTTAAAGCCTTTTCAGAAATATTTCTCAAACGCTACTATAACATCTTGGTTTTTTTCAAACTCAAAAAATCACCTAAGACAAGCCATTATGCCACCAATAAGTACACAGAAAATTAGCAATCAGACCATCGCACGCAAAGTAGGAATTTTAGCACTCATTGTTGTTTTGTGACTTGTAAGTTCTAAGAATTACTTAAAAAGCATGTGATGTGTCTTCCACTCCAAACATTATCTGCGATTTGCATCTGAACATGTCACAAAAACAGAAGAAGAAATGAGAAACATACAAGACAGGATGGATCAGAATTAGTGAGGAAAGGTATATGTAAAACACTAATCAGCAATGACAGACAGAAATTGTCCCAACCGAAGACCAATCAATATCTTCTTTGTCAAAACCTCATTCAGTTTCCGCTTCTCCACAAACCCCCAAATGTAAGACCCAAACCGAGTATAGCAACAAATCAAATCTAGACGCAATTGGGATTTACCGGATGTAACAGGTTCATTGTTGGTCCAGTTTATATTTTTGTAAACCGAACCAACTAAATGCTTATGTAAACAAAACGCACCTGATGCAAGGATAACAAATAATATTCCCTTTTTCCCAAATTTACTTTTCTCTCTCTGTGTTCCGTTATCCAAATTCACTGCCTCGAAGAAGGATTCTCTACTGCAACCTTCTTCTGGTCTGGATTTACCTCGCTCTTGATCTCTTGGTGATTTCTGGGCGAGGGATTTCTATCTTACCGGAGGTCCCGTTACACCGGATAAAGGTCGAACCTTTACAATAGGAAATCAATTCATGCGGAATTGCGGATCCGTGTTAGCTAGATGGCTGGTGGCGGTGCAAGAAGGTTTAGGGATTGGTGGCGGTGCAAGAAGGCGAAGGCGCAGAGAACTAATCAACCAACCCAGTTCGGAACTCCGAAGCTGGCCCCTGCGGCACTGCTGCAGCCTGCATTCATCCAAAGGCACACTCACAGTTGTTGCTGAAATCGGTTGGTGAATGGTGACTCTCCGAGTAAGATTATGTTCCGAAACTTTTTAGGATTCCAGTGATTGAGAATCTGAGATGCGACTACTCACGCAAAGGCCAAAGGCCCGATTATGATTTTAGATTTTTTTGTTTTAGATTTTGAATTAAAAAAATATTTTCTCTGGGTTTTATGCGGGCTGCAGCTGTGGATCCGCCCCTGTCTGCTGCTACAGCTCCCTGTAGCAATTGCTTGTTCACTGGGCTTGTATAATTTGGCAGATTTTGTCAATTGAATGTCATTTACATTATCACCCTGCTGGACGAATCAACTTTGGCTAGTCGAGTCACTTCTGACTCGTGCACTCTTGGGCGGATCAAAATGTCTTCATAAGCTGGGCTAATCAGTATTGATTCGGGCTGGCTCCAAAGTGATTCGACCAGGTTGGTCAAATCAAATAATCAGTGGCGTCCGGAGCTAGGCGGATCACTTCTGATTCGGACGTATCACTTCTGGCTTGGACGAGAGTCACTTGTGCTTCGGGCCGCGCCTCGCCTTGCCATTATCCAGCGTGCCCGGAGAAGACATTAACCTCAGGCGCGCAACACTAATGTCTTCTTCAGGAGCGGTATCTACTGAGTTGAAAACTCAACTTCCATCAACATCAATTTCCGCATCGACTCTCTAAAAATGCGATTTCAGACACAAATCTCCTTTTTATGCATTCCGAACACGTGAATGCAAACAACACTAAAATGCAATTGTTCATATACAAAAATGCCGAAATTATTGGGCTTAAACGGTTCGATGAGTCGTATAAATATGCAATTGCTACTTTTCCTTGGCTGCTTTAGTTTTACTTATTATTTCTATGATGTTTACTTCTAGCATGTCTAGCTAAAGACTTTGCATCGGTTGGGCATGATTCTATGAAGTATTTCTTTTGAGACTTGTGTTTAATGCTTAGTTCGTCTACATATATTAATTCTATGCGCATGGGTGATAACTAGTGGTGCGAATAAGGGAAGCCTTGAACCGCAATCTTATTCTAACTGCTCGTCATTGTATGTTAAACTCGTTGATAACTTGACGGTGACAACTTGGAGTAACACACTAGGATAATCGGCTACTACTGTGATAGGATTCGTAGTTTCTTAGACTAGTTTCAAGAATTAATAGCTCATGGACTTTGATCGGAACATGCGCACACGTTAGGAAGCCTTGATCGGACACTAACTTAAGTAGAACTGAACTATAGATGTTTAGAGTCGATGATAAGGGATACATTCATAGAGGATTGTCTTTACCGATACTTTTCATAGTTATAGTACTTAATCTCTAAGTTATAGGTTACTAGCGAAAACGAGTCTGCACGCTCCTCGTGGGATCGACCCTCACTTAGCCGCTGTACTAAGTGGAGAAGGAAGGATTAATTTGACGCGTACAACGATAAACAGATTTGTGAACAAGCAGTTGCTATAGCACACTCTTGTTCACCCGGAAATTGTTTCAGCAGGAATGAACAAGGACAAAGGTTCGTTCACCTAGTTCAGCCAATTGCCTACATCTGGGGAGGACTCTTCTCAGTCCTCAATCCACTAATCTCAAGGTTTCCAAGTACACACGGTTACAACCCATGCAACCTATGCTACTCAACCTTAGGTGGATCCTTGTACACAATCAAAACAGGCTCGGACTTGTGTCTGAACACCCTCTACTGATATCTATCTAGAATAGCTACTGTCTCCTCGAAACTCAGCCTATTCTAACAATACTCAGATTCTGCAGGGTTGATATAGCATCTGCTGTAGCACACAACTGATGCACAATCTGTCCGCGTCGCTCCGAAGCCTTCCGCAGAGCCGTTCGAACGATTCCATGAGCGCTGCACACTCTGGAATACTCCCCCTCACTCATTGACCTCCTGTCACTAGCAAGCACTGCCGTCCAGACACTTGACCGAGTCACTCACCCGTCAGTTTTTCCGCGGCTGCCCTTGATCAACCAACAAGCACCACTGCTCTAAATTGGCTTTCCCGATCAAGCTTGGATCAGACTACGCAAGTCCTGATCACCCTCTGCTTCAGTCACCACAGCTCTGCGCTCACGCTCTGCTCTAGGTGAAGATCAAAGATTTCGTCCGCACACCAAAAATACTCTCTCGGAATTCTGTGTGTATACGCGTTCACGCTTACTTCTTTGATCAATCTTCATTGCTCTGAAGGGTCTTCTTTATATAGAAGCACCCACTTCCATCATTATCAGATTATAGCTCCAAAAGTAAAAACCCCTAATTTGTAGGAGATTAGATTCAATTGGCAAATCTAATCTTCTACAATCAAATCTTCTTCTCTAGCTGAGAATCTCTAGTGGAATATTCTCTGCAGCAACTCTGACCCTCCTCTGATGCTCTTCGAAGGACTGCTACGCCCTCTTTCCAAAGACCCAGGTTGGTGCTACTCGGACAGACGCTACAGCTCTTCTGAACAAGCTCCTGTTATAGCTCTCTCCTGCTATAGCTGCTCCTTGTTCACTGGTCTTGTTCACATATGCTGGACTCCTGCTGTAGCAGCATCTTGTTCAAGTGAGCTAGTTTTATCAAACACTGCCATACTGCATCATCAATCACCCCCGTGGCATTTTGACAAAACCCCTTTGAAGTTTTCAATTCAAATCCTCCGGTATCTCCCTACCTTTTTGTTCTCTTCTCTCCCTTTTTGGCACAAGTGACAAGGGGAAGTTCCTGGCTGTCTCAGGGAGGCGAGACACAGAGTCCCAGAGAAGATCTCAGGTCTTTGAATCGTACTGCGTCCAAAGGTTTCGTGAAGATATCAACAAGCTGTTTGGCCGACACAACGTGCTGGAGAGCAATGATTTTCTTTTCCACCAGATCTCGGATGAAGTGATGCCGAATGACACTGTGTTTGGTTCTGCTGTGCTGAACAGGATTCTTGGAGATGCTGATCGCACTCATGTTGTCACAATAGAGAGTCATTTCACCTTGATCGCACTCAGCATTTGCTTCATCCACATCATCTGTGCACAGCAGCTCCCGGCAGCTATGTATTCTCCTTCAGCTGTAGATAGCGAGATGCTGTTTTGTTTTCTACTAAACCAGGACACTAGGTTGTTTCCCAGGAAGAAGCAGCCTCAAGAAGTGCTCTTCCTGTCCTCAGAACATCCTGCCCAGTCCGCATCACTATATCCTACCAGGTTTGCATTCGTATCCTTAGTATCCATAAACCATAGTGCACAGTACCTCCAACATACCGAATGATTCGGTTAACCAGCTGCAAGTGACTATCTTTGGGGCAGGCTTGAAATCTAGCACAAACTCCTACTGCAAAGGAGATGTCGGGACGACTGGCAGTCAGGTACAGTAAGCTCCCAACCATACTTCTGTAGATAGTCCGACTCACTTCCACTCCATGTTCATCTTTGATGGCTTTGACATGAGTGGCAGCGGGTGTTCGTTTATGACTGGCTTTATCTAACTGAAATTTTTGCACAAGATTCTTGCTGTACTTGCTTTGTGCAATAAAGATTCCATCTTCTTTCTGGGTGATCTCTAGACCAAGGAAATACGACATTCTCCGACCATGCTCATTTTGAATTCCTTCTGCATGTGATCCACAAACTGCTTCATCTGGTGCTGAGACTTCGATCCAAAGACAATGTCATCCACATATAACTGCGCAATGATCACATCCGACTTGGTTCTTTTCACAAATAAAGTTTTGTCAGCTCCCCCTCTTTTGTAACCATGGTTTTCAAGAAAGACTGTCAGCCGCTCGTACCATGCTCGAGGAGCCTGTTTAAGCCAGTACAGAGCTTTCTTCAGTTTGTACACGTGCTCCGGGTGATGAGGATCTTCAAAGCCTTTTGGCTGGGCAACATACACTTCTTCAGAGAGGTCTCCATTCAGAAACGCACTTTTAACATCCATTTGATATAGTTTAAATCCTAGGAAGCAGGACGTAGCTAGGAGCAGTCTGATGGCCTCCAGACGAGCAACTGGAGCAAAAGTTTCTTCGAAGTCTAGTCCCTCAATTTGAGTGTATCCTTGAGCAACAGGTGTGGCTTTGTTTCTTGTGATGTTTCCCTTTTCATCAGTTTTTTTTGTGAAAATCCACTTGGTGCCTATAATGTTTACTCCTTTAGGTCTGTCCACCAAGTCCCAAACATCGTGTCTCTCAAACTCTGCTAGTTCTTCCTGCATAGCTATCATCAAGAATTCGTCACTCATAGCTTCCTTGAAGTTCTTCGGTTCTATACTGGATAGGAAGCAGGTATTGAGATAAGCGCTGCTTCTGGTTCTCCTTCTTTCTGTTGGGTCCCCAGTCACATTGGTCAGCGGATGATTCTTCTGAATCTTCTTTGGAGGCTGCCTTGATGGTGGTTCATGAGTCTCATTATCCTGTTCTTCATGCAAGCTCCCTAATTGTTCGTCTGGACTTTTTGCTTCAGCACTTGCTGTAGCATCTTCTGGAGCCGAAGTTGGTTAACTTCTGCTCTGACTGGCAGGGGTATCTTCAATGTCAGAGTCTTCGTTGTCAAGGACGGTGGAAGAGACTTCTTCAGCATCGTTGACTACTACATTTATGGATTCCATCACTGCCAGTGTCCTCTGGTTGTACACTCGATATGCCCTACTGTTCGTTGAATATCCCAGGAAGAATCCAGCATCGCTCTTTGGATCAAGCTTTTTCCTGTACTCCCGATCTCTCAGAATGAAGCAGTCACTTCCAAAAGTGTGAAAGTATTTGACTGTGGGCTTCTTCTGATTCCAGAGCTCATAGCAAGTCTGGTTGGTTCCTTTCCGTATAGTGACTCTGTTGATGATGTAGCATGCAGTGTTCATTGCCTCAGCCCAGAATCTCAGGGGAATCCTCTTGGCATGAATCATGACTCTGGCCATTTCTTGTATTGTCCGGTTCTTTCGTTCCACTATACCATTCTGCTGAGGAGGGATGGGAGAAGAATAATGATGTGAGATACCCCTTTGACGACAGAACTCATCAACCGCTTCGTTTTCAAATTCCTTACCATGATCACTGCGGATGTTGGTGATTCTGAGATTTTTCTGTTGCTCTAGTCGGGACACCAAAGAGACTATGACTTTTACAGTATCCGATTTCTCTCTGACAAAATCAATCCAAGTGAACCGGGTATAGTCATCAACACAGACGAAGGCATATCTTTTCCTCCCCATACTCTCAACTTCCATAGAACCCATCAGGTCCATGTGTATCAACTGGAGAGGTCTGGTTGTATTTGTATCTTCGACTTTCGGGTGTGAAGCCTTTTTCTGTTTCCCAATCTGACAATCTCCACAGATGGAGCTTGTCTCCCCTTTAATCAGCTGTATTTCTCTGACTAACCCTTCTGTTGCAATTTTCTTCAGAGTCCTCAGGTTGACATGACCCATCCTTCTGTGCCAAAGATTCATTTCCTTTGCATTAGTCAGCATGCATCTTGATGGAAGAGAGTTTGTGCCTACTTTGAGAAGATAGCAGTTGCTTTTTGATCTGGCCCCCTCCATTATACAATCTCCAGCTTTGTTAAAGACTTGGCATGAATCTTTCATAAACCTCACCTGTTGAGTGCCATCACACAGCTAGCTGATGCTTATGAGGTTCGCCTTCAGTCCTTCCACCAGCATGACATTGCTTAGTTTGGGCATCCCTTCAACTGCCAGTGTTCCTTTTCCTATAACTCTTCCCTTTAGGCCATTTCCAAACCTCACCCGTTGTTCTAAGCAAGGTGTTATATTCTTCAAGAAGGATCTTTCTCCCATCATATGCCCCGAGCAGCCACTGTCAAAGTACCAGCTAACTTGATTTGAGTGAAATTTCACAGCGTCTCAATTAGGCAGACTTGTGAACAAGCAGTTGCTGCAGCACACTGTTGTTCACTCGGAAATTGTCTCAGCAAACAATGAACAAGACGGAAGTTTGTTCACCCAGTTCGGCCAACTGCCTACGTCTAGGGAGGACTATTCTCCAGTCCTCAATCCACTAAACCCGAAGGTCTCCAAGTACACTCGGTTACAACTCCACGTAACCTATGCTACTCAACCTTTGTGTGGATCACTTGACACAATCAGAACAAGCTCTGACTTGTGTCTGCACACCCTCTACAAATGTCAATCTAGAATAGCTACAGACTTCTCAAGACTCAGCCTATTCTAAACTACACTCAACTCAGCAGGGTTGCTGTAGCAACTGCTGTAACACACAGCTGAAGCACAATTTGTCCGCGTCGCTCCAAAGCCTTCTGCCGAGCCGATCGAACGATTCCACGAGCGCTGCACACTCTGGAATACTCCCCCTCACTCAGTGACCACCTGCCACTAGCAAGAACCACAGCTTAGAGACTCGACCGAGCCACACACTCGTCAGTTCTTCCGCGGCTGCCCTTGATCAACCAACAAGCACCACTGCTCTGAATTGGCTTCCAGATCAAGCTCGAATCAGACTCTGCAAGTCCTGATTCCCTTCTGCTTCTGTCACCACGGCTCTGCGCTCACGCTCTGCTCTCGGGTGATGATCGAAGAAAACAACCGTCGCACACCAAAATTGTTCTCTCTTAATTCTTTGTATGCACTCGTGTATCCCTCAGCTTCGATCAACTCTTCTGCTCTAAACCCCTTCTTCTTAAATAGCAGCACCAGCTTTAAGCAATGTCCAGGTTTAGGCAATGACCCAAAAAGAACAATTATCTCCTAAAATCTAGGAGATTAGATTTGATATTTATCTACAATGCAAATCTCCTTCTCTGACTAGTAAACCTCACGGAAATATACTCCACGGCATTTTAGAAATTCTTCAGATGCTCTCCGTAGAGTTTCCAGCCCCTCTAGACACGCCCAGGTTGCTGCTGCTTCTCGGAAAGATAATGCAGCTAGTTGAACAAGCTCCTACTATAGCATCCCCTGCTACAGCTGCTGCTAGTTCACTTCTGGTGGACTGCTTGTTTACTTGTGCTGTAGCAACTCCTTGTTCACTTGTGCTGGTTTTGTCAAACACTGCCATACTACATTATCAATCTCCCCCTTGGCATTTTGACAAAACCCTCGAACATATGCACTCTCCCATGAACTAGAAAAAAAACTCTAAATACTCTAAATAAGAAAAATCCAACAATAGAGAGTAAGTAGGTGTGGCCACACTCGGCCGTAGCACAACCACGCATGGTCAGCAAAAAAAACAGTTCATCAGTAGCAGCAGTAGCATATTAATCTTCTCTCCCCCTTTTTGTCACAGATGCTCAAGGGGCCTGCTCCTCATCTTCCGGGAACTCCAGGTCTCTGAGGAGACTTCTGATCTGTCCACGCCTAGCATCCCTCCTTTTGGCTTCGGCTTCAAGAATGACCAGCTCAGATCTGAGATGGCTCACAATTCTGGCACGGAGGGCTGATTGAATTGTTGCAGCAGGGGGAAGAGAATCCTCCAGGGGAGCTGGAGCTGAATCACCTACCAGGAGTGGATCCTCATAAGCTATGTCCACTGCATGCTTTCCTTTGAACAACTTGTGATCAACTGTGAAGACCTGCAGCTCCTCAGATAATCCTTCAGAAATCTCACCAAGCTCCGGATGCTGTGAGACCATCATCCCATAGATGAGGGAGGGGATCACAATGGGCTTACTGGAGGAAGCGCTGCCGGCATGAGTAGCCACCTGGGGAAACATCACACTGCCCAGGCTAATTCGTCTCCTCTTCCCAATGGAGTAGAGAAGGTTAGCAAAGGCTTTGCTAACCTTCCATGTCGGTCTGCTGCCAGATTCTTCCTCAAACCACGAGTCTTCACCATTGTTGCAGGGTTGTAGAAGATTTGAGGAGCGCACAGTGGGGATGATCAACACTGATTTTTGGGAAGCGCCTTCAACTTGCCTTTGCCCTAGAAATTGATTTACCCGTTATTCTCTTTTTCAATTTGAAGCTTCTGGATCACGTGCCACTCATGTGCCTTCTCCCATCTTTAGCAACCAAAACATGTGAACAAGCTTATTTAGACCAGGTTGCTATAGCAGACGCGAGCTTGTTCACCTATTCATTCCGGAAGACAGTTTTTTCTCGGCGGATCCTTGACAGGTTCTGATGGTGACTTCTTCACCCATATCTGAATTTGTCGAGAGTTTCTCCTCTTCCGACCCTCAAGGCTCCTATCTCTTAGTTTGTCATGTTTGGGTTCCCACACCTGTATAACCTGTGATTTCCTCCTGTCTTTAGCAATCCATTGCCCTGGTTCAGCAGTCCTGGAGATCCTTCTATGTGATTTTGGTCCCCCTTTTTCAACTAAGGCGGTTCTGTGCTGTTGCTTCAGGTTGAAGGTAGTCTTCTGATTCCCAATACTCGTGCAAGAACTCCTTTTGTTCTGACCCTTTTTCTTTGTTTTAGAAGGATGATGTGCCAGGTGGTTCAGCATCCTCTTGTTCACCTGTCTAGTTCCAACTTTCCCTGCAGGTTTCGGGAGCTCACCTGTATTAATTTTTTCGTCTATCATGGCATCTGAGGCTTTAATGAAAACTGTTTCTCTAGAACTTTCTTCACCAGTATACCCAAGCCCCGTTCTCCCTTTTCCAAGTCTTTGGTAAGACAAAATTTCATCCAAGATATTTTTCTGAGAGTCAGTTTCCTTGGCTGTTGCTGGTGAGGAACCTTTGTCAATAACTTGTCTTCCTGCGTCTTCCCTTTTCAGAATGGTTACTTGACTGTTGGATGTGAGGAGAAATTTTCTACGTTCTTCTTCCAGAACCTTGACTCTGTCAGTCAAAGCTTGATTTGTCTGAAGAGCTGCCTCACACTATTTCAGGATCTTCCCCAGATACTCAATCAGACTGTCAGATGAGCCCTCTTCATCTTCACTTTCAGATACTTCAATCCCATAGTGAAATTCATCCATTTTTAGTTGTTTGAGATTGAAATCTGACACACTGGTTAGCACAACACAGTTTTCTTCATCACTATCCTCAGAGTCACTCCATTTTGCTGTCAGAGACTTGTTGTTCTTTTTCTCTGAATTTTTGAAGGTTTTGCTCGGACAGTCAGCCTCAATATGTCCATATCCTTCACAGTTCCAGCATTGGACTCCCTTTTTCATTTCTTTCTTCTCATCTTCATCCTGAGCTGGTTCCTTCCCTTTCCTGTTATTTTCACGGCCCCTTCTGAATTGTTTTCGCGAGGAAGAGCTTTTCCCGGTTCTGGATTCCATGTTCTTCAGGAGCTTTCCAAGGTTCTTAACAAGCATACTCAGCTGATCTTCTGGAACTGGCTTCTCGGATTCTGCTTCAGCTTTTAGTCCAACATCCTTGTCCTTAGCAGTGATGTTTTCTTTAACCAGCTTCATCTCAAATTGTTTGAGAGACCCCATCAACTCTTCAAGCCTCATAAATCTGACATTTTGAGCTTCTTCAATGGCTGTCACCTTCATGTCAAATCTTATGGGCAGCGATCTGAGAACCTTTCTGATCAGCTTTTCTTCTGGAATGGGTTCACCAAGAGCATGGGCTTCATTTGCAAGATCACAGAGTTTAGCATTAAACTCAGTCACAGTCTCCTCTTCCAGCATTCTCAGATTCTCAAACTGTGTAGCAATGATCTGGAATCTTGACAGCTTCACTCTATCAGTTCCTTCATGTGCAGTTTGCAGAATTTCCCACGCTTGTTTGGCCATGTCACAATTTGATATCAACCTGAAATTGTTAGCATCAACTGCAGCAAAAATTGCATTCAGGGCCTTTGAATTACCAGTTGCTGCAGCTCCCTCTTCAGCAGTCCATTGTTCTTCAGGCTTTATCCGTGTGACTCCCTGTTCATGCATGGTAATTGGGGGAGACCACTGGACCATTATTGCTCTCCAGGTCTTCTCATCAATGGCCTTGAGAAAGGCTTTCATCCTAGCCTTCCAATATCCATAGTTGCTTTCTTCCAACAATGGGGGTCTGCTTGTGCTCAATCCTTCCTTCATTGTCGTGGCAACTTCAGAGACACTGTAGGATCTTTTACTCTGTGTGTCGAGCTCTGGCTCTGATACCAATTGAAATTTCACAGCGTCTCAATTAGGCAGACTTGTGAACAAGCAGTTGCTGCAGCACACTGTTGTTCACTCGGAAATTGTCTCAGCAATCAATGAACAAGACGGAAGTTTCTTCACCCAGTTCGGCCAACTGCCTACGTCTGGGGAGGACTGTTCTCCAGTCCTCAATCCACTAAACCCGAAGGTCTCCAAGTACACTCGGTTACAACTCCACGTAACCTATGCTACTCAACCTTTGTGTGGATCACTTGACACAATCAGAACAAGCTCTGACTTGTGTCTGCACACCCTCTACAAATGTCAATCTAGAATAGCTATAGACTTCTCAAGACTCGGCCTATTCTAAACTACACTCAACTCAGCAGGGTTGCTGTAGCAACTACTGTAACACACAGCTGAAGCACAATTTGTCCGCGTCGCTCCAAAGACTTCTGCCGAGCAGATCGAACGATTCCACGAGCGCTGCACACTCTGGAATACTCCCCCTCACTCAGTGACCACCTGCTACTAGCGAGAACCACCGCTTAGACACTCGACCGAGCCATACACTCGTCAGTTCTTCCGCGGCTGCCCTTGATCAGCCAACAAGCACCACTGCTCTGAATTGGCTTCCAGATCAAGCTCGAATCAGACTCTGCAAGTCCTGATTCCCTTCTGCTTCTGTCACCACGGCTCTGCGCTCACGCTCTGCTCTCGGGTGATGATCGAAGAAAACAACCGTCGCACACCAAAAATTGTTCTCTCTTAATTCTTTGTATGCACTCGTGTATCCCTCAGCTTTGATCAACTCTTCTGCTCTAAACCCCTTCTTCTTAAATAGCAGCACCAGCTTTAAGCAATGTCCAGGTTTAGGCAATGACCCAAAAAGAACAATTATCTCCTAAAATCTAGGAGATTAGATTTGATATTTATCTACAATGCAAATCTCCTTCTCTGACTAGTAAACCTCACGGAAATATACTCCACGGCATTTTAGAAATTCTTCAGATGCTCTCCGTAGAGTTTCCAGCCCTTCTAGACACGCCCAGGTTGCTGCTGCTTCTCGGACAGATGATGCAGCTAGTTGAACAAGCTCCTGCTATAGCATCCCCTGCTGCAGCTGCTGCTAGTTCACTTCTGCTGGACTGCTTGTTTACTTGTGCTGTAGCAACTCCTTGTTCACTTGTGCTGGTTTTGTCAAACACTGCCATACTACATTATCAGTGCCATACTTGGCATGAATCTTTCATAAACCTCACCTGTTGAGTGCCATCACACAGCTGGCTGATGCTTATGAGGTTCGCCTTCAGTCCTTCCATCAGCATGACATTGCTTAGTTTGGGCATCCCTTCAACTGCCAGTGTTACTTTTCCTAGAACTCTTCCCTTCAGGCCATTTCCAAACTTCACCCGTTGTTCTAAGCAAGGTGTTATATTCTTCAAGAAGGATCTTTCTCCCATCATATGCCCCGAGCAGCCACTGTCAAAGTACCAGCTAACTTGATTTGAGGAACTAGTTGTGCTGACAAGTGCGAGATGCTGAGTTCTCTCATATTTCTGCTTGGTTGATTTTCTGTCTGAACTTTTCCTGGTGTATGCTGAACGACAGTTCCTCTTAATGTGACCTTTGTGCCCGCAGATATAGCATCTTTATACTTTAACAGCGACTTGACATGTTGATACAAGGGTTGCTGTAGCAGGAACTGATTCACCCTTCCTTGTGATTTTCTCTCTTTCCTGATTGATCTGTATCTGACCATGTTGCATTCATCTTCGCTCAGATCTGTCTTGATTTCACTTCTACTGGTAGAAAAAGCATTTTTCAGCTCGTTCTTCTTCATTGGTTTGCTGGTACAGTCGACTTGTCGATGGCCATATCCTTCACAATTCCAACACCCAAAGAGTGATCCTAGAGTGTTCTTGGCTTATTCGATGAACAGCAGAGCTTATCGAGTCTATAACCAGCGGAAAAATACAGTAATGGAATCGATAAATGTAGTAGTCAATGATGCTGAAGAAGTCCCTGCCACTGATACTGATGATGAAGACTCTGACTCTGAAGATGTGCCTGCCAGTCAGAACAGAAGTGAACAAGCTGTGGCTGCAGAAGATGCTACAGCAAGTGCTGAAGCAGAAAATCCAGATGAACAATTAGAAAGCCTGTCTGAAGATCTGAATAATGAGGCTCCTGATCCACCATCAAGGCAGCCTCCGAAGAAGATTCAGAAGAATCATCCCCTGACCAATGTGATTGGAGACCCGGCAGAAAGAAGAAGAACCAGAAGCAATGCTTATCTCAATACCTGCTTTCTGTCCAGTATGGAACTTGAAATTTCACAGTGTCTTAGTTCGACAGATTTTGTGAACAAGCAGTTGCTGCAGCACACTCTTGTTCACTCAGAAATTGTCTCAGCAAACAATGAACAAGGCACAGATTTGTTCACCCAGTTCGGCCAATCTGCCTACGTCTGGGGAGGACAATTCTCCAGTCCTCAATCCACTCAACCAAAGGTTCCAAGTACACTCGGTTACAACTCACGCAACCTATGCTACTTAAACCCCGTGTGGACCACTCGGCACAATCAGAACAAGCTCTGATTTGTGTCTGCACACCCTCTACAATATGTCAATCTAGAATAGCTGCTTTCTCCTCAAAGAACTCAGCCTATTCTAAACTTCACTACTTAGCAGGGTTGCTGTAGCAACTGCTGTAACACACAGCTGATGCACAATTGTCCGCGTCGCTTCAAAGCCTTCTGCCGAGCTGATCGAACGATTCCACGAGCGCTGCACACTCTGGAATACTCCCCCTCACTCAGTGACCACCTGCCACTAGCGAGAACCACCGCTTAGAGTCTCGACCGAGCCTTCCACCCGTCAGTTCTTCCGCGGCTGCCCTTGATCAACCAACAAGCTCCACGGCTCTGAATTGGCTTCCAGATCAAGCACTAATCGGACTCTGCAAGTCCTGATTCCCTTCTGCAATACTCACCACAGCTCTGCGCTCAACGCTCTGCTCACGGGTGATGATCGAAGAAAGCTTCCGTCGCACACCCAGGATTCCCCCACTGAAATCTGTGTATGCACTCGTGTATCCCTCTACTTCGATCAACCTCTCTGCTCTGAACACCTTCAGCTTAAATAGCAGCGCCACTTTAAGCAATGTCCAGGTTTAGGCATTTGTCCCAACAAGATCAATTATCTCCTAAAATCTAGGAGATTAGATTTGATATTTATCTTCAATGCAAATCTCCTTCTCTAACTAGTAAACCTAGCTGGAAAATACTCCACAGCATTTTAGAAATTCTTCTGATGCTCTGCAAAGGATTTTCAGCCCTTCTGGACAACCCCAGACTGCTGCTGCTTCTTGGACGGTTGAAACAGCCAGTTGAACTAGCACCTGCTGCAGCTGCTGCTAGTTCACTTCGGCTGGCCTGCTTGATTGTTAAGCTGTAGCAACTCCTTGTTCACTTATGCTGGTTTTGTCAAACACTGCCATACTAGCATCATCAATCTCCCCCTTGGCATTTTGACAAAACCCACCAGAGATTTACTTGAGCTATTCTCCTCCACTTCTTATCCTGCTCTTCTCCTCCCCCTTTTTGGAAAAAATGACAAGGGGGTGCGCCTGGGGAAACTTATGGAGACAACATGCAGAGCCCCAGAGAGGCTCTCAGGTCTTCGAACCGGGCTGCATCCAGAGCTTTTGTGAAGATATCAGCAAGTTGTTTGGCAGACTCAACATGTTGGAGAGCAATGGTCTTCTTCTCAACAAGATCACGGATGAAGTGATGACGAATGTCAATGTGCTTGGTTCTGCTGTGCTGCACCGGATTCTTAGAAATGCTGATGGCACTCATATTGTCACAGTAAAGAGTCATTTCATCCTGATGAAGACCATACTCACTCAGCATTTGCTTCATCCACAGCATTTGAGCACAGCAGCTCCCAGCAGCAATGTATTCAGCCTCAGCAGTGGATAGAGAAATGCTGTTTTGCTTCCTGCTGAACCAGGACACTAGATTATTTCCTAAGAAGAAGCAACCTCCTGAAGTGCTCTTCCTGTCCTCCGAGCATCCAGCCCAGTCCGCATCACTGTATCCAACCAGATTAGCATTTGTGTCTTTAGTATACCACAGGCCAAAGTTCACAGTTCCTCCCACATACCGAATGATGCGCTTGACCAACTGTAGGTGACTGTCTTTGGGAGAAGCTTGAAATCTGGCACAGACTCCTACTGCGAAGGAGATGTCAGGACGACTGGCAGTCAGGTACAATAGGCTTCCAATCATGCTTCTGTAGATTGTCTGACTCACAGCCACTCCATGTTCATCTTTGATTGCTTTGACATGAGTGGCAGCAGGAGTTCGTTTGTGACTAGCCTTGTCGAGCTGGAATTTTCGCACAAGATTCTTGCTATATTTGCTTTGAGCAATAAAAATGCCATCTTTTTTCTGGGTAATTTCCAGTCCAAGGAAATACGACAGCTCTCCAACCATACTCATTTGAAATTCCTGCTGCATTTGATTCACAAACTTCTTCACCAGGTGCTGAGACTTGGAACCAAACACAATATCATCTACATAGATTTGTGCAATGACCACATCTGACTTGGTTCTCTTGACAAACAGAGTTTTGTCAGCTCCCCCTCGTTTGTAGCCCTGTTTCTCCAAGAACACTGTCAGCCTCTCATACCATGCCCGAGGAGCCTGTTTCAGTCCGTATAGGGCTTTCTTCAATTTGTAGACATGCTCTGGGAAGTGAGGATCTTCAAAACCTTTTGGCTGAGAAACATAAACTTCTTCAGACAGGTCTCCGTTCAGGAATGCACTTTTGACATCCATTTGATATAGTTTAAACCCAAGAAAGCATGACATGGCAAGAAGAAGTCTAATGGCCTCCAGGCGAGCAACTGGAGCAAATGTTTCTTCATAATCCAGACCCTCAATTTGAGTAAATCCCTGAGCAACACGACGAACCTTATTCCTTGTGATGTTTCCCTTCTCATCAGTTTTGTTTTTGAAGATCCACTTCGTGCCTATGATATTCACTCCATTAGGTCTGTCCACCAGATCCCAGACATCGTGTCTTCCGAACTCTGCCAGTTCCTCTTGCATAGCCATCATCCAGAATTCATCGCTCATGGCTTCCTTGAAATTCTTGGGTTCAATGTTAGACATAAAACATGTATTGAGGTAGGCATGACTTCTAGTTCTTCTTCTGTCTGCGGGATACCCAATCACATTTGTCAGCGGATGATTCCTCTGAATCTTCTTTGGGGGCTGCCTTGAAGGTGGATCAGGAGCCTCAGTGTGCTGATCATCAGACATGCTCTCCAATTGATCATCAGGAATTTCTGCTTCAGCACTTGCTGTAGCATCTTCTGGAACCGCAGCTTGTTCACTTCTGGTCTGTCTGTCAGACAGTTTTTCAAGGTCAGAGTCTTCTTCACCAGAGTCAGTATCAGGGGTAGACTGTTCCTCCGCATCATTGACAACAACATTAATTGATTCCATGACTGTATTTGTTCGCTGGTTATAAACTCGATAGCCCCTGCTGTTTGTTGAATATCCCAAGAACAATCCAGGATCACTCTTAGGGTCGAGTTTCTTTCTGTACTCCCGATCTCTTAGAATGAAACACTCACTTCCAAAGATGTGGAAGTACTTAACCGTGGGCTTTTTCTGATTCCAGAGCTCATAGCAGGTCTGATTGGTTCCTCTCCGTAAGGTGACTCTGTTGATGATATAACATGCGGTATTCATGGCTTCTGCCCAGAATCTCAGGGGAACTCTCTTAGCATGAATCATGACTCTGGCCATTTCTTGAATTGTTCGATCCTTTCGTTCCACTACACCATTCTGCTGTGGAGTGATGGGAGAGGAGTACTGATGAGAGATACCCCTTTGACGACAGAAATCATCCATAGTTTCGTTTTCAAATTCTCTACCATGATCACTGCGGATGCTGCTGATTCTGAGATCTTTCTCTTGCTCTAGGCGAGACACGAGAGATACTATAACTCTCACAGTATCTGATTTCTCTCTGATAAAATCAATCCAAGTAAATCTAGAATAGTCATCAACACAAACAAAAGCATACCTCTTTCTGCCCAGACTTTCAACCTCCATTGGTCCCATCAGGTCCATGTGAATCAACTGTAACGGTCTGGTAGTGCCTACATCTTTGACTCTTGGATGTGTTGCCTTCTTTTGTTTTCTAATCTGACAATCTCCGCAGATGGAAATTGTCTCCCCTTTAAGCTGTGGAATTCCTCTGACCAGTCCTTCTGCTGCAATTCTCTTCAGAGTTCTTAGGTTAACATGTCCCATTCTTCTGTGCCATAGAGTCATTTCCTCGGCCTTGGTCAGCATACATTTCTGAGTTGATGTGTTTGGACTCACATTGAGAAGGTAACAGTTGCTCTTTGATCTGGTACCTTCCATTAAACATTTTCCAGATTTGTCGAGGACTTTGCAAGAGTCTTTCGTAAATTTTACCTGCTTAGTCCCATCACACAGCTGACTGATGCTTATGAGATTAGCCTTTAGCCCTTCTACTAGAAGCACATTGCTCAGAATTGGCATTCCTTCCACTGCCAAAGTTCCTCTTCCCAGAACTCTTCCTTTTAGCCCATTACCAAACTTCACACGTTGTTCCAAACAGGGTGTAATGTTCTTCAAGAAGGATCTTTCTCCTGTCATGTGTCCTGAACAGCCACTGTCAAAGTACCAGCTTATCTTGTCCGAGGAACTAGCTGTGCTGACAAGAGCTAGGAGCTGAGTCTGTGCACGCTTCTGCCTGACAGATTTCTTGACAGCGGCTAATTCAGCACGATCTGAGGGACAGTTTCTTTTTAAGTGACCTTTCCAACCGCAGCTGTAGCATTTTTTATACTTTGACGCTCTCTTGTACTGGTGATACAGAGGTTGCTGCAGCAGGTCCTGGTTCAATCTTCCTCGTATTTTTTTGCCTTTTCTGAACGACCTGTATCTGGCCAAGTTGCACTCATCTTCACTCAGCTCTTTCTCGTCTTCACTTTCACTGGCAGAGAGAGCCCTCTTTTTCATCGGTTTGCTAGTGCAGTTAATTTGTCGATGACCGTAGCCTGCACAGTTCCAACATTGGACTCCCTTCTTTAATTCTTTCTTTTCCTCTTCAGTCTGAGCAAGTTCCTTCCCTCTCCTTTTACTTTCGCCGCCCCTTTTGAATTGTCTTCGCGAGGAAGAGCTTCTCCCGACTCTGGGTTCCATGTTTTTCAGAAGCTTCCCAAGGTTCTTAACAAGCATGCTCATCTGATCATCTGGAACTGTCTGCTTGGTTTCTGCTTCAGCTTTCAATTCAACATGCTCATCTTCATCTCAAATTGTTTGAGAGACCCCATCAACTCTTCCAACCTCATAAATCTGACATTTTGAGCTTCTTCAATGGCCGTAACTTTCATGTCAAATTTTACGGGCAGCGATCTGAGAACCTTTCTGATAAGCTTTTCTTCAGGGATGGGTTCACCAAGGGCATGAGCTTGGATAATGCAAGTATGGCAGTGTTTGACAAAACCAGCATGAGTGAACAAGGAGCTGCTGCAGCTCAATCAAACAAGGAGGCCAGCAGAAGTATACAGCAGAAGTAAACCAGCAACAGATGCAGCAGGGGATGCTGCAGCAGGTGCTGGTTCAAGAGCTAGTTCAACTGTCCGAGTAGCAGTTTTGTGCTGGGTGCTTTTTGAAGGTTTGGCAGCTTTGTGAAAGTGCTTAGAAGAATTTCTAAAATACCGTTGAGCATATTCCAGCAAG
The DNA here is from genome assembly GCA_963678935.1 of Umbilicus rupestris. Classification (NCBI taxonomy): domain Eukaryota; kingdom Viridiplantae; phylum Streptophyta; class Magnoliopsida; order Saxifragales; family Crassulaceae; genus Umbilicus; species Umbilicus rupestris. Next base: position 2,966,924 of record OY787628.1, on the reverse strand, counting down.
GTTTGCTAGTCAGAGAAGGAGATTTGCATTGAAGATATTAATCAAATCTAATCTCCTAGATTTTAGGAGATAATTGATCTTGTGGGATTATGGCCTAAACCTGGAAATTGCTTAAAGTGGTGAGGGTATTTAAGCAGAAGGTTAGAGGGCTGTAGAAGGTGATCGAAGCTGAGTGATACACGTGAGTAGACACGAAATTCAGAGTGAGGATTTTTCTGGGTGTGCTACGAGAGTTGTTCTTCGATCAACACACACGGGCAGAGCGTTGAGCGCAGAGCTGAGGTGTGCATTGCAGAGGAGAATCAGGTCTTGCAGAGACTGATTCGTGCATTGATCTGGAAGCCAATTTAGAGCTGTGGAGCTTGTTGGTTGATCAAAGGCAGCCGTGGGAGAACTGACGGGTGGAAGGCTCGGTCGAGGTTCGTGCGGAAGAACCCACTAGTGGCAGGTGGTCACTGAGTGAGGGGGAGTTACTCAGAGTGTGCAGCGCTCTTGGAGTGGTTCGATCGGCTCGGCAGGAGGCCTTGGAGCGACGCGGACAGAGTGCTTCAGCTGGTGTTACAGCTGTTGCTGCAGCAACCCTGCTGAGTAGTGTAGACTAGAATAGGCTGAGTTCTTGAAGAGGATTGTAGCTATTCTAGGCTGACATATTGTAGAGGGTGTGCTGGCACAAATCAGAGCTTGTTCTGATTGTGTTGAGTAGTCCACACGGGGTTAAAGTAGCATAGGTTGCGTGCGTTGTAACCGAGTGTGCTTTGAACCTTTGGTTGAGTGGATTGAGGACTGGAGAATAGTCCTCCCCAGACGTAGGCAGATTGACCGAACTGGGTGAACAAATCTGTGTCCTATTCATTGTCTGCTGTGCCCACATTTAAGTGAACAAGAGTGTGCTGCAGCAACTGCTAGTTCACAAATCTGCATAAGTAGAGACACTTGAAATTACAATTGGTATCAGAGCGGGAACTCGACACACAGAGTTTAAAAGGTCCTACAGTGTCTCCAAAGTAGCCAAGACAATGAAGGAAGGACAGAGCACGAGTAGACCTCCACTTCTGGAAGAGAGCAACTATGGTTATTGGAAAGCTAGGATGAAGGCCTTTCTCAGGGCCATTGACGAGAAGACATGGAGAGCTGTTGTGATTCAGTGGTCTCCCCCAATCACCACAGATGAGCAAGGAGTGACAAGAATAAAACCTGAAGAGCAGTGGACTGTTGAAGAAGGTGCTGCAGCAACTGGTAATTCAAAGGCTTTGAATGCAATTTTTGCTGCAGTTGATGCCAATAACTTCAGGTTGATCTCAAACTGTGACATGGCCAAGCAAGCATGGGAGATTCTGCAAACTGCCCATGAGGGAACTGATAGAGTGAAGCTGTCAAGACTCCAGATAATTGCCACACAATTTGAGAATCTGAGGATGCTGGATGAAGAAACAGTCACTGAGTTTAATGCTAAACTCTGTGATCTTGCAAATGAAGCTCATGCCCTTGGTGAGCCCATCCCAGAAGAAAAGCTTATCAGAAAGGTTCTCAGATCGCTGCCCACAAAGTTTGACATGAAGGTGACAGCCATTGAGGAAGCTCAGAATGTCAGATTCATGAGGTTGGAAGAACTGATGGGGTCTCTCAAACAATTTGAGATGAAACTGGTCAAAGAAGACACCACCTCCAAGGACAAGAATGTTGGTTTGAAGGCTGAAGCAGAAACCAAGCAGACAGTTCCAGACGATCAGTTGAACATGCTTGTTAAAAATCTAGGGAAGTTTCTGAAAAACATGGAATCCAGAACTGAGAGAAGCTCTTCCTCGCGAAGACAATTCAGACGGGGCAGTGAAAGAAAGAAGAAAGGGAAAGAACCAGCTCTGGACGAAGATGACAAGAAAGAGATGAAAAAGGGAGTTCAATGCTGGAACTGTGAAGGATATGGACACATTGAGGCTGATTGTCCAAGCAAACCCTTCAAGAATTCTGAGAAAAAGAACAGCAAATCCATGACTGCAAAATGGAGTGATTCGGATGAGAGTGATGAAGAAAACTGTGTTGTGCTGACAAGTGTTTCAGATGTCCACCTCAATGAGCTAAAGAAGGTAGAAATTCACTATGGGATTGAAGTCTCTGAGAGTGAAGATGACGAAGACTCATCTGACAGTTTTGCTGATCTTCTGAGGAAGATACTCAAACAATGTGAGGCAGTTCTTCAGACCAATCAGACCTTGACGGACAGAGTAAATCTCTTGGAAGAAGAACGAAGGAGATGTTTACCCTCAGTTGGTAATCAAGTTACTATTCTGAAAAGAGAAGATTCAGAAAGACAGACCTCTGTTGAATCCACTCCAGCAGCAGCCAAGACAGCTGATCCACAGAGCAATATTCTGGACGAAATATTATCTTACCAAAGACTTGGAAAAGGGAAAACAGGGCTTGGATATACTGGTGAAGAAAGCTCTAAAGGGACAGTGTTCATTAAAGCCTCAGATGGTGAGACAGATGAGAAGAAGAATTCAGATGCCTCCTCAAAAATGGCAGAGAAAATTGGATCTAGACATGTGAACAAGAGGATGCTACAGCATCATGGACAACATTTTTCTCAAACAAAACAAAAGTCTCAGAACAAGTGGAGTACTGGTACAAGTGTTGGGAAGCAGAAGATCAACTCCAATCTGAAGCAGCAACACAGAATTTGCTCAGCTGAAAAAGGGGGAGCAAAGTCCAGAATCAGCACATGTTGCACAAAGACTCCATTTCATGTTGCTGCACAAGGGCACTGGATTGCTAAAAACAAGGGTAAATCAAAGATGGTACAAATATGGAAACCCAAACAAAGGGTTAGGAGGCTGGAAGATCAGAAGAAGAAAAGCTCTGGTGTATTCCAAGTATGGGTGAAGAAGGCTCCACCAGAATCTCTCAAGGATCCTCTGAGCAAAAAATGCAGCCTGAAGTGAATTGGTGAACAAGCTCACATGTGCTGCAGCAACCTGGTCCGAATTAGTTTGTTCACATGTGTTGGTTGCTAAGGATGGAAAGGAAAATTTTTGCACATGAGAGGCACGTGACTTACACTTCAAAAAGGAAAAGAAAATAACGGGTAAATATTTTCTAGGGCACAGATCAAGAGCAAAGGGCTTCTCAGAAATCTCTGCCGATCATCCTCTGTGCGCTTCTCTTTCCTTCCACATCTCTGCAGCAATGGTGAAGACACGCGGACTGAAGAAGAATCTGGCAGCTGACAGGCAAAGCAGGTCTGAGAGAAGGACCAAGGCACGCAACGAAGACCCTGCTCAGCCGCTGGAGGTGGTTGTGTGGGAACCAAACCCTCTCCCTGTGCCGCACAGTGAGCCCTCTCCCTCTGAAGAAGCTTCGCAGAAGAGGAGGCGGCTGGTACTTGATGGAGAACCTGTCTCCGGTTCTGCTGCGCTGCCAGAAGCGGATATGACTGAAGCTGCTTCTGAAGAAGAACAAGCAGCAGAGACTGCTGCAGCAGTTCCTGCAGGAGAAGAGTGCAGATCACTGGTCATGTCTCCAGGTATTATTGGTGAAGGGGTTGAAACAGCTGCTGAGTCCCCTGAACAAGAACCTGCTGCAGCACATCCCCCTTCTTCAGACAAGGGCAAAGCTCCTATCCTGATCCCAGGCTCCAGTAGTGAAAGCTCATCCAGTGAAGAAGTGGAAGCAGGATCTCTTGGTGGACCCTCTGAGAGAGGACCTGCAGCTGAAGATTTCTCTGCTCTCACAGTCGGAGGCACATGGTTCAGGAACAAAAGCGTCTCTCAAACCTGGAGTACTGTTGAGCGGAAACACATTGTGCATGAGAAGCGACTGGTGCAAGATAAGTATAGATCAGCTGCTATGATTGAGCTTCTGACTGAGGTAAATCTGCTCAAGTCCCTAACCTTTCCTCACCGTTTCAATATTATTCTGGTTAGAGAATTTATAGTGAATATGGAAGAAAAATTTGGAGAAGAAGGAGCTGATGAGTATGGGAGAAGCTGGGTACGGGGTAAGTCAGTGGTGATTACTCCTGAAATTATTGATGCTTTTCTTGGAATTTCTGAGAATGCAAGGGCTCCCACTGATGTTAAGCCAGAATTTGTGGCGAAGATCCTCACAGGGGGAGTGTGCCTGTCTTGGGGTGGCCCTACCCTCAGTGCGGCTGAGCTAACCTCCAAGTATGCTCTGCTGTATCATCTTGGTGTCAGGAACTGGATTCCTAGCTCTCACAGAGGGAAGGTCAACAAAGATTTTGCTAACCTTCTCTATTCTATTGGAAAGAGGAGGAAGATTAGCCTGGGAAGTGTTATGTTTCCCCAGCTTGCTGCTCATGCCGGGAGTGCTTCCTCCAGCAAGCCTATTGTGCTGCCCTCCCTCATCCATGGGATCATGGTCTCTCAGCATCCAGAGTTTGGAGCAATTGCTGAAGGCTTATCTGAGGAGCTGCAGGTCTTCACAGTAGATCACAAGCTATTCAAGGGAAAACATGTAGTGGATGTTGCGTATGAGGATCTTCTAATGGTTGGTTCTTCAGCTCCAGCTCCCCTGGAGGACTCTCTTCCCCCTGCTGCATCCATTCAGCCAGCTCTTCGTGCCAGAATTGTGAGCCATCTCCGGTCTGAACTGCTCTTTCTTGATACTGAGGCCAAACGGAGGGATGCCAGGCGTGGCCAGATTCGGAGCCTCATCAGAGACTTGGAGTTCCTGGAGGATGAGGAGCAGGCCCCTTGAGCATCTATGACAAAAAGGGGGAGAGAAGATTTTTTATGCTGATGAAAATTGCTGAATATTGATACACTTTGTTTTGACCCTGCGTGGTCGTATCTTCGGCCGTGTGTGGCCACACCACATCTACTTACTCTCTATTATTTTTATTTAGAGTATTTCGTTTCTGGTTTTCGGAAGAGTGCATTGGCCTTAAGGTTTTGTCAAAATGCCAAGGGGGAGATTGATAATGCAAGTATGGCAGTGTTTGACAAAACCAGCATGAGTGAACAAGGAGCTGCTGCAGCTCAATCAAACAAGGAGGCCAGCAGAAGTATACAGCAGAAGTAAACCAGCAACAGATGCAGCAGGGGATGCTGCAGCAGGTGCTGGTTCAAGAGCTAGTTCAACTGTCCGAGTAGCAGTTTTGTGCTGGGTGCTTTTTGAAGGTTTGGCAGCTTTGTGAAAGTGCTTAGAAGAATTTCTAAAATACCGTTGAGCATATTCCAGCAAGGTTTGCTAGTCAGAGAAGGAGATTTGCATTGAAGATATTAATCAAATCTAATCTCCTAGATTTTAGGAGATAATTGATCTTGTGGGATTATGGCCTAAACCTGGAAATTGCTTAAAGTGGTGAGGGTATTTAAGCAGAAGGTTAGAGGGCTGTAGAAGGTGATCGAAGCTGAGTGATACACGTGAGTAGACACGAAATTCAGAGTGAGGATTTTTCTGGGTGTGCTACGAGAGTTGTTCTTCGATCAACACACACGGGCAGAGCGTTGAGCGCAGAGCTGAGGTGTGCATTGCAGAGGAGAATCAGGTCTTGCAGAGACTGATTCGTGCATTGATCTGGAAGCCAATTTAGAGCTGTGGAGCTTGTTGGTTGATCAAAGGCAGCCGCGGGAGAACTGACGGGTGGAAGGCTCGGTCGAGGTTCGTGCGGAAGAACCCACTAGTGGCAGGTGGTCACTGAGTGAGGGGGAGTTACTCAGAGTGTGCAGCGCTCTTGGAGTGGTTCGATCGGCTCGGCAGGAGGCCTTGGAGCGACGCGGACAGAGTGCTTCAGCTGGTGTTACAGCTGTTGCTGCAGCAACCCTGCTGAGTAGTGTAGACTAGAATAGGCTGAGTTCTTGAAGAGGATTGTAGCTATTCTAGGCTGACATATTGTAGAGGGTGTGCTGGCACAAATCAGAGCTTGTTCTGATTGTGTTGAGTAGTCCACACGGGGTTAAAGTAGCATAGGTTGCGTGCGTTGTAACCGAGTGTGCTTTGAACCTTTGGTTGAGTGGATTGAGGACTGGAGAATAGTCCTCCCCAGACGTAGGCAGATTGGCCGAACTGGGTGAACAAATCTGTGTCCTATTCATTGTTTGCTGTGCCCACATTTAAGTGAACAAGAGTGTGCTGCAGCAACTGCTAGTTCACAAATCTGCATAAGTAGAGACACTTGAAATTACAAGCTTCATTTGCAAGATCACAGAGTTTAGCATTAAATTCAGTGACTGTTTCTTCATCCAGCATCCTCAGATTCTCAAATTGTGTGGCAATCATTTGGAGTCTTGACAGCTTCACTCTATCAGTGCCTTCATGCGCAGTTTGCAGGATTTCCCATCCTTGCTTGGCCATGTCGTAGTTTGAAATCAACCTGAAATTGTTAGCATCTACTGCAGCAAAAATTGCATTCAGAGCCTTTGAATTACCAGTTGCTGCAGCACCTTCTTCAGCAGTCCATTGCTCTTCAGGTTTTATCCTTGTCACTCCTTGCTCATCCATGGTGATTGGGGGAGACCACTTGAGAAAGGCTTTCATTCTAGCTTTCCAATAACCATAATTGCTCTCTTCCAACAATGGAGGTCTGCTTGTGCTCTGTCCTTCCTTCATTGTCTTGACTTCTTCAGAGACACTGTAGGATCTTTAACTCTGTGTGTCGAGCTCCAGCTCTGATACCAATTGAAATTTCACAGTGTCTTAGTTCGACAGATTTTGTGAACAAGCAGTTGCTGCAGCACACTCTTGTTCACTCAGAAATTGTCTCAGCAAACAATGAACAAGGCACAGATTTGTTCACCCAGTTCGGCCAATCTGCCTACGTCTGGGGAGGACAATTCTCCAGTCCTCAATCCACTCAACCAAAGGTTCCAAGTACACTCGGTTACAACTCACGCAACCTATGCTACTTAAACCCCGTGTGGACCACTCGGCACAATCAGAACAAGCTCTGATTTGTGTCTGCACACCCACTACAATATGTCAATATAGAATAGCTGCTTTCTCCTCAAAGAACTCAGCCTATTCTAAACTTCACTACTTAGCAGGGTTGCTGTAGCAACTGCTGTAACACACAGCTGATGCACAATTGTCCGCGTCGCTCCAAAGCCTTCTGCCGAGCCGATCGAACGATTCCACGAGCGCTGCACACTCAGGAATACTCCCCCTCACTCAATGACCACCTGCCACTAGCGAGTACTGCCGCACGACACTCGACCGAGCCTTCCACCCGTCAGTTCTTCCGCGGCTGCCCTTGATCAACCAACAAGCTCCACGGCTCTGAATTGGCTTCCAGATCAAGCACGAATTGGACTCTGCAAGTCCTGATTCCCTTCTGCAATACTCACCACAGCTCTGCGCTCAACGCTCTGCTCACGGGTGATGATCGAAGAAAGCTTCCGTCGCACACCCAGGATTCCCCCACTGAAATCTGTGTATGCACTCGTGTATCCCTCTACTTCGATCAACCTCTCTGCTCTGAACACCTTCAGCTTAAATAGCAGCGCCACTTTAAGCAATGTCCAGGTTTAGGCAATTGTCCCAGCAAGATCAATTATCTCCTAAAATCTAGGAGATTAGATTTGATATTTATCTTCAATGCAAATCTCCTTCTCTGACTAGTAAACCTAGCTGGAAAATACTCCACAGCATTTTAGAAATTCTTCTGATGCTCTGCAAAGGATTTTCAGCCCTTCTGGACAACCCCAGACTGCTGCTGCTTCTTGGACGGTTGAAACAGCCAGTTGAACTAGCACCTACTGCAGCATCCCCTGCTGCAGCTGCTGCTAGTTCACTTCGGCTGGCCTGCTTGATTGTTAAGCTGTAGCAACTCCTTGTTCACTTATGCTGGTTTTGTCAAACACTGCCATACTAGCATCATCAGAACCTAAGAGCTTCAAGGAAGCCATGAGTGATGTATTCTGGATGATAGCGATGCAGGAAGAACTTGCAGAGTTCGAAAGACATGATGTTTGGGACCTGGTGGACAGACCCAATGTAGTGAATATTATAGGCACCAAGTGGATCTTCAAAAACAAAACTGATGAAAAGGGAAACATCACAATAAAGCCAGACTGGTTGCTCAAGGATACTCTCAAATGGAGGGCCTAGATTTTGAAGAAACGTTTGCTCCAGTTGCTCCTTTGGAGGCCATCAGACTCCTTCTAGCTATGTCTTGTTTCCTAGGGTTTAAACTGTATCAAATGGATGTCAAAAGTGCGTTCCTGAACGGAGACCTCTCTGAAGAAGTATATGTTACTCAGCCAAAAGGTTTTGAAGATCCTCATCACCCAGAGCATGTATACAAGTTGAAGAAAGCCCTATACAGACTTAAACAGGCTCCTCGGGCATGGTACGAGAGGCTGACAGTATTTCTGGAAAAACATGGCTACAAACGAGGGGGAGCTGACAAAACTCTATTTGTAAAAAGAACCAAGTCAGATGCGATCATTGCATTTATGCGGATGACATTGTCTTCGGATCGAAGTCTCAGCACATGGTGAAGCAGTTTGTGGACCACATGCAGCAGGAATTCCAAATGAGCATGGTCGGAGAACTGTCCTATTTCCTTGGTCTGGAGATTACCCAGAAAGAAGATGGCATCTTTATTGCACAAAGCAAATACAGCAAGAATCTTGTGCAGAAATTTCAGCTAGATAAGGCCAGTCACAAATGAACCCCTGCTGCCACTCATGTCAAAGCCATCAAAGATGAACATGGAGTGGAAGTGAGTCAGACAATCTACAGAAGAATGATTGGGAGCTTACTGTACCTGACTGCCAGCCGCCCCGACATTTCCTTTGCAGTAGGAGTCTGTGCCAGATTTCAAGCCTGTCCCAAAGATAGTCACTTGAAGCTGGTCAAGCGAATCATTCGGTATGTTGGAGGAACTGTGAACTATGGCTTATGGTATACTAAGGACACAAATGCTAATCTGGTGGGATATAGTGATGCGGACTAGGCAGGATGCTCAGAGGATAGGAAGAGCACTTCTGGAGGATGCTTCTTCCTAGGAAATAACCTGGTGTCCTGGTTCAGCAGAAAGCAAAACAGCATTTCGTTATCCACAGCCGAGGCTGAATACATAGCTGCCGGGAGCTGCTGTGCTCAAATGTTGTGGATGAAGCAAATGCTGAGTGAGTATGGTCATGATCAAGATGAAATGACTCTCTACTATGACAACATCAGTACCATCAACATCTCTAAGAATCCGGTTCCGTACAGCAGAACCAAGCACATTGACATTCGTCATCACTTCATCCATGATCTAGTGGAAAAGAATATCATTCCGCTACAGCACGTGGTGTCGGCCAAACAGCTTGCCGATATCTTCACAAAAGCTCTGGATGCAGTCCGGTTCGAAGACCTGAGAGCCTCTCTGGGGCTTTGTGTATTGCCTTCCAAGGGCAGCCAGGAGCACCCCCTTGTCATTTATTCCAAAAAGGGGGAGGAGAAGAAGGGGAGGTTACCGGAAAAAAAAAATCTGTATTGAAATCCTTCCTAGGGTTTTGTCAAAATGCCAAGGGAGAGATTGATGATGCAGTATGACAGTGTTTGACAAAACCAGCACAAGTGAACAAGGAGCAGCTACAGTAGGGGATGCTATAGCAGGAGCTTGTTCAAGTTGCTGCAGCATCTGTCCGAGTAGCAGCAGCAACCTGGGCGATTGGCTAGAAGGCCTGCCAGCTCTGCGGAGAGCATCAGAAGAATTTTTTAAAGTGCTGCGGAGAATATTCCAGTGGGATTTCCTAGCTAGAGAAGGAGATTTGTTTTGGAATTCAAAACAAATCTAATCTCCAAAAAATTAGGAGATAATTGTTTCTTTGTGGGACATTGCTAAATTCTGTTCTTGTTTGAAGCGGGCGTTGCTACTTAAGGGAGGACAGGTCAGAGCAGAAAGTTTGATCGAAGCTGAGGGATACACGAGTGCATACGCAGAATTCAGAGAGAGTAATTTTGGTGTGCGACGAGTTCTTCGATCATCACCTGAAAGTAGAGCGTGAGCGCAGAGCTGTGGTGACAGAAGGAGAAGGTGATCAGGACTTGCCTAGTCTGATCCGAGCTTGATCTGGAAGCCAATTTAGAGCAGTAGTGCTTGTTGGTTGATCAAGGAAGGCCGCGGAAGAACTGACGGGTTTATGGCTCGGTCGAGTGTCTAAGCGGCAGTTCTCGCTAGTGGCAGGAGGTCACTGAGCAAGGGGGAGTATACCAGAGTGTGCAGCACTCGTGGAATCGTTCGATCGGCTTGGCAGAAGGCCTTGGAGCGACGCGGACAATTGTGCATCAGCTGTGTGCTACAGCAGATGCTGCAGCAACCCTGCAGAGTTGAGTGTAGTTTAGAATAGGCTGAGTTTCGAGGAGAAAGTAGCTATTCTAGATTGACATTTGTAGAGGGTGTGCAGACACAAGTCAGAGCCTGTTCTGATTGTGTCTAGTGATCCACACAAGGTTGAGTAGCATAGGTTGCGTGGAGTTGTAACCGAGTGTACTTGGAGACCTCTGAGATTAGTGGATTGAGGACTGGAGAATAGTCCTCCCCAGACGTAGGCAGTTGGCCGAACTGGGTGAACAAACTTCTGTCTTGTTCATTGTTTGCTGAGACAATTTCCGAGTGAAAAAAGAGGGTGCTGTAGCAACTGCTTGTTCACAAATCTGTCTGTCAGTGACGCTGCGAATTTCACGTAGAAGATAGGAAAAGCATATCTGGAGGTTGTTTCTTCCTCGGAAATAACCTGGTATCTTGGTTCAGTGAGAAGCAAAACAACATCTCCCTTTTCACAGCCGAGGCAGAGTACATTGCAGCAGGAAGCTGCTGTGCTCAGATGGTTTGGATGAAGCAGATGTTTACTGAGTATGAGATAAATCAAAGAGAAATGGTTCTCTACTGTGACAACATGAGTGCTATCAGCATCTCCAAGAATCCAGTACAACACTCGAGAACCAAACACATTGACATAAGGCACCAGTTCATCAAGGAATTGATAAAAAAGTAGGTTAATTCTCCAATCATGCTCATTTGAAACTCTGAAATTTCTGTTGCGTTGCTGAAGCGGAGATATAGCTTCTGTTTAAGCACTCTTTGTATCTTTCTGCGGAACTACTCTACTGAATAATATGAAAGAAACAGTACATTTGTTCACCTACTTCGGCAACTTGCCTAGGTCTGGGGAGGATGCTCCGATCCTCAAGATTTCACTATCACAGTTTGAAGTACAAGAACTCACATCTCTACTTCTCACCTAGCTGAAATCTAAAACTCAATCTAATCTCCTAGACTAGCAAGCAGTCTGATCACACAGACTCTCTTCATACATCCTACACACCCTCAGTAATAAATAACTACAATTCTACCTCTCAAACTCAACCTATTCTATTACAGTGTATAGCTCACGAAATGGTTAAACACACTCTTCACCAGAGTTACTGTATCTTTAGTCCACGACATTCCAAGCTCTCCCGCCAAGTAGTCGGACCCTCTGAGTTCTTTAAACTCCGCCTCGCCCCCCCAATCAATGACACACTCTACCAATAGTGAGTAGCCTCAATCACTGCTCTGCAGCCCGCGATAATGCCTATCCGCGGCTGATCACTGAGCTTCAGACAGTTCCACCACCGAGCAGCGCTCCGTTTGAACTCGGAACCAGTCCAGAATCAAACTCCACGAGTTATGTTTCCTCTACGCAACACAAGCCTCTAACTCAGTGTATCAAACCCTGCTACCGTGTGTTCTTCTCTTACGCTCTGTGTTTTCTCTCTGTGATCGTGTATGGTACTGCTGCCCTCTACACTGCTTTTCAAGCTCATGCACGCCAGAACGTTGTCAAAATTGTGGTAGTAAAAATACTAGTCCAATCACGGTACGCAAACAATATTTTATAATCCGAGTGACCTCGGGTCGAACCCAAGAGAAAAGTGTAGATTAGTCTAACGCTAGCCAGTAATGCTGAAGGTAAGTCTACTAAATAAAGCTGGGGTTTTTCCTCTAGGCGAGGTATCTCTAGTAAGTACTAAAGACAAGATTGAATTTGGTTTGAAAGAAAGTATTAAAGAAAACTTAGTCGAAATCCTATTTCACCCCTAGGTCATGCGATTAGCAATGCAAAACAGAAATATATTCATGAGTTAATTTGATTGATTATTCTAGGCTAAAGTATCACGCATTCTAAATTCATTAGTTAATTTGATTGATAATTTTATGCTAAAGTATCACGCATTCTAAATTCAACTCTTTCTCCTTCTCTAGACTAGGAATGATACCTAAGTGACACAATTCTCAAACTCTTGCTCTATTGAACCGTGTAGAACAAAAGTCTCCTAATCTCAACCTCTCGGTTTATTGATAATTAACTAAAGTCCGCTCTATGCTTAGCCTAATAGAATGTGAATGTCACTCTCGCACATTAACGCTATCTAAAATAATCATGCTTGATCTTCTAAACAACCTAAGTTCAATTCTCATTTCATCCTTAGGAGTTTTATTAATTTATACTCATTCATGCGTTTCGTCAAATACTTGGTGTGCATAAAATTAACGTGAAGATAAAGCTTGAGAATTTTCAATCAAACTTCACTCATATTGATACAGAAACATGTTTTGCATTACAATCTGACCTAAGGGATCCATAAGAATCCCTACTACTAAACAACTACTCACTCGTGATGAGTTTGAAACAAAACATAATGAAATTGTTCAACAAGGAAAAGTTAAGAAAGTAAAGTAGTAGAGAAGTAGGGTTTAGAGTAGGAACAGAGTAGAATGATGTTGTAAAATCTCCAATTTTAGGTGTCTTCTCCGAATTCTCGACAATTCTCCAAGTTCTCCAATTAGGGTTTCGTTCCAAGAGAGGAACCATAGGCGCCGAGGCACCCGAAGGCCCAATCTAATTTTTCCCATCTTTTTTCTATTTATATTTACCCGCCGTGCCTGAATCAAAAGTGATTCGGGCAAGGCTTAATGAGTTGATTCGGACAGAGTGTCCGAATCAAACTCTCAGTGCTGCTTCGGAGCTGGGCGAGTCACTTTTCCTAGGGCAAATCACTTTTGATTCGGTCAAGCCTTGTATTCCTCTTGGGCGAATCAACTTTGCAGTGCTAGAATCTCGCCTGTTTGACTCTTACACATTATAGTTACGTCTTGATGTAAACTATAAAGTTGTATCCCTTTGAATTAGCTTGACAAGCTAATTAAAGTTTTCTATTTACACATTTAAGTTTTTCTATTTGATGTGTAAAGTTGACCCTTTACATATTAAAGTTTTTCTGTTTCTAATTATGTTTGACCCTTTACACAAGCTATAGCACGCCTCAATCTGATAAGAATCATGCGCTCGGCAAGCCTTCAATGATGAACAGGTCAATCTGCCCAGATTTGGTCTCGGGCAGCTGGGAGGTTGATTCGGCCAAGGTTTCACGAATCACATGTGATTCGTGCACCCCCTGGGCGATTCAAATCTGCCTTGGGCGAATCACTTTTGCCTTTTGCTTAATTTTGCTCATTTTTGCCCTCGATCGACCAGAATTCATCCAAATTTTCTTCGGGCCACTTCATATCGTGTAATACACATTTTTAACCTGAAATGGAAAAAGAAAGCATCAAACAACTTTATAAAATAGCGGAACAGAAAAGAAGTAAATGAAATATACAGACAAATATGAAGTCATTTGTCCGCTCATCAACCCCCCAAAAGCGCCAAGCATCAATATTCAGAATCTTACTTCTAGATTCTAGCAAGTTGTTGAATAATCCATTGCCAGATATGAACCCCATGGATCTTTATCTTTTTAAGCACGTGCTAGCGACTGTTGCTTTCTTGATGACGTCTACATACCTTTCGGAGCTTCCTCAATGTCAGCCGTATCAAGCCGGAGCCTCACCGTGCAACTCTGGAATTCTGCTCTAATTCTAAGACACCACAGAGTGCTGAAGCAGACTCTGTATCTTCAACTCTGTCTGTTGCCCATTCTTCAGATAGTATCTCAGCTTCAAGTCTTTAGGGGTTGCTGAAGCAGACTCTAGCTCTTTGTTGATGTTGTTTTGTCAGTCTTTAGATTGTGGTTTAGCACCGATCTTCAAGGAGTGCTTCAGCATTCTCTTGAGCAGTTTTGTCAAGGATGCCATATCCTCAACAATCTCCCCCTTTGCATTTTGACAAAACAAAAAAAACAACTACAGCTAAGCTACTGATCCAAACACTCTAGTAACAACTAACAACTATAAATGATCCCTGGCACGCCTCTGCCTCTACTAAATAGATGTTCTACCTATTACATTCCTCTCCCCCTTTTTGTCACAAATGAAAGGGGCTACTGTCAGCTCATCTAGGAACTAGGCATAAACCCAACGTAGCTCTGAGTTCCTCGAACCTAGCTCCATCTAAGGGTTTTGTGAAAATATCAGCTACCTGCTTCTCAATGGCTACATGCTTGAGGATAACAGTTTGAGTGTCTACCAGATCTCTGATGAAATGGTGTCTAATGTCAATGTGTTTAGTCTGAGAGTGCTGCACTGGATTCTTGCTAATGCTAATAGCACTCATATTGTCGCAGTAAATAGTCATGGTGCCCTGTTGGATACCATATTCACTCAGCATTTGTTTCATCCATAACAACTAAGCACAACAACTTCCAACAGTGATATACTCAGCTTCGGCAATGGATGGAGAAATACTGTTCTGCTTCTTGCTGAACCAAGATACTAGATTATTACCAAGGAAGAAACATCCAACCGAGGTACTCTTCCTGTCTTCTGCACATCCTGGCCTGTCAGCGTCGCAGTATCCAACAAGTTCTGCACTTGTGTCTTTTGTATACCATAGCCCATAGTTGGTAGTCCCTTTAACATATCTGATGATTCTCTTAACAAGTTGCATATTGCTCTCCTTGGGGCAGGCCTGATATCTGGCACAAACTCCTACTGCAAAGGTTGTATCAGGCCGGCTAGCCGTAAGATATAGGAGGTTGCCAAACATACTTCGATATAGAGTTTGATCCAAAATAATCCCAGCTTCATCTTTGATGACCGTAGTGTAAGTTGCCGCATGAGAGCGTTTGTGACTTGCAGTGTCCATTCCTAACCTTTTTACTAAATTCTTTCATACTTGCTTTGTGAGATAAAAATGCCATCTTCTTTTTGCAAGATTTGCAGACCAAAAAGTTGGTTAATTTTCCCACCATGCTCATTTGAAACTCCATTTGCATTTGTTCCACAAACTGCTTCACCATTCTCTGCAAACTTGATCCAAACACAATATCATCCACATATATTTGTGCAATAATAAAATCTGACCTCATTTTGCACACAAAAAAAGTCTTGTCTACCCCTCCTCGATCATAACTGTGAGTTATCAAGAACTCAATCACTCTTTCATACACCGCTCTGAGAGCTTGCTTCAAGCCATAGAGAGCCTTCTTTAGCTTGTAGACATGATTCGGATGATGAGGAGCTTCAAATCCCTTGGGTTGAGCAACATAGACTTCTTTAGTCAAGATCCCATTCAGAAATGCACTCTTAACATCCATTTGATACATGAACTTTAAGTGACAAGCCAGAGCAAGAAGAAGTATGATTGCTTCCATGCGAGCAATAGGATCAAAGGTCTCATCAAAATCTACTCCCTCGATCTGTATGTACCCTTGGGCTACTAATTTGGCCTTGTTTCTTATAATATTTCCCTTCTCATCAGACTTGTTTTTATAAATCCATTTGGTCCCAATAACATTCACATTATCCTGCCGAGTAACTGGATCCCATACCTCATTTCTTTCAAACTCACCGAGCTCTTCCTGCATGGCCGCTATCCAGCGTTCATCTCCCAGGGCTTCTTTGATTTTCTTAGGCTCAGAGCTGGACAGGAAACGCGAGTTGTTAATCATCTCACAAAGATAAATGTTGGAAGTACCTCGAGTTCGTCTTCCTTCTGTCAGGCTGCCAATGATGTTTGTGGTTGAATGATCTTTTTGGATTTTTCTAGAGGGAAGTCTAGCAGTGCTTGGTGTAGTCGGTGGGTTTGCAACTAGTGTATCGGCATCTGATCTAGACTCCTCGTCTAAAGTCTGGGAATCGTCAGGTTCTGCTGAAGCATTCTTTGGTGCTTCTTGTTCGACTGTTCTTCTGAGTTGAGACTGATGTTGGTCTTCAGAGTCAGAATCTTCTTTATCCTCAGAGTGTTTGCACTCCTCTCCTAGGTCATTCACACCAACATTGATGGATTGAATCGAAGTTCCAGTTCTGCTGTTGAAGACTCGATATGCTCTGCTGTTCGTTGAGTAGCCCAGAAATATCCCCGGATAACTTTTTGGATCAAGTTTTGTCCTGTACTCACGGTCTATAAGAATGTAGCACTCACTTCCAAAAATATGGAAGTACTTCATAGCGGGTTTCTTCTCCTTCCATAATTCATAGCAAGTTTTGTCCGTACCTCTTCTGATAGACACTCGGTTAATGATAAAGCAGGATGTGTTCATAGCTTTTGCCCAGAACTTTAAAGGAACTTTTATTGCATGGATCTGACTCGAGCCATCACCTGTATAGTTCTGTTCTTTAGTTCCACTATCCCATTTTGCTGTGCAGTAATGGGTGATGAGTATTGATGGGTAATCCCTCGGTTTTTGCAGAATTCATTCATGGCTTCATTCTCAAATTCTTTCCCATGTTCAATTCGAATGGCAGCTACTTTCAAGCCTTTTTCTTGCTCCAGCCGTGTTAGTAAGGCTCTTACCACTTTCACATTTTCTGCCTTTTCACTTAAAAATTCGATCCATGAGTAGCGAGAGTAATCATCCACACATACAAACGCGTACCTTTTTCTTCCACAGCTTTCGACCTCCATTGGTTCCATAATATGCAGCAACTGAAGCGGTCTGGTGGAGCTCATTGTAGTGACTTTAGGATGAGGAACCCTTGTCTGTTTTCCAATCTGGCATTCTCCACACACTGAGTTTATCTCTCCTTTGATCTCAGGTATACCACGAACCATTTGATCAGTTGCAAGTCTTTTAAAGTCCTCAGATTGAGATGTCCCAGTCTTTGATGCCACAAATTTATTTTCTCAGTTTTGATTAGTAGGCAGGATGATGCAAAGATTGCTTTAGCATTCTCTAATAAATAGCTGTAGATGGATGACCTTGCACCCTTCATAATGCACCTTCCCTCTGCATCAAACACTTGACAAAATGTTTGTGAGAAATTTACAACATGAGTACCGTCATCACATAGTTGACGGATGCTAATGAGATTCGCCTTTATTCCTTCCACTAGCAATACGTTTCGGAGCTTGGGTAGCCCGGAAACTTTCAGTGTTCCCTTCCCAAGGACTCTTCCTTTCAACCCATTTCCAAAGGTTACGTCTTGGTTTCTACAGGGCTGGATATCTGTAAGATAGGATCTGTCTCCGATCATGTGTCCAGTCGATCCACTGTCAAAATACCAGTTTCCCTTCTTTGGAGATTTAGTCGGGTTGAAGCAAACTGGACTGATATGGTCCACTCCTATTTTCCAATTTTTTCTGAGTGCGGAACAGTGCCTTTGGGTGTGGCCAAGCTGACTGCAATGATAGCAGCATCTTTTGTCCTGTCGAGTTCTGGATGAATGCTGATTTGTTTGCTGAAGCACCTTCTTATTTCTCCTTTCAAGCTGACCAATTTGTTCTTTCAATATCGATATAAAATTCAGTAACTCCCTTTTCTCGGCATTTAGTTCAGTCATTCTGGCAATCAGACCTTCATTCACTTTTATCACTTTCAGATATTTGTCGATAATTTGTCTATAGTGTTGGGCTAGGTATTCTTCTATGACTCTCTTAAGACTATTTCCTCCTTTATGTGGCAGAATTGAACTTTGATTATTGGCCATTAATGATAGCAACTCTTTCCCGGATCACACTCTCTATGTGAGCGAACCGCTCTGATACCAATTGAAATTTCTGTGGCGTTGCTGATGCGGATATATAGCTTCTGCTTAAGCACTCTTTGTATCTTTCTGCGGAACTACAATACTAATTAATATGAAAGACACAGTACGTTTTTTCACCTGGTTTGGCAACTTGCCCACCTCTGGGGAGGATTCTCCGATCCTCAAGATTTCACTATCACAGTTTGAAGTGCAAGGACTCACACCTCTACTTCTCACCTAGCCGAAATCTAAAGCTCAGTCTAATCTCCTAGACTAGTAAGCAGTCTGATCACACCGACTCTCTTCGTATAGCCTACACACTCTAAATAATAAATAGCTACAGTTCTACCTCTCAAACTCAGCATATTCTATTACAGTGTACAGCTCATCGAATGCTTAAGCACACTATTAGCTAGAGTTGTTGTATCTTCAGTCCACAATGCTCCAAGCTCTCCCGTTAAGTAGCCTTTTAGTTCTTCAAACTCAGCCTCGACTTCCCCTCAATCAATGACACACTATGCCAATATTGAGTAGCCTCAATCACTGCTCTGCAACCCACGACAATGCCTGTCCGCGGCTGATCACTGAGATTCAAACTATTCCACCAACAACCAGCACTCCAGTTGAACTCAGAACCAGTCCAGAATCAAACTCCACGAGTTCTGATTCCTCTACGACACAAACCACTAACTCAGTGTATAAAACCCTGCTACCGTGAGTTAATCTCTTCGTGTGTTCTTCTCTTGTGCTATGTGTTTTCTCTCAGTGATCGTGTATGGTACTGCTTCCCTCTGCACTGCTTCTCAAGCACACGCACCCCCAAAAGCACCAAGCATCAATATCAGAATCTTACTCCTAGATTCTAGCAACTTGTTGAAGATTCCGTTGCCAAATATGAACCCTTTGGATCTTTATCCTTTTAAGCACCTGTTGGCAACTGCTGCTTTCTTGATGACATCTACAAACCTCCCAGAGCTTCCCCAATGTCAGCTGTATCAAGTCGGAGCCTCGCAGTGCACTGCCAGATTTCTGCTCTAGCTCTGAGACACCACAGAGTGCTGAAGCAGACTCTGTCTCTTTGCCCATTCTTCAGATAGTATCTCAGCTTCAATTCTTCAAGGGTTACTGAAGCACACTCTAGCTCTTTGTTGTTGTTGTTTTGTCAGTCTTCAGATTATGCTTTAGCCATCGATCTTCAGGGAGAGCTTCGGCATTCTTTTGAGCAGTTTTGTCAAGGATGCCATATCCTTAACAAACTCCCGTTGCATTTGCTCCACAACTTGCTTCACCATTCTCTGCGAACTTGACCCAAATACTATATCATCCACATAAATTTGTGCAATATTAAAATTTGACCTTGTTTTACGCACAAAAAGAGTCTTGTCCGCCCCTCCTTGATGATATCCGTGCTGAATTAGAAACTCTGTCAATCTTTCATACCAGGCTCTGGGCTCATGCTTCAAGCCGTAGAGAGCCTTCTTTAACTTGTAGACATGGTTTGGATGATGAAGATCCACAAAACCTTTGGGTTGAGCAACATAGACTTCTTTTGTCAAAATTCCATTCAAAATGAACTTTTGACATCCATTTGGTACAGTTTGAACTTCAGGTGACAGGCCAGGGCAGGAAGATGTCTGATTGCTTCCATGCGACCAACTGGAGCAAAGGTCTCATCAAAATCTACTCCTTCGATCTGTGTGTACCCTTGGGCTACTAATCTGACCTTGTTTCTTGTCATATTGCCCTTTTCATCGGACTTGTTTTTATAAATCCATTTGGTCCCAATAACATTCACACTATCTGGCCAAGTAATTAGATCACATAACTTGTTTCTTTTGAACTCACCGAGCTCTTCCTGCATGGCAGCTATCCAGTGTTCATCTCCCAAGGCCTTTTTGATATTCTTTGGCTTAGTGCTGGACAGGACACGAGTTGTTAATCATATCACAAAGATTAATGTTGGAAGTACCTCGAGTTCGTCTTCCCTCGGTCAGGCTGCCAATGATGTTTGTGGTGGACGATCTTTCTGAATTTTTCTAGGGGAGAGTCTAGCAGTGCTTGGTGTAGTCAGTGGGTTCTCAACTGCTGTATCAGCATCTGATCTAGACTCCTTGTCCGCAGTCTGGGAATCGTCAGATTCTGCTGAAGCATTCTCTGGTGCTTCTTGTTTGGTTGTTCCTCTGATTTGAGACTGATGTTGGTCTTTTGAGTCGGAATCTTCTTTATCCTTAGTGTTTGCACTCCTCTCATGGGTCATTCATAACGATGTTGATGGAATCAATCACAGTTCCAGTTCTGCTATTGAAGACTCGATATGCTTTGTTGTTTGTTGAGTAGCCTAGGAATATCCCCAGGTCACTTTTTGGATCAAGTTTTGTCCTGTACTTACGGTCTCTAAGAATGTACCACTCACTTCCAAAAATATGGAAGTACTTCACAGTGGGTTCTCCATCCATAGTTCATAGCAAGTTTTGTCCGTACCCCTTCTAATAGACACTCGGTTAATGATATAGGATGGTGTGTTCATAGCTTCTGCCGAGAACTTTAGGGGAACTTTTCTTGCATTGATCATAACTCGAACCATCTCTTGTATAGTTCTGTTCTTTCGTTCCACTATCTCATTTTGCTGTGGAGTAATGGGTGATGAGTATTGGTGGGTGATCCCTCAGTTTTTGCATAATTCATTCATGGCTTCATTATCAAATTCTTTCCCATGATCACTTCGGATGTCAGCTACTTTCAAGCATTTTTCTTGCTCTAACCATGTTAGTAAGGCCATTAACACTTTCACAGTTTTTGCTTTTTCATGTAAAAATTCGATCCATGGGTAGCGAGAGTTATCATTCATACAAAAGCTTACTTTTTTCTTCCACCGCTTTCTACCTCCATTGGTCCCATGAGGTCTATTTGGAGTAACTTGGCCGGTCTGGTGGAGCTCATTGTAGTGACTTTTGGATGAGGAACCCTTGTCTGTTTTCCAATCTTGCTTTCTCCACACACTGTGTTTATCTCTCCCTTGATCTCAGGCATAGCACATACTAATTGATCAGTTGCAAGTCTTTTTAAGGTCCTCAGATTGAGATGTCCCAGTCTTTGATGCCATACATTTATTTCTTCAATTTTGGTCAGTAGACAGGATGATGCAGAGATTGCTTCAGCATTCTCTAGTAAACAGTAGTTGTTGGCTAACTTTGTCCGCGGCTAATCACCGAGCTCGGACTGTTCCTTCAACAAGCAGCGCTCTAGATGAACTCAGAATCAGTCCAGAATCAAACTCCAAAAGTTTTCTAATTCCTTTAGCACACCACACCAGTCTTCAACTCAAAGAATAACCCCTGCTACCGTGGTTGATCTCTGTGTCTACGCTCTAGCTCTCTTTGGTTTTCTCTCGTGTGTTCTCTATCTCCTTGCTACCCTTCGCCTGCTGACAGCGCGTCGTTCTGTGCCTCAAATTTGTATTTATAAGACCTGTTAACACTTAGAAAATGGTAAGCTGGGTCGAACCCAAAGAGAGAAAGTGATCAAGAGTCCTAATGGTAGTTCGAGGAAAACAGGACAATTATCTATGATGAGAGTCTATCAATTGGAAGAAATCAGTTCAGGGAATACACTGCAACTAGTTATCATTGATCAAACAACATAGTAAAACTAATGAATACTACCCCACTCCAACATTTCCGCTAAAGATATGTTGACTCCAACATTCTACCTATTCTTAACGGCTAAGTTCTCGAATGATGCAATGATTACTCGACCGACTCCACCAACTAGTTCTACCGCTAAGCTTAGCTAACAATAGATATCAACCTAGCTTCACTGCTAAGCTCCATTAAAGTGATAATCAAAGCATTCAGTTCACACAAAGGCAGTAAATCACTAACTCAAATCAAGTGTTCATTGATCTCAAAACAAGTGTTGCAATGTAAACCCCAAACTGATAAAAGGTCTAGCTACTCATAATATCCATCGAATGTGTTAAGGTATATGACATCATTGACAAACTCCTACAAGTCCACAAGAGTCTGTTACAGCAAGCGTGTGAAGACAGGAAAAAAGTTTTAAATTGCCCTACTTCTCAATCAAACTTTCCCAAATGCCCCACTTTTGAAAAAGATATCTGAAATGCCCCACTTCTATTTGATTCCGGGCTTCCATAAACCGGATTGCATAAAAAAAGCACATTCCGGTTCTTGAAACACCGGATTGGTTATGAAACAAACCAGATCGAACGCAGATCGTCAGGTTATCCGAGGTGGAGATACAGTCAGTAGCCTAATCAGCATCTGAGAATCCGGTTTTGCTAAAACCGGATTTTATTATTTTCTCTTATTTTTGTCCCGACAAGAATCAGAGAAAATAATTGAAGTGCCAAAATCAAGGAAAAAAGGAATCTGGTTTTTCGTAAACCGGATTCAATTATTTCTCTGATTCTTGTCGGGACAGAAATCAGAGAAAATAATTGAATAACGAAATCAGAGAAAATAATTGAATAGCCAAAATTAAGGGAAAAAAGGAATCCGATTTTTCGTAAACCGGATTCAATTATTTTCTCTGATTTCTGTCCCGACAAGAATCAGATAAAATAATTGAACCGCTGGAATCGAAGAAAAAAAGGCAATCCGGTTTATCAAAAACCGGATAGTTTAAATTGGTGATTAGGCTGCTGACTGTACCTCTGACTGTACGTCCACGTCGGATAACCTAACGATCTGGTTTATTTCGTAACCAATCCGGTTTTTCAAGAACCGGAATGAGCCTTTTTTAAGCAATCCGGTTTATGGAAGCTCGGAATCAAATAGAAGTAGGGCATTTCAGATATCTTTTTGAAAAGTGGGGCATTTGGGAAAGTTTGATTGAGAAGTAGGGCAGTTTAAAATTTTTTTCTGAAGACAGCAGCTAGTGCAGGGCATTCCAGAATGAACAAGCAACTACTACAGCAGGAGCTGTAGCAGCAATATTGGCGCAAAGAACAATCTGCCTAGATATTATCTTGTTGAGATCTTGGAGGAGCTTCTAAATATTCAGAGAGAATATCCCAGTAAAGATTCCCGTATCCAGGAGAAGATTTGATTGTGGAAAGATTTGTTTCTCCAAACAAATCTAATCTCCTTCAAAATAAGAGATAAGATCTTGTTGAGATCTTTAAGGAATTTCCTGAAGATTTGTTTCTCCAAACAAATCTAATCTCCTACAAAATAGGAGATAAGATCTTGTTGAGATCTTTAAGGAATTTCCTAAATTTGATATTGATGGAGCATGGAGTTCCTATTTTGAAATTTTACAGTGTCTTAGTTCGACAAATTTGTGAACAAGCAGTTGCTGCAGCACACTCTTGTTCACTCAGAAATTGTCTCAGCAAACAATGAACAAGGCACAGGTTTGTTCACCCAGTTCGGCCAATCTGCCTACGTCTGGGTCAAACCAAAGGTCACAAGTACACTCGGTTACAACTCACGCAACCTATGCTACTCAACCCCATGTGGATCACTCGGAACAATCAGAACAAGCTCTGATTTGCGTCTGCACACCCTCTACAATATGTCAATCTAGAATAGCTACAGTCTTCCCAAAGATCTCAGCCTATTCTAAACTACACTACTCAGCAGGGTTGCTGTAGCAACTGCTGTAACACACAGCTGAAGCACAAATGTCCGCGTCGCTCCAAGGCCTTCTGCCGAGCCGATCGGACGATTCCACGAGCGCTGCACACTCTGGAATACTCCCCCTCACTCAGTGACCACCTGCCACTAGTGAGTACTGCCACACGACACTCGACCGAGCCAACAACTCGTCAGTTCTTCCGCGGCTGCCCTTGATCAACCAACAAGCTCCGCAGCTCTGAATTGGCTTCCAGATCAAGCTCGAATCAGACTCTGCAAGTCCTGATTCCCTTCTACTACAATCACCACAGCTCTGCGCTCACGCTCTACTCTCGGGTGATGATCGAAGAATTCGTCCGTCGCACACCACAAATTGCTCTCTCTGAATTCTGTGTATGCACTCGTGTATCCCTCAGCTTCGATCAACCTTTCAGCTCTGAACCCCTTCAGCTTAAAATAGCAGTACCACTTTAAGCAGTGTCCAGGTTTAGGCAATGTCCCAATCAAGAACAATTATCTCCTAAAATATAGGAGATTAGATTTGATATTTATCTTCAATGCAAAACTCCTTCTCTGACTAGTAAACCTCTCTGGAATATACTCCACAGCATATTAGAAATACTTCAGATGCTCTCCGTAGAGATTCCAGCCCTTCAAGACACGCCCAGGTTGCTGCTGCTTCTCGGACGGTTGATACAGCCAGTTGAACAAGCTCCTGCTGCAGCATCCCCTGCTGCAGCTGCTGCTGGTTCACTTCTGCTGGCCTGTTTAAAAACTTGAGCTGCAGCAACTCCTTGTTCACTTGTGCTGGTTTTGTCAAACACTGCCATACTCATTATCAATCTCCCCCTTGGCATTTTGACAAAACCCCTTAGAGAATTGATTGAGTATTTTCTTCTCCTCCACTCTTAAGCCTGTGCTTCTCCTCCCCCTTTTTGGAATAAATGTCAAGGGGGTGCCCTTGGCTGAACTATGGAGGCAACACGCAGAGCCCCAGAGAGGCTCTCAGGTCTTAGAACCGGACTGCGTCCAAAGCTTTTGTGAAGATATCAGCAAGTTGTTTGGCAGACACAACATGTTGGAGAGCAATGATCTTCTTTTCAACAAGCTCACGGATGAAGTGATGACGAATGTCAATGTGCTTGGTTCTACTGTGCTGCACTGGATTCTTAGATATGCTGATGGCACTCATATTGTCACAGTAGAGAGTCATTTCATCCTGATGAAGACCATACTCACTCAGCATTTGCTTCATCCACAGCATTTGAGCACAGCAGCTCCCAGCAGCAATGTATTCAGCCTCAGCAGTGGATAAAGAAATGCTGTTTTGCTTCCTGCTGAACCAAGACACCAGATTATTTCCTAAAAAGAAACATCCTCCTGAAGTGCTCTTCCTATCCTCCGAGCATCCAGCACAGTCCGCATCACTGTATCCTACCAGATTAGCATTTGTGTCTTTAGTATACCAAAGGCCATAGTTCACGGTTCCTCCCACATACCGAATGATTCGCTTGACCAACTGCAGGTGACTGTCTTTGTGAGAGGCTTGAAATTTGGCACAGACTCCTACTGCGAAGGAAATGTCAAGACGGCTGGCAGTCAGGTACAATAGGCTTCCAATCTTGCTTCTGTAGATTGTCTGACTCACAGCCACGCCATGTTCATCTTTGATAGCCTTGACATGAGTGGCAGCAGGGGTTCGTTTGTGACTAGCCTTGTCGAGCTGGAATTTCTGCACAAGATTCTTGCTGTATTTGCTTTGAGCAATAAAAATGCCATCTTCTTTCTGGGTAATCTCCAGTCCAAGGAAATATGACAGCTCTCCAACCATACTCATTTGAAATTCCTGCTGCATTTGATTCACAAACTGCTTCACCAGGTGCTGAGACTTGGACCCAAACACAATATCATCCACATAGATTTGTGCAATGATCACATCTGACTTGGTTCTCTTGACAATAAGAGTTTTGTCAGCTCCCCCTCGTTTGTAGCCCTGTTTTTCCAAGAACACTGTCAACCTCTCATACCATGCCCGAGGAGCCTGTTTCAGTCCGTATAGGGCGTTCTTCAACTTGAAAACATGCTCTGGGAAGTGAGGATCTTCAAAACCTTTTGGTTGAGAGACATAAACTTCTTCAGACAGGTCTCCGTTCAGGAACGCACTCTTGACATCCATTTGATACAGTTTAAACCTAAGAAAGCATGACATGGCTAGAAGAAGTCTAATGGCCTCCAGGCGAGCAACCGGAGCAAATGTTTCTTCAAAATCCAGACCCTCAATCTGAGTAAATCCCTGAGCAACCAGACGGGCCTTATTTCTTGTGATGTTTCCCTTCTCATCAGTTTTGTTTTTGAAGATCCACTTTGTGCCTATGATATTCACTCCATTCGATCTGTCCACCAGATCCCAGACATCGTGTCTTTCGAACTCTGCCAGTTCCTCTTGCATAGCCATCATCCAGAATTCATCGCTCATGACTTCCTTGAAATTATTGGGTTCAATGCTAGACATAAAACATGTATTGAGGTAGGCATGACTTCTGGTTCTTCTTCTGTCTGTGGGATCCCCAATCACATTTGTCTGGGGATGATTCCTCTGAATCTTCTTTGGGGGTTGCCTTGAAGGTGGATCAGGAGCCTCAGTGTGCAGATCATCAGACAGGCTTTCCAATTGATCATCTGGAAATTCTGCTTCAGCACTTGCTGTAGCATCTTCTGGAACCGCAGCTTGTTAACTTCTGGTCTGTCTGTCAGGCACTTCTTCAAGATCAGAGTCTTCTTCACCAGTGTCAGTATCAGGGGTAGACTCTTCTTCTGCACCATTGACAACAACATTTATGGAT
Organism: Umbilicus rupestris; assembly: GCA_963678935.1. Lineage (NCBI taxonomy): Eukaryota > Viridiplantae > Streptophyta > Magnoliopsida > Saxifragales > Crassulaceae > Umbilicus > Umbilicus rupestris. Next base: position 2,940,636 of record OY787628.1, on the reverse strand, counting down.
TCCATGACTGTATTTGTTCGCTGGTTATATACTCGATAGGCCCTGCTGTTTGTTGAATATCTCAAGAACAATCCAGGATCACTCTTAGGGTCGAGTTTCTTTCTATACTCCCGATCTCTCAGAATGAAACACTCACTTCCAAAGATGTGGAAGTATTTAACAGTGGGCTTTTTCTGATTCCAGAGCTCATAGCAGGTCTGATTGGTTCCTCTCCGTAAGGTGACTCTGTTGATGATATAACATGCGGTGTTCATGGCTTCTGCCCAAAATCTCAGGGGAACTCTCTTAGCATGAATCATGACTCTGGCCATTTCTTGAATTGTTCGATTCTTTCGTTCCACTACACCATTCTGCTGTGGAGTGATGGGAGAGGAGTACTGATGAGAGATACCTCTTTGACGACAAAAATCATCCATAGCTTCGTTTTCAAATTCCCTACCATGATCACTGCGGATGCTGCTGATTCTGAGGTCTTTCTCTTGCTCTAGGCGAGACACTAGAGACACTATAACTTTCACAGTATCTGATTTTTCTCTGATAAAATCAATCCAAGTGAATCTAGAGTAGTCATCAACACAAACAAAAGCATACCTCTTTCTGCCCAGACTTTCAACCTCCATTGGTCCCATCAGATCCATGTGAATCAACTGTAATGGTCTGGTAGTGCCTACATCTTTGACTCTTGGTTCCCAATCTGACAATCTCCGCAGATGGAGATTGTCTCCCCTTTAAGCTGTGGAATTCCTCTGACTAGCCCTTCTGCTGCAATTCTCTTCAGAGTTCTTAGGTTAACATGCCCCATTCTTCTGTGCCATAGAGTCATTTCCTCGGCCTTAGTCAGCATACATTTCTGAATTGATGGTTTTGAACTCACATTGAGAAGATAACAGTTGCTCTTTGATCTGGCACCTTCCATTAAACATTTTCCAGATTTGTCAAAGACTTTGCAAGAGTCTTTAGTAAATTTTACCTGCTTAGTCCCATCACACAGCTGACTGATGCTTATGAGATTAGCCTTTAGCTCTTCCACTAGAAGAACATTGCTCAGACTCGGCAATCCTTCCACTGCCAAAGTTCCTCTTCCCAGAACTCTTCCTTTTAGCCTGTTACCAAACTTCACACGTTGTTCCGAACAGGGTGTAATGTTCTTCAAGAAGGATCTTTCTCCTCTCATGTGTCCTGAACAGCCACTGTCAAAGTACCAGCTTATCTTGTCCGAGGAACTAGCTGTGCTGACAAGAGCTAGGAGCTGAGTCTGCGCACGCTTCTGCCTGACAGATTCCCTGACAGAAGCTATTTCAGCATGAGCTGAGGAACAGTTTCTTTTTAAGTGACCTTTCCGACCGCAGCTGTAGCATTTTTTATACTTAGACGCTCTCTTGTAACGGTGATACAAAGGTTGCTGTAGCAGGTCCTGGTTCAATCTTCCTCGTATTTTTCTGCCTCTTCTGAACGACCTGTATCTGGCCAAGTTGCACTCATCTTCACTCAGCTCTTTCTCATCTTCACTTCCACTGGCAGAGAGAGCCCTCTTTTTCATCGGTTTGCTAGTGCAGTTAATTTGTCGATGACCGAAGCCTGCACAGTTCCAACATTGGACTCCCTTCTTTAATTCTTTCTTTTCCTCTTCAATCTGAGCTGGTTCCTTTCCTTTCCTTTTACTTTCACCGCCCCTTCTGAATTGTCTTCGCGAGGAAGAGCTTCTCCCGGTTCTGGATTCCATGTTCTTCAGAAGCTTCCCAAGGTTCTTAACAAGCATGCTCATCTGATCATGTGGAACTGTCTGCTTGGTTTCTGCTTCAGCTCTCAATCCAACATTCTTATCCTTAGGAGTGGTGTCTCCTTTAACCAGCTTCATCTCAAATTGTTTGAGTGACCCCATCAACTCTTCCAACTTCATGAATCTGACATTTTGAGCTTCTTCAATGGCCGTCACTTTCATGTCAAATTTTGTGGGCAGCGATCTGAGAACCTAGAGATTCTGTGAATGCGATTGCCATCAGAGTAGGAAAGCAATTAGAGAAGCAGCCAATTAAATTTGCCATGGTCAAAGACTCTAGACCTTCTAAGACAATACCAGCTAGTGAGGATCAGCGACCCACAACAAACAAACGAACAGGATGCTGCAAAAGCACCAGAGCTAGCCCTGTATAAACCTAAGATCTCATTTTCCCAGAGGCTGATCGCAACAAGGATAGGAAAAATCCTTCAGACAGTTCATGGAAACAATATGTACTGACAGAAGCCATCACACAGATCCCTACCGAAGCTTAATTCATGAAAGATAAACGTTCGGGAAAAAGGAGCTTCGATGAGCAAGAGACTGTGGCCTTAAACGCATAACGTAGTGCTGCCAATCAATAGCCTTTACCACCAAAGTTTGAAGACCCGAGGAGTTTTTCTATCCCTTGTGATATTGGTGGCAGTACTATTCAGCGTGCCCTTGGTGATCTAGGAGCTAGCGTAACTATATGCTGCGTTCTCTATACACCTGGCAGATCGTTCATCAAGGCTACCGAGAGGGATCTTCGTGGATGTCCCTGTTAAAGTAGGGAATATTTATTTCTAGTTGATTTCATAGGTTTAGAGATTGTTGAGAATAAGGATATCCCTATTATTCTTGGTAGGCCTTTCCTTTGAACAGCTGGAGTTATTAAGATGTTAAGAGAGGGTTTCTAGCTTTGAATGAAGGTAATGAGCATGTAGTTTTTGACTTGCCTAATATTTGCAAAGGCCCTAGCATGATTGCAAATTTCTAGATTTCGTACTGCACTAACCGATCTTAGCTCATATAGAATGAATGCAGGCGTCCCACCCCTTTGGATTTATACGAAACCGTTGTTGAGGGAAACATGGCTGACAAATCAGATTCCCAGGAAGGGGAATCAGATACCAAGAAATTGCTTATTGTGCTGAGATGATTTTTGAGCATTAAAGGCCCTTGGAGAAGGGATTCTAGCAAAGGACTTCTCGCGAGTGATTCTATTGGGCGCTTTGCTGAGTCTTGCCAAGACATTAAACTACGCCTTGACGAGGAGTAACCCGGTACATAAGTTTTAATACTTGTTTCGGTCAGCTAGCTTTGTGCATTGCATGACATGACATGACATGTGACTTATAATTTCCCAACTTAAGCGTGGAGTTATTGTTCTGGTTGATATTTATTTCTATTTTCATCGCTTGGGGGACTAAGCCTGCTCTTAACTATGGCTTGTTTGGGAGTGTATAGTCACTCCCTCATTGACATGTACTACATTTTAGTCAGATTTATGATGAGCGGATAAATGACCTTATATTTATCCATATTTTCCCTTTACTTCTTGTTTGTTCCGTTATTTTATGAAATCGTTTGATGCTTTCTTTGTCTATTTTAGGTTAAAAATGTCTATTACATGATATGAAGTGGCCCGAAGAAAATCTTGATGAATTCTGGTCGATCGAGAGCAAAAACGAGCAAAATTGAGCAAAAGGCAAAAGTGATTCTCCCAAGGGTTGATTTGATTCGGCCAGGGGGGCACGAATGACCTGTGATTCAGCTACCCTTAGTCGAATCAACCTCCATGCTACCCAGATCAAAAATGACTCGAGGAGAATTCGCCCGAGACCAAATCTGGGCAGACTGATCTGTTCATCATCGAAGGCTTTCCGAGCGCACGTTTCTTATCCGTTTGAGACGTGCCATAGATTGTTGGAAATCTAATTCAAAGGGCTACAACTTTGTAGTTTACATAAAGAATGTTGAAAGGGTCAAATAAGCAAGATTCTAGCACTGCAAAGTTGATTCGCCCAAGAGGAATCGAAGAGTTTGACCGAATCAAAAGTGATTCTCCCAGAACAAAGTGATTCGGCCAGCCATGAAGCAGCATTGAGAGTTTGATTCGGACACTCTGTCCGGATCAACTCATTAAGCCTTGCCCGAATCACCTTTGATTCGAGCACGGCGGATAAATATAAATAGAAAAAAGATGGAAAAAATTAGAGGGTGCCTCCGGCACCTAGGGTTCCTCTCTTGGCAAGAAACCCTAATTGGAAAACTTGGAGAATTGTCAAGATTCCGGAGAAGACATCTACAATTGGAGATTCTACAACATCATTCTACTCTATTCCTACTCTAAACCCTACTTCTCTACTACTTTTACTTTCTTTACTTTTCCTTGTTGAACGATTTCATTATGTCTTGTTTCAAACTCACCATAAGTGACACATGAGTGAGCAGTCATTTAGTAGTATGGATTCTTATGGATCCCTTAGGTTAGATTGTAACTCAAAAAATGCAATTTTATTATGAATGAGGTTTTTGGATTGAAAATTCTCATGCTTGTTCTTCATGTTAATTTTATGCACACCAAGTGTTTGACGAAATGGATGAATGAATATGAATTAATAAAACACTTAGGGATGGAATGAGAATTGAACTTAGGTTGTTTAGAAGATCAAGCATGATTATTTTAGATAGCATTTGTGTGTGAGAGTGACATTCACAATCTACTAAGCTAACCATACAGCGGACTTTAGTTAAGTATCAATAGACCGAGAGGTTGAGATTAGAAGAATTTTATTCTACATGGTTCAATAGAGCGAGAGTTTGAGAATTGTGTCACTTAAGTATCATTTCCATTCTAGAGAAGGAGCGAGAGTTGAATTTAGAATGCGTGATATTTTATCCTAGAATAATCAATCAAATTAACTCATGAATATATTTCTATTTTGCATTGCTAATCGTATGACTTAGGGGTGAAATAAGATTCCGACTACGTTTTCTCTATTACTTTCTTTTAACCAAATTTGATCTTGTCTTTAGTATTCACTTGAAATACCTCGCATAGAGGAAGAACCCCCATTTTTTATTTGACAGACTCGCATTAGGCATTACTAGCTAGCTTTAGACTAATCTAGGCTTTTCTCTTGGGTCTGACTCGATGTCACTCGGATTATAAATATTGTTTGCGTACCGTGATTGGACTAGTATTTTTACTACAACAATTTCAAAAAATTTCAAAATGGCGCCGTTGCCGGGGATTAGCCATTAGACTAGTTTGCTAGTTAATATTGTTTTAGTTAGTCTAGTTCATTTTTTTTTTCTTTTTTGTTGATTGTGATTGCGTGTTATTCTTGCCTACTTTGATTTAAGTTCACTTATTAACGCTTTCTCTGATTGCTTGGTAGGTGTTTGAATGAAAACCAAAGCACGCACGAAAAAGGCATAAGAACAAGCCTCTACATCAATGCTAGAGCAGAAATTGCCAGATTTTGATACTCCTTCTCCTCAAATTCGCGACATGTATGGTTTTCAAACATGTATGGTTTTTATTTGGCAGTTTTTTTCCTTAGAATAATGATTTGGACTGCACTACTAGTTTGATTCGGACGCCCTGGCTGAGTCACATTTGTTTTCCTTCCCGAATCACTTTTAATTCGGATAAGCTCATGATATCTGAACTGCTTTGATTCTGATTCGGGCAGTTTTGTTTTAGGTTGACTTTGGAAATTTTGCAACTTTACTCGCATTTGTTCGAAACCATTTTCAAGCACTATAATACACTAGTTCATGACTCTTGATTTACATGAGCATATCTAAGTAAACTCATCATTTGAAGTGTCGCTCATTTGTTTTCCAATCTTTTGCCTCGCTCTATGTTTCGCAGTGATATATATGTCATACCTAACTGTTTTAATCTGTGAATTCAGGTGTTGCTCTAACATTTTTCTTGAGTTTCAGATTTAATGCAACTGATTAGAGAATCATTCACGGATGTGAGCGGAAACACATTTGGCTACCTCCACAAGAAAGAAGTTCCTTCCACACTCTCTCTTTAAATTTTTGTTTACTAAGGGACTAAGAAAATTTTTAAGTGTGTGGCGTCTTGCGCTTACGCTTTATTTGTTTAACAAAATGATTCTATCCTACATATTTACTTTGCGCGCATTATACTCGCATAATTGTTTTCATCCTAGCTTCAAGTATTGATCGCACGAAGTAATGTTTGCTAAGCAATTTAGTATCATAAAAAAAAATTGGAACGAGTTGTGCTTTGAATTCATAAATCGTATCTTTATGTTGATTGACATTCTTTGTGATGATTTTATTGACATGATTTAGTGTTTTGACTAGCTTAGTTTGATTTATTTTTAAGCTCTTTACGTGCATGAAAAAAGAAGTTAAGTTTAGCGAGCCCAAAAATAAAATAAAAATAGTTTTTATATAAGAACTTCATACTTGCTCTTGTTTGTTTTTAGGTGACTTTAGCATTCCTATTTAGCCTTTGAATTTGTTTAGCTCACGCCTCATGTTCCACTATATATCACTTAAGCACATTGTCAAGTATTAAGTGTGGGGTCAAATAAAGTGTTTGCGAAAAGAGAAAAAAGAGGCGCAAGAAAGAAAAAATTATATTTTTAAGATTTTACAAAGGCTGAGAGTTAGGAAGGTAAGTTCCCCCTTGAAAGCATTTGTATAAACGCAAAAAATATTATTTGTTTTTTTTTCAAGGAAAAGTTTTACAAATGCCGAGGGTTAGGAAGATAAGTTCCCCCTTGAAAGCATTTGTATAAACGCAAGAAAAATATTAAACACACTTAATTCTTCACTTTATGCCATTTCCACAAGTTCTTTCGTATGTGTGTGAGTAAGGCATTTGCATTTCGCTTTTAGGAAACGTCTATAGTATGACCGTCGTAACTTATTACTTAAGAATCAAGATTTGTACGAGTGAATTTTAAAATTTTTCAATGTCGAAACTCCTCTTCTCTTACCGATTATGACGTAGAGTCTAAAATTTGGGAATGAGTTTGTTGCCATGAGCTTATGGACTTGCCCTTAGCAAGCATATGTGATTGACTCGACAAATTTTTTTGTGTTACCGAGGCTTTTCTTCATACTACTTGCATAGGAAATTGAGCGGTAATTTGAATTTGACGAATGCTAGTTTCGATATCGATTCTATGAATATTTGTTGTCGAAAGAAGTGAATGATCCTTAGAATTTGCGTTAAGTGAATGATTTGGACAACTTTATTATTATGTGGGCTGATAGAGAACTACTTGCTTTGCAAACTATATTTGGATTTTGAACTCTTATGGATGATTGCGAGTAGGATTTGTGAGTATTCCTATTCTGAAAACTCTCACAAGACTATAACTCGTCCACTAGGATAGCCTAGGGGAATAAAGGCTTGATGCGTACGCTAAATGCATTCGTGATTCCTACGACAGTGAGTTAGGAGTAGATTAATTTTCTTTGTTTAGCTTTTTTTATTTATGTTACATGAGTAGCAGATTGATGTGTTTTATGTGCGTAAGATTTTTACGTGCTTTGATACTGTCATATATGATCTAGCATCTTACTCTCCGCTTGACTTATGCATATACATGTTCGGGACGAAGAAGACTAAAGTGTGGGGTGTTTTGATGAGCGGATAAATGACCTTATATTTGTCCATATTTTTCCTTTACTTCTTGTTTGTTCCGTTATATTATGAAATCGTTTGATGTTTTCAATGTCCATTTAAGTTAAAAAAATGTCTCTTACATGATATGAAATAGCTTGAAGAAAATCTAGAAGAATTCTGGTAGATCGTGAGCAAAAACGAGCAAAAGGCAAAAGTGATTCGCCCAAGGGTTGATTTGATTCGGCCAGGGGGTGCATGAATCACATGTGATTCGGCCACCCTTGGTCAAATCAACCTTCATGCTGCCAGGATCAAAAATGACTCGAGGAGAATTCGCCCGAGACCAAATCTGGGCAGACTGACCTGTTCATCATCGAAGGCTTTCCGAGCATACGTTTCTTATCCTTTTGAGATGTGCCATAAATTGTTGGAAAGCTAATTCAAAGGGCTACAACTTTGCAGTTTACATAAAGACGTAATTCGAATGTTGAAAGGGTCAAACAAGCGAGATTCTAGCACTGCAAAGTTGATTCGCCCAAGAGGAATTGAAGAGTTTGACCGAATCAAAAGTGATTCGCCCAGGACAAAGTGATTCGGCCAGCCATGAAGTAGCATTGAGAGTTTGATTCGGACACTCTGTCCGAATCAACTCATTAAGCCTTGCCCGAATCACTTTTGATTCGAGCACGGCGGGTAAATAAAAATAAAAAAAGATGGAAAAAATTAGAGCGTGCCTCCGGCGCCTAGGGTTCCTCTCTTGGCAAGAAACCCTAATAGGAAAACTTGGAGAATTGTCAAGATTCCGGAGAAGACATCTACAATTGGAGATTCTACAACATCATTCTACTCTATTCCTACTCTAAACCCTACTTCTCTACTACTTTTACGTTCTTTACTTTTTCTTGTTGAACGATTTCATTATGTCTTGTTTTAAACTCACCATGAGTGACACATGAGTGAGTAGTCATTTAGTAGTATGGATTCTTATGGATCCCTTAGGCTAGATTGTAACTCAAAACATGCAATTTTATTATGAATGAGGTTTTTGGATTGAAAATTCCTATGCTTGTTCTTCATGTTAATTTTTATGCACACCGAGTGTTTGACGAAACGCATGAATGAGTGTGAATTGATAAAACACCTAGGGATGTAATGAGAATTGAACTTAGGTTGTTTAGAAGATCAAGCATGATTATTTTAGATAGCGTTTAGCGCGAGAGTGACATTCGCCTTCTATTAGGCTAAGTATAGAGCGGAATTTAGTTAACTATCAATAGACCGAGAGATTGAGACTTTTGTTCTACACGATTCAACAGAGCAAGAGTTTGAGAATTGTGTCACTTATATATCATTCCCATTCTAGAGAAAGATTGAGAGTTGAATTTAGAATGCGTGATACTTTAGCCTAGAATAATCAATCAAATTAACTCATGAATATATTTCTGTTTTGCATTGCCAATCGTATGACCTAGGGGTGAAATAGAATTCCAACTACGTTTTCTCTATTACTTTATTTTAACCAAATTTATCTTGTCTTTAGTATTCACTGAAAATACCTCGCATAGAGGAAAAAACCTCATTTTTTATTTGGTAGAGTCGCATTAGGCATTACTAGCTAGCTTTAGACTAATCTAGTCGTTTCTCTTGGGTTCGACTCGAGGTCAGTCGGATTATAAATATTATTTGCGTACCGTGATTGGACTAGTATTTTTACTACAACAATTTCAAAAACGTTCAAAATGGCGCCGGTGCCAGGGATTAGCCATTAGACTAGTTTGCTAGTTAGTATTGTTTTTGTTAGTCTACTTCATTTTTTTTCTTTTTTGTTGATTGTGATTGCGTGTTATTCTTGCCTATTTTGATTTAGGTTCACTTATTAACGCTTTCTCTGATTGCTTGGTAGGTGTTTGAATGAAAATCAAAGCACGCACGAAAAAGGCATAAGAACAAGCCTCTACATCAATGCGAGAGCAAAAATTGCAAGATTTTGATACGCCTTCTCCTCAAATTCGCGACATGTATGGTTTTCAAATTATAAGAAAATTAGTTTAAGAACATTTTCACGCTCAAATTATCTATGATTTGTTGTTAACTTTCTAATGCTTTATGAGCTATGCCAGTTAATTTTTCATTCTATTTGAGTTTGTGTTTAGAACCTGAAATAGTGCGAACGAGGGCATATTCTCTTGAGTTAATGGTATTACCATCCTTTGTCTGCCATATTTCCTACACAATCATGAAAGCATGTTTTGAACTTGATACTGGTAGGCACCGGTCTTAAAATAATCTTTTTGAAAACTTGAGTATTGTTTGTGAGTCCCATTGACTTTAATTATATTATCATGTATGTTAAATCCATGTGTCCCATGGATGTGTGTGGCATGTTTTTGGCAAACAGAGTCTGTATTAGTCAAAAGTCTGTAATCTGTATCAGAGGTGTCGAAGAAGACCAACAAGGTTCACAAGACCAAGGAAGTTCAAGCTTGAATCAAAGGGTGAGCCAGCCTTAGCTTGAACAGAGCCGCGCTCAATCAATTATTAGAAATAGTCACTCAGCAATGATTGTTTTGTTCGGGTTTGTTGAGGTATGACATCCTTGACAAAACTGCACAAGAAACTGCTACAACACTCCCTGAAGATTTGCAGCTGGAGCATAATCTGAAGACTGACAAAACTGCAACAAAGAACAGCAACAAAGCACAAGAATCTATTATAGCACTCTGTGGACCACAAAAGCTGAGCCAAACTAGGCAAGGGACAATTGACAAATTCTGTTATAACAACCCGTGTTGATTTGAAGCTAGAGCGGAATGGGCGAGTGTGCACGGAGAGAGTCTAGAGAGGTGCTCCCATTGTCTTAAAGGTTCAAGGAGCTTTGCAAACGTCATCAAGTGATCAGTAGACGTCATCACGCGGCAGTAAGTGTTCCTTAAAGATAAGGTTTGTAAATTCCGATTTTAGGAAACCAAATCTCAACAAACTTGGCAAGAATCCAAGAGAAGATTCAAGTGATGTTAAGTGGCCCTGGGAATTTAAAGGCAACAAGGATTCCAAAGCTGGTACTTGATAAAGATATAAAAGAAGGGAAGAGGCAGTTCTTTGGGTATCGATTTGGAAAATCCAAGCAAAGAATACACACATTAAGAGTTAGGGTCTGTTCTTTAGAGTTGAACTTATACTTAACTTAACTGAACTTAATTGAATTTAACTAACTTAACTTAACTTTAAGTACTTAAGTTAAATACTGTAATTTTGTGGTAGTCAAGTAGTGTTATGGTTGGGGTGGTGGTGTTGTGGTGGTGGTGTAGTGGTGGTGGTGGCGGTGGTGGTGTGGTAGTGTAGTAGTGTTATGGTAAAGCTGGTGGTGTTGTGGTGGGTGTAGTAGTGTGGTGGTGTTGTGGTGGTGTGGTAGTGTTATGGTTGGGGTGATGGTGTTGTGGTGGTGTAGTAGTGTGGTAGTGTAATAGTGTGGTGTGGTGGTGGTATATTAGTGTGGTGTGGTGGTGTAGTAGTGTTATGGTTGGGGTGGTGGTGTTGTGGTGGTGTAGTAGTGTGGTGGTGGTGTGGTGATGCAGTAGTGTTATGATTGGAGTGGTGGTGGTGTGGTGATGCAGTAGTGTTATGATTGGAGTGGTGGTGTTGTGGTGGTGGTGGTGTATGGATGAAAGAGATGATGAATAGTGTTGGTGGTGTTATTATGGTGGTGATGAATAGTGGTGGTACTTAACTTAACTTATCTAAATTTAACTTAACTTAACTAAACTTAACTTAACTTAAGTATTGAAAATTTAAGTTCTAAAGAACAGGGCCTTAGTGGAAAGAGGCTGACAGAGCTGTGTTGAGTACAGAGGAGATCAGAACTCGCAGAGTTTAATCTAGCATTGATCCACATAAATCAACTACAGCTCGGCTCGTCGAAGGATCAACCAGTAGCTTCGGAGAACGGCTACGGACAGAAGGTGTCGCAGGCTGTTGGAGACCTGATCCCAGTTACCCAATATTGACAGACGGCCATTGATCGAGGGGGAGCAAGATCTGAGCTAGAAGAACGCAGGTTGAGTCTGACTGTTTGGCAGAGTATGCTAGAATAGTTGTTGACAGGAGTTAGAGCAACTCTGGTACAGAGCATGCTATAGCATTCCGTCTACTAGAATAGAACGCGTGCCTCCAAGCCAAGGGTGGTCTTGGATGAGAATCAGAGAAGGAGAAGGATATAGCTGAAGAACCTGATGTAGAAGAGGTTGAACCCACACCGGTTGAGAGAGATGTAGCTGTCGAGGTACCGGTATATAAGCCTAAAGTGCCATTTCCACAACGGCTAGTTAAGAGCAACAAGGAAGCTCACTTCAAGAGGTTCTCGGATATGCTAACAAAGCTTCAGGTAACGCTGCCCTTCACGGAGATAATGCAAGTCCCTACTTACTCAAAGTTTTTAAAAGATATCATTTCTCAAAAGCGTAGGATTGATGTGCATGAAACTGTTGCATTGAATGAGATATGTAGTGCCGTAGTTCAAAATGCATTACCTAAGAAGTTAGGAGATCCGGGTAGTTTTGCCATCCCTATCAATATTGGTAATGTTATCATCGAGCATGCACTGTGTGATCTAGGAGCTAGCATTTCTCTTATGCCTTATTCACTTTGCAAAAAGCTAGATCTTGGTGAACTTACTCCTACATCTATTTGTTTGAGATTGGCGGATCGCTCTTCAAGATTTCCTAAAGGAGTTCTTGAAGACGTTCCCATTAGAGTAGGTATTTTCTACATTCCCGTTGACTTTATTGTTTTAGAGATGGAGGAGGATAAGGAAGTACAGATCATTTTAGGTAGACCATTTCTAGCTACCGCTGGAGCCCTGATTGATGTTAGACATGGCTCACTTGTGTTGCATATTGGTGAAGAAGAGATTGCATTTAGTCTAGAAAAGTCATGCAAGACACCATGCTCATCATTTGATTGCAATCGTATTAGCTCATGTGATTTGATAGATCATTGTGTTTTATTTTCATCTAACCTTCTGAGTTTTGAAGATACTAAAGAGCATAACATGAGGGCTATTGATTTGGGAGAAGGCAGCACGGATGAGGATAAGGGAAGCAAAATCTTGAAGATCGTCCAAGAAGGTAAGGAGTTTTGCAAGGTAGAGCTCAAAGCTCTGCCGGCAAGCCTAAGGTATGAATTCCTTGATGAAAATTCAGTGTATCCGGTGATTGTGAATTCTGCTTTGAATGGGGATGAGACTTCTAAGTTGTTGCATGTTCTTAGGAAGTATAAGAAGGCTTTGGGGTACTCAATTGATGATCTTACCAGTATTAGTCCTAGTATTTGCATGCATAGGATTCAGTTAGAAGATGAGGCTAGATCATGCAAGGAACATCAACGTAGGTTGAATCCACTACAAGAAAAACAGCCAATATCAACAACTATTTCCGTTGATTTTGGCATGTATCAGTTGGAAATATTGCTATAAGTAACAAAAATTTCCTTTGGTATGTTGTAGATTATAGTTGCTTAGATTTTGTGAAATCGGTTGATTTTACGATTTTCTCAACAGAAATTTCTGTTGCTTAAGTCGATTTAAAACAGTTTAAGAAATTAATCAAAACTAACGATAAATTAGTTGGTATTAAAATTGTAGATAAAGTATTTATAAGATGCATTTACCTTTATACCCTTTTATATTTGTTACGAATTTCTAAGAATATTTGCAACAATTTTCCGTTGCCTTTATTAATTTCCGAAAATTTGATAAAAAAATAGAGTCGACAAACATGTCGTAGGTTTTGTAAGTTGTTGATTATACTATTTAGAAGACACTATTACTATTATAACTTTTTCACAATTCCTACGGATGTATTATATTATTTACCACAACTTTTCGGTCGATTATGATGTATTTCTTCACAATTTCCAAAATAGAATTTTTTGTTATTGATGTTATTTAAAATCAACATGAAATTTAATTACAGCCATATATATCATTTAATTCCATAAAATGATTTTATTTATAAATTAATTGAATACAATACAATAGTGCTATGTAAAAGAAGCATTATATTCATCAATTAAAATAAATGATTTGTTTTTTTAGAGAATAACAAGATAGAAAATATTAAAGCAATAATAATCTATAAATAGTCCGAATTTGCTAATCTATTGCAGGGCCAACATCTTCGGCAGAACTTGCTTCATTTTCTTGACCATCTTTTTTCCTTTCCTAAAATATATAATAAGAAATTATTATAAACATAATAAATAGAAGTTTTCCAGTCACTGCATTTCATGGACATGAAGTAAAAGTAAGAAAATTACCTTAAAAGAATTGTGGATCGTTGAGTATACACTCTCCAATGTAGTTATCACGAGGCGGATAACTTCTTCTTTGTTTTTTTTCAAAGAACCATCCGCTGGGTTTGAAATACATCCCCTAGAAACTACATCTTCGGCCAAACTCTGTACTTGTTCACTAGAGACTGCAACTTCTTTGAACAATGCATTCGTGCGAGCACTTCGCAAGGTTTCATTCATAACTTTGAAAAATTAATCATCCGAAAGACACCCACCACAAGTTGATTGAGTTGGTATTTTTGATCCAAGAGTTTCATCATGAGAACCTGTTAATAACTCATTCACTGTTATGTGTGGCTCACCAAGAATTCGATTCTTTTTAACTGGTCCTGCAGCCTCAATCCACCACTCAAGAGGTTCGTTTTCTTGTTCTTCTAATGTTGGTAGACCCTCATCTAAAATCTTTTTATATCGGTCCTGCCAAAAGTAAATGAGCTTACTATTGCCTCAATAAAAATGGGATGCAAACTCCAAGCTAATGAATATGTTTTAGAATTTAGAACCATTTTGAATAAATTCATGGTTTAAAAATAGCATTTGATCCAAAACTCATAAACTAGCAAAGAGTACCCAAAATAACATACTGGATAATATTGTGAAACTAAAAACAAAGGGCAATACAATGAATAAACAAATAAAGCTTGTAATTAAAGGAAAAATATAAAAAAAAAACTCACTGCAATTGTTCTTGCTTCATCAGAAGTAAAGGTTTGAGTGCCTTTGTGTTTATAGACCGCCTCAAAAAGCTCTAAACGCGTAGGACATTGGCCTATCTTCTCAGCAAGGACTTACACGAGTTTCAAACAGTATCAACCTAACTCATTACTAAAAAGAACAATTATATCATGTGTGTCTGCAAAGTGCGAAACAAGTTATCATATGATTGAGATTAACCAACAAGTAATCAAGTAAATCTTTTAAGAAAATATGTAAAATATGGAAGTCTACCTTTTTAATTTTTGCATGTGATGTAGAACCAGTACAATGTACCATGACTTTTTTTCGCCGATTATTTCTGTTAATATCAGATTTGGAAGCATGTTCTTGTCCTACAAAATGACCACACACTGAGTTCCAAACTTCTTTTGCAAGTATTCTGGTCTTTGGTCATAGATAGACATCTTATATTTTGCAGCTCTTTCGAAAGCTTCTTTTTTTGTTTCGCTTTTTAGCCATCGCATTCGATTTTCAACATGAATGATGACATCTTTGTTCCATTGGCTTTCACTTACTCCGTCTTTGTGCTTGTAGTATGTCTATTACGATGGTAAGATATACATCAATTAACTGAAAAAATGATAAAATTTAAGATATGGAAAAAAATTACGCGAAACTCCTTCAAGACGGTCTCTTTGAATTTTCCTTGCGTATTTAAAATAGCATCGCGATATGTGAAACATCCAACGGGCCAATGTATCCGCATGATAGCTGACATTGTCCTAGTAGCTGTAGGATTTAGTATGTTGCATCCATTTACAATAAAAAATCAACAAGTCATATAATTAGCATCTTAGAAGTTATAAAAAAATTAAATAAATACTTACTGTCCTTCAGCAACTTCAATTGATGGGATTTTATCCGAGGGAGGAGGACTTCCATAATCACCCTAGGAATAACTTCGACGCTTGCGTTTAGCACGTGGATTATTCACTTCGCTGCTACTGCCACCAATTTGAACGGCTTCCGATCCATCAACATGATTTACGAAAGCCATAACAGCAAGGAAAGCTGCTGAAACTCAAATACCCCACCACGCGGTTAGAGATTTCACTACGCACAAACTATGCAGCATTAAAAAAAAAATCAGTATTAAAATTATTGACTGTTGGAAGCACAGTAATTGACAAGTAAAATAGCATGTATTATAGAAACACCGGAAACCCTGCAGCAGCAAGCCAGCAATCACCAGCCACATCAATCGAACTCCCCGACAACAGCAAGAAAGCAATCACCAGCCACATCAATCGATTCTACCCGGCAGCAGCAAGCCAGCAACTCCCAGCACCCAGCAACAAGCCACAGCACACTGCCAGCATCCACCCAGCCACATCGCGAAAAGATGAAAAGAGGAAGTGAGAGAGAAAGGGGGATATGGAGACCGTACTTGGTGGGAAGGGGGAGGGAGATCGAGACCACGCACCGCACGATCGAAGAACTGGAGTGAAGCGATTTAGAGAACCCCATTTTGTTCGCACGATCTCGAATTCATTGCGGTTAGAGATTTTTAGGGATTTATGTTACCATTTAGTTTAGACTAGGAGCTTCTTTCTATATATATGAAGATTTTATATGTTTTTTAATTTTTATTACCACATTCTTTAATTTATAGGAATTTAATTTTCTTAATCTTTAATTTATGTTACCACATTCTTTCATAATCTATATATATGAAGATTTTATATGTTTTTTAATTTTTGTAAAGCGATTAGTTACAATTAAAAACTTCTCTAAATGGCATAGAACCATTATTCTACAAATTAATCTATTAACATTTACTTGATTTATACAGTAAAGAACATGTATTCTAAATGACTTATACTTGAGAAATTAATCTGTTAAGAGACTTATACAATGAGTCTCTTAACATAGATTAATCAACAAAATCAATAACTTTGCATACAATGACAAATTAACCTGTGAAGAGACTTATACAATTAGGGTTGACAAGTATACATATGGACAAGTAAAAGAACATCAAATTGTCTTTTAGACATTTTATAATGCAGGTCATGTGCGAACACAAACTATGCAACAGTACAAAAAAAATTAGTATTAACTGTAACCTAAGAAGCCGCCGAAGAATCTCTGGATTAAAAGTTATTGACTGCCGGAAGCACAGAAAACAAATAAAATAACATGTATTATAGAAACGCCAACACCAATAACTCCCGGCAGCAATCCAGCAATCACCGGCCACAGCCACAACAATCGATTCTCCCCGGCAGCAGCAGCAATCACGCACAGCAATCCACCAATCACCAGCCACAACAATCGATTCTCCCCGGCAGCAGCAAGCCAATAACTCCCAGCACCCAGCCACCCTCCGCTCTTCCAATCGCACACCACAGCTGCCACACGCCACAGCTGCCACGCCCAGCCACACCCAGCCAAAAGATGAAGAGGGGAGGTCAGAGAGAAAGGGGATATGGAGACCTTACCTGGTGGGAAGGGGGAAGGCAGATGGAGACCGTATCCAAGAGCTCCAGAGAACAATAAACTAAAACTGTAATTGCTTTTTCTTTTTTTTCAATGTTAAATATTCAATTAAATACTATCAATATATATAAAAATTTAAATTAAACTAACACTATACTTGATTTTTGAAGTTTGGTTTTCCATAAATAAATAAGTGATGTGCTAAAACTAAAATAATTAAAATATCAAAGTATAATAATTGATATAAATACGAATATAATGTTTTTAACAAAAAATATTATTTATTTTTGTTTCCAAAAAATTTGCCAGGTTAACAAAATCCAACAAGTATTTGTGACGATGTATTTTAAATCCTTTTTGTAATACTCAAATATATAGAAACGTATTGTCGACTAAATGATAGTTAAAGACTATGAATTTTAATATGACAAATATTTGTTGAACATAAAAATAATACTTGCTACAAATTTATTTCCTACCGTTTTCGTTAATACTTAATAATTATGTGGTAATTTGGTTTGTCATGGAAATTCTCCACCAAAATTCTGTTGAAATTAAAAGTAATATTAGTGACGGAAATAGTTCCCACAATATTTGTTGATACTTAACATATTTAAATTACATGGAATTAAGTTTGAAAACTTTATATTTACAATTTTCATTACTTACCTAAATTCTGTCGAAAATATGCTTCCTACAATCAAAGACTTTTATTACGACAGATATTTGTTGCAAATAAAATCATATTGTCAACGGAATTAGTTCCGACCTATTTTCATTGGCATTGTACATAAAAACAACAACATAAAATCCGTTGCTTTTATAACGTAGATTTTAGTACATTTTCTTGTAGTGATCCCAATTTGAGTGAGGTAGTGAAGAAGGAGATTATGAAACTGTTAGATGCTGGCATTATCTTTTCTATTCCTGATTCAAACTGGGTTAGCCCAATCCATGTTGTCCCGAAGAAGGGAGGATTTACTGTTGTGGCTAATGAGCGGAATGAATTGATACCTACACGAACCGTTACTAGTTGGCGTATGTGTATCGATTACCGTAAGTTGAATAAGGCCACAAGAAAAGATCACTTCCCTCTTCCGTTTATTGATCAAATGCTAGAGAGGTTAGCCAATCATAGCTTCTTCTGTTATCTTGATGGATACAGTGGATTTTTCCAGATACCCATTCACCCACAAGATCAGGAGAAGACGACGTTTACTTGTCCTTATGGGACTTTCGCTTATAGGCGAATGCCATTTGGCCTTTGTAACGCCCCTGCAACTTTCCAAAGATGCATGATGGCAATCTTTTCTGATCTTATTGAAACGGAGATGGAAGTCTTTATGGATGACTTCTCGGTTTACGGGTCTTCTTTTGATCATTGCCTTCTTAACCTTTCCCATGTTCTTGAGATATTGAGACTGATTTAGTGCTTAATTGGGAAAAATGTCATTTTATGGTGCAAGAGGGTAAGTCTTGGGACATCTAGTTTCCAACCGAGGGATAGAAATACATCCAGCTAAGATAGAGGTCATAGCCAAACTTCCACCTCCTAGGGATGTTAAGGGGATTAGGAGTTTTCTGGGTCATGCTAGGTTTTATAGGCGTTTCATTAGGGACTTTTCCAAGATAGCTAGACCCCTCACTAATCTCTTATGCCATGATGTTGATTTCCATTTTGCTGATGCTTGTTTTGAAGCCTACACTAGGCTTAAAGATGCCTTGACCTCCGCTCCTATTATTCAGCCTCCCAATTGGGAACTCCCGTTTGAACTTATGTGTGATGCAAGTGAATATGCAGTAGGTGCCGTGTTAGGTCAACGAGTTGATAGGAAGCTACAAGCTATTTACTATGCTAGTAAAGTCCTTGACCAAACCCAGGCCAACTACACCACCACTGAAAAAGAGATGCTTGCCATCGTGTTTGCCTTTGAAAAATTCAGACAATACCTTGTAGGATCGCATACCATAGTCTATACTGATCATGCTGCCATAAAGTACCTCATAGCTAAGAAAGATTCTAAGCCTAGATTGATTAGGTGGGTACTCCTACTCCAAGAATTTGATATTCTCATTAAGGATAAGAAAGGGGTAGAGAACCTAGTAGCTGATCATCTCTCTAGGTTAGAAGAAGATCCCCAAGCTAGGGTGGCAGCAACTCCCATAGATGATTCGTTCATAGGAGAGAGTTTAATGGGAGTGGAGCTGCAAGCAGCTCCTTGGTATGCAGATTATGTGAATTATTTGGTTTGTGGTCTACTTCATACTGATCTTAATCATCACAGGAAGAAGAGGTTTCTGCATGATGTGAAAAAGTATTACTGGGATGAGCCTTACCTTTATGAGCTTTGTGCAGATGGAATTTATAGGACTTGTGTGGCTGAGGAGGACATGATGAGCATTCTTGCTCAATGTCATGATTCTCCCTATGGGGGGCATGGTAGTGGAAACAAGACTGCATCGCGAGTTCTCCAATGTGGGTTCTATTGGCCCTCGCTTTTCAAAGATGCCTATGAGTACGCCAAGAGATGTGATAGTTGCCAAAGGAGTGGTAATATTTCTAAGCGCAATGAGATGCCCCAACATCCTATTTAAGAGGTAGAAATTTTTGATGTTTGGGGGGATAGATTTTATGGGTCCCTTTCCCACCTCCTTTGGAAACTCATATATCCTAGTAGCTGTAGACTATGTGTCTAAGTGGGTAGAAGTTGTAGCCTCTCCTACTTGTGATGCTAAAGTTGTTACGAAGCTATCTAGGAAGATCATTTTCCCTAGATTTGGCGTACCACGTACGGTTATTAGTGATGGAGGGTCTCATTTTAAGGAGAAGAATTTTGAGGCTTTGCTAAAGAAGTATGGTGTTCACCATAAGATTGCCACCCCTTATCACCCACAGACAAGCGGGCAAGTGGAGGTTTTGAATAGGAAAATTAAGATCATTCTCGAGAAGACAGTCAGTCGGTCTAAAAAAGATTGGGCTTCTAAGCTAAATGATGCACTTTGGGCATACCGTACTACATTTAAAACCTCTATTGGAATGTCTCCATATCGATTGATTTATGGAAAAGCATGTCATCTTCCTGTTGAGTTGCAGCATAAGACTTTTTGGGCAATTACACGATTGGACTTTGATTTACGTGCTGCAGGAGAGAGCGGTTGTTACAATTGAATGAATTGCACGAGAGTCGCTTGGATGCTTATGACAACGCGCTCCTCTACAAGGAAAGAACGAAGAGGTGGCATGATAGGAAGCTGGTGAGGAAGAGCTTCAAACAAGGAGACAGAGTCCTTTTGTTCAATTCAAGATTGAGACTCTTTCCCGGTAAGTTAAGGAATAGATGGTTGGGACCTTTTCATGTTCAGAATGTATTTGATGATGGGCATGTGGAGGAGCTCTTAAATTCTGAAGGGGAGTTGTTTAAGGTTAATGGGCATCGGATTAAATTGTATCATGGGCTAGAGAAGGAGGTAGGCTATGTGAGCTACCACTTGGATTGATCCTGCGCGCCCTTAGCTACGTCTCGCCAAGACTTTAAACTAGGCCTTTTCGGGAAGTAACCCGCTCTGTGAGTTCCTCTTGTTTCTTGCTTTTGTTTTTATTTTCTTCTTCTTTTAGTTGCGTTAGGAGTCATGTGCTAGGCTTGCATCTTGGTCTTCTTATTTTATTTCTATGTTTGTGGTTTAGTTCTTCTCGATATCGTCTTGGTTCGGCTGGGTCGTACGGCCCGTTTTGGCCGTCAAGACCATGTCGGTCGTATTGATACGGTCGATACGGTCCGAGCAATCTCCAAGGGGGTCGTATCGACCGTAGTGTGCGGATAATGTCGTATCGGTCGATCCGGTCGTACCGACCGTATCGATACGGTCAGTCGACTGTATTTTGACCTAAATCGCGATTTCAGATTTTGAAATCGCGATTTCCACAAATTCCCCAAACCTTCTCCACCCTCGCATAACCACCGTTCCGCACCAGCCTCCGACCACAACCCCAGCGACCTTCACCGCGCCAGGCTCGTTCGCTGCACCAGCCTCCACCATTCCGCACCAGTCGGACCACAACCCCCTCGACCTTCTCCACGACACCAGCCACTCGGCCGTTCCGCGCCAGCTCGACCAGCAGTGCCCACTACTCCGTACTCGGCCCTCTTCAACCCAAACGCCGCAACAGCTCCATTGACTCTCCACAGGGCAGCAGCTTCGCACACTCAACCTCAGCCCTCAGCCTTCAACCGCATAGTTTCTCAGCTCCTCAACCAAAATGCCGCCCACAAAACAGCCCACAGCCGACAGGAAGAAGAATGTTGTCCGCCGCCCCGGTCTGCCCCCTCCATTCCTAAGACATACAAGTTCATCAATCCAAGGTCCGCGGAGCGACTTCAGCACATCCTCGACGGGAAGAAGGAAATTGTGCCCACCTCCATGCCCGACATAACGACAAAGCACAGGTTCTCCATCTTTGACTCAGTTAATAGCCGGCTGCAGCAGTTCGTTCTTGGGGTGCTTGTAATGGCCGACTCATAAAAACATGGTCCATGCGTTTATCGCTTCCTTTGAAGCTGTGATCGAAGGGCAGAAGGTGACTGCCTGGAAATTTCAATTGGGGAATGAAGAGCACCACCTATCCAGAGAGGAACTCCATGACATTCTGGAATTTCCTTTGGAGGGCACTATTCCTGTGGTTATTGATATTGAGCGGACAGAATTCTGGCGGAAGTTATCCGGGCAAGACGCGGTGTTCACTCCTAGCCCACCCTCCACGTGCATTAGAGATGCGGAATGGAAATATATGCATCGTATCATTGCGACATCACTTAATTCGCGTGTTGAAGGGGGGACGAAAGTGTCTCAACAGGATTTGGACCTCCTCATCGCTCTTGACTTTCCGCTTTGAAGAGTTCCAAAACAATGATCAGAGGTACGTTCTTGGTGGTGGCGGCTTCATTACTGCGCTCGCCGAAGCTTTTCGCTATGAACTTCCACAGGCCGCCCAGGGCATGTTCCCAGTTTTGGACCTTGCCCCTCTTAGGCAAATGCAGATGGTGTTACCTAATGGTACATGGTATCATAGGACAGATGGCCTTTCTACAGTGGTTGGTCGTGCTTTGAAGCGCCGACACGAGACTGCGCCTCCACCATCTGTGGCGCAAGAGGATGCTCAGCCCACACATCAAGCTCCGGACTACAGTCCCCAGCTAGACTATCTTATGCTCTCTCAGGAGTGGACAACCAGGGCGATCACCGCTTTACTTCAAGCCGGAGGAATTCATGATTTTCCACCACCTCCTGCTACTCCCGGATTCGAGTCTTTTGAGCCGCAGGATCCTATGCCAAGGACCGGCCCGGGTGATGATGATGCCGGACCTTCCCAGCGCGGCGCTGAGTGACTACCATTGGGTGACATACTGTATTGACTTGACTGCTTTTGGTGGTTATTTTTGGCTATGTTGGTTGTGGACATTTGTTTATTGCTGTTTTGTGTCATCATGGAATTCTGAACTGTTTAAATCTCATCATGAGGGCTGTTTCATTGTCATAGATATATATGTTTCATATCTCATTTTGGCGATGAATTTGATGAACTTGATTGTGCTATATTTGTCCACCTCTATTCCCATTTTCAGGTCATCACGGTGGCAGCAATATGTTGACTCTGGCACGAAATGGCCACGCTCACTAGGGGAGTTCCTATGCACTCTTCTCATTTTTAATTTTTAGCTTAGGGACTAAGCTTTATTTTAAGTGTGGAGTGGCTGGTGCATATTAATTGAGTGTTTCATTGATTAACTTGCTTGAATATGCATTGAGTGCTTGGTGCCAAAATATTCATTGATTCCATACTATGCATATTGTTATAAGAGTGTTTGACCTCTTTTAAGCTTGGGATCAACGTGCTTGAGTTTCACATACCGCATCTAGCCTCTTTTTGCTGATTTAAAGCCTAGGGCCGAGTAAGTTCTCATGATCGCGCCTTCTTGTGAGTCATTATTATTGCTATCCGTTGCCTATCTCGCATTCTAGGAATTTTTCATTGCTTGCTTTGGACCTTGGTGTAGCTTGCACTTTTTTAAAAACCATTACATAATGCATAAACCTTGCGATTGCTTTTAGGCGACTCTTGTTTGCATGCTTAGCTCCTCGCTTGTAATTGTTTCGTGCGCATCCTCAACCTCTATTTGGGCTTATTGTCAAGTTCTTATTGTGTGATTCTGGCTGCAATGCCGAGGGTTAGGAAGAAAAGTTCCCCCTTGAAAGTATTTGCACCCAATTAAAAAAAAAAAAAAGCAGGCCGAGGTTAAGAAGAAAAGTTCCTCCTCGAAAGCTTGAGAGAAAAAAAAAGAGAGAAAAGAAATAGTAAGAGCTTGACTTTATGCCCATCCGCCATATCATTCTTGTGCAAGTCTACAATTTGCTTGTGTGCTAGCATGCTATACTAGAGAATGACCCTTGTGTTAGCACGTAAGCATCAATTGGTTTATGACTGTTTTTGAAAATTAATTTTTGCCGAACTCCTCTTTCCTTATGAATTGTTATGCAAAGTCCAAGGCTTGGATATGAGTTCTGCATGTTGTGTATAAACCCTTTTTTCAAATACTTTGCTTTGAAAATGAATAGATTGCAAGATTGGTTTTGGTTGGCTCTAGTATTGATTTTCTTGAGTGTGTGCCCTCATGTATTCTTAGGCGGCTCGAAAACTCTTTGATTGCAATTTGTTTGAAGTGTTAGTGTGAGGTGTGGGGCTAGAGTTCGTGAAGCCCGTGCTTTGGTGGTCATCACTCTATTATTCAAAGCTTAAATTGGGATAGAGCGTCTTGAATATAATATAACATGTCCTGATTGTTTGCTCGAGACGATCAAATTTTAAGTGTGGAGTGTTTCATCGGTTGGATTCCCGACCGATTCTCGCTTGTGTTTATTGGTTGTTTTCGTTCATTTTTGGAATATTATGACCATTATGCACTCTCTCGTTCTTGTTTCAGGGCCAATCTGCTCATGCGCCATGCGGAGTAAAGTTAGAGGCAACTGCATGCAAAAGAGTCGAGGAATATGTCAAATTGCCCAAGCCCGTACTGACCGTATCTCCCGTACTGCCCGTATCTATACGTTCGGCACGGTCGATACGACCGTGTTGAATCTTTGATTTCCCAGCTGAGGTCGTATCGACCGTAGGGAGTGGATATGATCGTATCGGTCGTATCGACCGTAATGATACGACCGATACGGACAGCTCAGATTATTTTCATAGAATTTGAAGGAAACCAAGAGAGAAAAGGAAGGCAGATTGGATTGGACGCGAGAGAGAGCTGGGAGGCGAAAAAAGGGCCCGAACTAGAGAAGAAAAGGAGGAAGAAAATAGGTGTTTCGATCCTTGATTACTCGAGTGCATGGTTGTAATCTATTGTTTTCATTACAGAATTGGATTTGTAACTCGTTCCTTATATATGAAAGCAATGAAATCATTTTCCATGTATTGTGAGTAATCTCCCTAATTCCAAGGTTTGATGAATCTTGTCTAGTGTGTTTGAAGTATTGTGATGATGTTCTAAACGAAAGTTTAGGTGGATGCTTGATGGATTACGGTTTTACTCAAGTATGTCAAGTTATGCATGCTAGATGTTTGAAAGAATGCCAGCATGAATTTCGTTTTAACTTAAGTACGTTATTGAGAGATACATACTTAGGAAGGAAGAGAGTAAAATCGGCTTTGCTCTTATTGACATACGAAAGTAGCGTAAAGAGATAAGTTACACGTTAGGTATGCTTAATCCGAATTCTTTTACTGATCATCATAACGACGGTTTGTGATTAGTGGAGGAAGTTAGAGCGAATCAATATATTGAGAGATTGAGATTCGACTTCCGTAATAGATTGATAATCGAAATTGAGCGAAAGCTAGTTTAGAAGATTGATCTATTCATAACCTCTATAGTCTTCAATCATCCATTCATCTTTGTCACTTTATTAGAAAACACTAGGCAAGTGAAATCAACCTTGGAATCTTCTCGAAATTTGGCAATTTAACCTTAGCTTGCTTGTCTTAATGCAAATCATTATAGAAAATCAATTCACAGATCGAGTTAGCTAAACAAAAACTAGATTTTGCGTAGTGCATAAGCTTAGTTTACTCCTTAGACGACCCGAAAATACTTCGGTTTACAAATTGTTTTTGACCTGCATTGGAACTTCATATTCACTGAATTTGGAGTACAAAAATATTACACGTCACGTATCCAAAATGTTGTTAAGATATTCTGGGTCTTTATCCAGCCATGACTCCTGTGATCTCGGAGATATGCTCCACGCCCTAAATTCTCGGAATCTGCTAATTCCAGAGAATATTCACCTCTGGTATACATCCTGCGCGCACTTCAACACTTGCTAGAACATCTTGCGTACATCTCCTGACTTTTGTTTTGCAGTTTTAATATCTAACTATTCTACGCATATTTCTAACTTCTTTGAACAACTCTTTGCACAAAAACATGTCATACACAATCATGGGACTAACAATCTCCCCCCCGGTAGTTTTTGGCAAATTACAAAGTTAGTTGTTCAAGTTAGAACTATTCCACCAAATATTCTCTCCCTATTTGGCATAAACTCTGCAAGGGGATACAAGTTTAAATGTTTCCACAAAACGACATGCAAAAAGTTCAACAACTGAAAGAAATAAAGTTCTTCATAGACTGAAGGGTTCAGACATTACCAGCTTCCAATAATGGCAAATGTTGAGCTGGTCTCCTCCGCAACTGCTCCAACAGACACTAGAGTCTGACGTTCACCGGTGGGTATGGGAATGTCCAGGACATTCTTTCCCTTGAATAACTTGTGATCGCTCACAAGGACCTCTGGGTTGCTGGAAAGCTTTACTCCACCTTTCTTTAACTCTGGACACTAACAGATAGCTAATTCGTATATTAATGAGGGAAAACCAATATTTAAGTTTACCCCTTTGAAAACAGCGTGCTCTGCTATCTGCTCAAAGAACACTTTCCCAAGGCTGACTTTCTTCTCATCCCCAATCGCCTCTAGAAGTAAGGCATAGCCCTTGCTGATCTTAG
This sequence comes from Umbilicus rupestris, assembly GCA_963678935.1. Classification (NCBI taxonomy): domain Eukaryota; kingdom Viridiplantae; phylum Streptophyta; class Magnoliopsida; order Saxifragales; family Crassulaceae; genus Umbilicus; species Umbilicus rupestris. The sequence continues at coordinate 2,914,685 of OY787628.1, read as the reverse complement.
ATACATTAATAGAGGTCCACCAGTTGTGTTGACTCACAACATGGATCACAGCGTGCTTCGCAGATAAAACTCCAGATGTCAAATCTATAGACCATACAGCGAGAGATCCTCTTGTTAGCTTCCTTGCTACTGCATCCCAGTCAGCATTCTCCTTAAAAACCACTTCAACAGCCTCCTCAACATCTATGCCATAGAATTCATTAATGGCCTTTGGTGTAATCTTAATTAGTCTCTCCCTGACCCATACAAGTCCATACTCAAAACTCATCTTCTCATCAAAATCTTCACCAAGATTGGCTATGACCTCCCTCACCACAGCTTCATCATATCTCTTAGCTTTCCTCAGCGAGTGATACAGCCTAGTTCTCTTGAACAGCTCGACCATGTGCTTGGAAGAAAACTTATCTTTATTCAGCACCCGCTCAGAAACCAAACATCTTTTCTGCACATTCTTCCAACGATCTGCTTGTGGTCTATTAACATACCAGACTTGATTTCTCATCACACCAACTGATTTCACTATCTTTGGCTTCTTCCCTGCTGGGACATCATCAACTCTCTTTCCTTTTCTCTCCGGCCTGCTAGACTCAGGCTGGTCAACTCTAGCTGCAACCACACCTTCCACAGACGCTGGGTGTGCAACATCATCAAGAATGTTCATAACAGGAACTTCTTCTGCTGGTGGAGATAGGCTATCCTCAGATGCGTTTGACTCTATATCCTCTGCTCCAACTAATTCAAACTATTCCTTCCCTTTGGATAATTCCTCAGCACTGGGAACATACTCCACTATCTGCTTCTCTCTAGAGGAAGATTCCTCTTCTATTTCATTACCAACATCCTCAACAATGGCCTGTGCAACGGCCTCTTCACTTTCCATAGTACCAGTTAGACTCTTCACACTCGCCTCCTCGGATTCCTCATCAACTTCCTCTGATTCTGATTCATTATCAGCAGCTGAGACCCCTTGAGTGTGGACCTCACCAACCTGATTCACTCCCCTGCATCTGTGCCAGGGGTATCCTCAGCCCTTTCATCAATAACTGCCTCCGTAGTCTCCTTAGCACCACCCTCTGTGATTTCTTTTTTCACAAAAGAAGGTCCAACAACCTCTACAATAGTTTCCTCAACATTGGGTTCAACAGCCCCTTTCACATGCTGCTCAACATTAACAGGAACATGAATTACCTCAATAGATGACGTAATACTAACTTCCTTAGCAATCGGTTCAACAGCCTCTGATGCCTTAATCAACAATTTCTCATGGATCTTAAATAGCACGCAAATCGGAAATGTTGTAACATCAGCTGAAGTACAAGTGTTACATTTCTTTTTAGTTTTCTGGTAGCCCAAACTTTAGCCCTCTTCTTTATTCAAGGACTACCAAAAGTCATGCCTTGATTAGTTTTTGACGATTCACAGTCCCAACTCAGACCTCAAGGTCTCAAATTGTTGTGTGCTTAAAGCCTTTGTAAAGAAATCAGCTTTCTGGAAATCTATGCGAACATGAGTCAAGATAACTCCTTCTTCACAAGCTCACGAATGTAGTGGTGTCTGATCTCTATATGCTTTTTCCGTGTGTGCTGGACTGGATTCTTCGATATGCTGATGGAACTCATATTGTCATAGTACAATGTGATAACATCCTGTTCAACATCGTATTCCTCCAGCATGTGCTTCATCCACATCATCTGCTGAGCACTGCTCCCAGTTGTTATGTATTCTGCCTCTGCAGTTGATAAAGAGACGGTATTCTGTTTTTTACTGAACCAAGCAACAAGATTATTTCCAACAGAAAAGCATCCTCTAGAAGTGCTTTTCCTATCATCTGTTTTGCTTGCCCAAAATGCATCACAATATTCTACAATGCTGGATGTTGTATCTTTAATGTACCAGAGTCCAAGTTCAACAGTACCTGCAACATATCGTATAATCCTCTTCACCTAGGATAGATGACTCTCCTTGAGATTAGCCTAGTAACTAGCACATACTCCGATAGCATAAGCAATGTTAGGTCTGGTAGCTGTCTGGTAGAGAAGACTCTCAATCATACTTCTGTACAGCGTTTGGTCAGCATTTGCTCCAGCATCATCTCTAGTCAACTTCTGATTTGTGGTAGCAGGGGTACGCTTCTGACTTGCCTTCTTCATATTGAATTTTTTCACCAGATTCCTTCTGTACTTGTTCTGTGTGATAAATATGCCATCGTTCTTTTGGTATACCTGAAAACCTAAAAAGTAGGTTGGTTCTCCACGAACTGCTTCACCAACTTTGTAGATGTGGATCCAAACACTATGTCATCGACATATATTTGAGCCACTATAAAATCAGAGCTTGTCTGTTTGATGAACAGCGTTGTGTCAACTCCCCCTGCTTATAGCCGTGTAAGAGCAGAAACTGTGTCAGTCGCTCATAACAGGCTCTGGGCGCCTGCTTGAGACCATACAACGCTTTCTTTAAACGATACACGTGGTCTAGCTGATGTGTGTCAACAAAGCTTTTAGGTTGTGCTACATACACCTCTTCCTGTAACTTTCCGTTTAAAAAGGCACACTTCACATCCATCTGATGCAATGTGAAATCAAAGAAGCAAGCTAGGGCCATCAGGATTCTAACAGCTTCTAGTCGAGCCACCATTGCAAAATTTTCCTCGAAGTCAACTCCATCAATTTGTGAGTAACCTTGTGCCACAAATCTAAGCTTTGTTCCTTGTGATGTTCCCCTTTTCATCAGTCTTATTCTTAAACACCCATTTTGTGCCAATCACGTTCACATCAGCTGGTCGTGGAACCAAGTCCCAGACATCATTTGTGACAAACTCTCCAAGTTCTTCCTGCATAGGCACAACCCAGTAATCATCTGCTATGGCATCCTGTACTTGTTTGGGTTCCATGGTAGATACAAAGCAAGCGAGCGAACCATCTCTCTCTAATTCTTCTTAATTGCTCGAGCGACCATACTCCCCCTTGGACTGCCAATGACATGGGTCAAAGGATGGTGTTTCTGAACATGACGTGAAGGAATCATCTCGATCTCCTCTTCTGCATCAGCACTTTCCTCAGCATGTTCCTCTACAACTGGTGTTTGGGAATCAGCCTCTATTACAACTTCCTCTGCTCGGACCTCAGCATCACTTACTGGATCTTCATCAGCAACTTGTGGAATCCAGCCTTCTGCATATTCAGTGGTATTCGGTTCTCCATCATCTATAACAACATTCGATGACTCCATGATATTCCTTGTTCTCCGATTGTAGACTCTGTACGCACGACTGTTACGGGAATATCCAAGGAAGATTCCTTCGTCGCTTCTAGCATCAAACTTCTGGTTATACTCTCTGTCATCTAAAATATATCACTTAGTACCAAATACATGAAAATATTTCACAGTAGCCTTCTTACCATCCCAGATCTCGTAGCACGTTTTATCACTACTCCCCCCGCAGTGTTACACGGTTAAGTATGTGACAAGTAGTGCTAAAAGCCTCTGGCCAGAAGTGTAGTGCTACATCTTTGGCCCATACCATTGTCCTTCCCATTTTTACAATTGATCTATTTTCCCTTTCAACTACTCCATTCTGTTGCGGGGTCAGTGGTGAAGAGAACTGATGTGCAATGCCTTCCTTCTTGCAGAACTTCTGAAATGACTGATTATGAAATTCTCTGCCATGATCACTTTGGATAAATACAAGAAGTAATCCTTTCTCACGTTGTAATTTGGTAATTAGCTCAACAAGATGCTCAGCAGTCTCTGATGTTTCTCTAAGAAACTCAACCCAAGCATATATAGAAAAATCATCAACACTTAACAGAGCATACCTTTTTCCACCGATCCCCTCTGCCTGAAATGGTCCAACAAGATCCACATGGAGAAGTTCAAAGATACGCTGTGTGTTTATCTGATTGGTTGCTGGGTGACTGCATCTCGTCTGCTTCCCAATCTGATATCCTCTGCAAACTTTGCTCTCCTCTTCTTTGATAATAGGAAGCCCTCTCACCAGCCTCTTGCTTGACAACTTCTTCGGAGCTTTCAGATTCAGGTGTCCCAATCTTCTGTGTCACAGATTCATCTCATATTCCTTAGTAAGTAGACAATTTGCATCAGAAACAGCTCCTGCAATATCTGACAAGTAGTAGTTGTTAGTAGAGCGACTACCTCGCATCACACAGTCACCATCAGCATTGAGGATTGTACATGAATTTCTGGTAAACGTTGCATCACAAAAGTCATCACATATCTGGCTAATACTGATAAGATTTGCATGTAGACCCTCCACATAGAGTACGTTTGTTAGACTGGGTAATCCAGGTAGTTCCAGGATACCTGCTCCAACAACTTTTCCTTTGCCACCATCTCCAAAAGTCACTGATCTCCCATCCAGTGGTGTAAGCTGGTTAAGAAAGGCTGAGTTACCTATCATATGTGCCGAACAACCACTATCAAAGTACCACATATCTTTGTTCAAGTTGATAGTTGAACTATAAGCAATAAGGCATACCTCCTTCTCGTGTCTCTTTCGTTTCCATTCTTGCATCTAACGTGTCTCAGTACGTCCCGGCTAGGAACTTCCTGCACTTTCTCTGTATGTGTCCTTGAGTATGGCAATAATGACATATCTTGGTATCTCTAGTCTAGGGAGTGTTATAGCGATTGAAATTTCGCAGCACTGCTGAGATGCAGATTGTGTATAAGCAGTTGCTACAGCACACTCTTGTACCGATGGAACTTGTGTAGCAAGAACAATGAACAAACAATTTGTTCACCCAGTTCGGCCAACTGCCTAAGTCTGGGAAGGACTGAACTTCATTCCTTAATCCACTAGTCTCAAGGTCCCGAGTACAACGCACGCAAACTATGCTACTCGACCTTTACTAAAACAGGACATGCTCTGACTTGTGTAACACACACCTACAAACTTGAGTTAATTCAGAATAGCTAAACCACTGCTTCCACAGACTCAGCCTATTCTAATTCAAGCAATGTTACCATAGGTTGCTATAGCACATCCTTATGCCGCTAGCTTGTGCCGACTCTGTCCGCGTTGCTCCAAGCCTTCTGCTGAGCCGATCGAACTCTTCCACGAGCACACACTGAGTGTTTGATACGGGCTAATCAGCTTTGATTCGGACAAAAGTCATACGCTCACTACCCCGAATCAATTTCATTCGTGGGTTTAAAGCTGACCCGTTCAAATTTCTTTTCTCTCTGTCCTCTCCCCCGACACCGAACCCTAAAACACGACCTAGCCATCTGACCTCGCCGTCCGTCACAAGCATTCACCCTTCCGACCGAATCCTAAAACCCAGCCTACGTCCGACCCAACACTCGTCCGTCCCGTTTCACCCGAATCACTAACAAGTCCCCGAGTCACCTCCCCTCCCGAATCAATGGCTAAGACCAATCTGAACACGGCTGGGAAACCGAGACCACCACCTACCCGAAAGCTTTTTGCAGCTGAGAAGAAGAAAGGAATAGCTAAACCTAAACCTAAATCCAAACCCAGACCGACTCCTAGGTGAGCTGCCACTGCTAGCATTGTCATTCGCTCATCTCCTCTGCCATCTCCAGCCAGCGAGACACCCTCATCATCCTCCGAGGAAGCCAGACCAGCAGAGGAGTCCTCTCGCGGCACACCAGCTTGGTTATAGTCCCGCATGCGAGAGAGGAAAGGGCAAGGACACCCTTCCCTTTCAATAAAGAGATACACATTGCTGACGCCCATATGAAGACTCTGTTGGCGCAGCACAATGAGTATGCAGTCCTCACACTGACTTACCCGGATCGTCCCACAATACGTGAACTCAAAGTCTTTAATGAAATTTGTCATTATCTTTGTTTTAGTCAATTTCACTACCTTTTGATGGATGATCCGGGTACTTACCCACGGTTGGTTAAAGAATTTATGGCTTCATTTTCTGCGACTTGGGAAGATGGCGGAGCTAATTCGTTTCATCAGGGTAAGAGGGAACGCGAAGTTCCTTTTGGAATTTTTGCTTGAGCGGACAGGTTTTAGATTAGAAACCGATGATGTCGCGACCACATTGGGGTGCACTGAGTATGGGGAGTACCCGTTATTTAGGGGTAGCCACCAGTACAAGCTTTGGAAGGAAATTACCGGCCATGACATTTTCTTCACACCTCCTCAGCCAGCATCGATGATTCAGTCTTCGGATTGGCGGCTGATTCACCGTTTTATTGTGACTTCCATTCACATCCTCAAGGATGGTGGCCGGTATGTAAACACAGCAGATATAGACCTCATGCTTCAAATTCGTTCCGGCCAGCGGGTTTGCATTGTCCACGCTTTGACACTCCAGTTTGAGTTTTATCAGAATCCACAATACAAGGGGCGTGCCTTAGGTGGGCATCATTTATTACGCTTCTCACGAAGCACTTGGGATTCACTTTGGACCAAGGCACGCCTCTACCCAAGAAGGTACTCGACCTGGTGGGTCTTTGCAAGATGCACATGATAGACGCAAAGATGCGTGAATGGATTGTCTGTAAGGATGTGCCAAAGCAATTAGAGCAGCGGATTGCGATACAACGAATAGCGCATGGGGCTCCTCGGCTAGCAACACCACCTAGACCAGCCAGCGAGCAGTCCCTGGCACCAGAATCTGCCCCTGCACCTGCCCCTACTTCTGAGCAAATTCCAGATTTTAGACCATCTTCTACCGCCCCTCCACCCGTTGAGCCCGAGCCTGGTATATGCGAGGACATGAGGTTGATGAGTGCCAGTTTGGACTCCCTTTCAGACTCTCACACGGCGCTCATTCGCTCCCACGAGGTATTATCCACCCTTGTCCACGATTTTGTCGCATGGCAAGGTGTCATGGCGCGTATAGCAGCACACTTAGGTATTATAGGCATTCCATCTCCGCCAGCGCCTTTTGCTCAGCCGCCGCCTCCACAGACTATGCCACCAGCAGGAGCGGATGATGACTCCATTTCAGCCACGGTCGAAGGTGGGGTTGATGCGACCAATGCCTCCGTCTAAGGTAGTGACGGTGAGGAAGACACTTGGAGTGTCAGCGAGGATTCTGACGATTCGGATGACTGGAACCCTAAGAGCCGCAAGAAGAATAGGAATGATGTTTAAGACTGTCTTTTATGTTTATCATGATTTATGTCGGTATTATTACTATGTACTTTGCTTGACTAGTCCATTTATATTTTAACGCTCTTTGCCGTGATTTTATTTGAATGACAGTTGTGTTTCGAACTTATGTTGCTTTTATTTGGCACATTTTCCCTTTTGACCAATGACTCGAGCAGTTTTCAGCAGCACTGTTTTAGGATTGACTTTGGAAAATTACAGGCTATTATCACCACTTCTACTTTGATTCGGGCGAATCACCTTTTTGCCTTGCCCGAATTACTTTTGTTTCAGGGACCCTAATGGGACCTTGAATCAATTTTGATTCGGGCAGTTTTGAGCAGCACTGTTTTAGGATTGACTTTGGAAAATTTTGCAACTTCACTCGCATTTGTTCGAAATTTTTTCAAGCACTATAATACACTAGTTCATGACTTTTGATTTACACATGCATATCTAAGTAAACTCATCGTTTGAATTGTCGCGCATTTGTTTTCCAATCTTCCTCCTAGCTATTTGTTTCGTATGATTTATCTTTAATAGCTAGCTATTTTCTTTTATGAATTCAAGTGTTCCGCTAACCTTTTTTTGAGTTTCAGATTTAATGCACCTGAGGGGAGCATCATTGACGGGCATTAGCGGATGCACTTTTGGCTACCTCCACACGAGAGAAGTTCCTTCGACACTCTCTCTTTAATATTCTTTCACTTTATATTGCTTAGGGACTAAGCAAATTTTTAAGTGTGAGGTATTTAGCGCTTTCGCTTTTATTTTCTTAATAACATGATTCTATGCTACATATTTATTATTGTGCGCATTATACTGGCATGATTTCTTTCATCCTAGCTTTAAATATTGATCACACGAAGCAATGTTTGCTAAAAAAATTTCTTTTGTAATGAGTTGTCGTTTGAATTCATGATCGCATCTTTAAGTCGATTGACATTCTTCGTGATGATTTTATTCACGTGATTCGATGTTTTGACTAGCTTAGTTTAATTTATTTTTAAACTTTTTCCGTGCATGAAAAATGAAGTTAAGTTTAGCGAGCACAAAAACAAAATAAAAACAGTCTTCATATAAAAACCTTATACTTGCTCCTGTTTTCTTTTAGGTGACTTTAGCGTTCCTATTTAGCTTGTGCATTTGTTTAGCTCACTTTATGCTCTATTATATGTCACTTAGGCACATTGTCAAGTATTAAGTGTGGGGTCAAATAAAGTATTTGCGGAAAGAGAAAAAAAAAAAAGAGGCGCAAGAAAGAAAAAATTATATTTTCAAAGTTTTACAAATGCTTGGAAGGTAAGTTCCCCCTTGAAAGCTTTTGTATAGACACAAAAATATTATTTGTTTGTTTTTTGGGTCAAGGAAGAGTTTTACAAATGCCGAAGGTTAGGAAGGTAAGTTCCCCCTTGAAAGCATTTGTATAAATGAAAGAAAAATATTTAACACACTTAATTCTTTACTTTGTGCCTATTCAGCAAATTCTTTCGCATTTGTGTGAGTAAGGCATTTGTATTTCGCTTTTAGGAAGTGTCTAAGCATCAAGATTTGTACGAGTGAATTTTAAAATTTTCAATGTCAAAACTCCTCTTCTTTTACGGATTATGACATATAGTCTAAAACTTGAGAATGAGTTTGTTGTCATGAGCGTATGGACCTGCCGTTAGCAAACATATATGATTGACTCGACAAAATTTTTGTGTAAGCGAAGCTTTTCTTCATGCTACTTGCATAGGAAATTGAGCGGTAATTTGAATTCGACGAATGCTAGTTTTGATATCGATTCTATGAATACTCATTGTCACATTGAAGTGAACGATCCTTAGAGTTTGCGTGAAGTGAATGATTTGCACAACTCTATTATTATGTGGGCTGATAAAGAACTACTTGCTTAGCAAACTTTATTTGGATTTTGAACCCTTATGGATGATTTCGAGTGGGATTTGTGAGTATTCCTATTCTGAAAACTCTCACGAGACTATAAGAATAAGGCAAAACATTTATAGACACACCAAGATCAAGCATGCAATTTTCGATTCTTATGTTACTAATAGTACACGGGATGGTAAACATACATGGGTCTCCACATTTAGGAGGTATTTTTCATTGGATAACTACAAGGACGTTAGCGCTAACATTACCTGCTCAGGTTGAGTTGAACGTCGGTGGTTGGCACATAGCTCCTTGAGAAATTTGGCATAGCGTGGGATCTGCTGAATTACCTTGAGTAGCGGAATGTTGATTTCAACCCTTTTGAAGAGATCCCATACTTCTTTATCGATCAACTCCTTTTTAGGAAAACTTAACCTGCATAGGAAAGGGCAAAAGAGGGTTAATAAGGCGAAGTTCAAAAATCTGAGGCAGGCTGCACCGCGCCGCTAGTTGACCTTATGTTAGCACGCGGGAAGTTAGTGTTCTCCTCTGACGGGTGTCCGTAGTTAACTCCTAGCGCGGTCGTGGTGCTGACCGCGTCTTCTTCGAACGTTATTGGCGCGCCCGGAGAAGACGTTAATGTTCTCATCTGGCGCGGTTTTTCCCCGTCCCATTTCCTTCATTGCCTCTTATGCACCCTTGACCACCTTCCCTCGCCTCAAAGTCATAGCACTAACATTTCCCTTTGGGTTTGGGACCGTTTTAGATGGTAGTTTGCCCTGATCATTTTTCAACTCATTAACAATAGTAATCAACTGTGGCATTTTCTTTGACAATTCAGTAATAGAACCATCCATCTTTGCTTGGAATTGTTAAAGGTTCACCGCCAAAGCATTCTGTGGATATTTTGACGTTTGGATTACTCTGACCTGGTTGATTATAAATCTTCCTCTGTTGATACTGATTCGCACTGTTGTATCCCTCATGTTGCTGACGAAATGATGGACGATAATATTGGATCTGCTGTTGGGGCGAGGTTTGTTCTCTAGGAAATCCACCACCGTTCTTCCAACTATACCCATTTGCAGCTAATCCAAATTACCTCTGAGGTGGTTTGTTGTTAAAATTCTGGTACCCTTCTAAAGCATTCACCTCTGCTAGATTTTCTTTGTACAAGGTAAGACACGAGTCTGTCTTGCGGCTCCCAGCACCACAAAATTCACAAGGTTTCACTACATTAGCTTATCCCACCATCATTTTCTGCATCATGTCCTTCAGCTCTTTAAGTTCTTCAGCCATCTGATTGGCGGACGTGTCGGCTTGCGATACATTTCTTGTTCTGCTCGTATCCTCTCGCTCATTGGTTTCTTCTCTAAACCTTGCACTCTCGATAGTTTTTGTGATCAGTAATCAAACCTCTGATGTAGTCAAATTCATAACTGTGCTGCCAGCTGTAGCTCCAACATCATCCTCTGTAAAGGTCTGAGTCCATCCAGCAAAAACTTTTAATTTAAACCGATCTCAGGAGCCGCATATGGCCTTAGTGTCTGGCATATCCCATTGAATTCCTGTAGATGTCTTGTGGCCACTTCTCCTGGCAAACTTCCGAATTTAGGTAAGTGATGCACCATACCAGTTTTTATCTCAAAGTTGTCCTCTTCTGGATTAGTATTGATGCACCATCACAGTGTTAAGGTAATGGCATCCTTGACAAAACAAGCACAAGAAGTTGCTACAACATCCCCTGAAGATTGAAGCTGAAGAAGCTGCAAAAGAAGGAGTTCAAAGATGAGAAGAGGATTGCCTAAGATTAGAAGGGTTCTTGGATTTTGTCAAAATGCCAAGGGGGAGATTGTGAAGGTATGTGGCATCATTGACAAACTCCTACAAAGTGAACTAGAGCCTGCTACAGCAAGTATGGAAAGAAAACAGCTGATGAAGAGCATTCCAGAGTGAGCAAACTCAGTAAGTGGCGCTCCAGCTGAAGACATTAAGTGGCGCTCCAGATGAAGACATTAAGTGGCTAATGTCTTCACGAGGCGCGCGACCTAATGTTGCCTTGGGGAGCTCGAAATTCTGAAAGAGAGCATGAAGACATCAGCTTGTGCAATCTGGGCAGAGTGACTATCTCTGGAGCTAACGTGGAGTAAGCAAGTGCTACAGCAATCTCTGGAGCAGAAGTTCAGTAGTAGATGCTGGAGCTAAAATGTGGTAGCACAAATTCAAAGCTTTCTCGAAGATTGCATTCAATCAACAAATCAGTGGACCGAAGGGCTTTCGGAAAGAGCTGAATATTCAGAAGAATATTTCTGGAGTGTCTCTCAAGAACAAGGGCAGATTTGTTGAATGAAGATTTGATTGGAAAATCAAAACCTCTATAAATTGGAGGATCTTCCTTAGAATTGATGGGATTGTTTCCTAATGCATTTAGGAAATTCCAGCAGCAGCAAACAGCTACAGCACAAGTGAACAAGGAGTTGTTGCAGCTCAAACAATCAAGCTGGCAGCAGAAGTGAACTAGCAGCAGCTACAGCAGGGGATGCTGCAGCAGGTGCTGGTTCAAGTGCTGTATCAACTGTCCAAGTAGCAGTTTTGTGCTGGGTGCGATTTGAAGGTATGGCAGCTTTGTGAAAGCTCTTAGAAGAATTTCTAAAATACTAAAGAGCATATTCCAGCAAGGTTTACTTGTCAGAGAAGGAGATTTGCATTGGAGTTGTGATCAAATCTAATCTCCTAGATTTTAGGAGATAATTGATCTTGTGGGTCAATTGCCTAAACCTGGAAATTGCTTAAAGTGGTGTGGGTATTTAAGCAGAAGGTATTAGGGCTGAAGGTGGCGATCGAAGCTGAGGGATACACGAGAGTAGACACAGATTTCAGAGAGAGGATTTTTTGGTGTGCTACGGACGTTGTTCTTCGATCAACACACACGGGCAGAGCGTTGAGCGCAGAGCTGTGGTGAGCATTGCAGAAGAGAATCAGGTCTTGCAGAGACTGATTCGTGCATTGATCTGGAATCCAATTCAGAGCTGTGGAGCTTGTTGGTTGATCAAAGGCAGCCGCGGAAGAACTGACGGGTGGAAGGCTCGGTCAAGTGTCGTGCGGCAGTACTCACTAGTGGCAGGTGGTCACTGAGTGAGGGGGAGTTGTCCAGAGTGTGCAGCGCTCTTGGAGAGGTTCGATCGGCTCGGCAGAAGGCCTTGGAGTGACGCGGACATTGTGCTTCAGCTGTGTGTTACAGCTGTTGCTGCAGCAACCCTGCTGAGTAGTGTAGTATAGAATAGGCTCAGTTCTTTGAGAGGATTGTAGCTATTCTAGACTGACATATTGTAGAGGGTGTGCTGACACAAATCAGAGCTTGTTCTGATTGTGTTGAGTAGTCCACACGGGGTTAAAGTAGCATAGGTTGCGTGCGTTGTAACCGAGTGTGCTTGGAACCTTTGGTTGAGTGGATTGAGGACTGGAGAATAGTCCTCCCCAGACGTAGGCAGTTTGGCCGAACTGGGTGAACAAACCTGTGCCTTTGTTCATTGCTTGCTGAGATTATTTCTTGTGAACAAGAGTGTGCTGCAGCAACTGCTAGTTCACAAATCTGCCTAAGTGAGACGCTGTGAAATTTCACTGGTCAATGATGTTTTGTGCAAAAAGCTCTTCATTGTTGGTTCTGGTCTGTAGGCACGCCTGTATGGCTGCTGCTCGTAAAGGCTGCTGCTGCTTATATTGCTCCGGCAGTGGCGGTGGGTTAAGTTCATCGAAACCCTCTACTCGTGCCCCTGGATCCCTTACTAGAAATTGTCTTTCACGAAGTTGTCTTTGGCGTGCTCTAAACACTCGCTCAAGCTCTTCATAGAATGGCAGTGGAATTTGCTGAACTTGCGCATTCTAAATCCCTAGTGGAGGTAAAAGATAGTTGTTGTTGTTGACCTGATTTTGTTTGCTATGTTGGAGGCCATCACGATTGATACTACCTGCGCGCGACATGCTGGGAATAGCAGTTAACCGCAACACACAAAAAATTGAAAATTAAATATAAAAAGAAAAGCAAAAGAAATTCTTTACTATAACAGTTCCCCGACAAGTGTCGTTGTGTGCGCCAAATTTATGATTTATAATTCCAAGCTCTAGCTAGTGCAGCGATAAGAAAAGGTCAACACAAGAAAACTGACTGTGAAGCGATTTCCTGTAGATATTAAACGAAATGGGATTTAAGTAGGTTGACAGAAGAAGGAAAGTTAGAAAACATAATATCAATTAAGAGAGGTATTATGTCCAGGGAATATAATAGTAACTGTTATCATTGACTTCTAAGGATTGTGATTCTAATCAAGCGTGTGTTCATTCCGACAAAGGTTATTACCTAGAGTACCTCGACAAAGGTGATACTAAACCTAGATTTTACTACTTGTTTCCAAGACAAAGCTTCGACAAGCGTTAATAATAAGAATTGATAATTGGATTAGTTTCACGACAAAGTATACGCTAACCGCACAATACAATTCATGTAATTTGAGATCCAGAACTAAGATTCAATATAATCGGGCATTAAATTTGAGTCTCAAACATGCATGTCACAAACTGAAAACCCTAAACTGAAACAGAAGTTTTGTTACTCATACTCAAGAATGAAAAACACATTAGATTAAAAAGGAATGAAAAAATGTCTTTGATTTGCTGGCCGGAACGATCCCTTGTAGAACAACTGCACGACTCAATGAGAATCTCCTCTTTTTTTTTGTTCCCTTATATGCCGTCTCAAAACTGAGTTCCCCCAGAATTTTTCAGAGTTGGAAACCTTAGATTGAGATTGGGCTTCAAAATCTGATCTCCGGCCGTGAGGCCGATGCTGACATCATCACGTGCTGGCCACACCTTACGTTGACATTAACGAGCGCGCCAGGAAGAGACATTAACCTCTAGCGCGCCACACTAAAGTGTTCTTCCTCAGCGGAGTTGATTGGAACGCACAAATAATTTCCTTCAGCGTCAATTTTTGCATCGACTCTCTAAAAATGCCATTTTAAGACATGAGCCTCTTTTTATGTATTTCGAGCACCTGAAATGCAAACAACATGAAAAAGTAACTGTTCACATCAAAAATGCCAAAATTATTGGGCTTAAACTGTTCAACGAGTCGTATAAATACGCCTCATCAGCATGCGTCGATAATGTGAGAATCGAGTGGAGTCGTCGAGCTTGAAGTCTCCAAGCTCCAAGCTCTACTCGTCTCCTTGGCACGCTTTGATTCGATGGCCATTCATTTTGAAGGCTTCCCCGTCTTTGTTCACTAATTCGAAGTGGCCATCCTAGTACACTTTGTCGACTTTGAAAGGCGGCTACCATTGGAGAAGCGTCGACTTTATTTCAAACTCTTTATCATCACCCCGCGGAAGGTATATGGGTGATCCATAGCGTCCGACGGTTGGGGAAATATATTCCCCAACTGGTCTCTCGTCATCCTCTTGCGGACGAGCGGCAATTCCTAATCTCCTCGGGTTCGGTTGATTCATAATTTCTGTCGGTAGTTGATCAGCGCGAATCGGAAGAGTATCAAAATCTGGCAAGTTCTGTGCTGGCGTTGATGTGGAAGCTTGTTCTTGTGCCTTTTTTGTGCGTGCTCTAGTGTGAACTTAAATCAAAGTAGGCACGCAAACATGCAATCATGGTCAACAAAATAAAGAAAAAATGAAGTAGATTAAGGCCCTTTCTTTTGCTCTTAAATTTTAAGTACTTAAGTTAAGTTAAGTTAAGTACGTAAGTACTTAAATTACTATTCATCAGCACAAAATTACCTTAACATCACATCACAATATCACCACCACCACCACAACAACCCACCACCACAAAAACACCACACCACCACAACACAACAACAACCCCATATTACAAATCAGTTATTTATTCATAACAGTTATATGTTCTTATCGGTCTGTACAATCTATCTATGCTCATATTCTTGTAATTTGCACATTATTACTAACAATTTTGTGCAGCCACGATCAACAATCTTAAAGCATTATCGATGATTGTAGACAGATTGCAAATAAGGCCAAAGAAGATATACCGCTGCTGAGACAAAGAAGCACTGTTTTTCTGTTTACAAAACAAGAACACTTAGACCACCCCAAACGAGACGGACAACAAAGATGACGTCAACAAGGGATGTAGAGTACAAAGAATTAAAACTTGCATTTTAAGAATTATTTGGTGTTACTAACTGTGACACTGTATACAAGGAAGAAAAAAAATATTCTGAAGCAGGAAATTAAACCAGTGGCAGAAACAAAAGTGCAGAGCCCCCATTGCGGATTGAGAAATGGAAGGAGAGAGATGAGTTGCTTTATTTGAAACCTGGATAAAAAAACCTGTAGTAATACACCATAAACACACTTTATGGAAATATATGAAAGTGATCATTTGTTTTCTGCTGGTTCGATTTTCAGTCGGCGACTCAGCCGGCGGCAATGGCGATTCAAGCCAGCGGTGGTGGGACATCCCATGGATCGAGAGCAGGCTTACGTGTCGAGTTTGGTGTGAGGAGCACTTTCCAACCCTGGAATGGGTGAGTCAGTGGTGATGGCGACGATGAAGACGGCGCCGAATCCTCTTTCTCCGGATCCTCATACATATCCAACGCCACTGGTACAACATGATGTCCATCTTTCGCCGTCGTTAACGGTGGATGAGGTATCTCGTCGCCGAGATTTGGCCGGCTCTACGAAGCCAAGTGCGACTACCGCCAACCGTGTTTACTCCAGACATGCGCAGTTTGTAATAAATCCATCGGCGATCATATGGGGAAAAAATTTAGAACTGCCCTACTTCTCAACCAAACTTTCCGGAATGCCCCACTTTTGAAAAAGATATTTGAAATGCCCTACTTCTATTTGATTTCGGGCTCCAATAAACCGGATTGCTTTAAAAAGGCTCATTCCGGTTCTTGAAAAACCGGATTGGTTACCAAATGAACCAGATCGTTAGGCTATCCGACATGGAGGTACAGTCAGCAGCCCACTCACCAATTTAAACTATCGGGTTTTTGATAAACCGGATTTTATGAAGAATCCGGTTTATCAAAAACCGGATTCAGATCCGCTCGAACACCTGCCTCTCACGCGTCGCCTCTGTCGCCGCCGCACCCTGGAGACCCGCGACGCCTAAGCAGGACAATATGGGAGGAAGAATTGAAGCCGAATTTGAGGTGAGTTGTTCATTAAAGCGTGTGTTTTGTTGTTGTGTAAGTGGGATTTGGGGTGAGGGTTTAGGTTCCTAAATTTGGGAATCTGAGTTTGTAAGTTAGGATTGTATGTTGTTGTTGTGAGTTAGTTATTTTTGAATTAGTGTTATAGTAGTTTGTTGTGTGATTTAGGGTTTAGGATTGAGTGTCCGAATTAGGGTTTATTGTTGTATGTCTTCTATGTCCGAAATCATGTGTTTTTTGCAACTTAGTATGATTTAGTTAGGGTTATATGTTGTTGTTGTGATTTAATTATTTAGTTGATATGTTGTTGTTGTAAATTAGGGTGATATGTTAATTTGGAGTTAGTATTATTATTGAGTTGTTGTGTGATTTAGGGGTTTGGATTGAATATTCGAATTGAGTATTTTGATTGTGGGTTATGGATTGAATATGTTGTGTGATTTAGTGTTGGGCTTTAATAAGTTGTTGTTAATATATGTGTTGTTTGATTTAGGGGTTTGGATTGCGTATGTTG
Organism: Umbilicus rupestris; assembly: GCA_963678935.1. Classification (NCBI taxonomy): domain Eukaryota; kingdom Viridiplantae; phylum Streptophyta; class Magnoliopsida; order Saxifragales; family Crassulaceae; genus Umbilicus; species Umbilicus rupestris. The sequence goes on along the minus strand of OY787628.1, from coordinate 2,897,999 downwards.
TGCATTATGTTGTGTTGTATTCGTGATTATTTTGGATTGTTGACAATTGGAACTTGAGGAATTTGGATTGCTTATGTTGATGATATGTTGAGCTTAATAGATTTATGGTGTAGGGTTTATACTTAGGAAAAATGTAGTACGGATTTAATATTGTATGATGCTTCAATATAGTGACTAAAAAGATGTATTATTTGTTGTTGGTCTATGTTGTGCTTTAATATTGTGCACATATTGGTATGCGAGTATGTAGGCAAATCAGTGTAAATTAAAAAGTTATGACATATTACATATTGTCTTGCCGTTAACAGCTTATTTACTGATGCAGATGGATCTGGATGACATTGTCGTGCCTGGACTGATTAATGATTCTGTATTGACTCAACAACGCGCCCATCGGTCGGAAGAAGTGTGGGGGGATCCGGTTAGATGATCATTACTCTATCAATAGCTATGCTTATGTACCACATTTTGAAGTAAGATTATATGAACATGATCAATTTTATTTGGTCTTGCAGGTTCTTAAAAATATAAAGATAGTTCATCGTAGGATGTGGGATATGGATCCCAGGATTGTTCCGTACATAGTAAGAGCCGGTTTTTACACTTGGATGCAAGTACAAAATCTGGAAGCAGATTGGGCACTGCTTACTGCATTAGTGGAGAGGTGGAGGCAAGAGACCCATACGTTCCATCTGAAATCGGGAGAGTGCACAATCACTCTTCAGGACGTTGGTCTGCTTACCGGCTTGCCGATTGAGGGAGAAGCCGTTCCCGGTAAGGAGGATCATGATTGGAAAGCCGTGTGCATACCATCAGTACCAGTACCATGGCACAATCCACATTTTCTCACACGTGCGTGTCCCTGGCTGCTCGACTCACACGTGTTTGTCCATCTCATTGTGTCGCCACCTGGATGGAGTCCTTCCCACCTTCGATTGCCTGAAGCAGGGATTTGGGAAATGGGGAAGTCCATGGTATGGACTCCAATGTGATTCATCCGGGATGACATTAAAAGTGAATGCCCATGTGGCGTAGTAGGCCTCTAATGTGTAGTGATGATCAACAAATTGCATGTATGGAATACCCTCATCTTTGCAAACTGCCAGAACATGGCTGCACGGATAGTGGAATATAGTCCACTTGCTGCACGTACATGTCCGGTCTTCAAGATGAACGGCACGAATAACGTGTTTTCGAACGGTGCGTGTTTGATAAACTCCTTTCGTGTGGTCAAACACCTTGACTCTATGATATTCAGCCCTCTCCATGAGCTCCCTCAGCCGGAGCTCAATTTTTGGTGGAAATGGAGAAGCACTGGTGAGGAACATATCACGCCTTTTGCAGAAGTAAGTGTTTCATAGTTGGAAGGTAAATTGCACAAGAGCACATATAGGTAAGTCTCTACTCCCCTTCAAAATGTAATTAAAACATTCACTGGCATTTGTAGTCATGGATCCCCATCTCCTTCCACCCTCATCATATGACATCGTCCATTTTGACCACGGCATCCCTTGTAACCAATTAACCACTGTCGGTCGTTCGTGCAGCAGGTCGATCAACTCCTTGTATTCTCGTTCAAATTTAACACACTGCCTATGATGCGCTATGTGACCTATCTTCTTTTTCAGACTTGTATTCTTCACCTTCACATTCAAGTTGCTCTGCAAATGTCGGATACAAACACGGTGGTAGGCAAGGGGTTCTGCCCATTCCGGCTTCTGCATTGCACGAAGAATCCCTTTATGCCTATCTGAGATTATGCATAGGCCAATCCGATCAGTCACACCCTCCCGTATGCACTGCATAAACCAACTCCAGCTTGAGTTATTCTCGCTTTCCACCAGTGCAAATGCAATAGGAAGTACGTGATTGTTGGCATCGAGTGCAACTGCGACAAGTAACGTCCCATTGTACTTCCCATAAAGATGTGTACCGTCGATGGACATAACGGGCCGACAGTGCCGGAATGCTTCAATGCATGGTCCAAATGACCAAAATACACGATTAATTACCATGCACATATTTTCTTCATCCCTGATGCGATTCCATCTTATAAATGTTCCAGGGTTTGACTCCTCCAACGCCTGCATATGCCAAGGTAATTTTGCAAATGAATCATCCCAATCTCCAAAAACAATCAACGGTTGCCTCCTAGCCTGCCATGCCTTCAGGTAACGAATTTCATATCCGTAATCCTTGAATATCCTAGCACGTATTTCAGACGGGCTCAATCTTAATCTCTCGCTTATTACGTCCCCATTGTCCATTGCAATAAAATGTCTCGTCAACTGTTGCATGTATGGTCGCTGATAGAGCCTAGTTATACACATTATTTAGAGCATAACCCTATGCTTGTTTGCAATATTTTATGAGCAAGATTACTCGTTTCCAATGTTTTTGTATATCAGGTCAAAACGAGTCCTTGAGTCGGATACGCGCTAACAGGCAGCGTTCTAGGAGTGAAAGATCAGCCTGCGGAGCTAGCGGCGCAAACAGAAGAAGAAATGGCGAAAGACAGCAGAGGTGCGCTACCCGATTGCGCCAATCAATGCCGTGCGCCAGGCGCAAAGTCCCAGTAACCAGATTTGGAAGTTGCCAAAAGATGAACTTCCTGGGCACTATTTAAACAAAGAAAGTCTAGGGTTTCAGGAGATCGGAACATCATCACTCAGTGGCATTCCAGAGGCACTGCGCGGCAGAACTGGAAAACACACGGACCTGTCAAGGAGAGTTGCGCCAGCCGACTGCGCCAGCCGAGAGAAGATACTGCACGCACTATTTGCTACCGTTTTCTCTGATACAGTAGTTGTTATTTACTATTTTATGATGTTTACCACTAGCATGTCTAGCTAAACACTTAGTGTTGGTCGGGCATGAACCTATGATGTATTACCTTTGAGACTTGAGCTTAATGCATAGTTTATTTACTTGTATTAATTCTGTGCGTACTGAGACAGTTAGTTGCATGAGTAGGGGAAGCCTTGAACCGCAATCTTACTTGTGTTGCTTGCTTGTCACCTGTTAAACTAGTTGCATGCGTAGGGGAAGCCTTGAACCGCAATCTTACCGTGACAATTAGGAGTAACGAGTTAGGGTAGGCAAATGCTACTGTGACAGGATTCGCAGCTGTTTAGTCTAGTTCTAAGGATTAATAGCACATGAACTTTGAACGGAACATGCGCACGTGTTAGGAAGCCTTTACCGGACACTAACCCAAGTAAAACACAAGCTATAGATGTTTGGAGTCGATGATAAGGAATGCATTCATAGAGGATTGTCTGCCCAATACTTCTCATAAAGATAGTACTTAATCTCTACTGCTTGCGCACGTCTAGTGCAATTCCCCGCGTTACGATATTCGCTGTTACTCGCGCATCGCGCAAAACCCCCAATCACTCACGCAACCCCCGTTTTCTTAAGTGTAGGTTACTGGCTAAGACTCACTGCTTGCTCCCTGTGGAGATCGACCCTTACTTAACCGCTGTACTAGTGGGAGAGGAAGGAATTATATTTGACGCGCACAACGACGCGCGATCAAATTTTGGCGCCGTTGCCGGGGAGCAACACAGCTAAGTTTTAGCTAGCTTACATTTCTCATTTTAGTAACTAGTTATTTCATTTTGTTTTGTTTTCTCGTTGTTGTTTCTGACAGCGCACAATCACATCAGCCTGCGCAACCTTGAAACAGTTGCGCTGCGCAGATTCTAGTTGCGCACTGACAGACGCAACAACTTCGTTGCCATTTAATTTCGTTTCTTGAGTTTGGATCAGGACATGGAGGATAACAGTGTGGTTGGAGATAACCTGGGAGACAGAACCCCAGAGGAAGCAAGGGCACATAACCACGCAGCCCTATTCAGAGAGGAAGTGCAGCGTGAGGTCGACGCACGGACGGCCGCTGAACCATACATTGCGCCACCCGTTCGTCCAGTCGCTAGGCGCAAGACAGTGCGCGAAATGTCAGCCCCACTCACTGTTAACCAGCCATGGTGCATAGTGCTTCCGCCCGACGGACAGTTCGAACTGAGGAGCTCACTCATCCATCACATGCCCAAGTTTCACGGAATGAACAACGAAAATCCAGTCAAGCATGTGCGGGAGTTCCTAATCATTTGCGAGAACATGAAGACCTTGGGGGAGAACGATGAAGCGCTGAAGATGAAGGCGTTCCCATTTTCATTGAGCGATGCAGCCAAACACTGGCTGATGAGCCTACCCGCAGGATCAATCCACACATGGGAGCAGCTGCAGAAGAAATTCTTAGACAAATTTTATCCAGCAGCGAAGATTGCGCTGCTCAGAAGGGAATTGGCCGCGCCAAGGCAAGGCGCAGGGGAGTCTCTGTCAGAATACTACGAGCATTTCAGGGAGCTAGAAGCCAACTGCTACAATCACGGGCTTCCCCAGAATGTGCTGATAGAGAACTTTCTGAATGGACTGCTGCCCATGGAGCTGCGACTACTGAATGCATGCGCAGGAGGGGACATTTGCAACATGTACCCGGAGGATGCATGGCAGCTGATAGAAGATTCTGCTGGGCAGGTAAGACATCAATTGACACTTGAAAGTAGTCGTAATCGTTCTGTGCATCAGGTAGAGGCAAGCGCTGAGATCAAAGAAATGAAGGCCATGCTACAGAAGCTGATGAGTGCGCAGAGCGCACAACCAGTTGCGCCAAAGGTATGTGAATTCTGCAGGTCCACTGAGCACAAGACAGACGAATGCCCAACACTTTTTGAAGAAACTGGAGATGTAAATGCCCTTGGAGGATGGGACAACAGAGGACCGCAGAGGCAGAATCAGCCGCGCTTTGGGCTTGCTGCAAATGGATTCAGATGGAGAGAAGAGAACAATTTCCAGAGGCAGCCCACTGATCAGCGCGCGCCACAGCAGACGCAACAAGCTGCACCCTACAATCCACCGCATCGCCGCACAGACGCACCAGCACAGAACAATCAGCAACCAAAGCGATCCTTGGAAGATATCATGGGGCAGCTAGCAGACACAGTGCGCAAGAATGACGAAAAGTATGACAAGAGGTTCGAATCCATAGAAAAGCATCTATCACAAATTGCAACCACGGTGTATGAGCTGAAAAAGAGCGATGGCAACCTGCCTTCGCAAGTGATTCAGAACCCTAAGGGAGGAGTTAATGCAGTAACACTGAGGACTGGGCGAACAGTGGGAACAGAGCAGACCGCGCAGGCGCCCGCGCAACCAGTTGCGCAAGTCCCAGATCCAGCAGCTCAGAGTGCGCAACCAGAGCCAGAGGCGCAATCAGAAGCGCCAACCACGAACCAGCAGGGCAAAGCGCCAGGTATGTCTCACTCGACAAACAAGGACAAAAATTGTACTAACATACCTGCTCCTTTCCCTGTGCAGGCACCACTGGCGAGAAAGGAAGCACTGGACAAGGAACTATATGAGCTGTTCAGCAAGGTGGAAATCAACATACCTCTCATAGAAGCTATTCGACAGATTCCCAGGTATGCAAAGTTTTTAAAAGAGCTGTGCACAAATAAAAGGAGGACAGGCGAATGCGCACAGGTAATGCTAAATGCGCAGGCCTCAGCAATCGTGCAACAAAAGGTACCACCTAAGTGCCGAGATCCAGGTACATTCACTATCCCTTGCACCTTAGGTAAAACCACTGTAAGCAATTGCATGATCGATTTAGGCGCATCAATCAATTTATTACCATATTCTCTTTATGCGACTTTGCGCCTTGGACCACTAAAACCTGCAGGTCTCACAATTCAGCTAGCAGATAGATCGTGCAAACAACCTGTAGGCATGATAGAAGATGTCCTAGTTCGAGTGGGAGAGCTGGTGTTCCCAGCAGACTTTTATGTGCTCGAAATGGAGGGTGAATCAAGCGCCAGCGGTGCGCAGATCCTCCTAGGCAGACCGTTTCTGATGACTGCGCGCACGAAGATAGACGTGTGGAGGGGCACGCTCTCCATGGAGGTAGATGGCGAAGAAATCCATTTCAACATCTTAGAAGGGATGCAGCACCCACATGAGGACGCTACCGTGCACGCAATGGACAGCTTTGACGATTTTGTCACAGAAGCGCAGTGTGCGAGCGCAACCATAGGACCAGAGCTACTGACCCAGGCAGAGCTGGAGGAGCAAGAGGAGGAGCTAAGCAGTGCTGAACCAGCACCCACACAGGTACTTGATATAGTTCATATTTGCACCGCTAACAAAATCTTGCCCTCTATTGAACAGGCACCCAAGATCGAACTGAAGCAACTCCCGGAGCACCTCAAGTACATTTTCTTGGGAGATGAGGACACCCTGCCAGTGATCATCAAAAAGGGATTGGAAAAAGAGCAGGAGGCGCGCTTACAACAGGTGCTGCGCAGGAACCAGCGCGCTATTGGATGGACTCTTGCTGATCTGCGCGGAGTGAGCCCAGACGTGTGCATGCACCGAATTTTGTTGGAAGATGGTGCCAAACCATCCAGGGAGGCTCAGCGCAGGTTAAACCCAAATATGATGGAGGTAGTGCAAAAGGAAATCTTGAAGTTGCTTGACGCAGGGGTCATTTACCCAATCTCAGACAGCAAATGGGTCAGCCCGGTGCACGTTGTGCCAAAGAAAGGAGGAATCACGGTGGAGGAGAATGCACAGGGCGAGCTAGTTCCCAAGCGCATACAAACTGGCTGGCGCATGTGCATCGACTACAGGAAGCTGAACGCTGTAACGCGCAAGGACCACTTCCCGCTACCCTTCATGGACCAGATGCTGGATCGCTTGGCAGGTAAGCCTTACTTTTGTTTTTTGGACGGATATTCAGGTTACAATCAGATACCCATAGCTGCGGAGGATCAAGAGAAGACCACGTTCACATGCCCCTTCGGAACATTTGCGTTTCGGCGTATGTCTTTTGGGCTGTGCAACGCGCCAGGTACGTTCCAACGCCTCGTCATGAGCATTTTCTCTGATATGATTGGTATATGCATAGAAGTGTTCATGGATGATTTCACTGTATATGGGAGTACCTTTGATGCATGCTTAACACATCTAGATAAAGTCTTAGCACGCTGCATCTCTAAGAACTTAGTGCTAAATTACGAAAAATGTCATTTCATGGTAACGCACGGAGTAGTACTAGGTCATATCATTTCAGAGGAGGGTATTAAGGTAGACAAAGCTAAGATAGATATTATTTCTAATCTGCCTTATGCCACCAACGTGCGCGACGTGAAATCGTTCTTAGGGCATGCTGGGTTTTACAGGCGTTTTATTAAGGATTTCTCTAAAATTTGCATACCCCTGTCTAACCTGTTGCAAAAAGACGTGTGCTTCGATTTTACTGATGAGTGCAGGGCGGCGTTCGATAAGCTGAAAGAAGCGCTGACCAGTGCGCCAGTGATGCGCGCACCAGACTGGAACCTGCCATTCGAGCTGATGTGTGACGCAAGTGACTACGCAGTAGGAGCAGTCTTGGGGCAGCGCGAGGACAAGAAGCCGCATGCCATCTACTATGCATCGCGCACACTGGACTCCGCGCAGAAGAACTACACCACCACGGAGAAGGAGCTTCTGGCAATTGTATTTGCGCTGGAGAAGTTCCGAGCATATGTTCTAGGCGCCAGAGTCATCATCTACACGGACCACGCAGCTATCCGCTACCTCATGTCTAAAAAAAGAGACCAAGCCGCGCCTGATGCGCTGGGTACTTCTGCTTCAGGAATTCGACTTAGAGATCAAAGATAAGAAGGGCACGGAAAATACCGTCGCTGATCACCTGAGCAGGATTGTAAAGGATGAGGAGCCAGGGCAGATCAAGGAGACATTCCCTGACGAGCATCTGATGGCGCTAACAGGTAAGGTACCATGGTATGCGCATATCGCAAATTACCTGGTCACAGGTGCGTTCCCTCCTCATTTCAATAAAACTCAGTGCATGCGATTGAAACATGAGTCCAAGCATTACCTTTGGGATGATCCTTACATGCTTAGAATAGGTCCAGATCGGATATCAAGACGTTGCGTGCCTGACCATGAGATTAACTCTGTGTTGATGTTTTGTCATGCGCACGCCTGTGGAGGACATTTCGGTCCCAAGCGCACGAGCAGGAAGATCTTGGACTGCGGATTCTACTAGCCGCACCTATTCAGAGATGCCTATGACCACTGCAGGAAGTGTGACAGGTGCCAGCGCACTGGAGGGATCTCCGCGCGCAACGAGATGCCGCAGACCCCGATTTTGGTGGATGAAGTGTTCGATGTTTGGGGAATCGACTTCATGGGTCCATTTCCCCCATCTGCCGGCTACGAGTACATACTGGTGGCCGTGGATTACGTATCCAAATGGGTCGAAGCTAAGGCCACGCGCAAGGATGATGGTAAGACTGTCGCTGATTTTCTCAGAACTAACATATTTTGCAGGTACGGAGTGCCTAAGGCAGTTATCAGCGACCAGGGGACGCACTTCTGCAACAGGGTTGTGGCGCAAGTTTTCAAGCACTATGGGGTGCGCCACAAGACGTCCACCGCTTACCATCCGCAGACAAATGGACAGGCCGAAGTTTCTAACAGAGAGATCAAGCGCATCTTGGAAAAGACTGTGAGGCCGTCGCGCAAGGATTGGAGCCAGCGCCTGGATGATGCGCTATGGGCATACCGCACTGCACACAAAACGCCCATTGGAACCTCACCATTCCGGCTGGTCTATGGGAAGGCATGCCACCTGCCAGTAGAGCTCGAGCACAAGGCATATTGGGCCTTACGTATTTGCAACCTGAACCTGGATGAGGCAGGAAAAGAGCGCGCATTTGAGCTGAGCGAACTAGAAGAGTTGCGCCTGGACGCCTATGAGGGACTGCGCGATTACAAGGAGCGCACCAAAGCATTTCACGACAAGCATATCCTCCGGCGCACGTTTGAACCAGGAGATCAGGTATTATTGTTTTCATCCCGCCTGAAGCTCATGCCTGGGAAGTTGCGCAACAAGTGGACGGGACCATACACCGTCACCAAGGTTTTCCCCTACGGCACAATTGAATTAGAAGACGGGCACCAGCATCGTTTTCAGGTTAACGGGCAGAGAGTCAAACGGTACTTGGGCGAACCTTGGGATGGCGCAGCACGCAACATTGACTTGGCCGAGCCAGAGATAGTGGACGCGCAAGCTGCTGCGCCAGACGCACCACCAGATGCTTCAGAGGGAGAACTAGCACCCATCGCCTATATCTCCTCTTCCTCTGCATCTACCCTCATTACGAATAATGTATCACATGCTGACCTTCCCTTTTATCCTTTGCGCAGGACCAATGAGATCGTAACACAAGCACTGGCGCAAGGACACTCAGGAGCAAGAGTGGGGGAGGCTGCAGACGCACTTCTTGGCACGTAACGAGGTACCGTCGAGCCAACGACGTTAAACAAAGGCACTTGTCGGGAGGTAACCCGACACGTTTTATTTTGGCACATTTTATTCTGCTTGTTTTGTTTCTTTTTTTTTTGAGTGTTTTTAGCTAGTTTAGGGTTTGGTAGTTTTTTTTAGTCACACAAGTGCGCAGGACCGTGCGCCTATCAATGCGCAGGTCAGTTGCGCTAGCCAGAGGGGGGTATATAAGGCCAGACTTAGAAAAATTCCTAGCACTTTTCACTCGACCGTTGCACACGAGCTCCCGCCTTCAGACCTCTGCTGTCGATCCGCCCAACCCACCGTCCGTCTAGAGGAATTCAAGGACAACACGACCGCACAGCACCCAGGTAACCCCCCCGATTCCGCTTTGAGCCGCTTCTGTTAGGGTTTGCGCGGAGGAGACAGTTTTTAGGGTTTTGAAACCGCACCAAGCTAGAGTGCGCGGCTTGGAGTGCTGTTTTGTGCGTTGAGTAGGCGACCAGTAGGCGCTCGTTCGGTGCAAGTTTCAGAGGATTCTGGGCAGTTTTGATTTTTAGGGTTTTGGGGAGCATTGACTGCGATTGACCGGAGCCCAGCGCAAGATGAGACCCGCCACAGACCAGGAGACCCCAGCGGCTTTCGCTAACAAGTATGCAGCGTTCATCAGCCTGGACATGTACGGGACACCGTACATCTGCCGAGATTTCCTGCGCGAGGTAGGATTAGAGGACCTCGTGGCGCAGAGGCTAGCGATTGCCGGCTGGGAGGCGCTAATGGACCTCCGCAGCGCATCAGACCAGGAAGATACGTGTGAGTTCCTGGCGTCTCTGGAGGCAGGGGACAGGGAGATCAGATATAGACACAGGGGTGTCTGGTTCATAGCCTCGGAAAGGAGGCTGAGGCGCGCATTCGGGTGCGCCAAGGTGCGTGAGGAGGAGTTAGACACGCACAATAACCAGGAGGCTTGGCGGGACATGGCAACAGGGCCAGCATTCGCCGCGGGGCGCAGCAGGGGCCGAGAGCTGCGCGACCCATGACTGTTCTACTTATGGCGCATCGTGGCCTACACAGTCATTGGCCATTTCAACGGCGCACCAAAGATCAGCCTCCGGGATATGGAGATTTTGAAGGGGCTTTATTATGGGCGGAAGGTGCTGTTCATCCTGAACATGGTGCATCATTGGAGCCGAGTCAGCATGAGGGGGCCGCTGACGTGTGGAGGCCTTATCACGCACTTGCTGCGGGCCTTACATGGAGAGCCCGAGGTGCCAGAACACACCTTGGTGCAGGCTATACCTTTGGACCTCGCCTACATGCTGCAAATCAGGGCGGTAGCTGTACGGGACGATGGCACACTAGAGTGGTGCTACCGCCTGCAGCCAACCAGACCCCCGCGGGCCAGAGCAGAGAGCAGTGCGCAGGGCGCAGCAGCAGCCGCAGCAGCCGCCGCAGCAGATGAAGAGATGGAGGAGGCCCTAGAACCAGAGGTGCCTCTAGTCAGGCGCCCAAGGACCCGGGCGCAGACTGGAGCGCACCAGAGGGCCCGTGCACCACAGGGGGAGCCAGTGACCATTTCCATCGAGGATTCTCCCCCTCGTGCACGTGCCAAGCGCCCAAGGACTGAGGCTGAGGAGGCGCCCGAGGAAGCAACCGCCGAGCAGCGCATGTTGTTCAACGTCATGCGGGTGCTCGAATACTTAGCGCCAGAGGGGGCGGATTTAAGTATGAGTCCACCATCCGGGTGGAAATTTGGAGACGCAATTCCCCCTCTCCTCAGCCTGCACCATCCACCTCCTACCCGAACCCCAGAAACCCCAGCACCCCCAGCAGAGTCAGCACCTGCATCAGCCCCAGCAGCGCCAGCAGCAGAACCCACCCCTGAACCCGAACCAGTACAACCACCAGCAGCTTCCCCTGCCCGGCCTTCTGTTCCGGAGTCCCCCATTAACTTTCCCAGCGTAGACTCCGATTCCATATGGGAGTCACTTTCCGAGGATGACCTCGCAGCACAGCCTCCTGCCCTTTCAGTGGTACCGCCCTCCTCCAGCACTGAGTACGTGACGGATACTTCCGAGGAGGAGGCGCATGATTCAGAGGCTGATTCTAGCTCGGAGGACTTCTAAGGCCGAGGGCAGGCGCAGTGATTTTCTTTAGGGTGGTGTCTTTTATTTTGCTGCGTCTAGTTGACTATTATGTGTGCTGAATATTTGTGCCCTACATTCTGTGACTCCCTTGCTATATTTTGTGTGACTATTTGTGTTCACTCGTATGTTCTTTATTTTCGTTGCATTGCATGCATGTGCGCCGCCTCCGTGCGCTTGAGCTTGAGTCGTGGGGACACGTCTCTGTTCAAGTGTGTGTGGGGGGTGGGGGGGGGGGGGGGGGCGTTACTCTTACATTTCATGTTTTGAGCATTTTTAGTATAGCTTAGTTTAAGTTGAAGAGAATTAGTAGCAGTAGTGCGCTAAGGTGCAGGATGCGCATGCGCTCCAGCTTGTTTTGCGCTATCCGTATTGCGTGCGCCGTTCTCTACTGTTTTAGCATAATTTTTTCATTTTTTTCTGCTCCTGTTAGTTGGGATATACAGGGGATGTGGAGTTGATAGAAATGCTCCAGAGAGGCGGTTAGTCGCTTGTGCTTCGAAGGCGAGGTATATGGTCGAGTGCGCTAGTGGAGGCCGGTGCTTCGCAACCTTCGGAACAAAAGAGCGCGCTCAGTCACGCAGATGCCAAAGGCGAAATACCCAAAGCGTGGCGAGGTGGGAAAACAGACCACCTTCTCTCTGGAAGCCGAGCTAAGGAAAGCGGGCGCGGTTGCAAACGCGTGCGCCGACCGGCGCAGACAGACCAAGGAGGGAGAGCGGAACGAGTTCCATAGCTGCTATCCGAAGGCTGAGATTGGAACTGTTCTGGGAATGAAACAAATTGGAAAGGAAGCTGTACAAAAGAAAAAATACCAGCAGAAGCAGATGATTTGCGTTACAAAGAATCAGCATGCGCACTACTTAGTACCTGCGTGCGCAAGACCACAAGGATATCATCAAAGGCTCAGGTTCCCAGGAAGTGTGCGAACGAATCACGCACTGGAAGAAGCTCGCGCATGAAACCATATACCTATCTTCAGAGCGGGAGCTGACAACCAGGAGCCTAAGAAGAGCTATCTCCCAGTCATCCAAAGATCTTCATCCCGGCTGAGAGGTAATGAAATTTCGGGATTATTATATTAGAACTATTGAGTGCAGTTGTGCGCAGGTGATAGAGCAGCACAAGTTGAGCAGCTGTGCATTTTGCGCTAGAATGCAAGGCTGTGCGCTAGTCTCCAGAAAAGGTAATTGTATCCGCGTTTCAGTACTTGTTCGGGACGAACAAGGGGCAAGTGTGGGGGGTTTGATAGAGCCTAGTTATACACATTATTTAGAGCATAACCCTATGCTTGTTTGCAATATTTTATGAGCAAGATTACTCGTTTCCAATGTTTTTGTATATCAGGTCAAAACGAGTCCTTGAGTCGGATACGCGCTAACAGGCAGCGTTCTAGGAGTGAAAGATCAGCCTGCGGAGCTAGCGGCGCAAACAGAAGAAGAAATGGCGAAAGACAGCAGAGGTGCGCTACCCGATTGCGCCAATCAATGCCGTGCGCCAGGCGCAAAGTCCCAGTGACCAGATTTGGAAGTTGCCAAAAGATGAACTTCCTGGGCACTATTTAAACAAAGAAAGTCTAGGGTTTCAGGAGATCGGAACATCATCACTCAGTGGCATTCCAGAGGCACTGCGCGGCAGAACTGGAAAACACACGGACCTGTCAAGGAGAGTTGCGCCAGCCGACTGCGCCAGCCGAGAGAAGACACTGCACGCACTATTTGCTACCGTTTTCTCTGATACAGTAGTTGTTATTTACTATTTTATGATGTTTACCACTAGCATGTCTAGCTAAACACTTAGTGTTGGTCGGGCATGAACCTATGATGTATTACCTTTGAGACTTGAGCTTAATGCATAGTTTATTTACTTGTATTAATTCTGTGCGTACTGAGACAGTTAGTTGCATGAGTAGGGGAAGCCTTGAACCGCAATCTTACTTGTGTTGCTTGCATGTCACCTGTTAAACTAGTTGCATGCGTAGGGGAAGCCTTGAACCGCAATCTTACCGTGACAATTAGGAGTAACGAGTTACGGTAGGCAGTTGCTACTGTGACAGGATTCGCAGCTGTTTAGTCTAGTTCTAAGGATTAATAGCACATGAACTTTGAACGGAACATGCGCACGTGTTAGGAAGCCTTTACCGGACACTAACCCAAGTAAAACACAAGCTATAGATGTTTGGAGTCGATGATAAGGAATGCATTCATAGAGGATTGTCTGCCCAATACTTCTCATAAAGATAGTACTTAATCTCTACTGCTTGCGCACGTCTAGTGCAATTCCCCGCGTTACGATATTCGCTGTTACTCGCGCATCGCGCAAAACCCCCAATCACTCACGCAACCCCCGTTTTCTTAAGTGTAGGTTACTGGCTAAGACTCACTGCTTGCTCCCTGTGGAGATCGACCCTTACTTAACCGCTGTACTAGTGGGAGAGGAAGGAATTATATTTGACGCGCACAACGACGCGCGATTAGTCGCCTTTCCACTTTCTCACCTCCCAGTAAGAAGCATTCTTCTTCTTGATAATTCTGATACGCCATGGGCATCTGTCCTCCCCTTCCCGACAATGAAGAACCAAAATCCGTGTGTCGGACTCCTTCGTGTGATATTCAACGCGATGCAACAGTGAATACTTTTGCACCGCGTATATTGCATCTGCTTTCGGGCTAAATGTCGATTCTATACCAATAGACCCAAATTGACTGAAGTTTCTGCCCAGAAACTCATCATCTGGTTCATTTGCATCCCATGCGGAAACATCACTAAATGCAGGAATATCCCATACATGTTCTGGCTCGGGTACCGAATGTTGGAATGCACCCTCGTTCTCAAGTTCTTCCAGATATTCCATCTCATCCCGATCGTACTCATCCATCACTGTCATATCAAGCGTGTCTAGCGTTGACATGACCATCGGGTCTGGATCAACATTTTCCATCCCAGTTACAATATGATAAACAACAAATTGTCAAAATGTACACATACACGTCAATTGAATTAAACTATTACAAATAAAAATATCAAATACAATCATACCTTACTGAGTTGTTGTAGAACACTGGACTTCTGTGCTGAGAGGAGTCTTTCAGATGAGAGAAATGGAGAATGATTTACGAATGGTGGAGACAAGACATGCGAAGGGGGGTTTTATAAAATTCAGAATCCGGTTTTGCTTAAACCGGATTGCATGCATCACAATTATTTCATCTGATTCTTGTCAGGAGAAAAATCATAAAAAAAAGGAAATTCGATTTTTCGTAAACCGGATTGCTTTTTTTCTTCTATTTCAGCGATTCAATTATTTTTTCTGATTCTTGTCGGGACAGAAATCAGAGAGAAATCAGAGAAAATAATTGAATCTGGTCTGAGCAAAACCGGATTCTTGGACAATCCTGTTTTGCTCACACCGGATTCAATTAATTTCTCTGATTCCGTTACCTCTCAGAAGTGGATACAAATTATAATAATTGAGTCCGATTTTTGATAAATCGGATTGAGGAGAAATTGCTGATTGGGCTGATGACTGTATCTCCATATGGGATAACCTGACCATCTGCGTTCGATCTGGTTTATTTCGTAACCAATCCGGTGTTTCAAGAACCGGAATGAGCCTTTTTTAAGCAATCCAGTTTATAAAAGCCCGGAATCAAATAGAAGTGGGGCATTCCAGATATCTTTTTCAAAAGTGGGGCATTCGGGAAAGTTTGATTGAGAAGTAGGGCAGTTCTAAATATTTTTCATCATATGGGCATCTTTTGTAGCCACTGCAGATCGTGGCTACTATGACTGGGGAGACACTGTGGGAGACTATTTGAAGCTCTATGGGATTATTATACTGATTCGTGCTTGATTTATTGTTGATTTCCTTGCAGATTTCAATCATCTTGATCAGATTTGGCTGATTTTGGGGAAAGGAGAATTGAGAATTTTAAGGGATTTGATTGGAACGGTTGAGGTAATTAGGCATCAATGATGCATTCTAACTAAAGATGAGTTGACTCAAATCGGTTTGGTTCAATCATCTTTGGTCTAATCAGGTTATGTTTAAATTCTTATAATTTGGTCAATTTAATCTTATGATCAATTTATTATATTGGGCCGATCGGTTTTTGATAATGATTTTGTTTGGGTTGAGTTTATTTGATATTTTAGACTACACAAAAAATGAGCTGATGACTTCACCTGGATTGATAAGGCTAAATACGCTAGTGGACTTGAGTTGGCTTATGGATTATGTACAAAATCCAATTTTGAGAAGATTAAATATAAATCAAACCAATCTATTTGGGTTACTCAGGTTTGATCGAAGTATATGGTTCAATTTAAATCTTGTTCAAGTCAACTTGTTTATTTGAAATTGATTTGATTTGGCTTGATTAGAATAATGAACCAATTATGATTTACTCTAATTCTTGTAAATCAATCCAATTTAATGATTAAATTCAATTGGTTTATTTCATGTTCAATTTAACCCATTTGATTTGATTGGTTCAGTTGTATGTATCAATTCAATTTAACCTGAGTTGATTTGGTTAAATTTGCATTGATTGGTGAGCTTGGAATTGGTTCAAGTCAGATTCCGATCCAATCAGACATGGAGAATTAGAACATGGAACTTAATGTGAACCTCCCGGCGGTTCCTAATGTGGGGGCAGCACCAGCTGATATGGAGTGTTTCACCAGTTGAATGTTGGCTACGGCCAGGAATAGACCTGCGGGTCTAATTCCAAACGGTTGAGTGGCACGAGTGCCCGCCGTAGTGCTTAATGAATTTGGATCATATATCCAAAATATTATTTTATTTTAAAAGCACACATATAAGAAAGTCCTTTCATGGCATTGTAAGAGTTGTGGAAATATTTTATGACTTTCATTGATGATAGTACAAAATATTATTATGTATATTTGCTTAAAAGAAAAGATGAGGCAATTGACAAGTTTGTCATGTAAAAATTAGAAGTTGAGAACCAACTCAACAAAAAGATGAAGAGGTTGAGAAGTGACCGTGAAGGTGATTTTGTAGAACCGTTTGGGGCCTATTATGCACAATACAGAATTATTCATGAAGTAACTCCACTATACTCACCTCAATCAATCGGCATTGCAGAACGAAAGAATCGTACTCTAAAAGAGATGATGAATGCGATGTTGTTAAGCTCTGGGTTACTCCATGGAATGTCGGGAGAAGCCATTATATCAACGAATTATCTTTTAGATAAGACACCTCGCAAACAGGAGGAGAAGTCTGCATATGAGCTATTTAAAAGAAGTAAGACTTCTTATAAATACTTGCGAGTGTGGGGGTGTCTTGCTTAGGAAATGACTTCCGGTCCTAAACGAATGAGGATAGGACCAAAAACCATTATTTATGCGCAAAACAGTAATGCGTATAGATTCATTGTGTATGAATCAAAAAAACAAAAAGCCTAATATACACAAAAATTCCATCATGGAATCAAAGAATGCTTCGTTCTTTGAACATGTATTTCCTTATAAGTCTAAGGAAGATGAATTGGGTTCATCTCATCAGTTACTTGAAGATATTGAGGGAATAACTCAAGAACGAGATGGTAATTCTGGAAATGATATAGAATCAGAAGAACC
Organism: Umbilicus rupestris; assembly: GCA_963678935.1. NCBI lineage: Eukaryota > Viridiplantae > Streptophyta > Magnoliopsida > Saxifragales > Crassulaceae > Umbilicus > Umbilicus rupestris. The sequence continues at coordinate 2,880,890 of OY787628.1, read as the reverse complement.
TAGACGAAGCAAGCGAGCCAGGATAGAAAAATCATTTGGTACCGATTTTCTAACCTATATGCTCGAAACTGAACCTCGAACTTACAAGGAGTCTACAAGTTCAGTTGAGGGTCACTTATGGAAACAAGTCATAAGAAGTGAAATCGATTCTATCTTGCAAAAACAAACGAGTGTGATAAATGTGTTTATATTAAAAACACAGATCATGGTTATATGATTCTATGTTTATATGTTGACGACATGCTCATTGTGGGAAGCAATGATGACCTGATTAAGTCCACAAAGGCTATATTAAACTCTAAGTTTGATATGAAAGATTTGGGACTGGTTGATGTAATTCTAGATATCAAGATTACACGGACTAATGATGGACTTGTCTTATGTCGGTCACATTACGTTGAGAAGATCTTAGATAAGTTTGGAAATGATAGTTTGGGAATATCCAGAACTCCAATAGACATCAGTCAACACTTGTCTAAAACAAAGGACAAAGTATCTCCCAAGTGGAATATGCGAGAGTCATAAGTAGTCTAATGTACTTAATGAATTGTACTAGACCTGACATTGCTTATATTGTAAGTAGACTTGCTAGATATACGAGTAATCCAGGATCGGAACACTGGAAAGCAATCGTGAGAGTACTGAGGTACTTACGATTTACTCATGAGTATGATCTACATTATACCAGATATTCAGAAGTCATTGAAGTTTTCACTGATGCAAGTTGGATATCTGATATACAAGATTCAAAAGCGATAAATGGATATGTATTCACTCTAGGAGGTGCTCCAGTGTCTTGGAAGTCCTCTAAGCAGACTATGATAACTAGATCTACTATGGAAGCTGAATTCGTTGCATTAGATAAATGTGGTGAAGAAGCTGAGTGGCTAAGAAACTTTGTAGAGGATATTCCAAAATGGACAACACCTGTGCCATCAATATATTTATATTGTGACAACCAATCTGCAATTGGAAGGGCACAAAGTGTAATGTATAATGGTAAGTCACGACATATACGTCTGATAGAGCCTAGTAATATGCGTTATTTAGATCTTAACACTGTGCTTGTTTGCATTATTTTGTATACAAGATTACTGGTTTTCAGTATTTTTGTATTTCAGGATAATGCGCTAACGGGCATTTTTAGAGCGCAATGCACGACCTGCGGAGCTAGCAGCGCAAAAGGAGATAGCTGATTCAGGCTACAGTGCGCAAACCGACTGCGCGAAGAAAGTAGCGCAATCAGCGTGCGCAGGATAGCAGAGTTTCTAAATATTGATCTCCTTGATTTGGGAAGTAGCTAAGATTCTCTCGGGCCAAATCTAAGCATTCCTTGGGCTTCAAGACCAGTATATAAGAAGAGGGAAGCTAGGGTTTGGAGGAGAGAGAGGACATATAAAGAGAAGGACACACAGCAGCAAAAACACACGAGCTACTCCAGTCCAGATTCTGCGCGAACCACCTGCGCCAGCCGAAAACAGCAATCTGCACTTGCGCCGACCTGCTACTTTTCCCTTGCTGCCTTAGTTTTAATTATTATTTCTATGATGTTTGTTTCTAGCATGTCTAGCTAAACACTTTGTATCGGTTGAGCATGATTCTATGAAGTATTTCTTTTGAGACTTGTGCTTAATGCTTAGTTCGTCTACTTATATTAATTCTATGCATATGGGTGATAATTAGTTGTGCGAATAAGAGAAGCCTTGAACCGCAATCTTATTCTAACTGCTCGTTATTGTATGTTAAACTAGTTGATAACTTGACGGTGACAACTAGGAGTAACGCACTAAGATAATCAGCTGCTACTGTGATAGGATTCGTAGCTGCTTAGACTAGTTTCAAGAATTAATAGCTCATGGCCTTTGATCGGAACATGCGCGCACATTAGGAAGCCTTGATCGGACACTAACTTAAGTAGAACTGCACTATAGATGTTTAGAGTCGATGATAAGGGATATATTCATAGAGGATTGTCTGTACCGGTATTTTTCATAGTCATAGTACTTAATATCTACTGCCTGCGCACGTATCGTGCAACTCTGCTTTTACTACTGTTCATTCACGGACCTGCGCAATCCAATCACTGACAACCCCAATTTCGTAAGTTGTAGGTTGCTAGCTAAGACGAGTCTGCACGCTCCTTGTGGGATCGACCCTGACTTAGCCGCTGTACTAGTTCAAGTTTTCTTTTACAGTAGTTAGTTATCTCTTTTTATTTTTCGTTGGTGTTTCTGCCAGTACGCAATCAACATCAGCCTGCGCAACCTTGAAATAGTTGCGCTGCGCAGATCATAGTGGCGCACCGACAGGGGCAACAACCTAGTTTCTTTTAATTCCGTTTTTATTAAGTTTTGAATAGGGCATGGAGAATAATAGTGTCTGAAATTTCACAGTGTCTTAGTTCAACAGATTTTGTGAACAAGCAGTTGCTGCAGCACACTCTTGTTCACTCGGAAATTGTCACAGCAAGCAATGAACAAGGCACAGGTTTGTTCACCCAGTTCGGCCAATCTGCCTACGTCTGGGGAGGACTATTCTCCAGTCCTCAATCCACTCAACCAAAGGTTCCAAGTACACTCGGTTACAACTCACGCAACCTATGCTACTCAACCTCGTGTGGACCACTCAACACAATCAGAACAAGCTCTGATTTGTGTCTGCACACCCTCTACAATATGTCAATCTAGAATAGCTACAATCCTCTCAAAGAACTCAGCCTATTCTAAATTACACTACTCAGCAGGGTTGCTGCAACAACAGCTGTAACACACAGCTGAAGCACAATCTGTCCGCGTCGCTCCAAGGCCTTCTGCCGAGCCGATCGAACGATTCTACGAGCGCTGCACACTCTGGAATACTCCCCCTCACTCAGTGACCACCTGCCACTAGCGAGTACTGCCGCACGACACACGACCGAGCCTTCCACCCGTTTGCTCTTCCGCGGCTGTCCCTTGATCAACCAACAAGCTCCACAGCTCTGAATTGGCTTCCAGATCAAGCTCGAATCAGTCTCTGCAAGATCTGATTCTCTTCTGCAACACTCACCTCAGCTCTGCGCTCAACGCTCTTCTCACAGGTGATGATCGAAGAATTCGCCCGTCACACACCAAAGATTGCTCTCTCTGAAATCCGTGTATGCACTCGTGTATCCCTCAGCTTCGATCAACCTCTTCAGCCCTGAACACCTTCTGCTTAAATAGCAGCACCACTTTAAACAATTTCCGGGTTTAGGCAATTGACCCAACAAGATCAATTATCTCCTAAAATCTAGGAGATTAGATTTGATTATTAACTCCAATGCAAATCTCCTTCTCTGACTAGTAAACCGTGTTGGAATATGCTCTTCAGCAATTTAGAAATTCTTCAGATGCTCTGCATAGGGTTTCCAGCCCTTCCGAACAAGCCCAGACAGCTGCTACTTCTTGGACAGTTGAAACAGCCTGTTGAACAAGCTCCTGCTGTAGCATCCCCTGCTGCAGCTGCTGCTAGTTCACTTCTGCTTGGCTTGCTTGTTTATTTGAGCTGTAGCAGCTCCTTGTTCACTTATGCTGGTTTTTCAAACACTGCCATACTTGCATCATCAATCTCCCCCTTGGCATTTTGACAAAACCTTAGAGCATATGCACTCTCCCGTGAACCAGAAAAATACTCTAAATAAAAATAATAGAGAGTAAGTAGGTGAGGCCACAGATGGCCATAGCATGACCTCGCAGGGTCAGTAAAAAAAGTGTTCATCATCAGTAGCAGTTCAGCAAAACAAAAACATCTTCTCTCCCCCTTTTTGTCATAGATGCTCAAGGGGCCTGCTCCTCATCTGCAGGAAACTCCAGGTCTCGGAGGAGACTTCTGATCTGGCCACGCCTAGCATCCCTCCTCTTGGCTTCAGCTTCAAGTATGAGCAGCTCAGACCTGAGGTGGCTCACAATTCTTGCACGTAGAGCTGACTGAATTGTAGCAGCAGGGGGAAGAGATTCCTCCAGGGGAGCTGGAGCTGAAGAGCCAACCAGGAGAGGATCCTCATAGGCGACATCCACTGCGTGCTTTCCTTTGAACAGCTTGTGATCTACTGTGAAGACCTGCAGCTCCTCAGATAAGCCTTCAGAAATCTCACCAAGCTCCGGGTGCTGAGAGACCATGATCCCATAGATGATGGAGGGTAGCATAATAGCCTTGCTGGAGACAGCACTCCCGGCATGAGTAGCCAGCTGAGGAAACATAACACTACCCAGGCTGATCTTCCTTTTCTTTCCAATAGAGTAGAGAAGGTTAGCAAAGTCTTTGTTGACCTTCCCTCTGTGAGAACTAGGGATCCAGTTTCTTATGCCAAGATGATACAGCAGAGCATACTTGGAGGTTAGCTCAGCAGCACTGAGGTTAGAACCACCCCAAGACAGGCACACTCCCCCTGTCAGAACCTTAGCCAACAGTTCTGGCTTAACATCAGTGGGAGCTCTGGAATTTTCATGAATCCCAAGAAACTCATCTATAATTTCAGGGGTAATAACCACTGCCTTACCCCTAACCCAGCTTTTCCCAAACTCATCCGCTCCTTCCTCACCAAATTTCTCTTCCATATTAACAATAAACTCCCTAACCATAGTAGAGTTGAATCTGTGTGGAAAGGTTAGGGACTTGAGAAGGTTTACCTCTGTAAGGAGCTGGATCATGGCAACTGATTTGTACTTGTCCTGGACCAGCCTCTTTTCAGCCACAATATGCTTCCTCTCGACAGCATTCCAGGATTGGGAAGCACTCCTGTTCCTGAACCATGTACCTCCCACTGTGAGAGCTGACAAGTCTGCCACTGGAGGTCCTCTTTCAGAAGGTCCACCACGAGAATCTTCTTCTTCACTGGATGTATCTTCACTGCTGGAGACTGGGATGAGGATAGGAGCTTTTCCTTTGTCTGAAGGAGGGAGAGGATGTGCTGCAGCAGGTTCTTGTTCAGGGGACTCAGCAACTGTTTCCTCCCCTTCACCCACAATGCCTGGGGACATAACCAGTGATCTGCACCTTTCTTCTGTAGAACCTGCTACAGCACCCTCTGTAGCATGTTCTTCTTCAGCGACTTCCTCAGCCACAGCTTCTTCAGATAGCACAGGGTTACTGGATACAGGTTCTCCGTCACGAACCAGACGCCTCCTTTTCTGCGAAGTTCCTTCAGAAGGTGAGGGCTCGCTATGCGACACAGGGAGAGGTGCTGGTTCCCACACCACCACATCCAGGCGCTGAGCAGGACCTTTGCGTGCCTTGGTCCTTCTTTCAAACCTGCCCTGCCTGTCTGCTGCCAGATTCTTCTTCAAACCACGGGTCTTCACCATTGTTGCAGGGTTGTAGAAGGATTGAGAAACGCACAGTGAATGATCGGGAACAATTTCGAGAAGCGCCTTTCACCTTGAGTTTGCCCTAGAAATTGATTTACCCATTATTTCCTGAATTTGATATATCCGTTATTTTCCTTTCCATTTGAAGCTTGTTAACACACGTGCCTCACATGTGCCTTCTCCCATCTTTAGCGACCAAAGCATGTGAACAAGCTTATTCTTGACCCAGTTGCTATAGCACATGAGAGCTGGTTCACCTATTCAGTTCAGACTGCAGCTTTGCTAGGAGGATTCTTAAGGAATTCTGGTAAAGATTTCTTCACCCATACCTGAGAAACAACAGAGTTTTTCTTCTTTTGATCTCCCAGCCCCCAATCTGTTCGTTTGTCATGTTTGGGTCTCCATATCTGTAGAACCTGTGGTTTTCCCTTGTCTTTAGCAGTCCAGTGTCCTTGAGCAGCAATTCTCTTATGTGATTCTTCCCAGCAAGGAGCTTTTTGTGAATCAGCATGAAACAGGGTCTTTATGCAGCATGTATTGGTTCTGAATTTTGCTCCCCCTTTTTCAACTGAGAAGGTGCTGTACTGCTGTTTCAGATTTGAGTTGATCTTCTGATTCCCAACACTTGTACTAGAACTCCGTTTAATCTGAACCTTTTGCTTTGTTTTAGAAAAATGATGTGCCCGGTGCTACAGCATCCCCTTGTTCACATGTCTGGTTCCATCTTTGTCTGTAGTTTTTGGGGAGTCTGCTGAATTTCTCATTTCATCTTTCACAGCACTCGAGGCTTTAACAAAAACCGTCCCTCTCGAGCTTTCGTCACCAGTATACCCTAGTCCCATTCTTCCTTTACCAAATCTTTGGAAAGACAAGATCTCGTCCAAGATATTTTTCTAGGAAATATCTGTCTTGGCTGTTGCTGATGAATCACCAATATCTGTAACCTGTCTTCCAGTGTCTTCCCTTTTCAGAATGGTAACTTGATTGTTGAAAGAGAGAGGACATTTCCTTCGTTCTTCTTCCAAGAGATTGACTCTGTCAGTCAATGCTTGATTTGTCTGAAGGACTACATCACACTGTTTGAGTATCTTCTCCAGATAGTCAACAAGACTGCCAGATAAGTCCTCCTCATCTTCACTGGCAGATGAGTCACCCTCATCTTCACTTTCAGATACTTCAATCCCATAGTGGATTTTATCCTTCTTTATCTCCTTGAGGTTGAAATCAGATATACTGGTCAGCACAACACATTTTTCTTCATCACTTTCCTCAGAGTCACTCCATTTTGCTGTCATGGACTTACTGTTCTTTTTCTCTGAGCTCTTGAGGGGTTTGCTTGGACAGTCAGCCTCAATGTGTCCATACCCTTCACAATTCCAGCATTGAACACCCTTTTTCATCTCTTTCCTCTCATCTTCATTCTGAGCAGATTCTTTCCCTTTCCTCTTAGTTTCTCCACCTCTTCTGAATTTTCGTGAGGATGAGCTTTGTCCAGTTCTTGAGTCCATGTTTTTCATAAGTTTTCCAAGGTTCTTGACAATCATACTCAGCTGATCCTCTGGAACTGTCTGCTTGGTTTCTGTTTCAGCTTTCAATCCAACATTCTTATCCTTAGGAGTGGTGTCTCCTTTAACCAGCTTCATCTCAAATTGTTTGAGAGACCCCATCAGCTCTTCCAACTTCATGAATCTGACATTTTGAGCTTCTTCAATGGCTGTCACTTTCATGTCAAATTTTGTGGGCAGTGATCTGAGAACCTTTCTGATGAGTTTTTCTTCAGGGATAGGTTCACCAAGGGCATGAGCTTCATTTGCAAGATCACAGAGTTTAGCATTAAACTCAGTGACTGTTTCTTCATCCAGCATCCTCAGATTCTCAAATTGTGTTGCAATTATCTAGAGTCTTGACAGCTTCACTCTATCAGTTCCTTCATGGGCAGTTTGCAGAATTTCCCATGCTTGCTTGGCCATGTCACAATTTGATATCAACCTGAAATTGTTAGCATCCACTACAGCAAAAATTGCATTCAAAGCCTTTGAATTACCAGTTGCTGCAGCACCTTCTTCAGCAGTCCATTGCTCTTCAGGTTTTATTCTTGTCACTCCTTGCTCATCCTTGGTGATTGGGGGAGACCACTGAACCACAACAGCTCTCCATGTCTTCTCGTCAATAGCCCTGAGAAAGGCTTTCATTCTACCTTTCCAATATCCATAATTGCTCTCTTCCAATAATGGAGGTCTGCTTGTGCTCTGTCCTTCCTTCATTGTCTTTGCTTCTTCAGAGACACTGTAGGATCCTTAACTCTGTGTGTCGAGCTCCCGCTCTGATACCAATTGAAATTTCACAGTGTCTTAGTTCAACAGATTTTGTGAACAAGCAGTTGCTGCAGCACACTCTTGTTCACTCGGAAATTGTCACAGCAAGCAATGAACAAGGCACAGGTTTGTTTACCCAGTTCGGCCAATCTGCCTACGTCTGGGGAGAACTATTCGTCAGTCCTCAATCCACTCAACCAAAGGTTCCAAGTACACTCGGTTACAACTCACGCAACCTATGCTACTCAACCTCGTGTGGACCACTCAACACAATCAGAACAAGCTCTAATTTGTGTCTGCACACCCTCTACAATATGTCAATCTAGAATAGCTCCAATCCTCTCAAAGAACTCAGCCTATTCTAAATTACACTACTCAGCAGGGTTGCTGCAGCAACAGCTGTAACACACAGCTGAAGCACAATCTGTCCGCGTCGCTCCAAGGCCTTCTGCCGAGCCGATCGAACGATTCCACGAGCGCTGCACACTCTGGAATACTCCCCCTTACTCAGTGACCACCTGCCACTAGCGAGTACTGCCGCACGACACACAACCGAGCCTTCCACCCGTCTGCTCCTCCGCGGCTGTCCCTTGATCAACCAACAAGCTCCACAGCTCTGAATTGGCTTCCAGATCAAGCTCGAATCAGTCTCTGCAAGATCTGATTCTCTTCTGCAACACTCACCTCAGCTCTGCGCTCAACGCTCTGCTCACAGGTGATGATCGAAGAATTCGCCCGTCACACACCAAAGATTGCTCTCTCTGAAATCCGTGTATGCACTCGTGTATCCCTCAGCTTCGATCAACCTCTTCAGCCCTGAACACCTTCTGCTTAAATAGCAGCACCACTTTAAGCAATTTCCAGGTTTAGGCAATTGACCCAACAAGATCAATTATCTCCTAAAATCTAGGAGATTAGATTTGATTATTAACTCCAATGCAAATCTCCTTCTCTGACTAGTAAACCGTGCTGGAATATGCTCTTCAGCAATTTAGAAATTCTTCAGATGCTCTGCATAGGGTTTCCAGCCCTTCCGAACAAGCCCAGACAGCTGCTACTTCTTGGACAGTTGAAACAGCCTGTTGAACAAGCTCCTGCTGTAGCATCCCCTGCTGCAGCTGCTGCTAGTTCACTTCTGCTTGGCTTGCTTGTTTATTTGAGCTGTAGCAGCTCCTTGTTCACTTATGCTGGTTTTGTCAAACACTGCCATACTTGCATCATCAGTGTCATCGGTGATAACTTAGGGGACAGAACGCCAGAGGGACCTAACAACGCAAGAAGCAACCACGGTAAGCAACTGCATGATTGATCTCGGTGCATCTATAAATGTGCTTCCTTACTCCTTGTATGCGTCATTGCACCTTGGTCCACTAAAGCCTGCAGGTCTCACCATCCAATTAGCAGATCGGTCGTGCAAACAACCGACGGGCATGATAGAGGACGTTCTCGTCCGAGTGGGAGAGCTAGTGTTCCCAACAGATTTCTATGTCTTGGAGATGGAGGGTGAGCCGAGCAAGGGAAGCGCACAAATCCTACTGGGCAGACCATTTCTGATGACAGCGCGCACAAAGATAGACGTGTGGAAAGGCACGCTCTCAATGGAGGTAGATGGCGAGGAGATTCACTTTAACATTTTTAAGGGGATGCAGCATCCTCATGAGGACGCCACAGTGCACGCGTTAGATTGTATGGACGACTTGGTTGTGCATACGCAGTGTGCGTGCGCAACAGGGGAGCCTGCGCCACTGACACAGACAGAGATGGAGGCACAAGATGATGAATTGAGCAGCACAGAACCAGTGTCCAGACAGGTATGTGATCTGGTTAATGTTTGCGCTACTAATAAAATCCTGCCTTCTATTGAACAGGCACCTAAAGTTGAGCTAAAGCAATTGCCCGAGCACTTAAAGTACATCTTCCTGGGCAATGAGGACACCCTGCCTGTCATTATAAAGAAAGGATTAGAGGAGGAGCAGGAGGCGCGATTACAGGAGGTGTTGTGCAAGAACCAGTGCGCTATAGGATGGACATTAGCTGACCTGCGCGGAGTAAGCCCTGATGTGTGTATGCACAGAATTCTGCTGGAAAATGATGCCAAACCATCCAGGGAACCTCAGCGCAGACTGAATCCGATTATGATGGAGGTAGTGCAGAAGGAGATCCTGAAGCTGCTTGACGCAGGAGTAATATACCCGATCTTAGACAGTAAGTGGGTAAGTCCAGTGCACGTGGTGCCAAAGAAAGGAGGCATCACAGTAGAGGAGAATGCGCAGGGCGAGCTAGTTCCCAAGCGCATATAGACTGGATGGCGCATGTGCATTGACTACAGGAAGCTAAACGCAGTCACGCGCAAGGATCATTTCCCGCTACCATTCATGGACCAGATGCTCGACCGGTTGGCAGGGAAGCCACACTTTTGCTTCCTGAACGGTTACTCAGGGTACAATCGGATCCCTATTGCTGCGGAGGATCAGGAGAAGACAACCTTTACCTGCCCATTCGGTACCTTTGCGTTCCGGCGCATGTCGTTTGGGCTGTGTAGTGCGCCAGTACGTTCCAACGCTTAGTCATGAGCATTTTCTCTGATATGATTGGTTTATGTATAGAGGTATTCATGGATGACTTCATTGTGCATGGTGAGACTTTTGATGCATGTTTGGATAATCTTGATAGGGTCTTAGTGCGCTGCATTACCAAGAACCTAGTTCTCAATTATGAAAAATGTCACTTTATGGTGTCACATGGAGTAGTAATAGGACATATCGTCTCACAGGAAGGAATTAAGGTTGATAAAGCAAAAATTGATCTTATCTCAAATCTGCCTTATTCCACCAATGTTCGCGACGTTAAGTCGTTTCTTGGGCATGCAAGGTTCTACAGGCGCTTTATAAAAGATTTTTCTAAAATATGTATTCCATTGTCTAACCTCCTTCAAAAGGATGTGTGCTTTGAGTTCACTGGTGAGTGCAGGAATGCTTTTGATAAGTTAAAGGATGCGCTGACCAGTGCGCCAGTGATGCGTGCACCAGACTGGAACTTACCCTTTGAGCTGATGTGCGATGCTAGTGACTTCGCTGTAGGCGCAGTACTGGGCCAGCGCGTGGATAAGAGGCCGCACGCTATCTGTTATGCGTCGCGCACACTGGACACTGCGCAGAGGAACTAAACCGCGACCGAGAAGGAACTTCTGGCAATCGTATTTGCGCTGGAGAAGTTCCGCGCATATGTTCTGGGCGCTAAACGGTAAGGTACCATGGTATGCCTATATTGCAAATTACCTGGTCACAGGTGCGTTTCCCCCTCATTTCACTAAAGCTCAATGCATGAGGTTAAGACATGAGTCTAAATATTACGTTTGGGATGATCCGTACATGCTTAGAATAGGCCCTGATCAGATCTTGAGGCGATGTGTGCCTAATCATGAGATGAGCTCTGTTTTGAGATTTTGTCATGCGCACGCGTGCTTGGGACACTTTGGTCCAAAGCGCACAAGCAGGAAAATCCTAGATTGCGGTTTTTATTGGCCGCACTTATTTCGTGACTCATATAACCACTGCAGGGCTTGTGACAGGTGTCAGCGCACAGGAAATATATCAGCGCGCAACGAGATGCCACAAACGCCAATACTGGTAGACGAAGTGTTCGACTTGTGGGGAATTGACTTCATGGGGCCATTTCCGCCATCTTGTGGATACGAGTACATACTAGTTGCAGTGGACTATGTCTCGAAGTGGGTCGAAGCTAAGGCCACGCGCAAGGATGATGGTAAAACGGTTGTTGAGTTTTTAAGGACTAACATTTTCTGCAGGTACGGAGTGCCTAAGGCAATAATCAGCGACCAGGGGACGCACTTCTGCAACAAAATAGTGGCGCAAGTACTAAAGCATTATGGAGTGCGCCACAAGACGTCCACTGCATACCATCCTCAAACGAATGGCCAGGCCGAGGTTTCCAACAGAGAGATTAAGCGCATTCTGGAGAAAACCGTGAGACCTTCGCGCAAAGACTGGAGCCAGCGGCTGGACGATGCACTTTGGGCATACAGGACTGCGCACAAGACATCGATTGGGACTTCACCATTTCAGTTGGTGTATGGAAAGGCATGCCACCTACCGGTTGAGTTGGAACACAAGGCATACTGGGCATTGCGCACTTGCAATCTGAACCTCGATGAGGCTGGTAAGGAGCGCGCATTTGAATTAAGCGAGCTAGAGGAGCTGTGCCTGGATGCATATGAGGGGCTGCGTGACTACAAAGCGCGCACGAAAGCATTTCACGATAAGTACATCCTCAGACGCACCTTCGAGCCAGAAGACCGGGTGCTTTTGTTCTCCTCGCGCTTAAAGGTGATGCCCGAAAAGCTGAGCAGCAAGTGGATGGGACCTTACACAGTCACAAAGGTTTTCCCATATGGAACTATCGAGTTAGAGAACGAGCGCAAGCATCGCTTTCAGGTTAACGGGCAAAGAGTCAAGAAATACTTGGGAGAACCTTGGGATGAGGCCACGCGCGAAGTTGATTTGGCAAAACCAGAAATAGAGGATGCGCAGGCTGCTGCGCCAAAGATACAACCTGATGCACCGGAGGGAGAACTAGGAGCTACTGATTATATATCTTCTCCCTCACTGATTAACCTCGTTACTTATGATGTGCCACATAATTTTGGCCACAATGACCACCTATCTGTTCCTTTGCGCAGGACTAAGGAAGACATAGCACACACAGACGCACAAGAGCGCGCAGGAGCAAGTGTGGGGGTGGTCCGGAGCGCGAACTTGAGCAAGTAACGAGGTACTGTCGAACCAACGACGTTAAACAAAGGCATTTGTCAGGAGGTAACCCGACACGTTTTCCACGTTTTATTCTTTACACGTTTTTTTAGGATTTGAGTTTTTAGCTAGTTCAGTACTTGCATTTTTTTTGAGTCACGTAGCAATGCGCGGGTCAGTGCGCAGTTCAGTGCGCAGGACAGATGCGCAGGTCAGAGGGTATATAAGGGCAGATACTTAGAAAATTCCAGACATTCTGCAATTTCGACCGTTAGAGCTTTTCACTGCTGCCAGCCGATCTTTGCCATCCGCCCACCGATTCCGGCATTCTTTAGTGAGATTTGAAGAGCACGACATCACCAACGCACGAGGTAACCTCTCATTTCTTATTTCAGTCGCTTTAGTGAGGGTTTGGTGAAAGAAGCCGACTGAGGACGTAACCCTAGAATCAAAATCGCACCTAGTTAGCCCGCTCCGTTTGGTGTTTTCATTGCTGGGTTTTGTTGACAAGGGTGAGGCGCCCATTTGGTAAAGATTTGAGGGTTTGATTCGGAGTTCTGATTTTGGGATCCTTAGTAGAGCGTTGACTACAACTGACCGCTAGATTCTTGAGTCGATCGTCGCACACATGAGGCCAGTAGAAAACCAAGACACCCCGACGTCTTTCGCACGGAAGTATGACGCCTTCTGGAGATTGGACATGTATGGCACCCCGTGCATCAGCAAGGACTTCCTACGCGAGGTGGGCTTAGAGGACTTGGTCACGGAGAAGCTCGCGCAGGCCGGCTCGGAGGTGCTGATGGACATGGATAGCGCAGCCGACAAGGAGGACACTTGTGAGTTCCTGGCGTCCCTGCAGATCGCTGATTTAGAGATCCGTTACCGACATCGAGGGGTGTGGTACGTTGCATCGGCCAAGAGGCTGAAGCGCACCCTGCGCTGTGACAAGGTGCGCGAGCAGGACGTGGATACGCACACCAATCAGGAGGCTTGGCGCCAGATGGCGTCGGCCAAACCATTTTGCCGCTGGGCGCAGCAGAGGACGTGAGCTGCGCGACCCTTGGATGTACTATCTGTGGCACATGGTCGCGTACGCAGTCATCGGGCGCTACAACGGTGCGCCAAAGGTCAGCCTGCTTGACATGGACGTGCTCAAGGGGTTGTATTACGGGAAGAAGGTGAGGTTTGTGTCGGATATGGTGATGCATTGGGAGCGGCTCAGCACCAAGGGCCCGCTCACTTGCGGAGGTGTGATCACGCATTTGTTGCGTGGGCTGCACAGAGAGCCAGAGGTGCCCGAGCACACGGTTGTTCCAGCCGTCCCTCTTGACCGTGCACAGCTGCTGCAGTACCGAGCGGTAACTCCTAAGGAAGATGGGTCACTGATCGCACGTCGTCGTGCGCTTCAAATATAATTCCTTCCTCTTCCACTAGTACAGCGGTTAAGTAAGGGTCGATCTCCACAGGGAGCAAGTAGTTCAGTTCTAGCCAGTGACCTACACTTACGAAGATTGGGGGGTGAGTGATTGGGTTGCGCAGTGCGCAAGTAAACAGTTGTAAAACGCAGGGAGTTGCACTAGACGTGCGCATGCAATAAAGATTAGATACTATGACTATGAGAAGTATCGGCCCAGACAATCCTCTATGAGTGCATTCCTTATCATCGACTCTAAATGTCTATAGCTTGATTTTACTTAAGTTAGTGTCCGGTCAAGGCTTCCTAACATGTGCGCATGTTCCGATCAAAGTTCATGTGCTATTAATTCTTGCACTAGACCTAAACAACTACGAATCCGATCAAGGTAGTAATTGCCTATCCTAGCGCGTTACTCCTAGTTGGCACCGTCAGGATATTCAACTAGTTTAACAGACAACAACAAGCAACAAGAGTAAGATTGCGGTTCAAGGCTTCCCCTACTCATGCAACAAGCTGCCAGTAATGTGCACAGAATTAATATAAGCAAGCAAGCTATGCATTAAGCGCAAGTCTCAAAGGAAGTACTCATAGATTCATGTCCAACCGGTACTAAGCGTTTAGCTAGACATGCTAGTGATAAACATCATAGAATAGTAAAATAAGGTCTAATGTATCTGAGAAATAAGTAGCAAACAGTGCGTGCAGTATGTCTCTCGGCTGGCGCAAGTCCTCTCAACAAGTCCGTGTGTTTTCCAGTTTGCCGCTCTCTCGCTCTTTCGTGGCCCTCTGATGTGGGGTGTTGCCTTTCTGTGTGTCTCTCTGTATATCTCCTTGTCGTCTCTTAAACCCTAGACCTCCTCCCCTTTATATACTGCTCTAGAGGTCCATCCTAGGCAACTTCCAAATCTGGTCATGTCAGGATTAGGAAATACTGGACTCTGCGCCTGGCGCACGGCATGCTGTTTAGCGCATTTGGTCGGCGCAACTCTGCTTTGTCTTGCCATTTCTTCTGTTTATGCCGCTAGCTCCGCAGGCTGTGTGCTGTGCGTCCTAAACGCTGCCTGTTAGCGCGTATCCGACTTAGGCCCTTGTTTTGCCCTGCAATACAAAAACACTGGAAACCAGTAGTCTTGTACATAAAATAATGCAAACAAGCATAGGGTTATGATCTAAATAATGCGTATAAATAGGCTCTATCAGTCACTGGAGTGGTGTTACCGGCTGCAGGCTGCTAGGGCACCGAGGCACGCAGCAATTAGAGGAGCGCCCGCAGAGAGTAGTGCGCAGCAAGAGGAAGCTGCTGATGAGGAGGAAATGGAGAATGTGGAGGCACTAGTCGTGCAGCCAGCTAGGCGCATGAGGACGCGCGCACAGACTGGAGCGTGCGCGCGGGCGAGTGGGCCGCCAGGGGAAGTTGTGACCATTGACATCAAAGATTCTCCCCCGCGCGCGCAGGCGAAGCGGCGTAGACAGGATTCTGAGGAGGCGCCAGCAGAGCAGCGCATGATGTTTAACGTCATGCGCGTGCTGGAGTACTTGGCGCCCGAGGGGGCCGATTTACGCATCAGTCCACCAGCTGGGTGGAAATTTGGAGATCCCATTCCCCCTCTTCTCAGTCTGCGTAGGCCACCTCCAGGGTCACCCTTAGAGCAGCGCGAGCCAGCCAGTTCTCCCGGGCAGTCACCGGCCCAATCCTCAGTGCGCACCCCAGTCATAGACCCACTGCACATGCCGTCAGAGCCCCCTCCGCAACCCTCTGCCCAGATGATCAGATCGCCCTCTGAGGTCACCCCCATCAAAGAGTTAAGTTCAGATTCGATATGGGAGACTGACTCGGAGGAGGAGCCTGCAAACCAGCCCGCAGCAGTTTCAGTTGCGCAACCATCCTCCAGCTCTGAGTATGAGACAGAGTCCATGGACGAGGAGGCACAAGGGTCTACGCAGGACTCCTGCTCAGAGGATCTCTAGGGCTGCACAGAGGGCTAGGCACAAATCATTTCGGGTTGTCTTTGTTGCTTTTGAAAACTATCACTGGATATTCTGTTCCTATTTTGTGTTGGATATTTTGTGAACTCCTGACCTTGTTTCGTTTATTGCATTGACTTTGTTTTTCATTTTCATAATGCATTTTACTTTTAGTTCTTAGTTGTCCTAGTAGCATGCATGAGTGCGCTCTCCGTTGCGCTTGAGCTTGAGTCGTGGGGACACGTCTCTATTTAAGTGTGTGTGTGTGGGGGGGGGGGGGGGGGGGGTTACATTTACATTTCATATTTATCATTGTAGTTTAGCTTAGTTAGTGTAGTTATAGGAAATAGTAGCGGTTGTGCGCTTGTGTGCGGATTGCGCACACTTTTCGTCTTGTTTTAGTATAATTTTTTCGATTTTTGTCTTTTTAGTTGGAATATACAGGGGATGTGGAGTTGACAGAAAAAGCTCTAGAGAGGCGGTTAGTCGTTTCTTCTTCGAGATTAAGGTACATGGCTAAAAGCGCTAGTGGAGGCCGGTGCTTCGCAACCTTCAGAACAATAAGCGCGCTCAGCCATGCAGATGCCAAAGGCGAATACCCAAAGCGTGGCGAGGTGGGAAAATAGACCACCTTTCCTCTGGAAGTCGAGTATAGCTGCTATCCGAAGGCCGAGACTGGAAGCGTTCTGGGAATATAAGAAAAGTGGACGAAGCCGTATAAAAGGAAAAACCAGTTCACGTATACGCAAGGAAAAGAAATCAGCGTGCGCACACAACTCCATATCAGCGCACGCGCAAGTCCAAAAGTAAAAAATCGTCAAGGAAGAAAGGCTTAAGTTCCCAAGAAGCGCGCGAATGAATCACACACCTGAAGAAACCTGCGTGATTATCCATGTACCAGAAATCGGAGTAGAGACCGACGACCAGGAGCCTATGGAGAGCTATCTCCGAATCATCCGAATAAAATTGCATCCTGGCTGAGAGGTAACAAATTTTGAAATTATTATATTAGAATTGTTAAGGGTTTGTGCGCGTAGGTGATAGAGCAACGCAGGGTGAACCGCTGTGCAAATCGCGCATGAGTATAAGGCTGTGCGCTAGACTTCAGAGAGGTAATTGAATTTGTGCTTCAGTGCTTGTTCGGGACGAACAAGGGCAAGTGTGGGGGATTTGATAGAGCCTAGTTATATGCGCTATTTAGATCTTAACACTGTGCTTGTTTGCATTATTTTGTGTACAAGATTACTGATTTTCGGTATTTTTATATTTCAGGATAAAACAGGAGCATAAGTCAGATGTGCGCTAACGGGCGTTTTTAGAGCGCAATGCACGACCTGCGGAGCTAGCAGCGCAAAAGGAGATAGCTGATTCAGGCTACAGTGCGCAAACCGACTGCGCGAAGCAAGTAGCGCAATTAGCGTGCGCAGGGTAGCAGAGTTTCTAAATATTGATCTCCTTGATTTGGGAAGTAGCTAAGATTCTCTCGGGCCAAATCTAAGCATTCCTTGGGCTTCAAGACCAGTATATAAGAGGAGGGAAGCTAGGGTTTGGAGGAGAGAGAGGACATATAGAGAGAAGGACACACAGCCCTGCGCCAGCCGAAAACAGCAATCTGCACTTGCGCCGACCTGCTACTTTTCCCTTGCTACCTTAGTTTTAATTATTATTTCTATGATGTTTGTTCCTAGCATGTCTAGCTAAACACTTTGTATCGATTGGGCATGATTCTATGAAGTATTTCCTTTGAGACTTGTGCTTAATGCTTAGTTCGTCTACTTATATTAATTCTATGCATATGGGTGATAATTAGTTGTGCGAATAAGAGAAGCCTTGAACCACAATCTTATTCTAACTGCTCGTTATTGTATGTTTAACTAGTTGATAACTTGGCGGTGACATGCGCACTAGGATAATCAGCTGCTACTGTGATAGGATTCGTAGCTGGTTAGACTAGTTTCAGGAATTAATAGCTCATGGACTTTGATCGGAACATGCACGCACGTTAGGAAGCCTTGATCGGACACTAACTTAAGTAGAACTGCACTATAGATGTTTAGAGTCGATGATAAGGGATACATTCATAGAGGATTGTCTGTACCGATACTTTTCATAGTCATAGTACTTAATATCTACTGCCTGCGCACGTATCGTGCAACTCTGCTTTCACTACTGTTCATTCACGAACCTGCGCAACCCAATCACTCACAACCCCAATTTCGTAAGTTGTAGGTTGCTAGCTAAGACGAGTCTGCACGCTCCTTGTGGGATCGACCCTGACTTAGCCGTTGTACTAAGTGGAGAAGGAAGGATTATTTTGACGCGTACAACGACGCGCGATCAACGTCGATGACATAATACCATTAAACAACTTTTCTCTTCAGGAGTCATTAGTATTGACTATGTAATGTCCAAAGATAATATTGCGGATCCATTAACTAAAGGGTTAAATAGGAACTAAGTAGAGAAGACGTCTAGAGGAATGGGACTTAAGCCATTTTATAAATAAAGTCAAGGCAAAGGAAACCCAACCATGCTGGCTGGAGATCCCAAAATTTTGGTTCAAAGGGACAACCTAACTACTGAGACTATGTGTGGTCACTGAGGGGGTTAACTCCCGTTCCCATTCTTTGTTTAAATTGGTGACTCCCGCACGAGGTTAAGCTTGAAGCTTTTAATGATTTTTAGAGTTCGGATGTTGAGATTCCGACAAGTAATGCGGGATTACTTGAAATAAAGAATCACCTATGTGAGAAAGAAGTGTGGCCGCTTCTAAGAAGAATTAATGGGGCTCAAATCTTTCTAAACTATCACAGAACTAGGCAGGGGTTTCATGGCCAGAAAAGAACCCAACCATGAGAACTGAACTTGTGTTAGGAATATATTTGTGGAAGATATGTGTTTCGTTTGTCTACTGAATAGTCATTAAAGAAGATATGTCTTCCGAGGGAAGGTTCAAAGGCTTTGCCCACCTATCTTATACAAATATTGACCGAAGAAAGTATCACCATATCGAGTCGAGTCTTGATTTTATTCTCACCCCATGATTTTCTTCATGTGGGGGATTGTTGGAAAATTTGGTGAATTAAGTGTGAAGAAAATGTGGTGTGACCATATTTATATAAGAAAGGTATTTAATTGGATTTAAAGTCCCACAAATGAAAGGACAAAATCAATTATTTATATGTTCAAATTGAAGCCAAAATGAATGAAATGAAATGCTCAAAGTTATGGAGAGCATTTACATAAATCAAGTGAAAAGCCTTAGAAGACATAGAGGCTTATCTTAATTATGACATTGTCATAATTTTTGTGGGCTATTTCTTTTCCAATAGCATGGAAAATTTGATAGCCTTGATAATGGCTATGCCCTAATGAGGAAACTATTCATCTTCAAGAGTACTGAAAATTGAATTTGGTCTTGTGAAATGAAGAGACTTCATTGTAAGACCAATAGTTTCTTTGAACATTCAATTTGGTATCTTCAATAGGACCTTTGGCTTCCACAGTGTCATTATGATGGGTTGCTCATCCTCTCTGTAAAAGGAGGTAGGAATGAGGGCTTGTAGGAGAGAACTCACACAACAACACCTCTCATTTCCAACATCTCCTCCCTTGATAGCCGGCTGATTTTTTCTTTTGAGTTATTTTATTGTATTTAATGGTGATAGTAGAAGACACAGGTAAGTTCGATAGAGTTGAAGTTTGAGGTGCAAAATTTTTAACTCAACAGTTGTTGTATCCTGGGAAGCAATTGCTCATCAAAGCACCCGTGGGAGGGAAATAATGCTTTAAGGAAATCACCGAGCGAGCCTCGACTGTGCCCATTCTGGTTTGATCATTTCATATTACCAATCAGTTATTTATTCATAACAGTTATATGTTCTTATCTGTCTGTACAATTTGTCTATGCTCATATTCCCGTAATTTGCACATTATTACTAACAATTTTGTACAGCCATGACCAACGTTGGGAACGACTACCAATCAGGCAGCTACAATGCATCAATATGCATCAACTATACTGGTTGATGCAGACATGGATCCTATTTTTAGAGAAACTTGATCTTACACATAAGTTGTTTAACTGTAACTATTTTTCTTATGTACAATTATCTTAATCTTTTTTAATAACATTTTTTTTTGTGCATAGTAAATGACTTGGCCCTAAATCTTATATTGAGACATCACATGGTTTGTTGGTCTTTCATCAGGATCAATTAGATCGCATGAGTAAAGATGATTACGTGTTGAGCCCATACGACGAGCACTTATATCAGTTGTTGAATCCCACTTGTGTGGGGGGGCATATGAGTTGGTCTGCTGAGGTGCCTTAGATGTGCTACAACATTAGTGAATGGCATCATCCCTCCAAAGTGATGAGGCAATTTGACAAGCAGCTCGTTCCCGCGGCACCACGGGCAGCTATTGATCCTAAACATCTTTGGACGAGAAAAAAGAAAGGCTTGGTCAATTGAGTTACGTTTGTACATACATTGGTATGCGGAAAGAACAAGGTGAGAGATGGTGGGCGAGGTAGATCAAGATGATGATTCTCCCATGTTTGAGTATCACACTTGGTACTAGAATACAACTTGTCACCTTATTCAGCCCATATATGATGATTCCCAATCTTATCGTCCCATCGCACACGAACATCACAAGGCTGTAAGTACATACAAACCAAATAAATCATCGATTTGTTTATGGTTATGCCAAAATTGTGTTTTAATATTTTTTACAATAGGTGGAACCTTGGTACTTCATGCATGTACTGCAGCTGATCATTTTCTCTATAGCACATGTCCTTCTGCAAGGAAGCAAGTTCATACCATTTTTTATTTGGCTACTGAGGAACTACGGCAGTTAGGCGAGACAGATGCTCTGGGTGTAGACCTTGCTCTTATTCGGTTTCATAGTATTATCTTTTAAACCAAATCTCTATACTTTTCCTACATTAATAACGAGTCATCACCGTTATATATATATATATTTATATACATGTGACTCTAATGTAGGAGAGACCGATAATGATCAAGAAGAAGAACACTTGCCTGTGGACGATCAAGATTTGTATGATCATGGTTTTACTAATCTTCGATCCCAAGCCACTCAAGATCAAAGTCATCTGGTGCCTATCAACCATAGGAAAGAAGACCCGCGTGCGACAGAAGGCTTCCGAAGCACTTCTCATTTAGTGTATTCCAATGATAAACTTGTTTGCAGTGGAATTGGAGAAACATGTCAAATTAACATTTCTATTTCTTTGCTAATCAACTATATTTTGCAATTATGAACTTAAAATTTGCAATTGAAATTTCAACACACGTTATCATTTGTCGATTTCTATCAATCGCCTTCAATTGTGTAAGTGATAGGTCAAATTTATATGAAACACATTTTAGAAAGACTGGTCTACTAATGAAATCGATTTTTCTTAAATCGGTCTCCTACGTGGCTGATGACGTGGATCGTTGGTGCGTTCTGCTTGGCGCCAACTGGGACAAAGCTGTCCAACTCAACATAAAAGCCAAGCGACTGATTTTTGAAAAACCGGTACCGGTCTTATAAAATATAGGACATTTGCAAAACTCCAAACTCAAGTAAGGCATCTCCAAAACTCAAAAATGGAAAGTAAGACATTTTTTAAATTAATTCAAAAACTTGATGATTTCTACAATGCAGGATGGTAATTTAGTAGCTGACTTGTAGATAATTGAAAATTATCGACAAACAACATTTTAAAGTAGCGGCATGTTCAAAAGACGGCATAAATGAAATATTTTCAAAACAATGTCACAAAATGAATTGAATTATCCAAAGATGGTAGTTTTTGGACTTTTCCCCCTAAATTACTCGAAACTTGTTAATATATGGATAATATACTAGTTACACACCGCTGGCATACCGCCACTGTGACTCCGGTATTAACTATGGTTTCATATCGACTTTAAATGGATAAGAGTCCCCATAGTACCATTTATTGAGCACAAGGACAAATACCCTACTTATAATTTGGATTGGCCAATGCCCATTGCTTGATTTATCAGTTCCCTTCTCAAAATTTTCCCCGATGGATTTTTTGGAATGGCGTCAACAAATTCCACTTTTCGTATTTTCTTGTATGGCGCAACCTGAAATTGAGTACTCAAACATCAACTTACATTCTTCATACTAAATAAAGCGAATAAAACAATAGACAGTGTTCAAGTCAGTTTGGAGTGCATAGTGAATTTTGCTAGCTGACAAATCTGAACATATAGCAATACTTTGTTAGCAGGCGAGCATAAATTAAGAGAAGATACATGCCTGTTTTGCCACAAAATCCATGATTTCAGCAGTGGTGATGTTGTATTCGGGCCTTCTTACTACAAATGCCATTGGAATTTGACCTGCTTCCTCATCAGGATACCTGCTTAAACATCATGAGTTAGCAGATAGCAAATACATCCAATCTTATTACGGCAAGGATAAGAAATCCACTCACGGAATAACTGCAGCATCAGTGATTGCGGGATTGGATAGAAGTATATGTTCTAGCTCAGCAGGTGGAACCTGTGATCAGAAAAAGAGTTTTACAACTGGGCATTTAGGCCAGGAGCTGCAGTGACAAGGACTACTGCAGTTACCTGATATGCTTTATACTTTATCAATTCTTTAAGCCTATCAACAATGTAAAGGTACCCTTCATCGTCAATATAGCAGAGATCACCAGTCTTTAGCCAATCTCCCGAGAAGATTGCTGCAGTGGCCTCTGGGTCTCCAACGTAAGCTGTGACAAGATATCCAATCAGGCGGAAGCAATTTCCACAATTATGTCCATCTAGATAAGGTAAAATGGCTGGTTACTGTACCAATCATGTTAAATTTTGTCTCGTTTGTTTATATCGCTATGAAAGGGATTGCTAGTTATCTACTCCTCCCATCACACATGTGACTGTGATACAATGTACAATCCAAATTTTTGTAGAAAAGTCAGTTCATAAGCATGTCCATTCCCCACGAATCCAAGAAACTTAAAATAAAAGACCACATGGCAGTAAGTCAGTTACATCTTTAAAAGATCATGCTTCTTGCATGCCTATGTTATAAGTTAGCAGGAAAGATTGTACTGGAATTTCTAAAAACGTAATAGCTACAACCTATTGAATGCCGAAAGCATAGCGAAAAACTGCCCAAAAAATTAAAACACAGACATACAGTAAACGCATGACCCACTGTTAACTAAGCATGAACTAATCTACCTTTCATAACCATAGGGCCTCGCACCCACAACTCCCCTTGCTTTCCGGGAGGTAAGGCCTCTCCAGTAATTGGATCAACAATTTTGGCTTCCATGTTCTCAGATATGCGACCGACAGATCCGTACCGTTGATTCTCTTCCCCCATAGTCCTTGAGCCCCCTCCAGATAGCTCTGTCATACCATAACCCTGAAGACAACATATTCAATGTCTTACTAGTGAGCATCACGAAGTTGACACCATCCACAGTTCCAATTTACTAGCACTAAGATATCATAATATCATTACTATGTTAATAGAAAACATTTTACTGCATCAGTTTCAACTTTAAAAAAGTTTTCTAATAAAGCACATGAGTTCAAAATCAGACTGCCATAAATAGCGAAGTTGCTTCAAAGTTAAAAATCAGGGGCCTGGACAAATATTCTAAGCTATAATTAATAAAAGGTAAGCAAACAAATCTAGTAACATTTTATATTCCCTTGGTTTAAACAATAAATAACGGAGCGCCAAGACAAATCTGCATTTTCCTAGTTTACAATACTAAAGTCCAACTTTAGCTTACTTACCACTTACCAGAACTTCAATCAGGCAACGCGACACATTTCGAAGTGTGAGAATTTGCTATTGGGTTTTGAAAACATAATACAACAAAAAACTCAAAGCTGATGCTAGTTTATACGCATGGCAATGAGTATTCAATGTAGTGATCATGATTCTTTTACCTGTGTAATCTCAACACCCGGGAATCTAGCCCTGAACTTCTCTGCAACATCCTTCCCGAGAGGCGCACCACCGCATGCCAGACCTTGAAGTGAGCTCAGGTCATATTTAGTCACCAGTTCAGATTTTGCCATGGCCACCACCAATGGTGGTGAAGCTGGTATATATGTGACTTTATATTTCTCAACGGTTTTCAGCATATCCTCGAAGCTAAACCTTTCAATAAACACCAATGTATCACCGAGAGCAAGCGATCTCAGCACCATGGAAAATCCAAACACATGAAACATAGGAGTTGTAACCAATAAAACTGGCTGTGGTGCATCGGCCTCCCTCTGTTGCTGAATGTGATAGTATCCTCCCACCAAAGCGATAAGATTCTGATGAGTTATCAGCACTCCCTTAACTCTCCCAGTTGTTCCAGATGAGTACAGAATTGCAGCTGAGTCGTTCTGGTCCACATTTACATCTCCTCTTCCTCCACTCCCAGGATTGTTGATAATTGAAGCGAACTCCTTGGAGTCGATCAAAATGGTCCCGAGCTCGAGCCTAGGGATCTTTTTTGCCAGCGGCGAAATCGCGAAACCGATTCTCGGCTTGCAGAGCTCAATCTCATGAGCTACTTCTGAGTCGGTACTTAGCGGATTAGCCGGGGAGACGATGACGCCCGATTTCATCAGCGCCAAGTACACAACCGGCACCATAAGGGAGGAAGGCGCGAGAATAAATGCCGAGTCACCTCTCCGCAACGGAGTTACGGACTGTAGATGCGCAGCCAACGCATCGACCTGTAAAATCAGCTTCGAGTACGTCAATCGCTGGCCGGTCGTGGCATTGATGAGTGCATCTGTGTTTTCCAGAGACGATCCGACGGGAGATTTTTGCAAAAGCGAGAACACGTATTGGGTGATGGAGAGAGGGTGGGATTGAGGTGGATACGTGACCTCTGGTCGGAGGCTGCGGAAGATTTTCGTCTTCGCATTGAATCCGCTTGTGGGGTGGAAGTCGGAGGATTTGAGTTCCGGCATGAAGCGAGGAGTGGCGAGAATCTGTGTAGGAGAGAGGTCTGAGAAGAAGTCGAAAAGACAGGACGACAAAACTGGTGCTCTGTAATTAATGTCGTTAATACATGTATGGTCACCGTTCTGATAACATATTATGTACTGCAACGAATTCCACTATAACTGATGAATCCTAGAATTGGACCGGGTCTTGTGGATGAATCTATGGAGAGTCGCCACGTGGCCATAACAAATTCTTATATAAAATTCTGAACTTGAGCACGATTTAATGCAGGTGATGAAGAGAAGAAAAATAATTCAAGACTCCAACAAGATTACGGCGAAAAGTTGGCTTCGTCAAAAAACTTATTCTCACTTTTAGTTTCTTTATCTTTAATTGTCTTTTTATATTTGTATTCGGATTTTATTAGGTTTTAGAATTTAGGGTTTAGGGTTGTAGTGAGTAGCCGTCTTATTGCGGGATCCTATGGACCTCGTGTTGCATCAATTCTTTTTATGTGATTAAATATAGTTTTTTCTTTGAATTATGTGATGGGTTCAATCCTACATGGTTAATATCCCATGTTGAATCAATTCTTTTCATACGATTAAATATAGTTTTTTTCTTTGAATTATGTGATGTGGTCAACCCTAGGTGCTTAATATTATGTCCTATGCAAATTTTTCATAAGGATACTTAGATTGAGAATTAATACCGCATATTTGTAGGATTAATGCTAATTATAGTAGCTACATTGCTAGTATATAATTTAGTGGAAGAATTAATAATATTTGTTTGAAAAACATGGATTATGGTTTCCTAACGTATTTAGTAGTACCAATATGGATTGGATACTAATGGTTAAGATTATATGAGTGTATGCGTTGATGGAAAGACTCGAAGTACAAGATGTGTCGTGAAAAGTAATGATTTTTATGAGTTTTTGATTTTCTTTGAGCACACAAGTTTATTCCAATTCATTGTACGATGATATGAGTGATTATATATTTTGTTTCATGAATAGAGTGGTGTGCACGGGTGATTTTTGGTTATGGAATACTATTTTTATTTGAATAAGTTATTATTGTGTTATAATCACTTGATTAGGTAATTATATCTTTTTCTTGATTAGAATATGTTAAGGTTATGGTATCCTTGACAAAACAGGTGCAAAAAGATGCTACATCATCCCGTGGAGTCAGAGGCTGGAGCATGTTCTGCAGACTGCCAAATCAAGCGAAAGAAGATTCTATAGCTTCTCATGGAAACAGAAGCTGAAGCAAGCTGTCTGAAGACAACTACCGGAAGATGTTATAGCATACAATGAAGACTCAAAGCTATAATAGAGTAGCCGATCAACATGGAGCTGCACAGAGAGCGTCCGGAGGGTTGAGGATATGACATCCGTGACAAAACTGCTCAAGAGACTGCTGAAGCACTCCCTAGAGATCGGTGGCTGGAGCACAATCTGAAGACTAACAAACCAACAACAAAAAAGAGCCAGAGTTTGCTTTAGCAATCCCTGAAGATCTGAAGCTGAGACACTATTTGAAGACTGGGCGAGAGACAGCTTTAAAGAGATGGAGTCTGCTTTAGCATTCCGTGATCAGAGAGGTATGCAGACGTCATCAAGAGCAGAATACTGGCATTGCACGGTGAGGCTCCGGCTGGCATCGGGGAAGCTGAGAGAGGTATGTAGATGTCATTAAGAGCTCAACAATTACCAGCACGTGGTCTAAGAAGATAAAGATCCAAAAGTTCAAATTTGGCAACAGAATCTTCAACAAACTTGTTAGAATCTAGGAGAAGATTATGATAATGATCCTTAGCA
This sequence comes from Umbilicus rupestris, assembly GCA_963678935.1. Taxonomy (NCBI): domain Eukaryota; kingdom Viridiplantae; phylum Streptophyta; class Magnoliopsida; order Saxifragales; family Crassulaceae; genus Umbilicus; species Umbilicus rupestris. The sequence continues at coordinate 2,854,305 of OY787628.1, read as the reverse complement.
TTTTTGGCGTGCTGAAGAGCTTGAAAAGGAAGGCGGCGACGCAACGCACACACACAGATGATCAGAGAGAGCACGAGCGTATACACAGAGATCAACCACGGTAGCGGGGTATATCCTTTGAGTTGAAGACTGGAGTGGTGTGCAAAAGGAATCAAAACTCGTGGAGTTTGATTCACTATTGATTCGGAGTTCAACTGGAGCACTATTCGTTGAAGGAGTAGTCGGAGCTCGGTGATCAGCCGCGGACAGGCAGTGTCGTAGGCTGGGGAGCATTGATCGAGGCTACCCAGTTGTGATGGAGAGTGTCATTGATTGAGGGGGATCAAAGACTGAGTTTGCAGAACTCAAGGTGTCCGACTTATTGGCGGAAGAGCTAGAAGAGTCGTTGATTGAATAGTGTAATAGAATAGTGAAGAGTGTGCTTAAGCATTCCGTGAGCCACATATTGTAATAGAATAAGCTAAGTCTGTGAGTCAGAGCTGTAGCTATTTATTGCTGAGAGTGTATAGGCTGCACGAAGAGAATCTGTGAGTTTAGATTGCTAGCTAGTTTAGTAGATTAGATTGAGCGTTAGATTTCGGCCAGGTGAGATGTAGAGGTGTGAGTCCTTGTACTTTGAACTGAGATAGTGGAATTCTGAGGATCGGAGCATTCTCCTCAGACATACGCAAGTTGCCAAACTAGGTGAACAAACACTGTGTCTTTCTTATTTTGACAGAAGAGTAATTCCGCAGAAAGATACAGAGAGTGCTTAAGAAGAAGCTATAACTCCGCATCAGCAACGCAGCAGAATTTCAATTAGTATTAGAGCCGTTCGCTCAACATACAGAGTGTGATCCAGGAGAGTTCTGTTGATACGTATGGCCACTATGAAAGAAAAACAAAACACCAGCCGACCTCCATTGCTCGAGGGAGTTAACTATGGGTACTGGAAGGCTCAAATGAAGGCTTTCATCATAGCCATTGATGAAAGGGCTTGGAGGGTATCAGAATGCCCCCCCCCCCCAATGACCGTCGACAGTGCACGAGTCACCCACAAGCAACCTGAAAACAAGTTTACTGTCGATGAGGTAGCCTCAGCATCAGGAAATTCTAAGGCTTTGAATGCTAAATTTGCTTCTGTGCATGCTAACAATTTCAGGTTGATCTCCAATTGTGACACTGCCAAACAAGCTTGGGAGATTCTTGAAACTGCTCATGAGGGGACAGACAAAGTAAAGATCTCTAGATTTCAGATGATCACCTCGAGATTTGAAAGTCTGAAAATGCAGGAAGAAGAGACCATGCTGAGTTTAATGCCAGCATATCAAACGAGGTTCATGTTCTCGGGGAGCCAATACATGAAGAGAAGCTGGTGATGAAGGTACTCAGATCACTCACTTCAAAATTTGATATGAAAGTCACAGTCATCGAGGAAGCCCAAGATGTGAAGAACCTGAGGCTGGAGGCGCTAATCGGTTCACTAAGGCAGTTCGAGATGAAAGTTATAGAGACTGCTTTACCACTCTCTGGGAAAGACCTTGGGCTAAAAGCTGAGACACAAGAGAAAGAGGCTGTCCCAGATGATGTCAACCAACAATTGTCTCTACTGGTCAAAAACCTCAAAAAGTTCATGAAGAGAATGGACTAGAAACCTTCATACTCAGGTGAGTCATCCAGGGGGAGAAACCGAAGAGGAGAAAATTCTTAGAGAAAGAACAAGGATGCTGACAAACACTGAAATTTGTAGCGCCCCTGAGTTACTGATAGTGTACAAGCAGTTGCTATAGCAACTCCTTGTTCAGCCAGATCTGGTGAACAAGAAACAAAACAGTGAACAGAGATTTGTTCACCCAGTTTGGCCAATCTGCCTACGTCTGGGGAGGACTATACTCCAGTCCTCAATGCACTAGTCTCCAAGGTACTCCGTACAACACGGACTCAACTCCGCGACAATCTATGCTACCTGACCTCAACTAGCAACTTGCACAGAATCGAAACACCCTCTGATTTGTGTCTCACTCACCTACACACTCGAGTTAATTCAGAATAGCTATTCCTCTGATCTCACAGACTCAGCCTATTCTAATTAACACAATGTCTCAGTAGGTTTGCTATAGCACACCCTTGTGCAACAAGCTAGTGCAGGTTCTATTCGTGTTGCTCCAAAGCTTGCTGCTGAGCTGCTCAAACACTATCGTGAGTGCTCCTCAGTCCGGGATGCTCCCCCTCACTCAGTGACCCCCTGTCACTAGCAAGAACAGGCTTTTTGCAGATTGTCCTGCCGCCTTCCTTGATCAATCAACAAGCAAGTACTGCTCTGAATTGGCCCTCTCCGATCAAGCACTGACCAGAATCTATCTCTGCACTTAACCACTCAGGTCTGCTCTCGCGCTCTGCTCACGGTGGTGACTCGATCCTCCACACAACTCCTTTGATCTTCGCTTTGCAATCTCAGGTCGGATTCTCTCTCTGTCCTCTTTCTCTTTCAGATGGATACCTGCTGCTCTGCACGCCTACCCCCTTCTATAGAAACTCCGCTGCTGTCAAAATTAGGAAGCCCTCAAGGATCTCAACAAGATCCAATCTCCTAATTTTTATGAAATTTGATTTCCTAATCAAATCTTCAAGCTTATGGCACGGATTTTTCACTGAGGATATTCTGAGATTTGAAAGCCTCCCGTTGCACTGCTAAGTCATATCTGGGCAGATTCCTCTTCGGTCAAAAACTGTTGCTAAGCTGCTATAGCTCTCTGCTATAGCTCCTGCTGTAGCAACTGCTTGTTCACTGGGCTTGTACACTTTGGCAGGTTTTGTTAATTCAATGCCATTTGCATTATCAATCTCCCCCTTGGCATTTTTAACAAAACCTGATGTTCACTGATGCCTTGAGTTTGTCCTTCCGTGGTGGCAAACTTCAACCAAAATTATGCCATGACCTGCCCATATCTTCAGCCTTCGGGTTGGGCACTCCTGGCCTCTTTCTTCAGTGGCTAACTTAATTCTAAGCTACTTAGATCCTTGTCTTAGAGCTAACGATTTTTCTATTAAAGAACCAATATTTGTCTGGGACAAATATGACCATACTTGTTTAGCCGGATCTGGTACAACAAGGAACAAAACAGTGAACTACGATTTGTTCACCCAGTTCGGCCAATCTGCCTACGTCCGTGGAGGACTATACTCCAGTCCTCAATCCACTAGTCTCTAAGGTACTCCGTACAACACAGACTCAACTCAGCGACAATCTATGCTACTTGACCTCAACTAGCAGCTCACAGGCAATAAGAACACTCTGATTTGTGTCTCACTCACCTACACACTCGCGTTAAGTCAGAATAGCCACTCCTCTGATCACACAGACTCAACCTATTCTAACACAATGTCTCAGTAGGTTTGCTATAGCACACGCTTGTGCAACTAGCTTGTATAGATTTTGACGTTTCGCTCCAAAGCCTTCTGCTAAGCCACTCGAACTCTGTCGTGAGTGCTTCTCACACTAGAATGCTCCCCCTCACTCAGTGACCGCCTGTCAATAGCGATATTAGGTCTTCTTTAGATTGTTCTAGTTCCCCACTCGACAACTCTCATGCTGCCTTCCTTGATCAACGAACAAGCACGCCTTGCTCTGAATTGGTTCTCCTGATCAAGCACTGACAAGACACTGCTAGTCTTTCAGTCGATACAGAAACCACACTGATCTGCACTCACACTCTGCTCACGGTGGTGATCCGATCCTCCACACAACTCCACTGATCTTTGCTTTGCAATCTCATGTGCTCGGAAGCTCTCTTTGTGTTTTTCTATCTGTTCGGATCCTCTCCCTTGCTCTTCTTAGCCTGCATCTATATGAACTCTTCCGCCATCAAAATTAGGAAGCCCTCAAAGATCTCAACCAGATCTTATCTCCTAGTTTTTAAGGGATTTGATTGCCTGATCAAATCTTCAAGCTTGAAGCACGAAAATTTTACTGGGATATTCGGACAGTATTTGGAAGCCTCCCGTTGAACTGCTACTTCATATCTGAGCAGATTTCTCATTGGGCCAAAACTGTTGCTCTGCTGCTCCAGCTCCTAATGTAGCAACTGCTTGTTCACTGAGCTTGTACACTCTGGCAGGTTTTGTCAATTGAATGCCATTTTTATTATTAATCTCCCGACTGATCTTTTGACATTTTTGACAAAACCTGATGTCCACAGATACCTTGAGTCGATCCTCCCTTGGTGGCAGACTTCAAACAAAATTTTGCCATGGCCTGCCCATATCTTCAGCCTTTTGATTGGGCACTCTGGACCACTTTCTTCAGGACTAACTCTATTCTAAGCTACTTAGATCCCTGTCTTAGAGCTATCTATTTTTCAGGCAGTGGCCTTCTTTACTCCTGCAGTTAGCAGGTTCAGCTCGGTCTTGAGGTGACTCACAATTCTGGCTTTGAGGGCAGCTTGTGGAGATGTGTCAGGGCAGCTTCATCTACTCCAGGAGCAGGAAAGCGTGAAGGAGCAACCAATAAGGGATCTTCTTGTGCAATGTCCACTACATGCTTTCCCTTGAAAAGTTTGTGATTGACCACAAACACTTGCAGCTTGATGGAGCATATTTATACGCTCCATTGAGTTATTTATTCCCATAGTTTTATTACATTTTGCTTGAGATCGATTACTCTTTTGTAATGTTTTCATATCGCAAGTGTGTTCAAGATCGCATTGGATTTTATTGCATATTTGGAGCATTCATTCAAGATCAAGAAGTCAATAGAAGTCAGCAGTCAACAAAAGTCAACTGTTGCTGAACCAAAGATCGGTTCAAGAAGATTTGGTTCAACCCCAAACCCTAAGATTAAAATACATTGGACAAACACATTAGACATCAGTTATCTCGAGGTACTGTAGCAAGGAGGCGGCAGCTTAGAGAGAAGAAGGAGAAGCTGCTGCTCATGGTGGTCGCCAGAATCACTATTCATCAGGGTTTACTGTTCATTTGTCACTGTTCACGTATTACTATCACTATTCACGGCATTTTTCATTTTAGTTCAGTTTCATGTTCTTTAACTTATTGTAGTTTACTGAAGTCAGTTTTATTGCATTCGATGGATGTTATGAGTAGCTAAACCCAAACTAAGTTGGGGATTTGCATTGCAACACTTGGTTTGAGATCAATGAATGCTTGACTTGAGCTAATGATTTACTGCCTCCTAACTTCATGAACGGAATGCTTGATAATTAATTTAGCATAGCTTAGCAGTGAAGCTAGGTTGATACCCATTGCATTATACTTGACTGAATTGCATTGTTAGCTAAGCCTAGCGGTGGAACTAATTTGTGGTGTTAGTCGAGTAACTATTGAACCTGTTTGAGAACCTACAGGTTAAGAATAGGTAGAACACTAATTGGGACGGTATTCATTAGTTGATACATGTTGCTTGATCGATGATAACTAGTTGAAGTGTATTTCCCCCGACTGATATTCTCTGAATTGATATCCTTAGTATTGTTCCATTCTTTGTGACTAACATTAGAACTCTTGATCACTTGCTCTCTTTGATTCCGACCCTGCTTACTGCTTTCTAAGTGTTAACAGGTCTTTACAAATATAAATTTGAGGCGCACGACGACGCGCTGTCACAGCTCTTCTGACATCCCTTCTAAGACAGTCTTCAACTCCCGATGTTGTTTAATGATCAATTCATAAATGAGGGAGGGAAGAACAATGGCATGGGTAGACTTGGTACAACCCTCATGAGCAGCAATCTGAGGGAACATTACCTTACCCATGTTTACTTTCCTTCGCTTTCCAATGGTGTACAAGAGGTCTCCAAAGTCCCTTTCTGACTTTTCCTCTGTGGGAGCTAGGAAACCAGTTCCTGATGCCAAGCTTGTACCACAATGCATACTTTGATGACAACTCTGAGGCTAACAAATTTGGTGCTGCCTAGGTCCTGCATAACCCACCAGTAAGAATACTGGCAAGTACCTCTTGATCAGCAATAGCTGGACCCCTTGATTCATTGCTTATCTCCATATATTCCTTTATCTTCTTCGGAGAGATCACCACCATCTTGCCCCTTACCCAACTTCTCCCATCATGATTACTCCTCTCAACTTCGAGCTCATCCTCCATATTTGCCACAAATTCCCTAACCAATGATGTGTTGAACTTCTTAGGGAGGGTTAGTGTACTCAGAAGGTTTACCTAAGATAAAAGCTGGACTATTGTAGCAGATTTGTATCTTCCAGGAACCATCCTCTTCTCAGGCACCACGGTCTTTCTTTCCACTGTTCCCCATGATTCTGAGGCAGCTGCTCCTGAACCAGATGCCTCCTACGGTGAACTCTTCAGAGAACTCAGGCAATGTGGACTGCCTCTCAGAAGGTTCTCCATTGTGAGCACCTTCTGAGTCGCCAGAGTCCTCTTCTTCTTCACTACTTGAGTCTGGAATGATGATGGGGGACTTCCCTTTGTCTGTTGGTGGTGGAGGAGTTACTTCAGCAGATTCTTGTTCAGATAGCTCATCTGTCCAAGACTCCTCGGAGTCTTCATCTGAGTCAGCGATTGTGACTACAGTTTTACTGGGCTCTTCTACTCTTTGTGTTGCTGCAGCAACCTCTGTACCTTGTTCACCACCGGTGGAGTCTTCAACGACTACCTCCTTTTCAGCCGTTGAAGCTTCGGACACAGGTACCCCGTCACGCACAAGCCTTCTCTTCTTGTTTAAGGGTTCCTCTGAGGATGGTGTAGTATTCTGTGATCGTAGATGCGGTGCTGGTTCCCAGAGTACTAGCTCACGACATTGTTCTGCTAATTTGCTCTGAGCCTCGGTCTCCCTACTGCCACTATTTTGCCGGGCGGCTGCCAAGCTCTTCTTTAGACCACCAATGCTCACCATTGTCAGTTTTGGGCAGTGATTGGTGATGGCTTGAGATCCCGGGGAGGCTGTCGTCGACGTTGCTTGAAAACTGTGCCCTATAACGCAAATTGATTTACCCGTTTTCTTTTCAAATATCTATACGTGCCTTGCAGGTGTCCCTTCTCTTTTTAGCAACCAAATATTCTTGTACAAGCTCCTTTTCTGTCCCCGGTTGCTACAACAGCTTGAGCTTGTGCCACTTAAGATTTTGAACCATCCACATCATTGGGTTATTCTTCGTGAATTCCAGATTATTGTTTCCTTACCCATACCTGAGTTGGATTGCATCTCCACTGCTTCTGACCTCCGTTGTGTTCAAACATCCTCTCTCTTCTTTTGACATATATAGATTGCCTCATCTGATTTTTCCAGGACCCATTTGTGATCATCCCTCTCTAGTGGATCGATTTGTCATTATTCCTGACTATCCTTGGATCATCTGAATATCTGTTGTTCATCACCGGTCTTGCAGAGCAGGCGACCATACCACTGCTTGGTTTAGGATGCGATTTCTCCCTCCACTTTCCAATTCCAGTTGACTTCTGAGATCTCCGATACTTCTTCATCTTTTGGCATTTCCTCTGAACACGACCCTCTTGAGCACAGTAATAGCATATGCACCCTCTTCTCCTTGGGTTTCCTTCTGCTACAAAGGAATGATACAGCGGTTGCTGTACCAACCTCTCGTTCATATCTATGGATTTTTCTTTCACTGTAGGTTTCTGACTAATACCTTCTCCTGATTCCTCATTACTGACGTTCTGTGCTTCAGTAGCTTTAACAAAGACTGTTGCTCCAGTGCTTCCTTCACCTGTGTATCCGAGACCCGTTCTTCCTCCTCCATATCTCTAATAGGCAAGGATATCATTCAGAATATTATTCTGAACTTCAGGTACCATTTCTGTTTGTTTGAGGATGCTGGACTCACTTTTCTCTGTAGTGAGTTCTTCCTCCTTTTGCTGGGTGACTAGCTTAATTAGTGATGAAATTTTGTCCAGTAGCTTTTCATGCTCTTCTTCTAGACTGGTCACTCTTTTAAGATAATTCCTTGTTTATTCGTATGGCTTCCTCACACTTCTGAAGGATGATTCCCAAATTCTCTATCAAGCTTTCTTCAGTGTTTTCTTCATCTTAGCTGTCTCACACTCCAATCCCATAATTAAACTCTTCTTTTATTGAATCTTTAGAATCAGAATTGGATACAACAGTTAATACAATACAGTTCTCCTCCTCACTCTCCTCAGAGTCTTCATCACTCCACTTGGCTGTCAGAGAGTTGTTGCCTTTTTTCTCAGAGTTCTTCATCTGTTTGCTCGGGCAGTCGGCTTCACGATGTCCATACCCTTCATAGTTCCAGCATTGGACACTCTTCTTTTTCTCTTTCTTTTCATCATTTTCCTGGACATGTTCCTTCCCCTTTTTATGCTTACCACCACCTTTCCTGGCTTGTCTTCGAGAATTTGAGTTCTGGCCAAATTGTGCTTCCATGTTTTTCAAGAATCTCCCAAAGTTTTTTACCAGCAGCCCTAGTTGATCATCAGTGGAGAGCTTCTTCATTTTTGTTTCAACTTTTAGACCAACACTCTTTCTTTTGTCTGGAGTATCATCCTTGGTCAGCTTCATCTCAAATTGCTTAAGAGATCCAATCAAATCCTCCATCCTCATATGTTTGATATTCTGAGCTTCTTCAATGGCCGTCTCCTTCATGTCAAATCTGGAAGGCAGGAGGATCTGAGAACTTTCCTTAGCAACTCTTCTTCTGGAATTGGTTCTCCGAGGGCATGAGCTTCATTTGATAAATCACACAGCTTGGCATTAAACTCAGTGATGGATTCCTCTTCTTGCATCTTCAGACTCTCTAACTGAGAGCTAATAATTTGCATCCTTGATGTCTTTACTTTGTCAGTTCCTTCATGAGCTATTTGGAGAATCTCCTAGGCACGTTTTGCAATACCATAGTTGGAAATTAGTCTGAAATTGTTAGCATCTACAGCAGCAAAAGCAGCATTTAGAGCTTTTGAGTTACGAGTTGCTCTAGCATCCTCTTCGTCAATCCATTCCCCCTCAGGTTTTTTTCTTGTGACTCCCCTCTGATCAATGGTCAATGGAGAGGACCATTATGTCATAAATGCTCTCCAAGTCTTCTCATCAATGGTTTTGAGAAAAGCCTTCATTCCAGTCTTCCAATACCCATAGTTGCTTTCTTCCAACAGACGTGGCCGACTTGTACTCTGTCCTTCCTTCATGTTTCTTGCTCGTCTCAGCTAGGCACTCAGTATCTTTACTCTATATGTCGAGTTCTCGCTTTGATGCCAATTGAAATTTGCAGCGCCCCCGAGTTACTGATAGTGTACAAGTAGTTGCTATAGCAACTCCTTGTTCAGTCGGATCTGGTGCAACAACAAACAAAACAATGAACAACGATTTGTTCACCCAGTTCGGCCAATCTGCCTACGTCTGAGGAGGACTACATTCTAGTCCTCAATCCACTAGTCTCCAAGGTACTCCGTACAACACAGACTCGACTCAGCGATAATCTATGCTACTCGACCTCAACTAGGACCTCACACGCAATCAGAACACCATCTGATTTGTGTCTCACTCACCTACACACTAGAGTTAAGTCAGAGCCACTCCTCTGATCACATAGACTCAGCTTATTCTAATTAACACAATGTCTCAGTAGGTTTGCTTTAGCACACGCTTGTGCAACTAGCTTGTATAGATTCTAACGCTTCGCTCCAAAGCCTTCTGCTAAGCCGCTCAAACTATGTCGTGAGCGCTCCTGACATTGAAATGCATCCCCGCACTCAGTGACCGTCTAACACTAGCGAGAATAGGTCTTCTGCCAATTATCCTAGTTCGCCACTCGACAATTCTCCTGCTGCCTTCCTTGATCAACCAGCAAGCACGCCCTGCTCTGAATTGGTTCTCCTGATCAAGCACTGACCAGATACTGCTAGTCTATAATCAGTCGATTCATAATCCACACTGATCTACACTCACACTCTACTCACTGTGGTGATCCGGTCCTCCGCACAACTCCACTGATCTTTGCTTTGCAATCTTAGGTGCTCGGATGCTCTCTCTGTGTTTTTCTCTCTGTTCGGATCCTCTCCCAAACTCTACCCCTGCTTCTATATGAACTCTTCCGCCATCAAAATTCGGAAGCCCTCAAAGATCTCAACAATATCTTATCTTCTAGTTTTTAGGTGATTTGATTTCCTAATCAAATCTTCAAGCTTGAGGTACGGAAATGTTTACTGGGATATGGCAGTGATCTTCTTCACTTCTTCAGATAGCAGGTTCAGCTCAGACTTGAGGTGACTCACAATTCTGGCTTTGAGGGTAGCTTGTAGAGATGAGTCAGAGGCAGCTTCATCTACTCCAGTAGCAGGAACAGCTGGAGGAGCAACCAACAAGGGATCTTCTTGTGCGATGTCCACTACATGCTTTCCCTTGAAAAGTTTGTGATCAACAACAAACACTTGTAGCTCTTGTGACATCCCTTCTTAGATGGTCTTCAACTCCGGATGTTGTGCAATGATCAAATCATAAATGAGGCAGGGAAGAACAATGGCATGAGTAGACTTGGTACAACCAGCATGTGCAGCAATCTGAGGAAACATGACCTTACCCATGTTTACTTTCCTTCACTTCCCAATGGTGTACAAGAGGTCTTCAAAGTCCCTACTGACCTTTCTTCTATGGGAGCTAGGAATCCAGTTCCTGATGCCAAGATTGTAAAGCAATGCATACAATGACCCCTTTGTTGATCTCAGGCAGTGTGGACTGCCTCACAGATGGTTCTCCATTGTGAGCCCCTTCAATGTCATCAGAGACCTCTTCTTCTTCACTACTTGAGTCTGGAATGGGGACTTCCCTTTGTTTGTTGGTGGTGGAGGGGTTGTTTCAGCAAACTCTTGTTCAGATAGCTCCTCTGAGTCTTCATCTAAGCTAGGGGTTGTGACTACAGCTGTGCTAGGCTTTTCTGTGCTTTGGGTTGCTACAACAACCTCTGTAGCTTGTACATTACTACTGGAAAATTTCAGCGGCAGTCTCTTCTTCGACTGCTGTTGCTTTGGTCATGGGTACCTCTTCTCGCACAAGCCTCCTCTTCTTGTTTGAGGGTTCCCCTGATGGTGTAGGGCTATGCGACTGTGGTTGAGGGGCCAGTTCCCAAACTACCATGTCGAGACACTTTGCAGCAGTTTTGAGCCGAGACTTGGTCTCCTTTCTAGCACTGTTTGGCGGTCGGCTGCCAAGTTTTTCTTCGGTCCACGGGTTCGCACCATTGTTAGTCTTGAGCTGTGATCGAAGGTGACAGGAGTTCTTGAGAAGGATGTTGTCGGTCGTTGCTTGAAAAATGTGCCCTAAAACACAAATTGATTTACCCGCTTTTCTTTTAAACAGCTACACGTGCTTTGCATGTGTCCCTTCTTTAGCCACCAAATATTCTTGTACAAGCTCCTTTATTGTGCTCGGTTGCTATAGCAGCTTGAGCTTGTACCACTCAAGGGTTTAAACCATCCACATCATCGGGCGATTCCTCGTGACCTCCAAATGATTGTTTCCTTACCCATACCTGAGTTGGATTGCGTCTCGACTGCCTCTGACTTTTGTTGTGCTCAAACATCCTTTCTCTTCTTCTGACATATGCAGATTGCCTCATCTAATTTTTCCAGGAGCCTTTAGTGATCGTCCCTCTCTAGTGGATCGATCTATCATTGTTTCTGACTATCCTTGGATCATCTGAATATCTGTAGTTCATCACTGGTCTTGCAGGGCAGAAGACCATACCGCTGTATGGTTTAGTATTTGATTTCTCCCTCCACTTTCCAATTCTAGTTGACTTTTGAGGTCTCCGGTACTCTTTCATCCTCGAGCATTTCCTCTAAACATGACCCTCTTAGTCACAGCAATAGCATATGCACCCTCTTCTCCCGGGTTTCCTTCTGCCATAGGTGAATGACACAGCAGTTGTTGTAGCAACCTCTCGTTTAGATCTCTGGATTTTTCCTTCACTGTAGGTTTCTGGCTAATACCTCCTTCTGATTCCTCATTGCTGACGTTCTGTGATTCAGTAGCATTAACATAGACAGTTACTCCAGTGCTCCCATCACTCGTGTATCCGAGACCCGTTCTTCCACCTCCATATCTCTAATAGGCAAGGATCTCATCCAGAATATTGTTCTGAACTTCAGGTATCTTTTCTGTTTGTTAGAGGATGCTGGACTCACTTTTATCTGTAGTGGGTTCTTTCCACTTTTATCTGTAGTGGGTTCTAGCTTCATGAGTGATGAAATTCTGTCCAACAGCTCTTCACGCTCTTCTTCTAGACTGGTCATTCTTTCAGACAATTCCTTGTTTATTCGTAAGGTTTCCTCACACTTCTGAAGGATGATTCCCAGATTCTCTACCAAGCTTTCTTCTGCAATTTCCTTATCTTCACTGTCTGACACTTCAATCCCATAATTGAACTCTTCCTTTATTGAATCTTTAGAATTAGAATTGGATACAATAGTTAAAACAATATAGTCCTCCTCCTCACTCTCCTCAAAGTCTTCATCACTCCACTTGGCTGTCAGAGAGTTGTTGCCCTTTTTCTCAGAGTTCTTCATCTGTTTGCTAGGGCAGTTAGCTTCACGATGTCCATAACCTTCCCAGTTCCAGCATTGGATACCCTTCGTTTTCTCTATCTTCTCATCCACATCCTGGACATGTTCCTTCCCCTTTTTCTGCTTTTCACCACCCTTTCTGGCTTGTCTTCGAGGATTTGAGTTCTCCCAAAGTTCTTTGCCAGCAGTCTTAGTTGATCATCAGTTGAAGGCTTCTTCTTTTCTATTTCAGCTTTCAGACGAACACTCTTGCTTTTGACTGGCGTATCATCCTTGGTCAGCTTCATCTCAAACTGTTTGACGGATCCAATCAGTTCTACCAGCCTCATATGTTTGACATTTTGTGCTTCTTTAATGGCTGTCACCTTCATGTCAAATCTGGTGGGCAGTGATTTGAGAACTTTCCTTATCAGCTTCTCTTCTGAAATTGGTTCTCCGAGGGCATGAGCTTCATTCGATAGATCACACAACTTAGCGTTGAACTCAGTGATGGATTCCTCTTCTTGTATCATCAGGTTCTCAAACTGAGAAGTAATAATCTGCATGCTTGATGTCTTCACTTTATCGGTTCCTTCATGAGTTGTTAGAAGAATTTCCTAGACTCGTTTTGTAATGTCGTAGTTGGAAATCAACATGAAATTGTTAGCATCTACAGTAGCAAAAATAACATTTAGAGCTTTTGAGTTAGCAGTTGCTCTAGCATCCTCTTCGTCAGTCCATTCCCCCTCGGGTTGTTTTCTGGTGACTCCCCTTTGATCAATGGCCAACGGAGGGGACCAGTCTATCATGACAGCTCTCCAAGTCTTCTCATTAATAGCTTTGAGGAATGCTTTCATTCTAGCTTTCCGATACCCATAGTTGCTTTCTGCCAACAGAGGTGGCCGACTTGTACTCTGTCCTTCCTTCATTGTTTCTTGCTCGTCTCAGCTAGGTGCTCAGGATCTTTACTCTGTGTGTCGAGTTCTTGCTCTGATACCAATTGAAATTTGCAGCACCCCTGAGTTACTAATAGTGTACAAGCAGTTTCCATACAATTCCTTGTTCAGTCAATTGTGAGCAAGAAACAAGAAACAAAAAAGTAATTATTCACCTAGTTCGGCCAATCTACATACGTCTGGGGAGGACTATACTCCAGTCCTTAATCCACTAGTCTTCAAGGTACTCCGTACAACATAGTCTCGACTCCGCGACAATCTATGCTACCGACCTCAACTAACAACTTGCACAAAATCAGAACACCCTCTAATTTGTGTCTCACTCACCTACACACTCGAGTTAATTTAGAATAGCTACTCCTCTGATCTCACAGACTTAGCCTATTCTAATTAACACAAGCTTGTGCAGGTTCTATCCGCGTCGCTCCAAAGCTTGCTGCTGAGCCACTGGAACTCTATCGCGAGTGCTCCTCATTCCGGGATGCTCCCCCTCACTCAGTGACTGCCTGTCACTAGCGAGAAAAGGCCTTCTGTAGATTGTCCGAGTTCCTCCACTCGATAACTCTTTTGCCGCCTTCCTTGATCAACCAACAAGCAAGTACTGCTCTGAATTGGCCCTCTCTGATCAAGCAATGACCTGACTCTACAAGTCTACGATCAGTCTCTGCACTTAACCACTCAGCTCTGCTCTCGCGCTCTGCTCACGGTGGCGATCCGATCCTCCACACAACTCCTCCGATCTTCGCTTTGCAATCTCAGGTCGGATTCTCTCTCTGTCCTTATTTTCTTTCAGATCGATATCTACTGCAGGCCTACCCCCTTCTATAGAAACTCTGCTGCTGTCAAATTAGAAAGCCCTCAAAGATCTCAACAAGATCCTATCTCCTAATTTTTAGGAGATTTGATTACTTAATCAAATCTTCAAGCTTATGGCACGGAATCTTCACTAAGGATATTCTGAGAATATTTGGAAGCCTCCCGTTGCACTGCTATGTCATATATGGGCAGATTCCTCTTTGGTCAAAAATTGTTGCCAAGCTGCTATAGCTCCTGGTGTAGCAACTGCTTGTTCACTGGGCTTGTACACTCTAACAGGTTTTGTCAATTGAATGCCATTTGCATTATCAAAGACAATGATGAAGGAAAAGACAAACATAAAGGAATCAAGTGCTGGGAGTGTGAGGGATATGGACACAGACAGAGTGAATGTCCAAGTTACTAGCAGAAGAACAACAAGTCTCTCACAGCAAACTGGTGCGATGAAGACAGTGAAGAGGAGATTGATCACAAAGAAAATCTAGCCCTGACAACTGTATTTCGTAATGTTGATTCAAATCAAATAAAGATAGAGTTTGTTTATGAGATTGTTGAATTTGACAGCGATGACGATGAGGAATATTCAGTAGAGACTGTGGCTGATCAGTTCAAACTGATACAACAAAAATGTTAGGAAGTCATTAAAGCCAACAGAGAGCTAGTGTCAAAGGTTTCGGAACTGGAAGATGAAAGAGACAACCTTCAAAGAATCATTACCTCTTTGTCTAAGAAACAATCAGATGATGCAAAGACAGTTGGTGAGGTATGGGAACAGAGAATCACACCTGAAGCACACCAAGAGGTCAGTCATCCATTCTGGATGAGATTCTAGCTTACCAAAGGTATGGAGGTGAGACTGAAGGTCTTGGATACACTGGTGATGAAGGAACAAGTATAAGTACGTTTGTCAAAGCCACAGTAATTGATCAAAGTGCAAGTGTTCAGAAGGGTTCAGTCACAGTTGATCCAGAAAAGAAGTACAAGAGAGTGCTGAAGCATTCCCTAGATCAGTCAAATGCTCAAAAACACCAATCAAAGCAGAAGTTATGCTATACTTGTGATCAAACTGGACATCTTCAGAGAAAGTGTCCTACACTGACAGTGTACAGAGAGACTCTAAGACGATCAAATGACCGAGGTGTCAGAACAAGGAATCCTCTTAGCAAGTACACACAGAGGTAGGTAAATCGAGGTTATCGTGTTACTGTGCAGGAAACTTGCAGAAGTACTGAAGAAGCATTCACTCAGAGAAGGAGGCATAGAAAGAAACGAAGCAAATGTCTCTCTTCAACAGCTTCAAAAATCAGAAGTACATCTAAGCAAATGCACTAGGTTGAGAAGCAGCCAGCGTATTTGACACTGAAGTAGGAACTGAGGAACGAAAACCTACAACAAGAGTTATTTTGTTTCCAGAAAAGACAACTGAATAGAGTGCTGAAGCACCTCTGGTGACTCTAAGCTATAATTTCTTGAAAGTTGTCTCCAGAAAAGTATGGCCACTAAGGAGACAACACGTGTCTGGCTATTTAAAAACAAAAAAAAAGTGAAAGGAAGAACCCGGAAGTATTCGTTCGCAAACTAGGGCTTGCTGCCTCCGGCGATTTCGATCATCTGGCAACCATGCTCTTAGATAATTGAGAACAATGTTGAAGACGAGAGGGGCTAAGGTTTACAAACGAAGGGAAAGTGGTGCCAAGCGGAAAGGCAGTTACGTTCCCTTGAGTGATTCCCCAACAGCAAAAAGAAGCTCGCCTTTGTAGATCAACGAACCAACGGATGTCCCACGGTTGACTTGGATCCCGACCACCGACGAAGCAGAAGCAGGCCCGTCCATCACAACAGACAATGTGCACACAGAAGAGAGTGAGGCTCTGAGATCCAAAAGTAACAACCACAGCCAGAGTGGTGAAGGGTCTGATTCAGCATCTTCTAGGTCTAGCACTGACTCAGATGGCTCCTGTCATAAGACACGAACGAAGAACGCCCAGGACAGACTGGTGGCTGCCGTTCCTACTCCTCCATCTGGACCAGAACAAGTTACCGCCAGCAGTGCAGAGGCAGTGGCCGAGGAGGTTGAGCAGCATCTCCCCAAGGAACCCGTGAGCAAAGGGAAAGAGCCAGTGGTGTTGAGCTCATCAAGTGATGAAGAAACTGCTGAAGCAGATTCTGGGGATTTCAGATTAGCTCCTAGAACCCAACCAGAGCCATCCACTAGAAAAGCTGCACCCACCCCAACAATACCATCTGTGAAGGGACGTGATCGACAAAGAGTGTGGTTTGTATTTAAGAAGGCTGCTGAGTCCTGAGAGGTGATTAATCGTAGGATAATTGTCTGAAAAGTTGCTGGAGATTGGCCGGTTTCTGGTGCCAGAGGTATTGTCTCTACTAAGAGAGGTAAATTTGCTACGCTCCCTGACTTTTGTTAAACGCTACAAGTTGCATTTTGTTAAGGAGTTTTTAGCAATCTTTGTTACTCCAGACCCTGCAGTGGACTCAGCTCTAAGGGCCAGTCTTTCGTGACCTAGAGTACCTAGTAACCAGCAGCACCGCCCCTGCTTAGCCCTTGGCATTTGTGCCAAAAAGGGAGAGAGAAGTTGTAATAGTTTACTCTTGATATTATACTTTTTGATCCTGAACAACTCATAGAACTCGTAGACCACTTTTGATGTTTAGCATTCATTGAGGAACTCTAAACTCAAGTGTAACAGTTAGCAAAATTATCTAGTAGCTGTTAGTTGTTACCAGATTTTCTGGATCAGTAGTATAGCTGTAGTTGTGTTTTTAATTTTGTCAAATTGCCAAGAGGGAGATTGTTGAGGATATGACATCCTTGACAAAACTGCTCAAGAGACTGCTGAGGCACTCCCTGGAGATCGGTGGCTGGAGCACAATCTGAAGACTCACAAAACAACAACAACAAAGAGTCAGAGTCTGCTTCAGCAATAACTGAAGATCTGAAGGGAGACACTATTTGAAGACTGGGTGAGAGACAGCTTTGAAGAGACAGAGTCTGCTTCAGCATTCCGTGCTGATCTAGAGCTAGAGCAGAATCCTGCCATTGCGCGGTGAGGCTCTGACTGGTATCGGGGAAGCTCAGAGAGGTATGCAGGCGTCATCAAGAGCTCAACAATTGCCAGCACACGGTCTAAGAAGATAAAGATCCAAGAGTCCAAATGTGGTAATGGAATCTTTAACAAACTTGCTAGAATCTAAGAGAAGATTCTCATAATGATCCTTGCCGTTTTTGGTGTGCTAAGAAGATAAATATTCAAGTGTCCAAAGGTGGGGAAGCAGCACACACACACAGACGATCAGAGAGAGAACGAGCATACACACAGAGATCAACCACGGTAGTAGGATATATCCTTTGAGTTGAAGATCTGAGTGGTGTGTAGAAGGAATTAGAACTCGTGGAGTTTGATTCACCTGATTCGGAGTTCAACTGGAGCGCTGCTCGTTGAAGAAATAGTCAGAGGTCGGTGATCAGCTTCCGACAGGCAGTGCCGCAGGCTGCGGAGCATTGATCGAGGCTACTCAGTAGTGGCAGAGAGTGTCATTGATTGAGGGGGAGAAGAGACTGAGTTTGCAGAACTCAGGGTGTCCAACTTATTGGTGGGAGAGCTAGAAGAGTCTCTGACTGAGGATACAACAACTCTGTGCTTAAGCATTTCGTGATCCACATATTTAATAGAATAGGCTAAGTCTGAGAGTCAGAGTTGTAGCTATTTATTGCTGAGAGTGTCCAAGAGAATTTGCGAGTTCATATTGCTAGCTAGTCTAGGAGATTAGACTGAGCGATAGATTTCGGCCAGGTGAGAAGTATAGGTGTGAGTCCTTGTACTTCGAACTGAGATAGAGGAATCTTGAGAATTGGAGCATCCTCCCCAGACGTAAGCAAGTTGCCGAACTGGGTGAACAAACATTGTGTCTTTCTTATTCTGACAGAAGAGTAATTCCAAAGAAAGATACAAAGAGTGCTTAAGCAGAACCTCGCATCAGCAACGCGGCAGAATTTCATGGAGGATTACCGCCGGCGTTTCCCAGTTATTCACAGTTAATCAGAAGTCTTCAAGCATTCGAAAGAGATTGTATGAAGAAACTGACAAAGCTGCATGGAAGGAGTATGAAGATAAGATTGGGATAACTTGAGATCAGAAAATTCCTTAGGAGCCTAAAGACAAGTTTGGGATAGCTTGAGATTAGAAGAGTTTTTGGATTTTGTCAAAAATGACAAGGGGGAGGCATCCCGTGTTGATCTGAAGCTAGAGCAGAATGGGCAAGTGTACTGAAGATACACAGAGAGACTTAGGCGAGATGCTACATGAGTCGCGAAAGTTCAGGATGTGTCGCAAACGTCATCAAATGGCCTGGAGATGTCATCACACGGTCGAAAGAAAAAACTCAAAAAGATAAGGGTCCTAAAGTCAAATTTATAAAACGGAATCTACAACAACCTTGCAAGAATCTAGGAGAAGACTCAGAATATGCTCGGCTGCACTACAAATTCACAGAGCTATAAAAGGAAGGCAGAGGCAGTTCCTTGGAGGACACAGAGCAGAGAGAGATATTCACAGAGACACACACACACACACACACATTAGAGTCAATCATGGAAGGCAAAGTTGTAGTGGTGTTGTGCGCAGAGGAGCGTTGAGTTTAATCAAGATTTGATCCACAGAATTAAATTGGATTGTGGCTCGTTGAAGGATCAAACAGAAGCTATGGAGAACAGCTGCGAACCAAGAGTGTTGCAGGCTGTTGGGGCAGTGATTGTGGCTACCCGATATTGACCGACAGTCATTGATCAATTGTTAAGATAATGACATCCTTGACAAAATAACACAAGAAGGTGCTACAACACTCTCTAGATTTTACAGTTGGAGAACCTTCTGAAGATTGACAAACTACAGCAACAAAGCACAAGACACGCTACACCACTCAGTGGACCACAATAGCTGAGGCAAACTTGGCAACGCGCAAGTGACACATTCTGCTATAGCAACCCGTGATGATTTAAAGCTAAAGCAGAATGGCCAAGAGGCTTGAAGATGCACGGAGAATGTCCAAAGAGGTGCTGCCATTATCTCAAAGGTTTAAGGAGCTTTGCAAACGTCATGAAGTGTCCAACAAATGTCATCACGCGGCAGGAAGTGTTCCTTAAAGATAAGGTTTCAAAATCCTGATTTTTGGAAACCAAATCTCAACAAATCTTAAGATCTTGGGATAGATTTTGGACTGTTAAAAGGAGTTTAGAAAGTGTTTCTATAATCGTTCATGGGCTGCCAGCATATAAGGGCAGCACCTCCATGGAGACACACACACAAAGAAAAAAAAAGAGAGCGATAAGCAAAGCGCTACAGTGTGTTGTCAAGTGTGCAGCAGCGTCATCACATGGTCGGAGAAATTCAAAATGATAAAGATTCTAAATTCTGATTTTGAAAATGGAATCTTAACAAACTCCAACAACTTCGCAAGAATCAAGAAGAAGATTCTAAAGATGCCGTTCTGCACTACGAATTCTAAGGCATCTAGGGTTTCCATCACTGATCATTGATGAAGCTATAAGAGCAATGCAGAGGCAAAGGAATCGAATAAGGGATCGAAGCAAAGAGTGCACACAACGAGAGTTAATAGCAGAAGGCTGAAATAACAAAGTTGTGTTGAGCGCAGAAAGATCAGAACTTGCAAAGTTTGATCTAGTATTGATCCATAGAACTCAATTGCAACACGCTTGTTGAAGTATTAATCAATTGCTTCGGTGAATGGCTACAGACAGGCGACGTCGCAGGCTGTTGGAGAGCTGCTCCAAGCTGCAAGATATTGATAGACGGCCATTGATTGATGGGGAGAAAGGTCTGAGTTTGAAGAATTCAGGTTGAGTCCAACTGTTTGGCAGAGTGTGCTAGAATAGTTGTTGACTAGAGTTACAGCAACTCTAGTACAAAGCGTGCTATAGCATTCTGTCTACTACACATTGTAATAGGATAGGATAAGTTTGTGTGTCAGTTCTGTAGCTATTCTTTACTGAAAGTGTGTAGGTAGTACTAAGCGAGCCTGTGGGATCAGACTGCAAGCTAACCTGTGGGATTAGATTGAGCTGAGGTGGAGCTAGGTTAGAAGTAGTGGTTAAACTAGAGTGTGGCTTAGTTTTGGAATCCATTGTACTCTAACAAATATAGTGAAACCTTGAGCATTGGAGTATCCTCCAAAGACATATGCAAGTTGCTGAATTGGGTTAACAATTGTTGAGTGTCTTTCAGATTTGTCCAGATAAAGCTAATTTCATAGAGTGATATAGAAAGTGCTACAACAGACACTGTAAATTATCACCAGCAACGCGCATTGAATTTCAATTGGTATCAGAGCCGATCACTCGACACACAGAGTGAGGTCCGGGAAAGGCGTTATTGACACCAAGGCCAACTTGCTGAAAAGGCAGAATTCAAACAGGTCACTGCTCTCGAAAAAAAGGTCAAGACAAGAGCTCCTAAGGGTTATCTCATCTATGTCAGAAAAGGATGATCAATAAGAGAATGAAATAATGGAAGAAATACATTTGTATAGAAAGAAGCAAAGATGCTCAACGGAGGGTCAAACAACTTGGACAACTTGGTGGCATTTCAAAGGTATGGAAGAGGCAATTCTGGACTCGGTTACATAGGAGAGAATGGCACTGGAGAGACCAAGTTTATCAAGGGTATGAAATCTAAAGGTACTGAACCGGAAGTACAAATCCTGAAGACACCAGTTGAACTAAAGAACAAGTCCAGAAGAAAAAGCAAGAAGGTGCTACAGCAGCACGTGCAACACTTTTCTAGAACTCAACAGGACAAACGATGTTGCTACTTCTACAACCAAGTGGGTCACATCCAAAGGTCCTACATATGTGTGCTACAACTCAGCAAAATCTATAAAGAAAGACAATTGTCCGAGGTGCAGATCAGGAATGAATCATCATATGTATGTGTGCTATAACTCAGCAAGATCTGTAAAGAAAGAGAATTGGTATTTCGACAGTGGCTGCTCTGGAAATCTGACTGGGAACAAATCCTACCTAACAGTCATTCAACCCTGCAAAGAACAAGACGTGACATTTGGAAATGGATTGAAAGGAAAAGTCCTCGGAAAAAGAACACTACAAGTTCGCGGAATGCCCAAATTAAAGAATGCGATGCTGGTGGAAGGCCTAACTGCTAATTTCATCAGCATCAGCCAGCTATGTGATGGTACGCACTTTGTGAATTTTGCTTAAAAGATATGTCAAGTGTTTGATGCAGGAAGATGAATAATGAAGGGTACAAGGTCTGCTAACAACTGCTACTTACTAGAGAATGCTGCAGCAACTCCTGTATCAACCTGTTTACTGACCAAGACATAAGAAATGAACCTATGACATAAAAGGTTGGGACATATTGAACTGTGGACATTAATAAGACTTGCATCTGACCAATTAGTTTGTGGTATTGCTGAGATCAAGGGAGAGATGAACACAGTGGCAGACAAGGGTCCTGTACCCAAAGGCCACTAAGATGAGCACCACTAGACCTCTCCAACTACTTCATATGGATCCGTTGGGACCAATGAAAGTAGAGAGCTAGGGTAAAAATGGTACGCTTTTGTATGTGTGGATGATTACACTCGCTACTCATGGAAATATTTTCTGTGTGAAAAATCAGACACAGTGAAGGTGGCGGTGGCCTTAGTCACTTGGCAAGAGCAAGAGAAAGGAGTGAGAGTAGCCGCTATAAGAAGTGATCATGGGAAAGAGTTCGAGAACGAAGCCATGAATGAGTTCTGCACAAACCGTGGAATCACCCATCAGTACTCATCGCCCATTACTCCTTGCAAAATGGATAGTCGAGCGGAAAAACAGAACAATATAGAAGATGGTTCGAGTCATGCGCAAGAGAAGTCCCATTGAAGTTCCTGGCCGAAGCTATGAATACCTCATGTTACATTATTAATCATGTGTTATTCAGAAGAGGGACGAATAAGACATGTTATGAACTCTGGAAGGAGAAGAAACCCACCATTAAATACTTACACATTTTCAGATGTGAATGCTAAATTCTAAGAGACTGGGAGTATAGAACAAAGTTTCACCCGAAGAGGGATCCAGGGATATTTTTGGGATACTCAACAAATAGCAGAGCATACCGTGTGTTCAACGACAGAACAGGGTTGTGATCGAGTCCATCAACGTAATCGTGAATGACCCAGAAGAGAAGTGTCAACACTCAAAAAATGAAGAGGACTCTGATATAGAAGATCAAAATTAGCCTTTACCTCAAACCAGTAATAAAGATGATGCAGAGGAAGTATCAGAGAATGCTTCAGCAGAACCTGATCACTAAAACTCAGAGGAGGAATCAGAACCTGATTTTGTGGGGCCTACTTCCCCCAAGAAAAATTCAGAAGGATCATCCAACTACCAACATCATTGACAGCTTGACCAAAGGAAGAAGAACTCGGGGTACCTCCCATAACAACCTATGTGATATGATCAACCACTCGTGTTTTCTGTCCAGTGCAGAGCCAAAGAACATTAAAGAGGGTCTAAGAAATGAATTCTGGATAGCTGCAATGCAAGAAGAACTTGGTGAGTTTGAAAGAAATGAGGTAAGGGATTTGGTCACTGGTCGGTTAATTTCTTACCGATTATTAGCTTCATTCGATAATGAATTTCGCTCCTCTCCCAAACTTTTCATTTTGTTTTTACCACCCTACTCTTGTTTAAGGTCAAATTATATTAAATTGAGGCTTTGTAGTTCGTTTGGAGCAAAATAAGGCAAAACACAAATATTCAGAGGAATACAAACCAAATCTGGGCAGATTAACCTATTCGTCATCAAAGTCTTGCCGAGAGCATGATTCTTATCCTTATTAGTTTATGGAAAGCTCATGCAAAGGGCTATAACTTTTTAGTTTACATCAAGACCAGATTTGAAGGTTTAAAGGGTAAAAAAATGCGAGCAAAGTCAGAACCACAATGCTGAGTGAATAATCTGTTGACCGGAAAATTGATTCGACCAAGCAGAATTGATTCGACCAGCACAAAACCCTTCATCCAGCACTGATACTTTGATTCAACCAAGGGGCTGGGCGAAACGAAATTGATTCGACCAAGAAAAATTGATTCTACCAGAACATAATCCTTCGTCCAGCACTGATACTTTGATTCGACCAAGGGGCTGGGCGAATCAAAATTGATTAGACCAAAGCAAAATTGATTTGACCAGCACGAATCCTTCGTCCAGCACTGATAATTTGATTCGACTAAGGAGCTGGTTGAATCAACTTCTGAGCAGCACGAATCAACTTTGACTCGTGCAAGACAAGTCGGCCCAAACCCTAATTCTAAAAATCAGCCCATTTGATTGTTAGTATAAATAAAAATCGAAAACTCATTCACAAGACGGTTGAAGATTTGGAGCAAAGAGAGGCAAGAGAGAAGAGAAAAAGACAAGCTTGGAGCGAAGATCATCATCACAGTTTCTTCGTTCTATATTTTCTTTACTCTTGTATTGGTTGTAATCACCATGAGTAGCGAGTAGTCTCTAAATTCTGGGATTTTACGGATCCGATGCCTGTACTCAACCATGTTATCTTAGTAACGTTCGATTATGTTAATGGAATTCTTTAATTCTACCGTTCTTAATTTATTGTTCTTGTATGTTTGTCATTGATTGGGTGCTTTCATGTTAGAACGAAATTAGGTTAAGGACCAAAAAAATGACTGAGTCTGAGGTAATTAACCGGATTGAGTAGAGTTGATATCGAAACATGGTAGCTATATTATTAATACATGAATCGATAGGAAAGTTGTCTGGAAACCCCAGGCTTACTAAATCGAAACTATTGATAATCCGTGATTGGGAGGCGTTCAACCGTGTAGATTAATTCAGGCAATGATCCGTGACTGGGCGGCTTGTCTGATGTTCCATAATTCCATAATATAATTGAATTGGTCGAATTATTGCATGATTTGTACGTTAGGCATGCGTGAAGTTCGATCTTGGAACTCCTCTGATCGAATCAACTGTTAGAATAGTTAGAGCAACTGATGATTAGGACAATTAGGATAGTTAGAGCAAAACACGGAATTTCTTTTAGGAGTAGCTGAACACATTGATTGTTAGCTAGTATATAAACACGCCTGTTCCTAGCATCGACCCTTGGCTTACCAAGGTCTATAAATTATTTTTTACTACAATTTGACCCCTGAAACTTATATTTGACAATTATAACCGGCTAAAAAATACGAATGTCAAAATGGCGCCGTTGCCGGAAAACATCGTCTAAGTGTGTTATTAGTTTTTAGCATACATAGTGTAGGACTATTCCATTTTTTCTCAGTTGTTTTTGTGTCTACAAACTATTTTGCTAAACTTCTACCTCGAACATTGCAGATACTATTTAGCACATGCAAAGAGGAAGGAAAAAGGCACAACAAGTAGACTATTTAAGTGATTCAAACGATCACCATGAAATTTGCAGCACCTATTGTACAGTAGGATCTTGTGCAGCAAGGTAAAAACATTGAACGGGAATTTGTTCACCCAGTTCGCCCAATCTGTCTACGTCTAAGGAGGACTATACTCTAGTCCTCAATCCACTAGTCTCCAAGGTGCTCCGTAAAACACAGATTCGAGTCACGGCCAACCTATGCCACCTAACCTCGACTAGTAGTTCACAAACAATCAAAACATCCTCTGTGTGTCTCACACACCTACACACTCGAATTAATTCATAATAGCTACTCCTCTGATCCCACAGATTCAGCCTATTCTAATTAATACAATGTCTCCGTACGTTGCTATAGAACACCCTTGTGCAAATAGCTTGTGCAGGTTCTATGAGCCGCTCCAAAGCCTTCTGCCGAGCCGTTCGAACTCTATCGTGAGTGATCCTCACTCTGGAATGCTCCCTTTCACTCAGTGACCGCCTGTCACTAGCGAGAACAGGCCTTCTGTAGATTGTCCGGGTTCCTCCACTCGACAACTCTCCTGCCACCTTCCTTGATTAGCAAACAAGCACAACGTGCTCTGAATTGGCCTTCTCCGATCAAGCTCTGATCAGAGTCTACAAGTCTTCGATCAGCTTTGCTACAACCACTCTCCTTTGCACTCACGCTCTGCTCATGGTGGTGATCCAATTCTCCGCATGACTCTCTGATCTCTGCCTACAGTCTCAGGTGTGGGACAAATATGACCACATTTGGTCTTAAGGCCAGCTTAGCCACGCAGGGCTCTAAATGACAAAAATAAGTAATAGGTATCTCCTTATTACATCAGCTTCAGTTTATAAAGCAGTTTTCATCTCATTCATCAGTGGCCTTTTCTCCCCCTTTTTATCATAAATGATAAAAGGGGGGGGGGGGGGGGAGCTTCAATCATCATCATCATCAGCAAGGCAGTATTCTCTTCTGGGTATTCCAAGTTTCTTAGAAGACTTCTGATGTGCGCGCAAAGTGCATAGTATTTATGTGCATTCCCCTTTTAGTTCTTGTTCATTCTGTGATGTTATATAAGTCTTTTGATGCTTTTCGAGTGCGTTTCAGGTTTATATCGAGTAGTTGGAGTCATGCAGCGGCTTAGAAGAGTTTCGGACAAAATCCAGTCGATTACAGGCGAAAGCGCAAAAGAATCATGATAATGAAGATTCGCCCGAGTCACATTGTGACTCGCCCGCGTCAATGTGACTCGGCCTGGACTAGTTGACTCGCCCGGATCAAAGCACTCGGGCAAATTGGAACTCTCTGGAAAGTTGACTCGCCCGAGTCAACTATTCGACTCGCCCGAGTCAGTTCTGCCCGAGTCACGAAGCGCAAGACCGAGTCAAGAAGTGACTCGGCCAAATTCGAACCCTCTGGAAAGTTGACTCGCCCGAGTCAACTATTTGACTCGGTCAATGCTGGTCAACTCGGTCAACGCTGGTCAACTCGGTCAATGCTGGTCAAACCTTCTAGGTATAAATGAAAAGCTTTGAAGAGAGTGAAATGGATCTCAATTTTAAAGAAAACTCAAGAACTCTCTCAAACCCTAAAGAGCAAAGA
The DNA here is from genome assembly GCA_963678935.1 of Umbilicus rupestris. Lineage (NCBI taxonomy): Eukaryota > Viridiplantae > Streptophyta > Magnoliopsida > Saxifragales > Crassulaceae > Umbilicus > Umbilicus rupestris. The sequence goes on along the minus strand of OY787628.1, from coordinate 2,827,998 downwards.
TCAAACCTTTGGAGAAGATCAAGCTTGGTTGAAGATTGGAGCTTGGATTGAAGATCATTCAAGACCTAGACTACTTTTCTAAACCCTTAACTTTGTATTTACATTCATGTTTCACTTATTAATCATGTATTTGTGCACACTCATTATGAGTGAGTAGTTGTTCTTGTGGTTGGGGATTAAATGGATCCCCTAGGATTGGATATGATGTAGAATTCTAATTTATTGCATTGAATGAAGGTTGGTTTAATTATATTGTGCCCTAGCTATGTATTCATTGTATGCACACCAAGTGTTTGACAAAATGCTTAAGTGAGTATGCTTGGTTAAAACCCGTAAGGAAGGAGCGAGAGTTGAACTTAGGATGTTTCATAGCTATTGTATGATCATAGATGGAGTGTTTGTGCGTGAGAGCGACATGCATTCTTGACATTAGGCTAAGTTTTGAGCGGATTTGAGTAACCGGCCAATAGACCGAGAGGGTGCGGTTATGGGGCTCAAATTCTACACGGTTCAATAGAATGAGAGTTTGAGAACCATGTCATTTATGTATCCTCTCCATTCTAGGGAAGAAGCGAGAGTTGAACCTAGAGCGGATGATGCATTAGCCTTACTTTTATCAACCAAATGTAGTTCATGCATGTATTAGTGAGTTATTTCATTTCCTCATATCTTAGGGGGAAAGTTGAATCCCTAGTCACCCTTTTTATTCATTAAGCAAAACCTAAAAATATCATTTATCTTTAGTGCTTGCTAGAGATACCTCTATAGGAGGACAAACACCCCCCCCTCCCCCCCCCCCCCCCCCCCAACATTAGTAGCATTGATTAGTTGTCAATTAGTCTAAGCTTTGTATTTACATTTATGCTTCCCTTAGTTGTCATGTTTTTGTACACACTCATTATGAGTGAGTAGTTACTTTTGTGGTTGGGGATTAAATGGATCCCCTAGGATTGGATATGATGTAGAACTCTATTGTTATTGCATTGAATGAAGTTTGGTTTGATCTTATTGTGCCCTAGCTATGCATTCATTGTATGCACACCAAGTGTTTGACGAAATGCTTAAGTGAGTATGCTTGGTTAGAACCCCTAAGGAAGGAGCGAGAGTTGAACTTAGGATGTTTCATAGCTATCGTATGATCATAGATGGAGTGTTTGTGCGTGAGAGCGACATGCATTCTTGACATTAGGCTAAGTTTTGAGCGGATTTGAGTAACCGGCCAATAGACCGAGAGGGTGCGGTTATGGGACTCATATTCTACACGGTTCAATAGAATGAGAGTTTGATAACCATGTCATTTATGTATCCTCTCCATTCTAGGGAAGGAGCGAGAGTTGAACCTAGAGCGGACGATGCATTAGCCTTACTTTTATCAACCAAATGTAGTTCATGCATGTGTTAGTGAGTTATTTCATTTCCTCATATCCTAGGAGAGAAGTTGTATCCCTAGTCACCCTTTTTATTCATTAAATAGAACTCAAGAATATCATTTATCTTTAGTGCTTGCTAGAGATACCTCTATAGGAGGACATATTCCCCCCCAAAAACCGTAGACTTACGATAGTAGCATTGATTAGTTGTCAATTAGTCTAAGCTTTTCCCTTGGATTCGATCCGAGGTCACTTGGTTATAAATATTGTTTGATATTTGCGTGACTAGAATAGCATTTCATTTTGCTTGCCTAAAACGCCAACGTCAAAATGGCGCCGTTGCCGGGGAATTAGCCATTAGATTAGATTGCTAATTAGTATTACTTTTAGTTAGTTTACTTCACTTTTTTTTCTTTTATTTAGTTGTCGTAATTGCTTGCGTGCGTGCTATTCTTGTTTGTCTCTATTTAAGTTCACACTTATAAAAGCTCTCTTTGATTGCTTCATAGGTGTTTGAATGCAAACTAGAGCAAAGAGCAAGAGAGTACAAGAACAAGCTTCTACCTCAACTACAAGCCAAACTTCTCATCCCTCCGCTTCACACTCCTCAATTGGATACTCCTTCGCCTACACGAGCCGAACAACCGGGAAATATGGATCCACAAAATCCTAGAAGGCAAGGAAATGCTCCTCTTCCGCAAGAGGAAGAAGAAAGACCGGTTGGGGCATACATCGCTCCAACCATTGGACATTATGGTTCCCCAATTTGCTTACCGGGGGGAGAAGACCAAGAGTTTGAAATCAAATCCGCCCTCCTCCATATGGTGGCCGCACATCAATTCGACGGATATGGGAACCCAAATGCCCATTTGGCCCAATTTACGGAGCTATGCCGCACATACAAGATGCCGGGCATCCAACAAGAGTGGGTATATATGAAGGTTTTTCCGTTCTCACTTTCCGGGAAATCTAAAGATTGGTTGATGAGTCATGAACCGGATACATTCAATACTTGGGAGGGACTAGCACAAGCCTTTTTAATCCAATATTTCCCTCCCTCCAAGACAAAGAAGATTCGGGATAGAATCAACCAATTTACTCAACGGGACGATGAAACCTTCTATGAGGCTTATGAGCGCTTCAAAGAGCTTCAAAGAGATTGCCCTCATCATGGATTCAACAAGTGGCAATTATTGCAAAGCTTCTACGATGGGATGGACCAAGATGCAAGGAACCATATGGACCATGCGAGTAATGGAGCGATGATGGACTTAACGGCTTCCGATGGTTTCAAGATCATCGAAAAGATTGCACGAAATTCGCATCAATGGGGTGGTGAAAGGAACCACTTGAAGAAAAAAAGCAAGGAGGAAACCTCTAAGGCCGTGACAAAGGAAGATTTCAACTCCCTTGCAAAGACGGTAAATTCCTTGGCACAATCTCTTGGGAACATGAATTTGAACAAGAGAAGAGAACATCCGCAAGCGTGTAGCATATGCGCTAACCCGTCGCATGACGAAGACTCTTGCACCGCCAAACATGCGGATGAATTTGAAGATGTTAATTATCTTGTGAGGAACCAAGAGAGAGCTTATGTGCCACCTCAATCAAGTGGGTATCAACTGAGAAATCCTCCCTACCAACCAAGGAACCCTCCTCAACATGTAAGGTTCCATGAAGACCCAAACTTTCCGAGGAGAGCACCCATCAACAATGAGCCAAAGCCTACACCTCCGGGATTCCCACCAAGGAAACAATTACAAGCTCCTTACCAAAGAAACGACGAGAGGCCTAGCCAAGAGGAACCATCCCTATTATCCATTGTCGCGCAATTGGCCGCAACTCAAGCTCAACAACAAAAAGATAACCAACTCATCCTTCAAAGACTCGACCAATTGCAAGCACACAACAAAATGCTTGAGACACAAATTGCTCAACAAGCGAGTTCTTCCTCAAAATATCAAGGGAAATTGCCTTCTCAACCGGATGTGAACTCTTCCGAAACTATAAATGCCATCATCCTAAAGGGCGGAAGAATCTTAGAAGAGCCCCAAGTGAAGACCAAAGTTGCCAACACAACCGTTGAGGTTGATAAAGAAGGGTCTTCATCTCAAGAAGAAGTTGAGAAGAGAAGAGAAGAAAAAGCTGAAGAGCCCGCTCCATGTATGCCTCCCATTCCATTTCCGCAAAGATTAAAGAAGAAGAAGGAGGACAGTAACACTCTCGATGAGGACACCATCGAAGATGATGCATGCAATATTTTTGATTCTCTTGGTCAACTAACAAGCTTTGAGCAGGAGTTGCTTACACAAGATGACAATAGCTTGTCGTTCACCTCTCTATTGGGAATTGAAGTGAAACCCGCTGATATTAATCATGGCACAAATGAGGTAAATGAGGCCCCAAAAGGTGATGAATTCGGTGAGGGATTGAAACCCCTACCACCGAATCTAAAATGCATCGAAATGGACCTTGTGCTTAATTGGGAAAAATGCCACTTCATGCTTAAAGGACATATTGTGTTGGGGCATCTTGCATCAAAGAGTGGAATTGAGGTCGATAGAGGCAAGATTGAATTTATTGAGAAGCTGCCACCACCGAACGACGTGCAAGAAATAAAGAGTTTCCTCAAGCGCGCTGGATTTTATTGGAGGTTCATCAAGAACTTCCCGAAGATTGCTCGACCTCTTACAAATCTGCTATGTAATGAGGTAGAGCTCAATTTCGATGAACCCAAACTTTTCGACAAACGACTCCAAATTATCCGAAGCTTTTCTTTTGCGCCGCTTGAGAAGGGATCCTAGCATAGGACTTCTCAAGTGTGTTTCTATTTAAATGAAGGGAATCAACTACGTCTTAGCCAAGACGTTAAACTAGGCTTGTGAGTATTTATGCTTTTATTTTTACTTGATTGTAGTATAGAATCGTTGTGGAATTTGTGATGTGCATTTGGATACCTTCGCACGAGAGAAGTTCCTTCGAAGCTTTCTCTTTTATTCTATTACTTTATATTGCTTAGCGACTAAGCAAATTTTTAAGTGTGGGGTGTTTGTTTGCGCTTGCGCTTTTATTTGCTTAACAACATGGTTCTATGCTACATAGTTACTTTCCGTGCATTATACTCACATGATTGTTGTCATCCTAGCTTTAAGTATTGATCACACAATGTAATGTTTGCTAAGCGATTAAGTAGTACCATTCGAAAAAAATCTTAGATTGAGTGTGCAATGATTTCATGAATTGTATCTTTAAGATAATTGACGTTCTTTGCGATGACTTTATTCACATGATTCGATACCTTGACTAGCTTAGTTCGATTGATTTTTATGTTCTTTCCGTGCATGAAAAATGAAGTCAAGACTAGCGATCACACAAAATTACATCATATGAAACCTCGTGCGTGTCTTTGTGTGCTTTTAGGTGACCTTAGAGTTCTTATTTAGCCTTTGTATTTGCCTAGCTCGCATGTTACGCTCCATTATCATCGCTTAGGCACATTGTCAAGTTTTAAGTGTGAGGTTGAATAAAATGTTTGCAAGCAAAAAGCTGAAGAAAAGAAAAGAAAAGTATTCTAGATGAAAAGTTTTACATTTGCCGAGGGTTAGGAAGGTAAGTTCCCCCTTGAAAGCATTTGTACAAAAAAAAACCCATAAAAACTTCATGCTTGACTTTGTGCCTTTTTCCGCAATTTCTCTCGCGTGCGTGCGAGCTAGGCATTTGCATCTCGCTTTTAGGAAAATCCTAAGGTATGACCCTCGTAATTTTATTACGTAAGCATTATTGATTCGTGCGAGTAGGTTTTAAAATCTTAAATGTCAAAACTCCTCTTCTCTTATGAGTTGCGTCGCATAGTCTTACACTTGAGAACGAGTTTGTTATCATGAGCCAATGGACTTGCCCTTAGCAAGCATAAGTGATTGACTTGACATATTTTGTGTGCGTTTGCAAAGCTTTTCTTCATGCTACTTGCATAGGAAATTGAGCGATAATTTGAATTTGACGAATGCTAGTTTTTGCTATTGATCGCATGAATATCTGTTGTCAAAAATGAATTGAATGAATCTTATAGTGTGCATGAAGTGAATGATTTGCATAACTCTTATGTTATATGAACTCATAGAGAACTACTTGCTTAGCAAACTATATTTGAACCTTGAACTCTTATGGATGATTGCGAGTGGGATTTGTGAGTATTCCTTTTCTGAAAACTCTCAAAAGACTAACCTCGAAAGTGAATTAAGAGTAGGCGTACTTTTAGTTAACTTGTTTCCATGTTAGGTTAGGAAATCGTAGTAGAATTGAATGGATCTTCATGATAGTAAGTATTGCTATGCGCCATTACATAGTTTCATATTTTATAGCATCTTACTCCTTTCATGACTTATGCATTTACTTGTTCAGGACGAACAAGAATTAAGTGTGGGGTATTTTGATGTGCGCGCAAAGTGCATAGTATTTATGTGCATTCCCCTTTTAGTTCTTGTTCATTCCGTGATGTTATATAAGTCTTTTGATGCTTTTCGAGTGCGTTTCAGGTTTATATCGAGTAGTTGGAGTCATGCAGCAGCTTAGAAGAGTTTCGGACAAAATCCAGTCGATTACAGGCGAAAGCGCAAAAGAATCATGATAATGAAGATTCGCCCGAGTCACATTGTGACTCGCCCGCGTCAATGTGACTCGGCCTGGACTAGTTGACTCGCCCGGATCAAAGCACTCGGGCAAATTGGAACTCTCTGGAAAGTTGACTCGCCCGAGTCAACTATTCGACTCGCCCGAGTCAGTTTTGCCCGAGTCACGAAGCGCAAGACCGAGTCAAGAAGTGACTCGGCCAAATTCGAACCCTCTGGAAAGTTGACTCGCCCGAGTCAACTATTTGACTCGGTCAATGCTGGTCAACTCGGTCAACGCTGGTCAACTCGGTCAATGCTGGTCAAACCTTCTAGGTATAAATGAAAAGCTTTGAAGAGAGTGAAATGGATCTCAATTTTAAAGAAAACTCAAGAACTCTCTCAAACCCTAAAGAGCAAAGATCAAACCTTTGGAGAAGATCAAGCTTGGTTGAAGATTGGAGCTTGGATTGAAGATCATTCAAGACCTAGACTACTTTTCTAAACCCTTAACTTTGTATTTACATTCATGTTTCACTTATTAATCATGTATTTGTGCACACTCATTATGAGTGAGTAGTTCTTGTGGTTGGGGATTAAATGGATCCCCTAGGATTGGATATGATGTAGAACTCTAATTTATTGCATTGAATGAAGGTTGGTTTAATTATATTGTGCCCTAGCTATGTATTCATTGTATGCACACCAAGTGTTTGACAAAATGCTTAAGTGAGTATGCTTGGTTAAAACCCCTAAGGAAGGAGCGAGAGTTGAACTTAGGATGTTTCATAGCTATTGTATGATCATATATGGAGTGTTTGTGCGTGAGAGCGACATGCATTCTTGACATTAGGCTAAGTTTTGAGCGGATTTGAGTAACCGGCCAATAGACCGAGAGGGTGCGGTTATGGGGCTCAAATTCTACACGGTTCAATAGAATGAGAGTTTGAGAACCATGTCATTTATGTATCCTCTCCATTCTAGGGAAGGAGCGAGAGTTGAACCTAGAGCGGATGATGCATTAGCCTTACTTTTATCAACCAAATGTAGTTCATGCATGTATTAGTGAGTTATTTCATTTCCTCATATCTTAGGGGGAAAGTTGAATCCCTAGTCACCCTTTTTATTCATTAAGCAAAACCCAAAAATATCATTTATCTTTAGTGCTTGCTAGAGATACCTCTATAGGAGGACAAACCCCCCCCCCCCCCCCCCCCAAACCGTAGACTTACATTAGTAGCATTGATTAGTTGTCAATTAGTCTAAGCTTTTCCCTTGGGTTCGATCCGAGGTCACTCGGTTATAAATATTGTTTGATATTTGCGTGACTAGAATAGCACTTCATTTTGCTTGCCTAAAACGCCAACGTCAACTTCTGATCTGAGCTCTTCTGGCAGTGATCTTCTTCACTTATGCTGTCAACAGGCTCAGCTCGGTCATGAGATGGCTCAAAACTCTGGTTTTGAGGGCAGCTTGTAATGATGGAACGGGGGCATCTTCAACTACTCCAGAAGGGGATTCTCTTGTGCTATGTCCACCACATGCTTTCCCTTAAAAAGTTTCTGATCTACCACAAACACTTTCAGTTCTTCTAACATCCCTTCTAAAACAGACATTAACTCCGGATACTGTTCGATGATCAATTTATAAATGAGGGAGGGAAGAATAATGGCCTGAGTAGACTCGGTGCAACCAGCATGTGCGGCAATCTGAAGGAACATTAGCTAACCCATATTTACTCTTCTTCGCTTCCTGATAGAGCCTATTTATACGCGCTATTTAGATCTTAACACTGTGCTTGTTTGCATTATTTTGTGTACAAGATTACTGGTTTTCGGTGTTTTTGTATTCCAGGGCAAAACGAGGGCCTAAGTCGGATAGGCGCTAATAGGCGTGTTTAAGGAGCGCAACACACAGCCTGCGGAGCTAGCAGCGCAATCAACATCAGCCTGCGCAACCTTGAAACAGTTGCGCTGCGCAGGTTATAGTTGCGCACTGACAGACGCGACAGCTTAGTTGTCTTTTAATTTCGTTTTCTTTGAGATTTAGAACAGGTCATGGAGGATAACAGTGTCATTGGAGATAACTTAGGGGACAGAACCCCGGAGGGACCTAACAATGCAGGAGCAGATAACCGCGCAGTTCGGTTCAGAGAAGAAGTGCAGCGCGAAGTTGAAGCAAGGATGGCCGCTGAAATGTATGATGCGCCACCCGCGCGACAGGTCGAGCGACGCAGAACAGTGCGCGAGATGTCAGCTCCAATCACGGTTAACCAGCCATGGTGCATAGTGCTTCCACCAGACGGTCATTTTGAGCTAAGGAGCTCGCTCATTCATCACATGCCCAAGTTTCACGGGATGAACAACGAGAACCCAGTCAAAGCATGTGCGAGAATTCCTAGTTATTTGCGAGAACATGAAGGCCGAAGGGGAGAGCGACGAAGCGCTGAAGATGAAGGCGTTCCCTTTTTCATTGTGTGATATGGCCAGGCATTGGCTGATGAGCTTACCAGCAGGATCTATTCACACATGGGAGCAGCTTCAGAAGAAGTTCTTGGACAAATTCTATCCTGTAGCCAAGATCGCGCTACTCAGGAGGGAGTTGGCCGCACCTAGGCAGGGGGCAGGCGAATCACTATCGGAGTATTATGAGCGTTTCAGGGAGCTGGAGGCTAACTGCTACAATCACGGTCTGCCCTAGAATGTGCTGATAGAGAATTTACTGAACGGATTGCTACCAATGGAGCTGAGATTATTGAATGCATGCGCAGGAGGCGACATTTGCAACATGTACCCAGAGGACGCGTGGCAGCTGATAGAAGACTCTGCTGGACAGGTAAGACATCAGCTAACACTTGAGAATATTCGTGCTCGTTCTGTGCATCAGGTAGAAACAAGCGCCGAGATAGAGGAGATGAAGGCCATGCTGCAGAAGCTGATGCATGCGCAAGGGGCGCAACCAGCCGCGCCAAAGGCATGCGAGTTCTGTACGTCCACTGAGCACAAAACCGATGCATGTCCCACACTTTTCGTGGAATCAGGATATGTCAATGCTCTAGGAGGATGGGATAATAGAGGACCGCAGAGGCAGAATCAGCCGCGTTTTGGACTAGCCGCAAATGGGTTCAGATGGAAGGAGGACAACAATTTCAAGAGGCAGTCCGCGGAGCAGCGCGCACCACAGCAGACGCAACAAGCTGCGCCTTACAATCCACCGCACTGACGCGCCAGCGCAAAACAACCAGCAGCCGCGGCGATCCTTAGAAGATATCGTGGGGCAGCTAGCAGACACAGTGCGCAAGAATGATAAGAAGTATGACAAAAGGTTCGAGTCCATTGAAAAGCAGCTGTCATAGATCGCTACCACGGTGTATGAGCTGAAAAAGAGCGATGGCAACCTGCCTTCGCAAGTGATTCAGAATCCCAAGGGAGGAGTCAACACAGTGACACTGAGGACTGGGCGCACGGTAGGAACAGAGCAGACCGCAAAGGCACCAGCGCAACCAGTTGCGCAAGCTCCAGAACCAGCAGAGCCGGATGCGCAACCAGCAGCGCAAGCCACGAACCAGCAGGGCGAGGCGCCAGGTATGGCGCAATCGAAAGACAAAGACATGAATCGTACTAACATACCTGCACCTTTTCCTGTACAGGCACCATTGGCTAGGAAAGAAGCGCTAGATAAGGAGCTCTACGAGTTATTCAGTAAGGTGGAAATAAACATTCCACTTATTGAAGCAGTTCGGCAGATCACTAGGTACGCCAAGTTCTTAAAGGATTTGTGCACAAACAAGAGGAGGAAAGGCGAGTGCGCACAGATAATGCTAAATGCGCAGGCCTCAGCAATCGTGCAACATAAGGTACCACCTAAATGCCGGGATCCAGGTACGTTCACCATCCCATGCACTTTAGGTAAGACCACGGTAAGTAACTGCATGATTGACTTAGGCGTATCTATAAATGTGCTTCCCTATTCCTTGTATGCGTCACTGCGCCTTGGTCCACTAAAGCCTGCAGGTCTCACCATTCAACTAGCAGATCGGTCGTGCAAGCAACCGACGGGCATGATAGAGGACGTCCTCGTCCGAGTAGGAGAGCTGGTGTTTCCAGCAGATTTCTATGTCCTAGAGATGGAGGGTGAGTCGAGCAAAGGAAGTGCGCAGATCCTATTGGGCAGACCATTTCTAATGACAGCACGCATAAAGATTGACGTGTGGAGGGGCACGCTCTCAATGGAAGTCGATGGTGAGGAAATTCACTTTAACATATTTAAAGGGATGCAGCATCCTCATGAGGACGCCACAGTGCACGCGTTGGACAGCATAGATGACTTGGTTGCAGATGCGCAATGTGCGAGCGCAGCAGAAGGACATGAGCCGCTGACACAGGGAGAAATGGAGGCGCAAGAGGCTGAGCTGAGCAGTGCTGAACCAGTATCCAGACAGGTACACGATATAGTTAATGTCTACACTGCTAATAAAATCTTGCCCTCTATTGAACAGGCACCCAAGGTCGAGCTGAAGCAACTCCCCGAGCACCTCAAATACATATTCTTGGGAAATGAGGACACCCTGCCGGTAATCATAAAGAAAGGATTAGAAGAGGAGCAGGAGGCACAATTACAAGAGGTGCTGCGCAAGAACCAGCGCGCTATAGGGTGGACACTTGCTGACCTGCGCGGAGTGAGCCCGGACGTATGCATGCACAGGATTCTATTGGAAGATGGTGCCAAACCATCCAGGGAGCCTCAGCGCAGATTGAATCCGAATATGATGGAGGTGGTATGGAAAGAGATCCTGAAGTTGCTTGACGCAGGAGTCATTTACCCAATCTCTGACAGCAAATGGGTGAGTCCAGTGCACGTTGTGCCGAAAAAAGGAGGAATCTCAGTAGAGGAGAATGCGCAGGGCGAGCTAGTTCCCAAGCGCATGCAAACTGGATGGCGCATGTGCATCGACTACAGAAAGCTTAACGCAATCACGCGCAAGGGTCATTTTCCGCTGCCCTTCATGGACCAGATGCTAGATCGATTAGCGGGGAAGCCATACTTTTGCTTCCTGGACGGGTACTCAGGGTACAATCAGATATTCATTGTTGCGGAGGATCAAGAGAAAACTACGTTTACCTGCCCATTCGGTACGTTTGCGTTTCGGCGCATGTCGTTTGGATTGTGTAACGCGCCAGGTACGTTCCAAAGTCTAGTCATGAGCATTTTTTCTGGTATGATTGGTATATGCATAGAGGTGTTCATGGATGATTTTACTATGTACGGAGGTACCTTTGACGCATGCTTAATTAATCTTGATAAGGTCTTAGCGCGCTGCATTTCAAAAAACCTAGTGCTCAATTATGAAAAATGTCATTTTATGGTATCGCATGGAGTAGTACTAGGACATATTATCTCGCAGGAGGGGATCAAGGTAGATAAGGCCAAAATAGATCTTATTTCTAATCTGCCTTATTCCACTATCGTGCGCGATGTGAAATCATTCCTTGGGCATGCAGGGTTTTACAGGCGTTTCATAAAGGATTTTTCTAAAATTTGTATACCCCTGTCTAACCTCTTACAAAAGGATGTGTGTTTCGAATTCACTGATGAGTGCAGGGCTGCTTTTGACAAGCTGAGGAGGCGCAAGGATCCGCGGCTGAGTCCAGCTCCGAAGATGTCTAGGACGCAGGGAGGGCGCTCATTACTTTCGGGTGGTTTCTTATCTTTTTGAAAACTACTGCTCGATGTTATTTTACTATCTTGTGCTGACTATTTCGTGAACTCCTGACTATGTCTTTGCTGCGATGACTATATGTTTTTCTTTCTTATGTTCTTTATTTTGTTTGCATGCATGTGTGCGCTCTCCGTTGCGCCTGAGCATGAGTCGTGGGGACATGTCTCTGTTTAAGTGTGGGGGGGATCGTTACATTTCACGTTTTTTTTTAGCTTTGTAGTGTAGCTTAGTTTAGTTGAAGGGAATAGTAGCAGTGGTGCGCTTGTGTGCGGGTTGCGCACACTTTTCGTCTTGTATTGCCCTGTTCATTTTGCATGCGCTGCTATCAACTGTTTAGTATATTTTTTTTGATTTTTCTGCTCCTTTTAGTTGGGATATACAGGGGGTGTGGAGTTGACAGAAAAGCTCTAGAGAGGCGGTTAGTTGTTTTTGCTTCGGAGGTAAGGTATATGGGTGAGAGCGCTAGTGGAGGCCGGTGCTTCGCGACCTTCGAAACAATAGAGCGCGCTCAGCCACGCAGATGCCGAAGGCGAATACCCGAAGCGTGGCGAGGTGGGAAAACAGACCACCTTTCCTCTGGAAGTCGAGCGAGGGAAGGCGGGCGCGGGTGTAAACGTGTGCGCCGACCTGCGCAAATAGATCGAGGAGGGAGAGCGGAGCGTTGTTCCATAGCTGCTATCCGGAGGCCGAGGCTGGAACCGTTCTGGGAACATAGGAACCGTAGATAAAGCTGTACAAAAAGAAAAACACCAGCAGATGATATGCGCTAAAGAAACCAGCATGCGCAGAACTCCGTACCAACATGCGCAAGTTCACAAGAAAATCATCAAGAAGGCTCGAGTTCCCAGGAAGTGCGCGAAAGAATCACGCACCGAAAGAAACTTGCGCTATTAACCATATACCCGTACTCGAAGTAAAGACTGACAACCCGGAGCCTATGAAGAGCTATCTCCCAGCCATCCGAAATAATCTCCATCCCAGCTGAAAGGTAACGAATTTCGAAATTGTTATACTAAATTGTTGAAGGCAGATGCGCGCAGGTGATAGAGCAACGCAGGGTGAACGGTTGTGCAGATCGCGCCAGAGTGCAAGATTGTGCGCTAGACTCCAGAGAGGTAATTGTATCCGTGCTTGAGTGCTTGTTCGGGACGAACAAGGGCAAGTGTGGGGGGTTTGATAGAGCCTATTTATACGCGCTATTTAGATCTTAACACTGTGCTTGTTTGCATTATTTTGTGTATAAGATTACTGGTTTCCGATGTTTTTGTATTCCAGGGCAAAACGAGGGCCTAAGTCGGATACGCGCTAATAGGCGTGTTTAAGGAGCGCAACACACAGCCTGCGGAGCTAGCAGCGCAAACAGGATAGGAAGTGGCAGATTCAGACTGCGGTGCGCTAACCAACTGCGCGAACCAATGTGCGCAGTGAGCCATGCGCAGGATGTTGGTGTTTCCAAATCTTGAACACCATAGGATTTTGAAGTTGCCAAGATTGTCCTCATGAGCAGTATATAAAGAGAGGAAGGCTAGGGTTTGAAAAATAGCACAACAACACACGAGAGAGAGCCAGAACTGAAAAACACACGAGCTGCTGCAAGGACCTGCTCTAGCCGATTGCGCGAACCGAGACACAGCAACCTGCACGCACCTACTTGTTACTGTTTCCTTGGACACTTTAGCTTTTATTTACTATTTCTATGGTGTTTACTACTAGCATGTCTAGCTAAACGCTTTGTATCAGTTGGGCATGATTCTGTGAGTATTTCCTTTGAGACTTGTGCTTAATGCATAGTTTGTTTGCTTGTATTAATTCTGTGCACATGGTTGACAGCTAGTTGCATAAGTAGGGAAAGCCTTGAACCGCAATCTTACTCTTACTACTGGTTGTTATATGTTAAACTAGTTGGTAGCTTGACGGTGACAACTAGGAGTAACGCGCTAGGATAATCAGCTGCTACTGTGATAGGATTCGTAGCTGCTTAGACTAGTTTCAAGAATTAATAGCTCATGAACTTTGATCGGAACATGCGCACATGTTAGGAAGCCTTGATCGGACACTAACTTCAGTAAATCGAACTATAGACGTTTAGAGTCGATGATAAGGAATACAATCATAGAGGATTGTCAGCACCGATACTTTTCATAGTCATAGTACTTAATCTCTACTGCCTGCGCACGTCTAGTGCAATTCTGCTTTCAACTACTGTTCATTCGCGCACCTGCGCAACCCAATCACTCACAACCCCAATTTTCGTAAGTTGTAGGTTGCTAGCTAGAACGAGTCTGCTTGCTCCTTGTGGGATCGACCCTGACTTAGCCGCTATACTAAGTGAAGAAGGAAGGATTAATTTGACGCGTACAACGACGCGCGATCACTTCCCAATGGTGTACAAGAGATCTCCAAAGTCTCTGCTGACCTTTCCTCTATGGGAGCTAGGAATCTAGTTCCTGATGCCATGATTGTAAAGAAATGCATACTTTGACGACAGCTCTGAAGTATACAAATTTGGTGTTGCCCAGGTCCTGCCAACCCACCAATAAGAATAATGGCAAGGACCTATGGGTCGACACTAGCTGGCCCCCATGACTCATTGCTTATCCTCAGATACTCATTTATCTTCTTCGGAGTGATCACAACCAGCTTCCCTCTAACCCAGCTTGTGAACATTGTCGAAATTTTGGTAGTATAAATACTAGTCCAATCACGGTACGCAAACAATATTTATAATCCGATTGACCTCGAGTCGAACCCAAGAGAAAAATATAGATTAGTTTAAAGCTAGCTAGTAATGTCTAATGCGAGTCTACTAAAGAAAAGGGGGTTTTCCTCTAGGTGAAGTATCTCTAGTGAATACTAAAGACAAGTTCAAATTTGGGTGGAAGTAAAATAATAGAAAAAACGTAGTCGGAATCCTATTTCACCCCTAGGTCAACGATTGGCAATGGAAAACAAAAATATATTCAGGAGTTAATTTGATTGATTATTCTAGGTTAAAGTATCACGCATTCTAAATTCAACTCTCGCTTCTTCTCGAGAATGGGAATGATACCTAAGTGACACAAAGCTTAAACTCTCGCTCTGTTGAATCGTGTAGAACAAAAGTTTTCTAATCTCAACCTCTCGGTCTATTGATAGTTAAATAAACTCCGCTCTATACTTAGCCTAATAGAATGCAAATGTTACTCTCGCGCACAAACGCTATCTAAAATAATCATGCTTGATCTTCTAAACAACCTAAGTTCAATTCTCATTACATCCCTAGGAGTTTTATCTATTCATACTCATTCATGCGTTTCGTCAAACACTTGGTGTGCATAAAATTAATATGAAGATCATGTATTGCATTATCTAACCTAAGAGATCCATAAGGACCCCAACTACAATGGACTACTCACTCATGGTGAGTTTGAAATAATATATAATTTTTAATTGAAATTGTTCACCAATTGAATGCAAAGAAGTAGGGGTTGAGTTTAGGGCTGATGTGAATAGGCAATTGCGTGTGTCTTCTCCAAATCCTCGACAATTCTCCAAGTCGCCCAAGAGCAATCGTCTAAGGTTTTCGTTTTTTTTGAAAAAAGGCCTTCTAATTTTGCATCTGCTTCTTATTTATACTGTTCCGAAAAATTACCAAATTGCCCGCAGTACCCAATACAAAAGTGATTCGGCAAGCCTTGATTAGTTGATTCGGACAGAGTGTCTGAATCAAATACTCTGTGTGGTTTCGTGGCTGTGAGAGTTAGTCTTCCTTGGCCGAATCACTTTTGATTCGGTTAAGCCTTGTTTTGATTCAGTCAAAATCCTTGTGGAGCCAAGCTGATTCGGTCAGCACACTTCTTCCTTCGGCGAATCACTTTCTGATCCGGTCAATTCTGTTTGATTCGATCAAGCCTTCTCCTTGAGTTAGGTTGATCCGTACAGCTAGAAAGGGTGATTCGGCCAAGCCTTGTCCGAATCAATTTGACTCGAGCACCCCTCTGGTCGAGTCAGATTGTGCCTGGGCGAGTCACTTTTGCAGCTTGCCTCAATCTTGCTCATTTTTGCTCTCGATCGACCGGAATTCATCCAGATTTTCTTCGGTCACTTCATATCATGTAATACACACTTTTCACCTGAAATGGACAAAGAAAGCATCAAACGACTGTATAAAATAACTGAACAAACACGAAGTAACGGGAAAATGTGGACAAATACAAGGTCATTTGTCCGCTTATCAAAACACCCCACACTTTTCACTTAAGTCTTGTTCGTCCTGAACAAGTATATGCATAAGTCAAGCGGAGAGTAAGATGCTAGATCATATATGACAGTATCAAAGCACGTAGCAAATCTTACGCACATAAAACACATCCATCCCCTACTCATGTAACATAACATAAAAATAACTAAATAAAGAAAATTAAATCTACTTCAAACTCACTATCGTAGGATTCACGGATGCATTTAGCATATGCATCAAGCCTTTAAACTTCTAGGCTATCCTAGTGGACGAGTTATAGTCTCGTGAGAGTTTTCAGAATAGGAATACTCACAAATCCTACTCGCAATCATCCATAGGAGTTCAAGATCCAAATATAGTTTGCTAAGCAAGTAATTTTTTATCAGCCCACATAATAATAGAGTTGTGCAAATCATTCACTTCACGCAAACTCTAAGGATCATTCACATCTTTGCAACAACAAATATTTATAGAGCCGATATCAAAACTAGCATTCATCGAATTCAAATTACCGCTCAATTTCCTATTCAAGTAGTATGAAGAAAAGTGTCGCTTATACAAAAATTTTGTCGAGTCAATCACATATGCTTGCTAAGGGCAAGTTCATATACTCATGACAACAAACTCATTCTCAAGTTTTAGATATACGTCATAATTCCGTAAGAGGAGGAGTTTCGAGGGTCATATCACTAGTACAAATCTTGATGCTTAAGTAATAAATTACGAGGGTCATACCTTAGACGCTTCCTAAAAGCGAAAAGCAAATGCCATACTCACACACATGCGAAAGAATTTGCGGAATAGGCACAAAGTCAAGAATTAAATGAGTTTAATATTTTTCTTGCGTTTATACAAATGCTTTCAAGGGGGAACTTACCTTCCTAATCCTCGGCATTTGTAAAACTTTTCCTTGACCCAAAAAATAAATAAATAATATTTTTGTGTTTGTACAAAAGCTTTCAAGGGGGAAACTTACCTTCCTGACCTTCGGCATTCGTAAAACTTTAAAAATATAATGTTTTCTTTCTTGCACCTCTTTTTTTTCCTTTTCGCAAACACTTTATTTGACCCCACACTTAATATTTGACAATGTGGCTAAGTAATATATATTGGAGCATGAAGTGTGAGCTAAACAAATGCAAAGGCTAAATAAGAACGCTAAAGTCACCTAAAAGCAAACAAGAGCAAGTACAAGGTTTTTATATGAAAACTATTTTTATTTTTATTTTTTTTCTCGCTAAACTTAACTTCATTTTTCATGCACGGAAAGAGCTTAAAAATAATAGTCAAAACACCAAATCACGTGAATAAAATCATCACAAAGAATGTCAATCGACTTAAATATATGATTCATGAATTCAAAGTACAACTCATTCCAAAAACATTTTGTT
Source organism: Umbilicus rupestris (assembly GCA_963678935.1). NCBI lineage: Eukaryota > Viridiplantae > Streptophyta > Magnoliopsida > Saxifragales > Crassulaceae > Umbilicus > Umbilicus rupestris. The sequence continues at coordinate 2,810,692 of OY787628.1, read as the reverse complement.
AAATGATACTACTTAATTGCTTAGCAAACATTACTTCGTGTGATCAATATTAAAAGCTAGGATGAAAGCAATCATGCGAGTATAATGCGCAGAACAATAATATGTAGCATAGAATCATGTTGTTAAGAAAATAAAAGCGAAAGCGCAAACACCCCATACTTAGAAGTTTGCTTAGTCCCTAAGCAATATAAAGTAATAGAATTAAAGAAAAAGTTGCGAAGGAACTTCTCTCGTGTGGAGGTAGCCAAATGTGCTTCTGCTAAAGCCCGTGAATGATGCTCCAATCGGTTGCATTAAATTTGAAACTCAAGAAAAAGGTTAGCGTAACACCTGAATTTATAAATGCTAACAGCTAGCTATTAAAGATAAATCATGCGAAACATATAGCTAGGCGAAAGATTGGAAAACAATTGCGTGATGATTCAAACCATGAGTTTACTTAGATGTTCATGTGTAAATCAAAAGTCATGAACTAGTGTATTATAGTGCTTGAAGAAGTTTTGAACAAATGCGAGCAAAGTTGCAAAATTTTCCAAAGTCAATCCTAAAACAATGCTGCTCAAAACTGCCCAAATCAGAATTGATTTGGGAGCTAGTCTCTTCAGACTTCTGACTCCATTCTTCAGCTCAAGGTCATAGTCACGCATCTACGCTGAATTTGCTTTCTCTGACACATGATGCTTTCTCAACTTTTTCTTCTTCTTTTTTGGTAGGACAGCTCTTGAAACTTATTTGTTTTGTTTGGTCCAAAGATTTCACTCAACTCGATTTCTTTTCTGATTTTTCTTTCACATTTGTCTGAATTTTCTTTTCGAGCTTCGCTCTCTAATGTGAATTGCTTATCCTTTTTCATTTTTGCTCTTGAATAGTTCCAATCATAGCCTTCGAATAACAGCATCTAGATAACCTAAGTTCAATTCTCATTACATCCCTAGGTGTTTTATCAATTCATACTCATTCATGTGTTTCGTCAAACACTTGGTGTGCATAGAATTAACATGAAGAACAAGCATAAGAATTTTCAATCAAACTTCACTCATATAGATAAAAGAACATATTTTGCATTACAATCTAACCTAAGAGATGCATAAGGATCCCAACTACAGTGGGACTACTCACTCATGGTGAGTTTGAAACAAAACATAGTTTTTAACTGAAATTGTTCACCAACTGAATGCAAAGAAGTAGGGGTTGAGGAGAGGGTTGATGTAAAATGGCCAACTGCGTGTGTCTTCTCCAAATCCTTGACAATTCTTCAAGTCGTTCAAGAGCATTCGTCTAGGGTTTTCGTTTTTTAGAAGAATCCCCTCTAATTTGCATCTCTTTCTTATTTATACTGTTCCGGATATTTACCAAGTTTCCTGCAGTGCCCGAATCAAAAAGTGATTCGGACACACGATAGTTGTCGGTCGAATCACTATCTCAGTGTTGTTTTGAGCTGGACGAATCACTTTGTCCTGGGCGAATCACTTTTGATTCGGTCAAGCCCTTCAATCGATTCGGTCAAAATCCTTATAGACCCAAGCTGATTCTGGCAGCACACTTCTTCCCTGGGAGAATCACTTTCTGATTCGGTCAAGTCTATTTGATTAGGTTAAGTCTTCTCCTCGAGTCAGGTTGATCCGTGCAGCTAGAGGATGATTCGACCAAGGCTGGTCGAGTCATATGTGTTTCGGTCAGGCTGCTGGGCGAATCAAAACTGATCCGGACATTTGCAACTTGCTCCAATCTTGTTCGTTTTTACTCTCGATCGACCGGAATTCATCGAGATTTTCTTCGGGCCACTTCATATAGTGTAATACACATTTTAAACTTGAAATGGACAAAGAAAGCATCAAATGACTTTATAAAATAACGGAACAAACAAGAAGTAAAGTGAAAATATGGACAAATATAAGGTTATTTGTCCGCTCATCACTCATCTGCCCAACCATCATTTCCTTGAGCTCCTTGCTTTCATTGGCCATCTGATTGGTGTTGGAATCCACCTGTGAAACGTTCCTTGCCCGCTGGTGTCATCCCTTTGACTAGTTTCTTCCCTGAACCGAGCACTCTCAGCGGGCTCATTAATCAAGTCGAGTACCTCTGAGGGTGTCAAGTTCAGCACGGTGCCACCAGCTGCGGCATCCAATAACATTCTTTCAAGACGTCTCATTCCATCCAACAGATATTCCACCAATGAGTTAAACCTTTCCATGTAGTCATACATCGACTCACTTGATCCGACAGCTCTCTTCTGACTTGAGCCGCTTTAGCCGGAGGGTAATATTTATCGAGGAATTTACTTTGCATTTGATCCCATGTGCGATTGCTACCTGAAATCAAAAAAAAAATCAAGATTTTGCAAGGTCAGTTAAACTCAATGAAAATACTTTTAATTTGAAACTTTCCTCCAAAGCTGCGTATGGGCTCAACGTTTGGCAGATTTCGATTAACTCTTGCAAATGTCTTGTTGCGACTTCTCCCGGTAATCCCCCAAACTTTGGTAGATGGTTCAACACTGTGTTTTGATCTTAAAAATATCCTCTTCAGGGTCAATGTTGTGCACCAGGGCTAATTTTAGAATGTAAGGGCTGATAGCTCCCTCATCGTGGGCTGCCTATACTATTGTTGAAGCAGTGGCTGCCCATTTCGTTGACGTGCATATGGTTGAGGTGGGGCATAATCATTAAACTCCTCCATCCTTGCACCTCTATTATTCTGCCCCTGGTATGCCATTCTTTGACGAGCTGCTCTTTGTCTTTGATTGAATATTCGCTTCGGCTAGTCATAGAATGGTGGTATAACCTGTGGGGAAACTTCGTTGTGGATGTGATCATGTCCATGGCTCTAGTGGCCATCGACATTGATGCTTCCTGCATTCGACATACCGAAACAAACAAAGCAAAATACAAATAAATTGAAATAAAATAGTAAACGATCTTCGATTGTCGAAAAACAAGCTATGTCACAAGCAAAGCTGGTGATTTTTGACCGTAGGCTCGTTCCGCTGAGAAAAATACCTTATAACGGCTAATCGGACACCGATAGCTCAAGTTGCACCTACCTGCGCAGCCGAAATACCAAAACAAGAAAAAACAAGCAAAACAAGAAAAAGAAAGCAAAACAAGAAAAAGAAAGCTAAGAACTCTATACTGAGTGTTCCTCTCCCTGGCAACGGCACCAAAATTTAACTGCACGTCATTGTGTGCGGAAAAAATATTTTTATATATTCCTATTATGCTAGCAGGCACTGGGTCAAACCCAAAGAGAACAATCAGTTATAAAGTTCTACTTACGATTGTCAAAAAAAGGTAGTTTGCAAGAAGATTGTTGTTTACAATTTCAGAAAGATTCAATTCAAAAATATGCATTGCAACTGGTAATCATCGATCGAACATGCATCAATAAGTAAAACTATTGTTCCTAGTCTAACAATCCTGCTAAGGTAATGCCTACTCCAATGTTCTATCTACTCTTAACCGCTAAGTTCTCGAATAGGTTAACTATTACTCGACTAACAATACCAAATTAGTTCTACCGCTAGGCTTAGCTAATAAGGCAATCAATCCTAGTATCACGCAATAGATATCAATTCAGTTTTGCAGCTAGGCTATGCTAACTTGATAATCAGAGCATGCAATTCATACGAAAAATAGTAATTCACTAATTTGAATGAGGAAATATAAGTATCTCAAACCGCACGTTGCAATACAAAATCCCCCAACTGACTTAGGGTTTAGCTACTACAATCCATCTAAAAACTATGAAAATAAAGAGTTCAAAAAATACTAAAACTTCCGCGACGTTGCTGCTGACTGCTCGTCACCGAGCTCTGTTCGGTCAGTGCGGCTAGCTCTTCGCTTCGGTTAGCTTCGGCAAAAGGCAAACACGGCCGAAAAAGCTTCTAGGTTTGTTTTCTCTCCTTCTTTTTATAATTTTGAACTTTGGGCCGGGCTGACCTTTTCTGCACGAATCAAAATTGATTCATGCAAGCTCGGCGAGTGATTCACCCAGGGCAGGGCGAATCAAAGTGGCAGTGAGTTCCGGTGTTGGGTGAATCAAGTTTGATTGGTGAAAGCTCCCAGGTTGATTCGACCAGGGTGGGCGAATGAAAGTCCCTATGCGAAACATTACTGTCACGGCCGGTTACTGTTCATTTTCATTGTTCACAATTACTGTTCATTAGCTACTGTTACTGTTCACGACCGGAATCACTATTCACCGAATTTCCATTTTAGCTCAGTTTCGTTCTACCTAAGTTTGTAGCAACTTAACCTAGTTTCTATTGTATTCATGGATATTATGAGTAGCTAAATCTTGAATTCAGTTTGGGGTTTGCATCGCAATATTTAGTTTGAGGTCAATGACCACTTATTTGAGCTAGTGATTTTACTGCCCTTGTATGTATGAACTGAATGCTTTGGTTGTCAATTTAGTGTAGCTTAGTGGTGAGTTAGATTGACATCGTTGTGTTACACTTGACTGGATTACATTGTTGGGGGGTACCTAGCGGTAGAACCGAATTGTGATGTAGCCGAGTAACTATTATACATGTTTGAGAACTTAGCAGTTAAGAACAAGTAGAATTTGGAGTGCAGTATTCATTAGTTTTTACATGTTGTTTGGTCTATGATAACTAGTTGCATTGCATTCCCCGAACTGATTTTCTCTTGAGTTGATATCTTCAGTATTGTTCCATTCTCTGTGACTATCATTTGCTCTCTTTGGGTTCGACCCTGCTTACCACTTGCTAGTGTGTTAACAGGAACTACAAATATAAATTTGAGACGCACGACGACGCGCTGTCAGTAACTAGATGGATTGTATAAATACGCTCCGTCAAGTGTCAGCAATTTAGCGGAAGAAGTTGCTGAAGCAAACCGTGGAGTGTCGCTTACAGTTACGCATTGCCAATTACAATCTCTGAAGAATCAATTGTCAGTCACTACAAGCAGATGGTTGAGATGTGTATGAAAGTGACAGAGATGAATAAGAGGCTGATTGAAAAAGTATCAAAACTTGAGGATGAAAAGAAAGAACTCATGAAGATCATTTCATCTATGACAGAACAGGCTGAACAACGAGAGGCAGAAAATACTGAGATTATTGAAGTGAGTCTTTATAGAAAAACAGTTAGAATGCTCAACACCTGAACAAATAATCTGGAAGATGTTCTAGCGCGTCAAAGACCTAGAAATAACAATTATGGCATTGGGTACATTGGTGAAGGAGGCGTTGGAGTAACGACGTTTGTCAGAGCAGAGACACCAGAAGTCCATAAGAGTGAAGTTGTGAAAAGGAAGAGAAACTAAGGTCGGAAGAAAAAAGCCAGAAGAAAGAACCAGAAGAAGGTACAAAAAACTCTTCCGCTCCGTGGTCGTTTTTCAAAAGACAAGCACATATGCTATCTCTGCAATCAACCTGGTCACATCCAACGGGTTTGTCCCATTTTGAACAAGTATTGGAGATTACAAAAACCATCAAAGAGCAATTACCAACAATATAAAGAATAATAATCCTTTGTATCCTATGGCTCATCGAAGGAGTTCAAGAAAGGGAGCTGGTAGTTTTACAGTGGGTGTTCATAACACATGACTGGAGAAAGATCCTTCCTGACAAACATTCAACCTTGCAAAGAACAGCATGTAACGTTCGGCAACCGGCTAAAAGGGAGAGTTCTAGGGTGAAATTTGACTGCGCTGCTGATTGCGAGTTATAGATTCTGTTGTAGCACTAGCTGTATCTTTTTGTTGAATTTGTTTTAACTGGCCGAACCAGAAAGACACTCAACAATTGACCAAGTTCAGAAACTTGCCTACGTCTGGGTAGGATACTCCGATCCTCAAGGCTTCTCTATATCTGTTGAAGTATAATGGATTCCAAAACTAAGCCATGCTCTAGTTTAACAACTACTTCTAACCTTGCTCCAACTCAAATCAATCTGATAACAAAGATTAGCTCGCAGTCTGATCCCTTATACCCGCTTCGTACTACCTACACAGTTCCAGTAACAAATAGCTACAGATCTGACTCCCAGACTTGGCCTATTCTATTACAATGTGTAGTATAAGGAATGTTATAGCAATCTTTATATCAAAATTGATGTAACTTCGTATTCTATCTCAGATTCTCCAAGCTCTCCCAGCTACTTCAATCTGACTCTGAGAGTTCACATGACTCCAGCGATGCTCCCCCTCGATCAATGACCTCATGCCAATATCCGAGAACTCAACTTTGACCTCCGATTGTCCTTTCTTTCCTCACCGCGATGATTCTTCAACGGCTTATGTGCTTGATCTTCAACGAGGCACTGCTCCAATTGAACTTGCAAATCAAGCTTCAATCAGACTCTCCCAGTCATGATCTGTCCCAGCTTTAGCCGTGACAGCACACTCTAGCGCTTTGTGCTTTGCTTATCTCTCTTTCTTTGTGTGTGTGTGTGTGTGTAGAGATCTAGTACACTAGCAAGCGGTAAGTCGGGTCGAACCCAAAGAGAGCAATTAGTCTAGAGTTCTACTAATAATAAACTAGGGGCTTTGTTAGAAAGAATGTTGTTGAACAATTTCAGGAAGAATCAGTTTAGGGCTATGCATTGCAACTGGTAATCATCGATCGAACATGCATCAACTAGTAAAAACTACTGTTCTAGTCTAACAATCCTGCTAAGGTAATGTCGTCTTCAATGTTCTACCTACTCTTAACATCTAAGTTCTCAAATAGATTAACGATTACTCGACTAACAATAGCAAATTAAGTCTACCGCTGGGCTTCTCTAATAGGGCAGTCAATCGTAGTATCACGCACTAGATATCAATTTAGTTTCACCGCTAGGCTATACTAACTTGATGATCGAAGCATGCAATTCATACGAAGAACAGTAATTCACTAAATCGAATTATGAAACATAAGATCGCAAACCAAACGTTGCAATACAAATCCCCAAACATTGTTAGGGTTTAACTACTACAATTCATCTAGTAATAATGAAAATAACTGAGTTCAGAAAATGCTAAAACTTTTGTGCTTCGTGCTGCTGACTTCTGTCTCCAATCTGTGATTATCTCTGGTCCAGTTTTTCTTTCCATTAAGAGCGGCTAGGGTTTTCTTTCCAGGAGAGTTTTTATTTATACCTTTGATTTTGGGTAGGGCTAACCGTCTTTGACCGAATTAATTTTGATTCATGCTGGATCGGCAAGTGATTCGACCAGGGTTGGGCCAATCACTTGGTCAATGTGTCCCAGAGCTGGGCGAATCAAATTTGATTCGGGCTAGCTCCATAGTTGATTCAACTAGGGTTGAGCGAATCAAATGGTTCATGGGTTCCGAGCTGGGCGAATCAATTATGATTCGTGCTGCACCAAAATGATTCGACCAGGGTTGGTCTAATGAAAGGGTTGGTGGCTTCCGAAGCTGAGAGAATCAATTGTGATTCGTGCACTGGTCTAGGCGTATCACTCATGACTCGTGCACTGGCTTCGGCGAATCACTTTTGCATTTTTCATGTTCTCGCTCGATTTTGCCCTCGATCAACTGGGATTCACCTGAAACCGCTTCTTGCTGCTCCCTTGCATTCGTAAGTTGTTGAGTGAGGTCTAAAATGCTTCAAATATGCAATAAAGATCAAAAGCGGTCTTGACACACCTGCGATGTGAAACACTACACGCAAAATGCAATTAAACAATGGGAATAAACAACTCAATGGATCGTACAGATACGCTCCATCAGCAGCCCATGAAGGATTATAGAAACACTTTCTAACCTCTTTTTGGCAGTCCAAGATCTATCCTAAGATCTTAAGAGTCTGTTGAGATTTGGTTTCCTAAAATTGGAATTTTGAACCCTTATCTTTAAGGAACACTTCCTGCCCGTGATGACGTTTCCTGGACACTTGATGATGTTTGCAAAGCTCTTTGAACCTCTGAGACAATGGAAGCACCTCTTTTGATATTCTTTGTGCATCTTCAAGCTTCTCGGCCATTCTGCTTTAGCTTCAAATCATCACAGGTTGCTATACCAGAATCTGTTTGCCCAGTTTGCTTCAGCTCTTGTGGATCATCACGGGTTGCTATATCAGAATCTGTCTTTTGCCTTTTGCGCAGTTTGCTTCAGCTCTTGTGGTCCATAGAGTGCTATAGCAGATTCTTGTGTTGTGTTGTTGTAACTTTTGTAGAAGACTTCTCTAGCACTAGATGCCCATCAGTTTGTCTCTCTCTGAGTTCCTCCAACTCAGAATCCTCCCCCTCTTGATCAATGCCTAGCTGTCACTATCAAGGAGTATCACTCAGCTCTTGCAATAGAACCTATCCACGGCTGTTCTCCGAAGCAACTGATTGATCCTTTAAAGAGCCATGCTCCAGTTGAGTTTGGTGGATC